>CM036566.1:3750000-4375000 GCA_020745775.1 Theristicus caerulescens
AATCCAGGTCTAGGTTCTATTTTTACTTTGGTTTAGATTTCTTTCTACTTCTAGTTGTCAATGGTGTAACAGGAGGTGGTGTAATAGCATCCTGCTGCAGAGAACCAGGGCTGCTCAGTCGTGCACCAGCCCACAGCACTGCCAACTGACGAGAGAAATGTGATGGGAGCTGAGATGCTTTTGAACGGGGAAGAGCTGGGAAGAACCCTAGTCCTGAGCAACTTGGTGACCTGGCAATGGAGTGACAATCACAAAATGCAAGTCTCCACAGCTGTCATGTCATGGATCTCAGCAGCAGATGAGGATGAAGGACAGTTTAGGACACAGTACCTAGGACATGTGACATTAAAACCAGGACAGCAGCAAAATCAAGATGTTTAACAAGGTTTATCCCCAGGTTCCTAATGGAGAAAGAGCTGGGGCAGAGCTCACTGCCTTTGAACTCCTAAACCATCAGGAGCTAAGACAAACCTTTGAGGAGGAGCCCTCTGCACAGAATGCGTGTAGGGTACGAGTGGGGAGAAATTCAATGACAAGCACATAAGGATGCAAGAGTTGCCACTGAGCATCACCTTTCTGCCCATGATGGCAGGAGAAGATGAAGCTGTGGCTTCATGCGCAGCTTAAAGTCTTGAACCTCAGCCTTGCAAAACCACATTAGGTTCAGCTGACACAAATACTTTGCGGGGAGAGAGGGAGTTTTTTTCTGGGTGAGGGTTTTTTTATGCCCTTACTGTTTTGCTTCCATCTGATTATAATCAGGATATTGCCAAGTTTTCTAGACTATTATTTTTAATTCTCTTCTCTCTCCCCTCCAACTCTCTGGCTCCCTTGACCTGCTACCATAATGCGCTCGCAGGGAAAAGCAATTGTGGGAACTCTCGGCCTTTCTGCATTCTGAAGGACAGGACTATCTCCGGGCTGCCATTCATTCCATCAGCCACTGCTCAGGGAAAGCACAATTTGCTGCAAGCTGATAGCAGCACGCTGACAGTTACCAGGATGGGAACGTGCTCCAGCTTGACAAGGAACAATCACACATTGCATTAAAGGAAGAAAGGGGACAGGGAGGAGAGAGGAAAAGAGGTAGAGAAGAGAAGGGGAGAAAAAGAAAAAAAGGAATGGTTAGCTATTCAGAAGATGCCCTGTAATTTGAGTGTCAGTACTAAAATGTTAGGTCAGATGTTTTGATTGAATGTCAGTAGGAATTGTATGCTGGGGAGTCATGCTTCCCACTTTACTGACAGAGCAAACTAATGGGAAAATATTCCAAAGTGACTGATTTTGGTGCCAAGACTCTTTTACTGATGTCTCAAACAAGCCCAGGAAATACCACTACATGAATAAATATATTTTTCCCATGTATTTAAATAAATATATAAAAAAAATTGAAAGTAAACTCAAACTCAGCTGAAAGAACAGCTGAGTCCCTGCAGCCCACCAGCAAGAGCTGGCAAGTCCATAAAAGAAGTAAGTATCTTTTTTTTCTTTTTTTTTTCCCCTCTCCCAGTGAGATCAACTTGATGATCTTCCCTGTACAGTCTATGTCTCTTTGGAAGAACAGCACTGTTAATTTGCTCTCTCACATGACTGGATGTAATACAGTTCCATAACCTTTTAACATATTGCTGCTTGCATGGCATACCTGTGTCTTACTTATTGCTCATCAAATTATGCAGGGAACTCAGAGCCCTGCTAAGATGTTTTAAATACGTCCGCATCAAAAATACGCTTCTGTAATCCAGGCAGCACAAAATCATTATCGCAGCCTCATCTGCATATTAGGATTCATTCTCTCAGCCTGAGAATGCAGCACTGAAATAGCCAAGCATAAAAGAGATGGAGAATTTTCCTCAGGTGGCATCTCATAAATCATCAGTTTCTAATTTACAGATTTTTTTTTCCTCCGGATCTCCATCTATTTATTTATTTATTGCTTTCCAGAATACAGAGTAATTAATATTATCTCCTCTGCAGACAGGAAAAAAAAAAAGAAAAAAAAAGATCTGCTGCCTGAGCACGTTCACCAAATCCTCTTCATTATGAGCTTGTGTGGATGGGGACAGTTGTGGAGCAGGAAGAGTGTGGTTTAGGTTTTGGCCAAGCACTTCTGAGTGCTGGACACATCTCCTACCTCTGCTCCATATGTCCTGGGTGATCTTGAGCAAATTCATCAAACTTTCAAGACAGCTCCAATGCCGTTGACTTTCAGTGGGACGTACTCCTCTATCTGGGCAATGGGAGCTGGGCTCCTACATGCAGATGGCTGGTTTAGAAGTCTTTACCTTTCCTCTCTCTGTGCTTTCACCTCTAACCCCGAGACTGCGTAAGCTTGCTCTGGGTTGTGTGCTGTTCAAGGCATGGGCTTTTTCTCATTGTATGCCTGTGTGGTGCTTAGGATGACAGGCTTTCCATTAGGACCAGTGAGTTTCACTGTATATACAAAAGTAGGAGGTATGGAAGCCTCAGTGTTTCGTAGCTGGAAACAAAAGCTAATATTTTCTCAACCTGCTGGTGGTTTTCAGTGTCTCTACATATGGATGTCCAACCTGAGAAAAGTTAAGGTGACCTGATTTAGAGAGAGTAGATTCTCAGCACTTTTGGTAAAGCTGAAGGCCAAAACATCACTACTGGTGATTGAAAATGTAAGCCATAGCTTTTTACTTGCAAATCTCCAGTTCAATTCTGGCTCAGGCAAGCAGGCACTGGAAGTTGTTCCTGTTTGACAGTTGCATTGGTGGCATCTGGAAAATGAGCTGCTAAGTTTCAGCTTAATTTCTAGTGAATACGTTACTAAAAACCCATTCAGTGCATGCATCCTGGTACCTACCAACTGCAATTGCCTATGAATCATCAGGGATGCGTTTGTACAAATGATGCTACCACAAAAACAAATGGTAGTGATTGCATCATTCTATCCTCAGCACTGAAATCAGACGCTAAATCATAAAAACCATTTTGTTTCTTGAGGCCAAGAGCACAGAAAGAGAGGAAAAAGGCCCAAATTTTGGAATCTAGAGCTAGATAGGTTTGTCTAGCCTATGAGCTGCTCCTGAAATATTGCTGCGAGATGCTTTGTGGACCGACAGAGGTAATGGCCTTAAGGGAAGGCAAGGAGAGAAAATTAATTACAATGTCAAAGTTAAACTGGAACAAAAGCAAGTGGAGGCAGAGCCAACTGTGAGCCCAATGAACCTCTCTAAAGCAGGAATTTTGCAGCAATTAATAGGACTGTACCCTGATAAAGGTTACACTGTCACTGCTAACAGTATGTGATTTTTCCCCTATACCCATATCTATATTGTTTGTCAGGAATGAACTTTAATAAGATTATGCTGTCAGAACTCATCACCACAGTGACCACACACATGGTACAGTAGATGCAGTGCAAAGATCTGCTTTGATTTTCTCCTCTGAGGTGCCAAACTAGTTTCAAACATGCATTGGAGCCATTGGCACCAAGACACATCCTGCAACACCATGGCAGGACCATCTTCAGGAGCCTTCTCTCAGAATGGGAAGGAGAGATGCAAAGACAGGCTGGTAAGAGGTGAGATGATACACAGATTCTGGTCCCAGCTCTGCTAACAGCTTTTGATAACTGTGTCAGGCTGTCTGGGTCATGATTTTTCCAATTGTGCAGTTTCATGTGTGAAAATGGCCACACAACTGGATTCTCAACTTGGTCAAAAAATTGCAGTGGTAGGGCATAGTGAGGTGGGGGATCCCTATCAAGCCTACACCTGGGCTGTGGTGTGCAATTTAGCTATAAAATGACACCTATACCTTAGGAGTCATAAATGTGCATGATTGAAACTTGTATCTTTTATCCCCATGTGTCTTCACTTCCTTTTCCATCCCCCTCTCCGTACACACATTTAGAAAATGGATAAGATTTTTAGCTACCTCACCAGATTACCTTTGAGAATGAATTAATGCCTGTAAAGAGCTCTGTGATCCTCGGATGGAAGGTGCCATAGGCACAGAGATTATAATTAAACTACTAAACAGTGCAGTTGGATTTACCCAAAATGCTGCAACGACTGTGTGCTGTGCTTTCAAGCAGAGCAACACACACACCCTTCCAACCAAAGGGACAGACATGACCCATATTTGTGCCCTGAAGGCTGTTTGGCAAAAGAGCAACCAGCAGACTTCATCAAGTTTAGAAGGCTGCTCAAGGAAACAGAAGACTCCTTGGTAGTTCTTTGGAGCAATGAGCCCACTGAAAGCCACCTCCCATGACCCATCACAACAATATTAAGTGGCACTGAATATTGTTGTTTTATTCAGCACAGGCAACTGAACTTAGTCCTTACTCTCATCCGTAATGGAAGAGCTCAGTGAGGCCATTGTTTCGTGTAAAGGGATTCTTGGTCGGCTGGCTCCGTTCTACCTCCCAGCTATGATCTTTCATGAGGACCCTCTTTCATGAGGTCTCCTCCAGCAGGTTGGAGGAGACATGCCACTTGCAAGTCTTCAGATTGCATCCTGTCTATTAGCCCTCCAAGATAATTTTGGCTGCTATGGAAAGGTGCAGTCACAAATGCTTGCAGCCCTGATCTACCACCCCCAAATAATAGGAGGAGTATGTATGAGGTCAAGTGGCCGCCAAAGCATTAAGCAAACCATCCTTCTGGCATTCTTTCTACAGTCAGTTACCCATGATGCTGAGCACATTCTTATGATCTGAACTAATATTTGGATCTATGGAGAGGGAAAGCCTGAAAATACTTTAATGTGAGCACTTTAACATGAGGAAAGCGCATTACAGCCCAGCCTGCTTCAGTCCAAGGTGAAGAGAGTAAGGTGAATAGCCACAGTGATCGTCATGGCATTGGCATGACAAGCCTGCTCTGACGCTCACTGCTTCTCCTCTACTATAGCCAGACTCCTACAAACTGTTCCCCTCTCCTCCTCCAGGTAATCTTAGCTCCTACAGGGAGGGGACCAGTGTTGGGTGCTCAGCACTTCCTGGCACTGAGGCTTTACGGGAGTCAGGGATATAGAAACAATAGGAGCCTCCGAAGGATTCATGCATTGCAATGGTAATGCAGGGTGGAGGAAGTGATAACATCTGGAGGACACTTATTTATTACCTATTATTTATTCCTGATCAGAGGGCTGGAGCACCTCTCCTATGAAGACAGGCTGACAGAGTTGGGGTTGTTCAGCCTGGAGAAGAGAAGGCTCTGGGGAGACCTTATAGCAGCCTTCCAGTACCTGAAGGGGGCCTACAAGAAAGCTGGAAAGGGGCTTTTCACAAGGCCATGCAGTGATAGGACAAGGGGTAATGGCTTTAAATTGAAAAAGGGTAGATTTAGATGAGATATAAGGAAGAAATGCTTCACCATGAGGGTGGTGAGGCGCTGGAACAGGTTGCCCAGAGAACTTGTGGATGCCCCATCCCTGGAAGTGTTCAAGGCCAGGTTGGATGGGGCTTTGAGCACCCTGGTCTAGTTCAAGGTGTCCTTGACTATGGCAGGGGGGTTGAAAATAGATGATCTTTAAGGTCCCTTCCAACCCAAACCATTCTATGATTCTGTGACTAACCATTTTGTAAACACAATACATGCAATTACAGTTCGACAAGACACTACCAATGTGAACAACATCTGGAAGTATACTGGGGTCTTCAAAACGAGTACAGTTTCATTTCCATTATTATTTGCTTCTGCTGAGAGTGGCAGTAAACTGTAGTTAATAAAGGAAAGCCAGCTTTTATGGGCTAGGAAGACAGTAAATATATGCAAAATGGTTTGTTGAATCTAGCAGTGGGGTGCCATAAGAGGCTTCATAAAGCAGGGATAGAGTTTAGCATCATTCTTCTAGGGCTGAGAGTGATGCAGAATAAATCTCTCTTGAGTCTACTTACTGACTGGCCCAGTTCAGATAGTGTATACACAGTCAGCACTTCTTCCTCTGCAGAGTTTCTGTTAATCACTGTTAATGCCAGTCATCAGATCACTAATCATTTGAAACAAGAAGCTGCAGATATTAAGACAGAGATTCAGAATGAGATAAATAGCACAGATCTCCCCAGGGACAGGAAGAAGGTCTGAGCCCACCTGCCACTGATGCTGCCTGGTACAGCATGAGGCTGTTTGCCTTCCTGATCTTTATTATGATAGGAGCTACTCCATCCTGGCACAGAAAAGGAGGCAGAAACCCTGAGAAACCTCCACATGGACACACAGCCACAGGGATGGATGTGGCCAGACTCTGACCATGTCCCTCTGCAGCAGATGGGAAGAGCACAATAAACCTATCTCATGGCCATGCCCCACCAGACTCAAAGTCCACATGTTTTGTAGCAGTTTGATTATTGAGCTGCAAGTGCCCATAGCCATACACTGAATCATTTGAGCAGCCTTGATGGGAAACCAAGATTTCTTAAGTCCCACATCACCCTTCTAGCCCAACCTGATTCTTTCTGTTGACTACACAAACCTGAGGGCTGAAGTAACACCATTTTCTCTTGCTGTTGGAGAGGGTTTAAGAGCAGGTGCACAGGCAGAAACTGTGGTTCTGCTGGTGGCCAGTTGTGTCTCAGTGTATCACTTGCAGTCCTGGAAATATGTCTGAGGTTGTCTAAACCAATCCATTTCTCTGCTCAGAGCAAAGGCAATGAAAAGGTTATGCCACTGCGGTGCTAATTTTCCTTGTAAATCAGATCCAGAAGTCAATGCCTGGCAGTCACCTTCTCTGATGTATTTAAGATCCTGAACCAAGGGCATGTGCCTGCAGATGTCAGTGTGGATTTACATGGCAGTTTGGGATGTGGGTCTCTGGCTGAATTTGCATGTACTACCAACATCAGCTTCATTTCATCTGATGATGGCATTCGGTGTCCTCGGCCTATGACATTTTACAACACAGGATCTGCCATTTGAACACAGGCTCACCTTGGAGGTGCTGGAGGGGGGCAGACAGCAGTACAAATGTGGTACCCAGTGACTCTTAAAGGCAGGACTTCACAACAACAAAATTGGATGTGCAGGAGAGGAGGAGGGGAGGAGAGAGAATAGACTCGTGGCTTGATCTTGCCCGGAGCTGATTTCAAAAGACTCCATGGGAGTTAGGACTATTTCATACTTAACAGTGGGAGTTCGGGTAATTGTGAGATTGAACCTTACAGGAGACCAGGACTTGCCAAAAGGGAAGTCAAATAACATCAAAGCAATCAAAGGAATTCTTCAGGAATTACTGAATGAAATTCTCTGGCTCAAACAGGACCTTAGGCTAGATTAATGACAACTGGAGCATCTAGATCTAAGATCTGCAAATATCGCAAGACATGTCCATTTCTATTTTGTTCTTGTTTCCAGGGTGTTACCTTGAAATCCTGATCTGGCTGAAGTAAAATGAGGAACAAAGAAAAGAGGAGGAGCACTGCCAAGTGTGTCTTTAGATGAAGGGCTGTCTAGAGACAGGGGATGTGAATGTCTTTGGAGCAGAGGAGTGAGGGCTAGGTCCTGCCTTCGTTCAGTGAATAAATGGAGACAGAGCCAAGCAGCGTGATGAGATGGCCCCATGAGGCCTGGGTGTAAATAAAACTAGAGATACCTGTGCAAAGAGACTGCCCAGCTAAATTCCTTAGCACAGCTCAGAGACCCAACACAGCCACCAGTGGGGCTGGTTCCAGACCAGCCTCTGCAACACACCAACATCATATAACCAAACACTTATCTCACTGACCACAGAACAACTGTGTCCCCCTGGGTCTCACCATCAGATTACATCCCAAGCAGACGGCAGTTGTGAAATCCTGCAGCACTGCAAACACTTATTGTACTAGTGAGGAAGGACAAGGTGTGCCCATCACCACTCCTCAGGCAAAAGTACAGCTCAGATCTTGCCTTCAAGACCACTTTTCAGAATAGCCCTGTCCCTTTCAAGTCCTATCAGAGCTGAGGAATCTCCATTGTTATTCTAAGGATCTCTTTGGGCTGTGCTGGTAAATGCTTCGTTGGATTGGCAATGATTCAATAAATTGTTTAATCTTTCTCAATCGATTCATAGAGAAAGGAATGAGACAGTTGATTTATTTTTTATCTCCTTTTTCTCTAAGCTTCTCTAAGAGCGAGTTCCTTCCTCTCTCCCCTCTGCCAGCACTCACATACACTCACATGCACACAATCACGCAGGACCTCAATGCCAGCTTCCCCTGGTACAGACTGGGTGCTGTATCGCTGCTGGTGGATAACATCTCTGAACAAAAATATCTGGGAGACGGTGACCCTTTATAGAGCAAATGAGTCATTTGCTTTTATTTTGGGAAAAGTGCAAGCTGATGAGCTGCTATGTCAACTTTATGAGCTAAAGTTACTCCATATCCTCCCCAACTGCCTACCAAAAAAACCCCAAAAAACTTGCAAAGCATTTGCATAATATGAAGAAAGGTTGCTTCTCCAGATGGCTAAAGCAGTCTTGCATGTTTCTTTTTTAAAAAGTCCCAACTGTTGTTGGCCATTTCCTAACCCCACACTGGAGCACCAGTGTAAACCTCAGCCTCTCTGGAGATGCACTTTAGCTGTATGCTGAGTGTAGTTTATGCACACTTATAGGAGCATCTGCAGTGAACAAGGTGTTCCTGGCCTGAATTGTCTTGATGAAGCTAATATCCACAGCTTGTATGTCTGCAGCTTACCGTGAACATTTTTTTCAATTAAATCCTTATGCAGGCAAATAAGACAATCTTCATTTCTTTACTTCAAAAGCAGAAGGCTGAAGCAAGCCCTCTAAAGCCTTGCTTAGGAGCCTAATGAAGTAGTCTGACTTCCAGGAGGGGCTGAGTACCTGGCATGTCTGATGTAAAATCAAGGGCTGGAGAACATACTCTTCAGATGAAGTATGGTTCTTATTAGACCTATGGAGACATCTCTTCAGCCTGTCAGTGCAACGGTGAAGCCGTTTGCACTCCAAGACAGGGTATAAATCTTCCATCTGCCAAAATTCAGTACTGTTGGATCCAGAGCTTAGGTTTAGCTTTCTTCCAGAATATACACACAAACATAACATCAGTAGGTAAATAAAACAGCCTGATGGGAAAATACTCATCATAATTTACCCTTCTAGGAGAGCAAAGAAAGAATTTTCCTTCAGTCTGAGCTATTAGAAAATTGGCTTAATGAAACTACTAATTAAGCTAGTCTTCTTTCTCTGAATCATCAGCTATGTTGTAATTGCTACCAGACAAAAGGGTCCCATGGTTGATCTGGTGTGGCCAGAGAAAGGATATTGCAAATTAGTCTGGTTATTTTATGACAGCCTCTATCCTCCATCCTGTCTGACCCCTTCCCATATATTCTCCCCAATTCCCTCCTGCCCTCCTCAGTTCCACTTACGGCTTTAAAGAGTGGGTCCTATCTTAAAGTTGTTTTCTAAATGGGAAATATATATGATATAGGTAAAATAGGACATACAAATACTAGGAACTATTCTTATTAGAAGCACCAGGTCCATCATTATAGACATTATTCCAGTTTACTTATGCTATATGTCCTCCTAATAATCTCCCTCAGGTAGAACTAGCAATGATCCCTTAGGTCCCCCTCTTAGAGACACGTAGGATATTTATAATGAATGAGCTTCCAAGAGCTCAGATATTTAATTTGCAGCTACCACAGTTAGTGATGATTAAGATCCTCTTGTTTTTACAGTGTTTCTTAAATAAAGTGTAAACACGTCCTGTCCAACTCTATTAAACAGTGAGACACATGGGAATGCTAGGGGAATTGCTAAGAAAGATACTGAAACTGGCCAGGCACAGAATAAATACACATGGTAACACATATATACACCTATGCATGTAGCTGTGTTTGTATATATGAAAAAAAATGCATGCTTACACAGATATAGATATATAGGCAGTTATATGTATTCCTTCTGTCAGGCCTTGACTGCAAGTAGGCTTAATGTCTAGGGATTGCCACTAAAACACCAGCTTGATTTCCCACCAGGAAACATGGGGAAATTAAATCAACCTGTCTGGGCATTCGGTGAATATAATTCCCTATTCACAATTAATGAATCAAACAGATAGGCCTAACCAAACAGTACTTGCGGAGAAGTCACAAGAGAGAAGGAAGAGGAACACGATAATAGGCAAGAAGAAAGCCCAGTTCACAAATAGCCCCTTCCCAACACAGCCCCCACCGAAGGGCCAGCTAGGTTTGCTCCTCCTGTAATTGCACCACACAGAAGTTTATTGAGCTCTACGGGTGGTTTAGGGTAGCCTACTGCACTGCAGGTTGAAGCAAAAGATGTCTTCACATCTGTACCTGGGAATCCAGGTGCTCTGCCCATCAGCCACTCCTTTTAGCTGCTTCCCCATGACTTCCACTCCTCGGGAGGAGCAGCACAGAGGAGCCCCTGACAGTGCTTATCAGAAACCCCAGAAGTTTATGAAAAGCTGTGTTTTTCCTCATTCCTTGCCTCACAACTTCTGTTCCCTGTCTGCAAGCTACAGGATCACATGAAGATTCCCCAGGCTTTTCACAATGCAATTTTATATTCTCTTATTTCCTTGACTGTACAATATTGTTGATCTTAGCAGAAATTGCCCCAAAATGTTGCAGACCATGAAATGTGAATTTTCCCTGTGAAGTGACTTTCTATTCACTCTCTTCACTTCTCACCAGATATCAAGGAAATATTTTTATCCTTCTTGTTTTCTGCCCCTCAAGTGCTCTCCAGATGCAGCTGATCTTTTCTCCTAGGCTTCAGTCCACCAGACAAATATCTATATATATATTTACACACACATCCATATATGTATATACAGCTGTAAGAATTAGCAAATAACTAAATAAACAAACAGAAAAACCTGTTACACGCTACAACTGCTTCATGAATTTATAACATATGGTGGCAAAGCACTATAAAAACTGTAAACTATAAAGAGGGTTACACAGTCCCATTCATTTATCATGTTACAATGAGTAATTTGTGCACTAGGCAGGAAAGAGAAAACCCACACAGTTGGAGAGTGCATATGTATTTCTGAGGCTCACACTAGAGAGCCTTTTATAAAACATACACATGATTTGAATTCCAAAGCGAAAGCACTGAGAGGCAATGCACAGGCTAATATCGTTATAATGGTATACGCAGAGCTTAGGAAGAAAGGGCACTAGCTGACGTCCTTTAATGCTACGAGGACTTTCAAACAGTCTGGGCTTCTGTGCAGTTCAGCCCCTGTCCATTTAGAAGCTGAGCTCCAGTCTACAGCTACAAAATTTCTCCTCAGTGCTGTTACAGAAATGGCAAGATGGTACCTAAAGAAGTAACCAAGACTGGGTGCTCCTTCTGCTGATTTTGATCAGGTTTCACTCTGTTTTGACTCCCTTCACATGTCTGGTGGGGGTCATGTTGAACCACATTCCCAGGTGGGTCCATGTACCCGTGGTCCAAGCTGTGTTCTACACTCAAATCCACATATTATGGAGAGACAAAACAAGAACGGTGAATTTAAGCACTGTATTTCTGTAGAGGGTTTCTGACCAGTATAGCGTCTCACACAGCGTATTATTAAAACACCTAGATTCTCCAGATAGCACAGAGCCCCATAATTCACATCTACCTGTTTCTGATTTGACATTTCATTTTTTTTTCCAGTTGGCAAAGAGCTTTTATGAAACATATAACACATGCCTCATGCTCTGTCCTGGAAATGGATTAGTTTTCCCAGTAGGGAAAGTGAATGATGTAGGCTGTGTCCCGGTTGTCATGTCCCAGTGCAAATGGTTAAGATCTTCTTTTTGTCTCAGCAAATGCCCCGTGGAAGCTTGAGCTGGGTTTAGGCCCTAGGGTCATTGCTAAGCAGTTTCTCTTTCATCCTTTTTAGCACCAGCAGACGCAGCTTGAAACATGTATACAAGATGCCGCTTTACAGCATCCCTTATTCACTGGTACCTTGGAGACTCCAGTTCATTGAAAGTAATAAAACCAGATCATCAAAAAGAATTCTTTTGAACAGGCTTTGGGCTCTGCTGTGCTACTTGGTTACGGATATTCATCTTCCTGGAAACTGTGCTGTTTGATACAGCATACCGGCATGAAAGCATCAGCTGCCTCCCTGGTGCATTAACCCCTCGAGTGTTGAAATCACGATCCTTGAATAGCAAAATAGCTATTGCTTATAATTGCTTGAGGGGAGAAGCAGATTTTATTCTCCCAGATGCAAGGAGGCTGCACACTGGGGTCGGAGGGTTTCCCCATCCTCATCCTACTCCAGTGATGCAATGGGCTGTGTACAAAAGGGAAGAGAGAGGCAGCAAAGAGAAGAAGCCTCTGTTGGTTACAGCTACAGGCAGGCTGTAAGGTGACTCCTGTATCAAAGGGTGCCATAGCACTTAATCCAAACTGAAAACACAGATGTGCTGAAAACACAGGCATTCTGATACTCGGGGCTTTAACCTTCTGTTAACCTTACATATCTCGTGATCCTATGTATCTTATAGAGCCCTGATGTCAAGGCTTTAACCCAAAGCCCTTTGATTTGGCAGGAGGAGAGTTGTCACCGTTGTCAGTTACCAGATTTCTGGTGCTTTTTCATCGCATCCAAACCCTCCTTTCTTTCATCTGTCTCAGCTAGAAAGAAGAGAGGGTCAATGCTGGCACCATAAGCATAGGTCTACAGTCTCTGAGTTTCCTTTCTCTAAATGGGGAGAAGAGCAAGGACGGTGCAGGTGGGCTAATTGCTCCTGAGCTTCCAGTTTGAGAGACCGACATACTTTACTGCATGCGATTTGCATCTGCGTTTGCAGCACAGGGTGGATCGTAGTCTGCACTCCTGCTTTGGCCTCCATAGGGCTGCCGTGTGCCTCTGCCCTGAGCTCGCTTTGTTTTGTTCTAGCTTCACACCAGGGCAGCGAACCCAGTTTGATTGCAAAACTCCTCCATTAGCACATACGCTAGCTCCGAGATTGTCCCTTGAACTGCAGCTCGTCAGCTGCTGGGGCGAAGCAGCAGCAGAGGGCCACTCTGTCCATCTGACCTCTCCCTTATTCTCTCTTTCCAGACCCCCCCATTACTGGCCAATGCCAGAGACCTGGGTTAGACGGTTATTCGATATGACCTCGTACAGCCGCCCTTGTGCTCTGTCTCTCATATCGCACTGGTGAAACTCCTGTGCTTACTGAGGATGGCTGAAGAGAGCTTTACCTTCCTAACTCACTCCTTATTTCATAGCACTTCCCTTGTGAGCTCTGACGGCAGGAAAACATATGGTGCCTTTTTACTCATGGCTTGCAAATAGATGCAAAAAAGGGAACATTTAGGTGCTCCCTTTGAGTCCCCCTCTCTGTTCCCTGCCTGCACCTGAGCCATGTCTGCCCTGCTGCACCCATGTCACCAGAGAGGCTGTCCCAGGCTCCAGATCCAGATCACACACCAGCAGTTGCCTTCGCAGCATCCTTCTGTTTCCAGACTAGGCTCTACCAGGGACAATGCGAGAAGGAAAATGGCTGAAGTTTCAGATCAGCTGAGAATAAATCAATGCAGGATCCCCAGGAGGTCGTTTTTACAGAATTGCTCTGCACTAGAACAGCAAGTGGAGGAGCAGGAGAGTAGTAGCTGGCATTGATCACACCTGATTACTTATTAAAGTTTTAAGGAAAGATGTTGGAGGAGAAAAACAGGAGGAGCACCTTTTATGACTAGACTAGAAGGGTTTGGGGGAAAAGGGAGAGGAAAATAGCTCAAAATGGACTCCTACAATGTTCTCTTATGTTATGGCCCCATGTTTTTTCCCTAGATTTCATCACTAGTTCATGTATTCTGAGGCTAAGGTGAAACCGTCACTTGAGAGGGGTCTGAGTAGAATCAGGATGCAGGCAATAATATGTGCACGACCATTACATGAACAAATATTATAAAAAGATGCCTCTTAATTGAAGTGCATTTATGACTTTCTTTCTGCACATCTCTGTATAGACACATGCCTCTGTGTATGTGCCTGAGGACAGGCAGTTCTCTCTCTGCATGTATGCACGCATGTTTGCGCATATACATAAATCTGACATTAGAAGATATAGATCTTTCTTCATGTGGCAGTTTCACTATAGTAACTGCATGTATGTGCAGGGGTGCATTTACGTCCATGGGCCAGCATGCCTCCACCCATCTGCATGTCTGAACATAGCCCCCCCAAAAGTACTGGTTTGTATGCAGAGAGCCTAAAGCAAATGGGTCCTCTGCAGAACAGCTCGTAAGCCACTGCGGTGTTAGTTAAGAAAGCAACGTCTCTTCATAAAACCTAAAATAAGCCCTACATCAAAAACAGTACAAAACAACTCTAAACCCCCAGGCTACTGCAGGATTATGCAGTTGTGAAATACATTATCCAGCCTTTAAAGTCATCTTTGACTATCTGCCTGGGGTCATTCAGACAGCCCAGACTCTCAGCTACATAATACAAAAGAAAGTTGCGCTTGCACATGTTCTGAGGAGGGCAGTACGTCGAGGTCCAAGTCCTTCCTGCAGACAGAGGCCAATGGGATTATATTTTAATTCCTTGTTTGCCATAATAATGGCTCAGCAGAGAATTGGCTCTAACACAAACTGCTGTTAGAGGGAGATCTACTGTGTTTGGTGGCAGGAAGAGAAAAAATGAAGAGTTACAGGACTCCTGTGAATGCGTCATTGCATCAGAGGCCTAGAAGCAGACAGGCTATTCCTTAGCAATAAAGAAACAAGATACAATAATTTCCAATCGCAGTCTTTAGATGGATTTGCAGGTAGAATTTTCTATTTTATCCACAGCAGGCACACCAACTTCAGCCTCCAGTTGCTGTTTCTGGTTTGCCAGTCAAGCTTCTAATTGGATCTCCTGTTGGACATTATCTCTGAGACACACCGGGGCTGAGAGAAGGGGCCAGGCTGCTACCTTGCCAATGCAGCCAAGCCATCAGGCATCATCCTGCAGTGAGATCCAGACAGAGAGGAGGCTATGTGCAAAAATTCATCCAAAGCACCACGTAGCCATCAGTCCACAGTGAGCGGCTTATGCCTCCATCCCAGGGCAGCAGAAGGCCCAGCCAAACCTGCACAACCCTCCCATATTGGCCTGTCCGTTTCGTTCTTACACATGGCTAGTCTTGGCTGTCCATCCCCAGCCCGATCTCTTTTATTCTTCCCAACAAGCCCAGGAGAGGATCTCCAGGGAAAACAAAGCAGTGTGAATTAGCTTGTCGGCAGCTTAACCAAAGGACAAGCCAAACCAAAGCTGCCAGCACAGCTCATTCCAGCTTCACTTCACCAGGCAGCTGGACACTTCAAGTGCAAACAAATAAAAGTATCCTGTGAGGCTCAGCAACCAGTCTTTGGTTGACATTAGAAATGTTCAGACCAGGAGGTCCATGTGTTGTGGGAAAAGGAGGCTCAACGTGATATCATCCAGTGGACACATTTTATGAGAAATCCCAAATTCAGAGAATGAAGGTGTTGAGCTGTTCCCAGCATCCAGCCAGGATCCTCCAAGCAGCAAGAGCAAGCATGAGATGAAGAGAGGATGTTTTTCTATGGACAGTAATGATAACTCCATGTGGTTTTTTTGCTCACCCCAATGACTCAGATGGCCTTTTCCTTCTGTTGGTTGCAACAGACATTTGCCCACCCCTTTGGTTGCTTACCAGCTGCCACAATTATGCATTTTATAATTCTTACTGGGACAAACTGGCACAACTATTATGTGTTCTACATAAGAGCAACAAACACTGAAAGGAGCTCAAAATAAAATTTCCATGAAAGCAAAGACCAGCTCAGGGTCAAACAGGCGGCTCCACTCCTGTGCAACAGGCCAGTGCCAGAATGCCTCATCCAGTCAGTCCCAGCAAGGGCTTCCCTGCAATGTCGCCTTCGCCTTGCATCACTACTAACCTGAAGACCAATTTCCTTAGCATGGGAACTAAGGAGAGCAACTACTGCTTCTTAAGAAGTGATGAAGTCCCTGGCCTTGTACGACATGTCTGCTGGTGCTTATACGTCACTGTTGTTCCTTATGGGGTACAGCTGTGAAGTGCTTGCAGTCAATTTAGCCTTCTGTTGCTGGAGATTTACAGGAAAAAAAACACAGTCTGTGCTTACCAAGGAGCAATGGGCATTGTCCTGTGAGCTGCGTGTTTCTAGAGCTGGAGACGCCTGTGTTCCCATGACTATGCCTGTAAGTGTGTGCAGCTGACCGCTACGACGTCCCTGTTCTTGTGACCTTGGGTTCAGTCTAACCAATGAGCCAGCTAATAAGTTTGTGTTAACATAAGCAGAGGCAGTGGCAGTCAGAAGAAAAGACATCAGAAATCAAACCTGAGAAAAGGAATTAGGGGAAGATAATTCATTAATATCCTCTTTGCGATGACACATGCTTTCCACTCACTTTTTTTAAATGACATTTTACCTGCTATTAGTTTACTGTGAGCATCTCTAGCGCTGCCTTCCCTCCCCACAGCCAGGTCCCTCAAGAACAAAATTAAATTTAAGCTACTGAAGTCGGACCTTTCTGAAGTAAAAAAGAATCTTTAAAAATGGATTTTTTTAAAGGTCATTTTGAACTTTATCTGAGCATACATGGAGACACAGGCCATTCAGCTAAATAATGCCATCTGACCACCTCCTGTCACCATTACTAGGATAAGAACATCATTTATGTGACGGGGAGAGGGGAAGGCTTTCCACTTGTTCCTTTTATTCCCCTTCTAATTTTTGGAGAATTTAAGGCTGTTCACTTTTATAGCTGCTTCTCCACTTCCCATTTCCCTTGATAACCCATAGGAAACGTCATCAGCTTCCATTGAAATGGGACATCCTGATTTTGACCCAAAACAGGACAGACTGAACTCCTTGTTCCCATGAGATCAAGCTGCATTCTCCAGGGCTCTGCCGGCTCCTCAGCCTTAGCACATCCTGCCATGTTGGCAGTCCCTTGACAGCACGGTGTCAGAGAAGTCCATCCTCCTCCTTGGGTCTCTTTCCCTCTTCCAGTAATCTAGCTTTACAAATTAAATAAAATATAGCCTATTATCATGTATCTAAGATCATGTTTAACTTCAAGCACAAGAACAATCTAGTTGACCTCATGAGCCTCTTTTGTGGGTTTATGCTTCGCTGTGTGTGGGTGTAGTCTGTGAGACCAAACCCCTGCTCCAGAGGAAGCTCGGGGAATTACAGGATTTATCCCAGCAGAGTCCCTATCCGCCAGAGAAACCTTCACCACTGACCTGAAGCATCTAGAATTAATTATCTTAACATTATCTTCAACATTATCTTAACAGCAAAGGCTGGCATGGGGAGATGGCTTTGCACTGCCAGGCTCCAGCTTGAACAAACAGGGCTTCTTAAAATCATGGGCTCCATTTCCAGATGCATCAGATTCACCTTCAGCCATCAGTCGAAGGTAAAGGGGGTTGCACACAGCTTGCTGCGCGATGAGCCGTGTGGCAGAGCTCAGTGCTGTGAAAACATTGCATGTTATTTACCGTATCCAGCTCTCTCCAATCATGCCTTACACAAGGCCATATTTATTGAAGAGACACTTAAAAATGTCCCATGACATGCTTTGTGTGAATGGGGACTCTCCGCAAACGAAATTTCAGCCACCCACCTCTCCCTGCAATGGCATCCACGTCCTAGTTCATAGCTACACAGTCTCCTTGAGCAAGCTTCCCTTTAACAACATTCAAATATTTAATTTGCCAAGTGCTCTGGGAATCCCAAAGGTTTGGAAGAAGTATCTATTATAAATGACAAAACATGATACTATTATAGGTAGCCTGCCTACTCGATGTCATCTGTGTTCTACGCTGCTCCTTTAATGAGGCTGTCTTTCAGATCCTATACATAATAGAAAAAGATCCTGATGCTAGCACTTCCCAGGTATTCTAAAAATTAAAACAGCCAAGTCCTTACAGCATAAAAAAGACTGCTTTCTAAACCCTAAAACCCTCATGTTCAGAGGAAATGCTTTTAATATTCTGTTATTTAGTTGTACAGGCATTCAGAAAGAGGCTACTCCCAGCCACCCGGTGCAATTCAGTAAATGTTCCCCTGAAACCTAACAACACAGTGCCCTCTGCTGCATTTTTCTCTGACATATTAAAAGGAGAAAAAAAAAAAAAAACCTGCCGTGCTTTGCAGTCTATCCTCTGGCTCAAATTGAGATAAGCAGATGGTTTGTTAGTACTTATCAATGACTCAGTAACATCCAAGGTACTACATAAAACACTTTAGCCAGAGAGAAGTCAAAATAACAAAATGGATTCCATACGAGGGAGAGCAAAAGCAATTGAAAAATCAAGTAGGGAGTGCAGAAGTGCTAGCAGCTCCACGTCTTAGCCCGCCTGTCCCTCCTCTCCCAGCAGAGCTCCAAACCCAATTATTTAAGTTAAATAACTAGTTGCTACGGTCTCGTTGCTTTGTCCCTCCCACCTCCCTCACCCCATGCACCACATCCTCCTGTGACAAAATGCTTACAAGAACTACGTGAACAAAACCAAGGACACGCAAGATTGGCAAGACCAAACACCATGCTCTCTGCAGAGATGTACATCTACACGGATGCCGTGTAATCTGCATCAAACGGAGCTGGCTGCAAGCAGCACCACCTCAGGAGAGAACGACGGGCTTGGGAGAAGTAATTTCTTTCATCCTACTCTTCATTTTGACTGCAGTGCGAGGTGTTGACATTCCAGGGGATTACTGCAGAAGAGAAGGACAAACACAAGGCAGCCTTGGGAAACTTCAAGGCCAACGACAGCACTTCAGCAATTCTTACTTTGAGCTACTATCACTTTGGGCTCAGTTAATTAAAATCAATAAATGCATTTGCTTTGATTTGGATTTTAGGCCTTCACTGAACAGTGCTAAGGCTTTCCTTCACAGATTCACCAATGATAAAGTCAATAATTTAAAATTAGCTAGACATACTGTGAATATTGTCTTGGCAATGTAAGGTACCTCTGAACACCGGGACTCCAGGGAGCACACAGGCATTAGGATTTTAAAGCAGCACCCTGCTGGTGCTGCGGCTGCAGAACAAAAACATTTCAGATACTCCCAAAGACCATGTTCAGACCCGATCAAACACCGGTGTTAGGGAATGTTTCATTCTGGTTTCTGGTTAACCTGCTAGAAAAATAGGGACTGCCTGCAAACGGAATCAAGAGTCAATCAGACGACAATCTCTAAAGAGCCAGCTGTTGAGTCTTGCCACCAAAGCGTACAAAAATCATCAGATTGGCTCTAAAAATGTGCCATTAAGAAATGTTTCATTCTTTGCACAGTTGTCCTGATATTTGAGGTTGTCAGACCCATGTTTCCAAGCTGTTGTTTGCAACAGAAGCTGAAAAAGAAGGTAGAGTTTCTCTCCCCATCGCTGTTTTAAGCAAAAGAAAAATTGAGAGACATGTCTTGAAATGCCGAGATTTGACAATTATCTGGGTTTGTGTCCGGGTTATGCTGTTATCTAGCCAGGCCGCAAAATCTATACCAGCACAAATATGGGTTTATTTGATCCTTCCCTGAAATCTGAGCTTCATCCATCTCTCAGCCTTTAGAAAATGCAGGTCTGTTATGTCTTCTCCTTTCCACAATACCTTCTCTTGTGCTTCCTGCATCTTCCTGGGTCCCAGCCAGGCCTGGAAGCACCAAAAACCACAAGAAAGATTGCTCCTTGAGATCACCACCCAGGAGCAGGAAATATTATGAGCCTCTTGGGCGGGCCCGTTTTTACTGAAGGAACCACCCTACTTAGCAGATGCGAAACCTTGAACGCATCCAGAAGTTCAGCCAACAGCTTGTCCTCGTTAGCATCAGCCACTACTAAGAATCAACTCACTCCACTGAAGCAGTGAAAATCCTAAAAGGATGGCTTCTTTTGACATATGCAGTTAGCAACACTATTCTGAGCAGCAGAGAGCACAGTATGTGTGAACCGTAAGGCACAAAGGGCAGAGCTCTCAACTCCAAGGATTCAAAGATGTCCAGCCTGCTTGGCTGCAGAGTGGAAGAAAAAACTGAGAGGGCAACTACAAACGGGGTGGGAATCTGGATGCACAGAAAGGTCTCTCTCTGATGCAGCTACCCCAAGGGTAAAAAAGTGGGAGAACTCCTGCTCTGTTCAGCACAGTATTTAATTACCTAAAGGAAAAACCATGTAAATAGATTTTAAGAGGCACACTTGATAATAAATCTACGACAAAAGGCAATGTAGAAATCTGTGCTTTTGAATTTATTATCTGACCTCCCTGCTGAGCATTCCTGTGCAGCTGCAGGATAAAATAAATTGGTCTAGCTAAAGAAACTGTAGGAAACATTTGAATATTCCCTGTTCTGAAATATTAACCTGTGATGCTTCTGACCATCTCTTGTCAAGTGGAGAACAGCACAGTCACAGTGGACAGATCAAGACACTAGGAATTTCACTGGAAGTGGGGAATGCAAAGGGGAGTAGACCCCAGGCCAAGACCCCTGCATTACAAGTGCAAAAGAGTTGTCTTCCTAAAGCTGACTAGAATTTAAAAAAAAAAAACAACCTTCATTAAAATACTCTCCTGGGAAATGTGCAGCATACGACTACTTAAAGGAACTGGTTTTGCTTAGAAATACAGCCAAGTTCCCATATTTCTAAAAGATTAAAGGCTTTTTTATCCTTTATCTCTACATTTCTTTTCTTTTCCTTTTTCTTTGAAAAAGCCCTCGTAAGAAACTTAGCATGGAAAGGTGACTTCGGTGCACGGGAGACGGACGCCATGCCGTTCGTTAAAGCAGACAAACAAAGAGCTCATCCTGTAAAGCAGCTGAGCACCAACACTTTCTGTCAGCTCTAGAAAAGCTTCTGGCTTGCAGCACTTAACACAATTGAACTGCGGAGGCCATTATTCTGCAGGTTTAGATCCAGCCTGAGTCTCTCTGACTTCATTAAAGCTTCACCTGGGCAAAGAGAGACCCTGGTCTGCACGAATCCTTGGAGCCTGACAGCTTCATTGCTTTCCCTCTCGCTGCAGCCACCTGAGGAAGAAGACCTGGCACTCTCTATACTACTGTTTATTGTAAAATACATATAACATCATCAACAAACCTTGGGCCCTGTGCCCGTGGGAGGAGACATCCCTGAGCCTAAATGCTGGCAATCTAATTATAATGTGTTCAGAAAACCTCGTGCTCACCTTAGCAAGTTATAATAATGATATTAATCAAAATTAAACACTGTTCAAGGGACACTACCCATCATACACTTTAGACTGAAAGTGTAATGGGTAAGATTAGATGAGACATGTTCAGCAGATTCCCAGGGACAAATTTTGAAACAGAGGACCACCAGCATCACGTCTGCAGAAAAGCAGATCTACAGCCATCTCTCATTTGCAGGCATAAACTAGCAGATGGTTTGCAAAACCAGGAAAGCAAACATAAAGCACCCACTCTGGCTTTTACGACTTCACAAGCATGAGTTTTGCATGGAAAAAATACATGTGTACATCATTAACAGATGCAGGTCCTAACTCTTCCACTTTGATTATTTCTTTTTAACTGCCTTGTTTCTAATGCCCTTTAAAAAGGAGCACAACAGCTTCTCGCTATTTATTCAAGATCTTGAAGAAAAATTATTCCTGGCGGGTCTTGAGCTCCCCCCATTGACTTCTCAATAGCAGCTAACATTGAAGGCTCATTTCAATGCTCCGCCACTGTCCAGACAAGCTTTTCTGGGTGGGATGTTGAATCTTTACAACAATGAAGATGTGATTGCCCTCTGCTGTGTGTATGCTCACTGTATTTTAGCACTACCACTGCTACCAGAAGTTATTGCTATGCCCAGGCCTTCCTGGAGAGTGCTGCTATTCAGCTGAAGAGCTTATTTTCCTCTTTCTTCAGTGAAGGAAGAATAATCTTTCCTCCCTAAGCTCTTCCCCCTCCCTCCCTGGCCAAAGTCTCTTATGATCTGAAAGACTCTCCCAATCTCAGACTTGGAGCAGAGGGTTATTACACACTCTGTATTACGTGCACCATCAGCACTCCAACGAGCTGATGGCACTATGCTTAATGGTGCCAAAATCTGTGCATGTGCCAGAAGGCTTTTGACATCATTTGCCATGAACGCTAATCCATAAACTCTGAGCTGCAGGCCATCTGCACGTCACCCAAATGACTGGCTATCAAACCAGGTTTCCAACAGCCTCCAGCATGGCTCAGTCTCCATTAACTCTCCATTGTTAGTGTTGACAAAGGATGTAACCATGCTCATGGCTAAGGACCTTG
This sequence comes from Theristicus caerulescens, assembly GCA_020745775.1. NCBI lineage: Eukaryota > Metazoa > Chordata > Aves > Pelecaniformes > Threskiornithidae > Theristicus > Theristicus caerulescens. The sequence goes on from CM036566.1 coordinate 3,772,252, forward strand.
GCTGTCTCCTGGCTTATGACACGTGAATTTGATTTTAGACAAAAGGACGGCTAAAGACTTTCACATTGTTATGTTTAAAACAGTTCCCTGGTTCTTCTCTACCAGCCATTTGCTCTTTCCTCCAAATATCTTCTTGCAAAGAACTTCCTTTAGAAACGCTTCCAACATCTGCTGTCTGCATCAATTTGTCTTTTGGAGCCTTTTTTATGGCAGAGACTGTCTTACTCCATGGTTTTCAGAATGGTGTGTAGCTTTACACTTTTAAATACGGGATCAGACCTTTATGATGCTAAGAGCCTTCTAGTCCTGTGCAAGAACTGTGGCAATGATGCATCTTCTATTCTGTTCTGTTGTGTTCTGTTGTGTTCTGTTCTATTCTATTCTATTCTATTCTATTCTATTCTATTCTATTCTATTCTATTCTATTCTATTCTATTCTATTCATAAACCTCCCCTACCAGTTTCTACCTCAATGCCTTCCCATGGAACATTATGCTACGTCATTAAGAACTATTTTATGTGGTTTGGTTTTTACTAATCCTCAGAGTAAGGTGAGTAATGCATAGGAGAGGACAGTCTTAATGAGACCAGTTGCTTTTATTCTCTCTGCTTATATTCAAGAAAGCAGACCAAGGCCTTTCATGTGGAAGGTGGGGAAGTTTACAATCATCCTATAAGCTCTTCGTATAGCTGCTGACTGGCCTGCAGGGAGCCACAGTTCAAGCATGCTTAAACCTTTATTAAACAAGCCTTTCACTCTCCTATATTTAAAACAGTTCCCTGGTTCTTTCCACAAGCCACTTGCCCCTTCCTCAAAATCTCTTCTTGCAAACCACCTCATTCAGAAATGTTTACACCACTTCTGCTGTTTCAGATATTTCAACAGTCTCCTAGCGAGTGGAATGGTTGCCCAAAGAGCTCTAGTCAACCCCTTAGATCTACCCCAGCACACCTGAAGAGCAAGATCTGGAGAGCTGAATATGATGTGGTATTCTGAGGGAGAAAAAAAACCACAGAAGACAGATTCAGGGCCTATACTGTTAACAAAAATCAGAGCTACTCTAAGCCATTGAGGTGCACGGGCAGGATACTAATGTGGTGGTTCCTTTCTCTCTAGAACTGAGCAGTCGTCTTACCTCTTCTTTCTCCAGAGTCCAATCCTTTCCTTTTCTCTCAACCATAAGCAGTGCCTGCCAACATGGCAAGACCTTACCTCCCTGCTCTCCTCCACTCCAGCTCTGAGAAACCAAAGCTAAGCAAGGTGCTGCCACTATAGTGCTTCCAAATCACCCATTTGTGTTGCAAGCTGACATTGTCCCCCTCATCCCTTCTTCACAGAATCACAGGATCATAGAATGGTTGGGGTTGGAAGGGACCTTTAAAGGTCATCTCGCCCAACCCCTCTGCCATGAGCAGGGACATCTTCAACTACATCAGGTCGCTCAGAGCCCCTCCAACCTGACCTTGAATGTTTCCAGGGATGGGGCATCGACCACCTCTCTGGGCAACCCCTGCCAGTGTTTCACCACCCTCATCATGAAAAATGTCTTCCTTACATCTAGTCTGAATCTACCTTTCTTTAGTTTACATCCATTACGCCATTCTTGCTCTATCTAAGGTAACAGTGATAATAATAACCAACAGCAGAGAGAGCACAGAAGGGGAAAAAAACCCTCAAGTGACATAATTTGCCTTGGACATTTATTCCTCATGGGACTCAGCACATTGCCCTCAGTGTTGAGCGTTTCAACAGAAAAAGGTATTTTGAGTATTTATTACATTCTCTGATCTTTCTGGAGCTGATGGTTGCCAAGTTCAATACAAAAACCCACCAACCTTCAGGCAGTAACACAAACCCTTGAGCCTGCAACATTAATTCCTGTTAAAAATACTAAGGGTAATTATGTTTCTCATCAGGTAAAAGGGGGCTGAGAAGGAGGGAGAACAATTAGCCAAAGCTAGGAATAAAACAAGCAGCTTTGGTTGGACTGTGAACAAAGTAGAGTGGTTACTTCTGGCCCCTGCATGTTATGTCAAACCTTAGTAGCTGCAGGTATCGCTTTTCTATGTGCTGATACTGAAATAAGAGGCTGCAAAAGTTAGATTTGTTTTTCTCTGTGGGGAGTGTAGAAACACTCTTAGTCTAGAATACTGTGTACAGTTCCGGTCCCCGTTATACAAAAAAGATGTGGACAGGCTGGATGGGGTCCAGAGAAGGGCCACCAAGATGATCCAGGCTCTGGGCAGCTGCCGTATGGGGACAGGCTGAGAGAGCTGGGCTTGTTCAGCCTTGAGAAAAGGAGGCTTAGAGGGGATCTCATCCCCAGGTACCAGTACTTAAAGGGGAGCTACAAAGAAGATGGAGACTCCCTTTTTACAAGGAGTCCCATGGTGAGGACAAGGGGTAACGGGTACAAGTTACTCCCAGGGAGATTCCGATGGGACACGAGAGGTAAATTTTTCACAATGAGAACAGTCAATATTGGAATAATCTCCCCAGGGAAGTGGTTGACTCTGCTACGCTGAACACGTTTAAGACTCAGCTGGACATGGCGCTGGGCCATCTCGTCTAAATTGTGCTAGAAAGGTTGGACCAGATGATCCTTGAGGTCCTTTCCAACCTGGGATTCTATGATTCTATGATAGAGTGTCTTAGTCTATACATTTTTTCAAGCTTACTAGGCAGTGAACACCACAGATACACGTGATCAAAAGGAATTAAACCAAGTAATTCAGTTGTTTCCCACCAGGCCCATTTTCATCACTGGTGGCATTACAGCTTTTATATGTGATTATTTTTAGCATTAGTAAGTAGCAGTAGGGCTGGTCTGTGGCAGGCGTGGGAGGGAGCACTGGACTTTATTACCTGCTTTGTTACAAACTTCCTATTGAACCTTACTAAATCGCTGTCTCTGTGCTTTTCTCACCTATTGAAAATAATCCCTGTCACTCAGAAGCTTGCAGGGTTCGATTTAGTAACGTTAGTGAAGTTCTTAAATATTAAACCAGGGCAACCCCTTATTGACTGTTTACAGAAAGCTGTTGCTGCAATTGGCAAAGGCTGGCTGGCTCTGCAGGGAGATGACCAGGTTCTTGGGACCTCGGCACGCAGCCTGCCATTCCCCAGCCAAAACCCCACCAAAGCAGGGGAATAACCAGGCAGGAATCCTCCTCCTCCATGCCCATCAGCCTCCTTCCACCGTTAGGCCAGGACATCCACCTTTCAGTCCTGACTATCGCTATGATTCTTGAGAAAAGAATAATCCATTTAATCAGAGATGTGTGTAACGATAAGCAGTAGCAGATGCTTCAGCACCGCCTTCCTTTAACCCTGTCACGTGAAAGAAAAGGGAGTTTCTTTCTGCTGTTTTTGCTAACATGTTCTCAAGCCATAATCCATTTTATTATAGAAGCTCCACTTGTATCCCTATTCTTCTCCTTGTGCATAAAAGACCCAAGCAGCAGGTGAAGGCAGACGGGGGAAAGCTGCCCTCCCCCTGTAAAAGGCAGCTTCCCCCCGACTTTGCCCTAACTCATAGAGCACTGAGGGGGGACAAAGCCGGGCGATCGCCGCCACCTCGGGGCCGGACGGTCCGTGAGGTGAGACAGGAGGCGCGGGAAAGCGCCAGCTCCCGCCTGTCCCCTCCAGTCGCTCCCCGACGGAACTATTTGCCCTCCCCAGGCTTTGAAGGCGCGGCGGGAGGAGCGGGCGCTGTGGGCGGCCACCGGAGGCCCCGGCCCCGGCCCCGGCCCCGGCCCCGGCCCCGGCCCCGGCCGGCGCTGCCCTCCCGCCGCCCAGTCAGCGCGGCGCCCCCTGCGCATGCGCCCTCTCCTCTCCCGCCTCTAGGGTTATTCCACACCTCCTCTCAGAGGGAAGGGGTGGCTTAAAAAAAATGCACGTTTATCCCTCTATACATCCCCTTTAGGTAAACTGTAAGGCTTTCACCCGAGACGGCAATTCTCTTTTTATTCCTTTACAATGATTCATAGTGCGTGTGACTGAAAGAAGGGGCAGGAAGCGCTCTCTGGCATTTTGCCCCCCCCTTTCCCTGCGGATAGGCCGGTCCGGCTCGTCACCCTTCCCGCTCCGGAAGGGGCGGGGTGAGGCTGAGGGTCAGTGCGGGCGTTGGGCGCGCGCTGCTGCTGTTGGGCGGGGAGGGCGCGCGCCGGGCGGTGGTAGCCGGTCGCTCGCCGCCTCAGCCGCCGGCCCCGCCATGCCGCCGCCGGGCCAGACCCAGCTCCCAGACTGGGACGGGCTGAAGCTCCGTGTGCGGACCCTCATCGCCTCCCACCGCGTCATGATCTTCAGCAAGAGCTATTGCCCCTACTGCAATAAGGTGAGGCGGCGGCGGGAGTCACCTCGGCGCGCTCCCCCGCGGGCCCTCTCCTCACCCTCTGGGAGCCGCTTCCCTCCTCTCGCCGTCCTGGCGAGGGCTGGGCGGAAGGGTTCTCGCCGTGAGGAGGGGGAGGAGGAGGAGGAGGCAGGGCCTGGCGCGGCCCCCGTGCGAGGCGAGAGACATCTGCCCTGAGGGCGGCCGCTCGCACGGCTGGCGGCCCGCCCCGGCCGGGGGGAAGCGCGCAAGGGGAAGAGGGTTGGAAAGCAGACACTGTGGGGATGCTGCTGCTTGTGGCGGCACCCTTGGGATTTAAACAGTCTAGTTAAGTTAAGCACCAGGTTCCACCCCTTGGAAACCCCCTTATCACGCTTGAAGTGAGGCAAAGATCCTAACTGGCGCCCTTGGTAGTTCTTTCCCTTTGCCACATGAGTGAAGGGGTAGGTGAATGTGTGAGAAGTTCTGCTCAGTGTGCTTGCTCCTCAGCTAAAAAGCTTTTGTATCTCTTACTTGAAGGTCAGGGTGCTGGTGGTGTTGCTTTCTTCCTGAAAGTTTGAGCACTGCATTGGTGTTCAGGTTGGACAAAGTTGCATCCCTGGGGAGGGATAAGTTAAGTGTTTTGCTGGTTTTGAAATTTGAGGGAGAAGGCTGACTTTATAGCAAGAGTGTGAGTTCTAAATGCTAGCCATAACGTGTGTTTAAAAAAAAAAATGAAAAACTATTAATTGTGATGCTTAGAGAAAAATATCTGTCTAGCTCTGCTTTTGCATCAATATCACAGGGTAGCTATAACTAGTGAGCCTGAGTCGTTAAAGAAAAACAGGCTCTTCATTAGAATTTTACGATACCAACACACTATAGTCATAGCCCACACAGAATCTGGGTGTTTGTAGGCATTGTGATTCTTGGATGTTTACAGAGAGCATGTTATGAAATGTTAGTTAAACCTCATAATACCATATTTGACGTGGCCATGGTGGAAAAACATAATTGGAGCTGTGGGATCAAGTCCTGGTGTTCCTCAAAGGAATTGACAACCAGAACACTTAGAAGCTGCCCTCCTGTGTGTGGGTTAGGTTTAGTTCCAGTAGCTCTTGTGAGGGAGGAGATATTATGACCCTGTTATAGAAAACTTAAATGAATATATCCTATCTCACTTGCAACTTAATTGAGGTTTTGGGAAAGGAAGCTTCTGTGTATGAGAGGATAAGCAAAACCAGTGCCTTCTCTCCAAAAATGTTTTGGCAGAAAGATAGTATAGCATAATAGGCAGCTCAAATCCTTCTAAAATTTGCTTACGTATCAACTTCTTCAATGGAAGTTTTAGCAAGTGAAGTAATGGTAGGGTTGGAGTCTTGCTCAAGTCTAGTCCTGTTGACAAAAATGTTCTCTTCTGTTGAGGAGAAATCCTTTTGTTGAGGACTTCAGTGCTGTCCATTGAGAAATACTTAGTTGTGCCTCTCTTGCTCTCTGTGCTTTTAGTGATCATGATTGCTCAAGTGTTGATACGCATGGCAGTCACTCCAGTGGTTTTGAGATTATACAACGGCATAGTAACTCTTTAAACCTTGCAACCTTTTCCTTCATCTGTTTCTGGTATTGCAGTGGGGCTAGACTAACACAAGGACCTTAAGGGAAAAATAGACTTGATTGTAGTCCAGTAATTAAATTCCAGATTAATGTTCTTTCCTGCATTTGTTTAGAGCTTCTCCATTAGGCAGGATTACTTGCTTCAGGGAAACAATCAGATACGAGGAATATTGCCTTCATTCCCTTGGAAAGGGGAAGAGTGAATGTCGTGAGTAGGAGGGCCCTCTCTTGTGGCCCCTTCTAGGAAGCAGAGTTGAAAGACCCTGTGTGAATCTTTGTGAAGGAACAGGTGATAAACTTGTGGGAGGGGGAAGAGCTGATTGCTCTAGTAGGCAGATTTTCTTGCCTTACTTTCCTGTTTGGAAGAGAAGGGAAAGGTAGTGTAATGAAGAAAACATGTGGAAGAGGTATATATTGCAGAGGAACAATTAGAAGAAGGAAGCCACTCATGAGACATCAAGCGATAAAACAAAGTAATATCTGCAACAGTATGAGTATTAACAACCCCTCCCTCTGAAGACTTAGAAAATAGTGAAAGGAATGGGAGAACAGTGGCTAATGCAGCACTCTTGCTAGCTGATCTAGTTTGTAGAATTAATGAAGTGGATATAATTTAGAAGTGTAGTTACAGCTTGGGTACTTAGCCTGTAATCACATAGTTTTGAGTTCTTAAAGACAGACGGATATGAATAGTGTGCACTGTGTCTTTTACTGTGCATGGTTGTTAGCAATGTGCTTTGGTAGGATTAATTGAAAAACTGATGATGTTTAGCACTAGTGCAGAGAACACTCATGCTCTAAAAGGACCTAATTTGGGGAGTGGGAAGAATTCTTTTATTTCAAATGGATGTAACCATGCTGGAAGAAAATTAAGATTGTGCTTACCTTCAGAAAAGCACTGCAAATAAAATCTCTAAATGAATTAAGTAGTTGATTCTGTTCAGTTTAGCTAGTAGTGTGACTAGGCAATTGTGCAGTTCTTTTTCTGCAAATGCAATTTATTGCTCAAGTGCTTTAGCAAGGCAATAGTGGAGAGAGGGTGGTGTTAGAATGACTTCCTTGTCATAACTTGACTTGACTGTTCTTTAATTTTTTACCACCCTGAAAAGATTAATATTAAGTAAGACAGAAATGCATAAAAAACCCATAGTTTTTTAGCATGAAAAATTGCCAAGTCTGAACACTGCGATATGTTGAAATTATTTTAAGAGCAATAACTGTCGTTGCACAGAAGTTGCCGGTTATTCTAGTTACATGTTATGCTATTACCAATTACGTTCTGTATCCACAGGGTTTTCTGGTCAATTCAGCTGTAGCTATTATAGGATGTTAGCTGATATGTGAAACAGCAGATATAGGACATATCATTATTACTGAACTTTACTGTATGAAGCTTATTACAAGCCTGCTTAGCTACCTTAGTGACAGAAAGCATCTCCAAGAAGAGTTTTCTAAAGTGTCAGACCAATTTCTCAGTTTCAGAGAAATTATCTGCTGTTTAGTAATATCTGGAAATTTTTCTAGTCTCTCTTTTTGTGAACACTGGAAGGGTTTAGTAGGTAAACAAGGCCATTGCATTTGTCAGAAGGGAAGTAAACGGTTGTATCTGTGACCATGCAGCCTAGTATCCTGTCCCAGACACTTGTTGGGGAAATTACATTTGTAGGATTGGGGTATAAGGAAGGAAATTTCCCAGTATGCTGCTGAAGTTTCCAGCACTGTGTGGCTCAAGGTTTCTTGACCTGAGTTTGTATTAGTTTTATTGAGTTAAAAGTTTTCAGTGGATCTTTCTTTCATCAGTTGGTCTAATAGCTCTTTTGATCTTTTAATTTTGGCTTTTACAGTGTCAGGTGGCAGTAGGTTCTCCAGTTTATGTATTGTAGGGAGGTTTACTTCCTTTTAATTTCAAAACTGTTTTCTGGTAAATGCAGTTGTTGCTGTTTGCTCCAGTGAGTATTTCTCAGAAATCATTTCCTCTTCACCTTATCTAGATATTACTCATGATTAGTGTATGTTATCTGTCTACTCCTCCTAATCATTTTCTCTTCCAAACTGAAATAATCTCTTGCCTGGATTGAAGATTTTGTAACTGATCATATACTTGTTACTTTTCTTCCTTTCTGTTTCACTAGCACAACGCAAGCATGATCTATTCATAAATATAAAGTGCAATGGCTACTTCTAATTAGGATGCTGACATTTGTCTGATTTTTTTTTTTCTCTACTCCATATCTTCAGTAGAGAATAAAGGTTGCCTAAATGCATTGTCTTAAATCTGTCCTTTCTTCGGTGTAATCCTTTCTTGTTCTACTAATGTTCTCTGTCCTGTCCTCGCCCCACTAGCTGCTGTTGCAATGTTTTAGCAGGTTTTTTTTAAAAAAAAGCTAATAAAAACTTGCCTGTTACTCTCCTGCTTTGCTGCAAACTAAACCAGCAGCCAAGTAGCTAATTTTGTGACTTCCCTCCAGATTCTTAGCTTACCACTTCATAGCAGCAATCCCTTTAAGCTTTGCTTTTTAGATCTTTCATGGCATTCAGCTAGGGCTTTGTAACTAACAGCCATTGCAGAGCGGGAGGTCTGGAACAGTTCCACTGCTGTTTCCCTTTCATTCAGTCCATAGCCGTAGTCATTCCAGTAAGCAAGCCTGAAGGTAATGGGGAGTTCAGGACAAAAGTTTTTAGGGCCACCTAGATGGTTATAGAGGATTGGAGCACAGGATGTGTGAAGGAGCTCAGTTTGTTCAGTCTTGAAAAGGCTAAGGAGGGATTTTAGTTGCTGTCCTCAGCTACCAAGTAGGAAGAGAACCCGACTCTTTTCAGAGTTGCAGAGTGAAATAACAAGGGCCAATAAATACAAGTTGCAACAAGAGATATTCCAACAGATAAAACGGAAATTCTTTACTGTGAGGGTGGTCAAACATTGGAACAGCCCAAAGAGGTTATGGTATCTCCATCCTTGTAGATATTCAGAACTGGAGTGGACAGTGCTTGAGCAATTTGATCAGACTTCACATTTGGCCCTGCTTTGAGCAGGGAGTTGGATCAGATGACCTCCAAAGGTCCCTCACAACATTAGTTCTACAATTACAGAATAATTTCTATAATCAATTATACAAGCAGAGCTTATATTTTTATATTATGGTTGATACATGATGTGGTAAGAAACTTGCCATGTAGTTGGTACAGAATACAAAAGCTTTATGTTTGTCTGCATAAAGCTGAAACTCCAGTAGAAAGCACTGGAATACTCAGCCTTTGGCATAGTAGCAGCATGGATCACAGCAACATTAAAAACGTTTTATTCACCGTGTGTTTGACATCTTTAAGCTTATTAGATGTGACTCAACTTACTCTTAGTGAGGTGCTGTCAGTAAAATTGAGGTTTATCAGAAAGCTGGTTGTAAAAGATTTCTTCTGAGTTGGCAGCAACTTAGTGTGCTTCATTGTTCAGGCTCCATGCTGGCAAGTGGATCCATCACACAGACATTTAGTGCCTCTTGCTAGAGCTGTTCTCACATCAAGACGGTTATGATTAAAAGCAGATATCTTACCCATTGCCTTACAGTATCTATTTGCACGAGTAAGTCTGCAAATTATATTTCAAAGGAGTAAATACTGCCAGATGTAATACTACCTGCTGGGCTGTGAGGTACGTCGTTGTCCAACTGGAAGGACAGTTCACAATTTCAATACTGCCAGTTTTAGAAATAGGTGTTACCATAAAAAAAAAAAATCTCAGTTCTAAGATGCTACCTGATTTGAATTTGGTAATGGTACACTCTGTCCATCCAGAACTGATGTTAGAAGAACACCCAGAACTCTGTCCAGGTTGGGGAGAATCTCCACTAAGTTGTCATTTAGGATGGGGTTTTTTTCCCTTTTAAGACTAGGCTCATATATAGGGCTCGCTTTTTTTTTCTCCTCTTCCCCCCCCCCCCCGCAACTTTTTAATTTATTGCTAACTTCTAGATGCATTAACCGTGTTTCTAGGACATGTTCCAATGATACTGTATCTGAGTTTGTTCATGGCAATGCAGGAGAAAAACAGCCTTCTAATGACCAAGCATCTTTAGAATGCTTCTCCTGCTTAATGGAGGAGAATAGCAATTTAAAAAGTTAAAAAAATGTAACTGTTACATTCTGGTATTATCTTGCTTGTGAAATATTGAGAGAGTTATGACTGATTTAGTAAAAGAATGCCAAACAAGTTAGAACCACTCCTGCCTGATCCTGGAGGCTGAGGCAGATGATGTTAAATAGCAAACCAAAAATCAGAGCTGGGAAAAAAAAATTCAAGAGATCATCTAGTCTTGTCCGCTGGCTCAGGGTAGGAGAAGCGGTAGTTCAGATACTTTTGAAATGTACTTTGAAGCCACTTGCTGATGAAGATTGTTGTCTCCCTAGGCAATATGTTCCAGTGTCTTGCTATTAGGAAAAGCTTTTCCTAAAGTCTAATCTCAATCTCTTGATGCAGTTCAAGACCATTAGTTCTTATTCCCTCCACCACCACTTCTGTTCTTCCTTGAGGTAGTCAATTATTTATTTGAACACAGTTATTTCTTTCCCTGTCTTTTCTTTATGTTAAACCCAACGCATTGACTCCTTAAAGTAATTGTTCTCTGCTTGTTCTATAACTTTTCTGAAGTACAGCAACCAAAAGTGAAGGCAGGGCTGGTAGGCATGAGCTGTCCTAGTGCTGAGTACACTTGGAGAGTGTTACCCTTTCTGCAGCTTTTTATAATGTACCTTTTTTTTATTTTTGCATTTACTTGACAGTGTTTTGTTTTGCATGGTGTCCTCTACTACCTTTTTTCTTTCGTTCTTTAGTACTATCAAGGAATATGGCTGTTACTTTATCTCTCTTCTTGATGTTTTTCCATATGGCAGTTATTCTCGTGGCTTTTGGTATCTGTCAGGGATGGAGAAGTCTGCAGCTAAGCAAGTTGTATATAGAAACTTTTTCTTAAGGTAATGAAACTTGTATTGGAAGATTGCTGCGATGTGGGATGCTTAATCTGAATGCTGTTAAATAGCCTAGCTTTCAGTGAGGAACGTGCAAGACATAGAAGTAGTGCCAAACTTAACCAAAGGCATGTAGGGTTAGGCCCTCAAGCATAATAAATGAGCCTTAAAAGTTACCTGTGTATGTGCAACAATCAAGTTTTACCATGAGCTGTGTATCAGATCTTGTGAAAGCTTTGCACTGGTATTGTTTCTGTTGTAGGTGAAAGAACTCTTCCGCTCTATGCGTGTGGAGTACTATGCTTTGGAACTTGATGTAACTGGTAAGTAGAAGAAAGAAAATCTATCACATGCTGCTTATTGTAACTAAAAATGGGTGACTGTGCATGACTCCCTAAGCTGTCTTGAACTAATTGGAGGATATATAAAACCATTAAAATAAATCTTAATATATTCAGAGATAAAATCAATTAGGCTTTAATGTAGATTTTAATACAGGATGTGTTTTTAATATAACTGAAGGCTTTGACTCTTTCTGTACAAATCATCAACTGATAGAGGATGTGAGATCTGATTTCTCTCTGAGGAGCTCTGCCTTTTGGGAAAAAGCCTGTGGTATTTTTCTTCTATCTCAGGTTGTTTTGTGGCTTTAGATGAATTGTTAATGTTTGACTTGGTATATGGGTGACCTTCATATGGGAAGTTGCTGAGTCATTGGAAGGAAGGGTAAATTCCAGTACCTTGGCTGTTGCTGGTTTGAGGGGTTTTTTTTTTAAGCCCAAGCTGCTTTAGTTTTTAGTACATGTATAGTGCCTTATGCATATATGTCCATAATGCATGTGGTTTTTAATGTAGTTTTAGGAACAAGTAGTTTCTAACATAATTCTTAGTAAACTCTTAATTGCGCTGTTGGTGAGCTGTTGAATGTGTATTATCATCAATTTTTTTCTGTACAAAACTTAGTTTCCAATGCTTTTTTAAAGTTCTAATGGTTTTTTGAAGTGTTTGTGCTTAAGCAGTGTTTGGGAAAAATGTACTTATTTATTGATCCATAGCATCTCTTCGTACTTATTTTTACTTTTTATTAAAGTTGTAATGCTGTGAACTAATTATAGCTCAAGATATGCAAAGTACAATGCACAGTCATTTTTTTCTGGAATTACTCCTAATTAATAATGTATTTCCCTTGCAATTGCTCTGATTACTGATACTAAATAGATACGGTCTTAGAGTAAAAAGATTTCAGTCAAAGTGATTACTGTAAATTCTCGTTCCTACATTTACTGCTGGACAACTGCTGAGAGATCCAAATTGAGCCTGGGTGTTTTCCCTGGTATTTAAGCATGCTCTTTTGAGAAGTAGTTTCTGCAGACTTACTTATGTTCAGGAAGTCTACAAATGTGATGGTTATAATAGAATTGTTTTCTTGGCAGGCCTACAGTATATTGCAGTCCAAACCATTAATACTTCAGGTTGTTTTAAAAGCTCCCTTATTGAAAATCATTCGATGTGTACCTGTTTCTTTTATTCTTAGCTGATGGACCCAGTATTCAGCAAGTGTTGGTAGAGCTAACTAATCAGAGGACAGTGCCTAATGTATTTGTGAATGGAACTCACGTAGGTGGCTGTGATGCAACTTACCAGGTAACTTTTCTTTAAAAATCAGTTGGAAGTAGACAAGACTACTGAGCGAATTTGCTGTTTGATCATAATTAAATTTTGTGTGACATCTTAGACTGAGCGATCTAGGTCAGAGAAGGCAATGTCATTCAGTTTTTGTTTGCTCAGAAATGTGTGTGGTAATTTGATTTTTTTTTTTTTTTCCCCCCTTCCCCAGGCTTATCATGATGGATCACTACAGAAACTTCTTGGGGATAGCAAAGATATAGAACCCTATGATTATGACCTCATTGTTATTGGTGGTGGCTCGGGTGGACTTGCATGTTCCAAGGTATGACATGAAAATTGCATTTAAGAGCAGGTTGTATATGAAACTTCCTCCAAAGTCTCTCTATTAATCACAATAATATAAAACAGTCTATATTTTGATGATTATTACCGTTCAACTTATTAATTAATGAATCAGTAGTGGTCTAGTAATGTGCTCACTCAGATCATCGTCTCTGTGGACCAGTTTCTAGCCAATGCCTATTCAGGTCTCTATCCTAATAATAGGTTTTAGGTTCCTGGCTGAGGGTGGAACAAAAAGTTTAAGTATCTCCTCTTCATGTGTAGTACACAGGCACTTTAACACTTCCAAACAGGAATCTGGAAAACTTAAAGGCTACTCTTGAAGTACTTTTGACTGCTTAGGATTCAGGACCACCAGTCATCTAAAATGAAGTGCTTTCAGCTGTTCTCTTAAGGAACTGATTCACTGTTTAGTTCTCTTTCTAGCTGCTTTTTCAGAAATGGTAATAGAGATTGTGTACCACTTACACAATTAGCTGTTGTTCAGAGTGCCTCAGGACCCAAGGTGTGGATTCAGTTTTCTGCCTGAGGGATTTGAACACACACTTCCCACCTCTCAGCCAGGTATCCTAACTGTCAGTTTATGGTTTGGGCATGGTGATGTTATTTTTGACAGCCGTGGCGATTGCTGTACAACAGTACAGTTAAGCATGCAACTTTCACCAGATAAATATAAGGCAGGCAGGAGAAGGTGACAGTTGAATTCCTCAATTGGCCAGTTGGACATTTTCAGAATGCTCCAGATCTTTTCTCACAGTGCCTTCTGGGACATCAGTTATAAACTTGGTGATAATTGCCAAACTATTCAGAGTGGGAAAGGTCAGGTATTCACAGAACACAAGATAGCTGGGTAACTCTAAACCTTGTTTGAGCCAGGACTGCAGTAACTGTGCAGAAGTTCTTAAACAGATTTGAGGCACCTAAAGGTTTGATCCAAGCCCTTGAAAGATCAAACAATGGGTAGCTTCAATCAAGTGCCTGGTAATTCCTTGGATAGAGTATTATAGGACTATTCAGGTTGGAATGGGCATTAGGAAGATGTCTAGTCTAAGCTCCGGCACCAAGCAGGGTCAACTGTGAGGTCAAACAAGATTATGCAGGACCTTATCCATTTGGGTCTTGAAAATAGCCAGGGGTGGAGAGGCACAGCCTTTCTGGGAAACGCGTTTCACTGCTTGAGTGTCCTCATGGTGTGAAAGTTCCTTATATTGGTCTGAAACACTCTTGTTTCAACTTACGGCCATTGTCTTTTGTCCCTCCACTACTCGCCAGTGTGAAGAGCCTGGCACAGTTGTGACCTCCTCATAGGTATTGGAAAGTTGCTGTTGGGTCCCCTCCAAATCCATCTTTTCTCCAGGCTGAATGTGTCAAGTTCCCTCACCCTTCTTATAGGGCGTGTGCTACAGCCCCCTGAGTGTCTTGGTGGTCCTCCATTGAACTGTCTCCAGTTTATTAACATCACTTTTTTTTTTTTCATTCATGAACATGCCAAGTCAGTCCTGCCCTCCTGAGAGAAAAGGAGAGCTAACAGCGTAAATATTTCTTTGCGTGAGGTAGAAGAGGATCAGGGCTGATAAGCCCATCTTGTACCCTCTTCAGATCATGGCTTTTGACAGTGTAGGATGATATGGATGCAGCGTTGCACATAAGCATCCACTCAAAGTTTGGAATAAAGTAATAGTTTTTGAGGGATTTGAATTTTTGGTCTGGTGAAGGAGGTAAAAGAGCCATATATGATAGTGAGACTAACTAGCAAAAGAGCCTTCTATTAGTGCTAAGTATATCCTGACCGTAAATGAGCGAACAGGCTTTCTTGGTCAGGCAAAAGGTCAGTAATGCTGACTTGTCTCTCCATCTTTTATAGGAAGCTGCTACCTTGGGAAAGAAAGTAATGGTATTGGATTATGTTGTTCCAACACCTCTCGGAACCTCATGGGGTAAGCTTCTGTTAACTTGTATTTTATGATGTCTGAGTGCCTGTGATACGTACTGAGTTTTTAGATATTACGGATTTGTATTCTTAGATATTGTGGCTGAATTCCTGTAATTCTGGAACACAGATAACAAAGGACTTGTCTTCCTGGCACGCCTGCTTTTCTGGACAGTTATTTCTGTTTTGCGCATTGCTAACTCTCAGTTCTTTGTCAAACTTTGTTCTAGTTCTGTTCACTTTCAAATCATGTCTGGATGGTGTGTGTGTGCATGTTCACATTCTCATGTTTGCAGGTTTTTATTTTTGCCTGTTAGTTCATCTAGTTCTATTTCGTGGACAATTGATGTAGGCTACCTCTAGAACAGTGTGACTATATGGCTATGCATGCCTCACCTTTCCTTAATTAAAGGCAGCTGCTGTCTGACCTTATTAATGCTATTGGCAATTGAGAATGAGTAAGGAACTTCATTGGTCAAGTTTTATTGAGTCGTATGAATGTGCTTTCATAGCTAAGATTTCAAACAAATACATATTTCAAATTCCATATAATAGGTGATGCTAAACTCTAGGAACTCTGGGCTTTTTGCCTTGCTTACTTGCCAATCTGACTAAAATCTGAAGCACTCTGGAGTAAGTATCCTGGGTCTATGTTTAAGACAACACACTGTACACTTCTTGATTCAATGAGTCAAGTGACCTCTTAAACTGAATACAAACTTGTAAGCTTAATGTGTTCATTGTATTTTAAAATGTCTCTTACAGCAGAAATTTCATGTTACTTGTGTGGCTAGCAAACATCACCAACAGAGATATGGGTGATTATAAAAAACCCATGATGGGAAAAGCATAAATATCCTGTTCACAGGTAATAACATGGTTCTTTCCATCTTAGGACTTGGTGGCACATGTGTAAATGTAGGTTGCATTCCTAAGAAGCTAATGCATCAAGCAGCACTTCTGGGTCAGGCACTCCAAGATTCAAGGAAATACGGGTGGCAGTATGAAGAACAAGGTTAGTAAGAACACAGAAGACAGACCGAGACAGTGTACAGATGAAACTCTGAGCTTAAGATCGTTCTTGTACTTTGGACTTAGTAAACTAGAGGCAGAGTTCAGTAGTTTTCTTAAGTGAATCAAAGGCATCCTCCTTGAGTCATAGAAACCTTTAGGATTGAAAGCTAATTGTGCTTTATTCCCTATATTATCTGAATTAAATGAAAGAAGTTCTAGAATGAGCTTACTTCAGATAGTAACAAGTCGGGTAAATATTGGCGTAGTAGAACAAGACTTTAATATGTATCCTCATTACTGATGATAATGATGTTTTCTTAGCATGATGTACAATGAATAAAACTTAGGTTTTCCTTTAAAGGTTCATTACACTTCGATTTCTTTAAATATGAAATTAATGTCTTGTTTCAGTTAAACACAACTGGGGGATCATGGTAGAAGCAATTCAAAACTACATTGGTTCTTTAAACTGGGGATATCGAGTGTCCTTAAGAGAGAAGTCTGTGACATACCTCAATTCTTATGGAGAATTCATTGAACCGCACAAAATTAAGGTATGCGCTGTGTTTAAAACATTTAGTTGGGAGGGAAAACTCGTGTCCTAAAACTGCCTTTTAAAATCCAACAAGGAAAAGGCTTCATCTTGATGTTGCCAACATAAGTCAACTGAAGTTAAAAACTCATTTGTGAAATAAGTTATTGATTCAAATTAATATTGTACTTTAGTGCGTGCCACAGCGTTTGCAAACCTAGCAATTGTTATGTTAGAGTAATGTGGATATCTGTATACTTACGTCTTGCACGAATGGAGTAAGGTGGTCTCAGTTGCTAACTTCATGACTGAGGTCAGCAGCGTGGGTGGGGGGGAAGAAAAGCTTTAGCTGTATGATTTTGCCACTTGGAAAACCATCATACTAAAGCATAAAAACTATTGAAATAAATTAAATTCAGATTAAGCACTTGTGTAACAGCGCTGCTAGAACCTTATACTGTATCAGCATAAGAATTAAATTGTCAGTTTTGCAAGACAAAACATGTGCTGGCAATCTTGCTGTAAGTGATCATACTGTAGCAAGGTTAACTTAGAAGAACTGCATACTGAAGACAAGTGTTTGGTTCGGTGGGTGTAACAGTCTGTTTTCAGTATGAATTTATGAAGGCTGAACTATGTGTTTCAAACCAAGAGTCTAGCACTGAAAAGATAGTAGTATGCTCAACTTACCTCATCTACCAACTGTTCTGGTGTCCAG
This sequence comes from Theristicus caerulescens, assembly GCA_020745775.1. NCBI lineage: Eukaryota > Metazoa > Chordata > Aves > Pelecaniformes > Threskiornithidae > Theristicus > Theristicus caerulescens. The sequence goes on from CM036566.1 coordinate 3,789,303, forward strand.
GTGTGCAGGTCATCTACTTAAGTGTCCTTAGTCTATAAATGAAGTAGAACAGAAAGACTTTCAGCAGGAGGTTGGACTAGATGACCTCCTGAGATCCCTTCCAACCTGCATTACCTGATGACTTGATGGGGAGGAAGTTTCCCCTTTGTCTCTGTTGGAAAATAACTAAAGAGCAAGAATGAAGGTCAGATTTTGAGAGAGGTGCATTGGCAAGATGAAATTTCCCAAGACCAAGGGCCTCTAGAGGTCAAATTAGTTTGAATTCATTTAAGGTTGGGTCTCTCTGAAATCATGTAACTAGATACTTTTTTAAAAATTTCTACATTAGCCTAAAAACTAATTGATGTTATTCTGTCACTAACATTGTGTTGGCCTTTTATTGGAACTGGGGGGCAGAGGGGGCTTAATTTGCTGTGGTTTTTTATAACTTGAAAGTAAAGTTGTTTGAACAATTCAATCTAAATGAGTAGTTGAAATGGGCAGGATTCAAAGAGTAAATGATTTTAAGTGCTGTAACTAACGTGAGAAAAGCCTGATAGTTTGTGATTTAAACCTATTAGTCTTCAGTGACCTGCATGGCTTCTCTAAATGCATTAGTTCTTGTTTGAAACTGCTTGTTCTTGATTCTTAAACATATCCACAATATTTGAGGGGAGGATTACATAATTTTTTTTATTTTATCTTGAAACCTGCTCCTATGATAAAGACTTTAACTGTGTCTCTATAAACAGGCAACTAACAGAAAAGGACAAGTAACCTATCACACAGCAGAGACTTTTGTCCTGGCAACAGGAGAAAGGCCTAGATATCTGGGTATCCCTGGAGATAAAGAATACTGTATTACAAGGTGAGATGAAAAGGTGTAATAGACTGAACTTTGTCTGCTCTAGTGTTTGCAAAGACAAACTTGTGTTGAAAGAACCTTGTAACTTACACGTCTTTTTCTTTTTAGTGATGACCTCTTCTCCCTGCCGTACTGCCCTGGCAAAACTCTAGTTGTGGGCGCTTCCTATGTGGCTCTAGAATGTGCAGGATTTCTCGCTGGTCTAGGTCTAGATGTCACAGTGATGGTGCGTTCCATACTCCTTCGGGGCTTTGACCAAGAAATGGCAGAAAAAGTAGGTGCTCACATGGAAACACACGGCGTAAAGTTCATCAGGAAGTTTGTACCTATTCAGGCAAGTGCTTTCTTTAGGTTTCTTCTCTCCATGCAAAATTACTTTAAACAGCACACGTAGAATGCATGTGCTGTCTGGGAAGGCTTTGGCTCTGTACAGGAATAAATATTTTATGAGATTAAGGGTTTTTTCACTGCTGAATGACAGATTAGTAGGTCAAGGTTTGAAGTGACGATGTAAGTGAGCTCTGCTGCTTAAGGTCATTCTAAGCTTACAAATGTTTATACAGGTTGAACAGCTGGAGGAAGGCATGCCTGGAAGACTGAAAGTGACAGCGAAGTCTACTGAGGGACCACAAATCTTTGAAGAAGAATATAACACTGTAAGCATTTCTGGATTTGAAATAACTGAATATATAGCAGCACATGAAAATGTATTAAAATACTTTAAAAGTTGCTCAGGAAAAAAGTAAAGGGAAATCTTGCTTGAAATATTGTTCACATAAATTACTGGCAGAAAAAAATACATGAAAATTCAATATTCATCTTCAGTTGAGCCCTGTCAGCAGAATGGGTGAAACTTTATGTGCCTAGAATTTAGTTCATATGAACAGTGTTGTTGCTTCTATTTTTGTTCTGATATTAATATTTGGCTGTGTTGCATCTCTGAAACAAGTTGCACATGGAGGAGCCTGAATTGTTGGTTGCTCTTTCAAAAAATGTTTGGAAAAGTCACTTCAATCGTATGCTTCACAGTTTTTTTTCAGAAAAAGACCAAAGGAAGTGTTATGCTGACTATGCTTTTCTTGCATAAAATTATTGCACTTAATTTTGGTTTTTTAGGTTTTGATAGCTGTTGGTCGTGATGCATGTACCAGAAGTATTGGTTTAGAGACAATTGGTGTCAAAATCAATGAGAAGTGAGTATTGCTCAACTCCCTTAAACCACTGAATGTGATGATTTTTTTTTTTACTACTTTAACAATACCTAATGATACTGATGCCTTTTTTTTTTTTTAAATCCTCACTCTTATACCTGGCAATTATGTGAACCTTTATAACCTTTTCTCTCCTGCATTTGAGTACAGTTGTCCATTAACTTCATTTCTTTAATATGTATTTCATAAAAGAACTATTCTGAATGAGTTAATACCTACTGGTTGGGCACTGTGCTTAAGGAATAGATTTAATATATTTGCCTAATTTACTTAGAAACTATGGTTTAATATTCTGTTAAATTAAATGTTTTATTCAGCTCATGTGGCAATTTAATCTAGGGATTTAAAGAGGCAGCAAGCTACTTGCTTCCTACAGATTCAACTTTTTTTCTTGTTTCTCCCTGGTGTCAGTGCAAAACTGGTGCAAAGGAAGAGTCAGGATTATGTCGCTCAGGAGAAAGAAAAATTAAGATCAGGTTGCAGCAGCTAACAACTTACTAAGCCAACTTACTTAAACATGTGAGTGATGTTGCAGCTCTTTTTCCCCATAGGGGAAAATGTACATTGCAAGCTGTAGAATAATCAAGTAAAAGATCATAAATCCAAAGATGTCTGAGTAACTTCATTGTCATCAGACACGCACTGTTGCTCAGGTCAAAACTGGCCCACTGAATACTGACTTCAGCCGTGTGTCTGAGTTGAAGATAATTGATGCTCTAAAAAGTTTGCAGTTGAAGTAAAAAAGGCATAAGCGTATTTAATAAAATGTGTTCAGTAGTCAGAATAAGATCTTTGTAGCAGAACTTCTCTGTTTTTTGCTGAGCTCTGAGGAAGGTTATGAGACTGAACTCTGTTCTCGTTCCTGTTTGTTTTAAAGGAATGGGAAAGTACCTGTAAACGATGAAGAGCAAACCAACGTGCCTTATGTCTATGCTATTGGAGATATATTGGATGGAAAGCTTGAACTTACTCCAGTTGCCATTCAAGCAGGAAAACTGCTAGCCCGCAGGCTTTATGGTGGTAGTTCCACAAAGGTAAAGCTCTAAGAATACAACTTCAACTTATTTCTGTGCTTTTTGCATCAAAATTGCAATAACACATGATTTGATATGTCCACTTGACTGTGGGCACCGCAAGTGTTTTGTAAAAAAAAAAAAAAGTGCTAATACAACTTTTCCTGTTATGTACTGTATAGAACTTGCATAGTCTAAATATCAATTTTGTTTTCTATTTTTAGTGTGACTATATCAATGTACCAACGACAGTGTTTACTCCTTTAGAGTATGGCAGCTGTGGGTTAGCTGAAGAAAGAGCCATAGAAGAATACGGAAAGCAAAACCTGGAGGTGAGAGCACTCAACACGTGTTTAACTTGTAGCTTGAGAATGTTTTTCTTGGGCCTTGCTGCTTTACACTCAAAGCATAGTGTTAAAACAAGATTAGAAGGTTAGCTAGATAGGTCTTTTGATTGTGGAAGTGTTGTCATCTGGCTAACAAGGTATTGGACTCCCAGAAATCCAGGACTGGACTTGATAATGTTAAATTGTGCGTAGCTATTTGCATGCTGCCAAGAAGCATTTGACTTCAGGAGGCCAAACTCAGGTTGCAAAACTGTAGGTGTTTTGGTGGGTTTTTTTGTTGTTGTTGTCATGAATTAAAGACTTTCTGCTGTATAAGTATACCAAGCTCCTGGGATGAACTGTCTATTTTCTGCTTATTCACTGTACTTGAATTGGGAATTAATTTCTTCCTGACCTTTTCTTATGGCTATAGGAGTAGAAGGCATAACTTCCCTGTTTTATGGTAATTTCTGGCTTCTGCACTTCTCTGAAGAGTTTCATCAAAGCTGTTTGCATGCCTTGTGTTTAGCTCCTTACATCTTTCAAATACACTTGGCATTATGTAGCTTCTACTGTTAACTGTTTTGCAGAATAGGTTTGAACTTATAGTAACTAGATATTAATTTTGTACTACTAAAGCAGTTCTCTTGCTGAAAGTGTGGTCTGAAAATGCTGTCTTATAGCTGTTGCTGTTTTAATCAAGTGTTTAAATCAGGGGCGCATGGTTTAGTCAAGTCTTCCTCTACTGACTTTTGGAGGATGGGCTGCTTGGGCTGTGGGGGGAACAAAAATCACTGTCTTGGCTAGTATATGTTACGAAAATGTAATGGGTTAAATGTCAAACCACCTATTTGTAAAGACATTAAAAATTAGAATCATGTCTGACTAAATTAATTAATCAAATTCTAATGTTCTTTTTCTTGTCATCCTCCCAGGTTTATCACAGTTTGTTCTGGCCACTTGAATGGACAGTACCAGGCAGAGATAACAATACTTGCTATGCAAAAATTATCTGCAGTAAACATGACAACGTAAGTAGCAAACTGGAATGGATATAGTGAGTGTATTCTTGAAATTTCTTTAGATCAGCCAAAAAAGACTATCTTCTATTTGGCCTGCCTGAGGCCAGCCCTACCCATTCCGTTAACATAAGTATTTGTTTTAAGAGGTCTAATCAATTTGGAGAGAGCTGATTTGTTTGGGGTTTCCTGGTATGACATCTGTTTGAGCAAGTGGTAGCTTTATATGTTATGAAACTTCATCCTGAGTTCCAATTTAAGGATAGATTTGGGAAGAAATTCACCAAGGTTTATCTTCCAAGTGGATTTTGAGTAACTGTACTATCTGGTGTCTTGCTTTAGGTTTCTTGACCTTGTGGGTTTTGCCCTTTGCAGAGTTTTGTCTGTTTAATAGAAACTTGGAAAATGTGGTTGGTCCTAGAAAACTGAGTGATGAGAAATGGGAATTTCTAGTGATCAGTGGTTCTTGTTTGAAAAAAAAAAAAAAAAAAGCATCAACGCTGTCTGGTATTTTTCCCCAAAACTCTCTGGAAGAACAGACAAACAAAGGAAGTTCTTTGGTGTTTAAAATTACTTTGGAGAGAAGGAATGATATGGTGAAATAGCATGGCTTTTAAGCTCAGAGGAAGCAAGCTTACTCTTTTCCATATTAGTCCACCTAACCCTTTCGCAAAGACTGCAGAAAGGCTCAAAGTTCTACTTTTATTGGAGCCTCGTTGGAAATAATCGAAATGAAAAGAACACAATGGAAGGAGGGACTCTATTTAGCTTTCTGTGTGAAAGGTTCTTTCCTAGGATGCTGGAGGGGAATGTAAGGTAAATAGTGCATTTAAATCACTTGTATTATGAGGAATTTGTATCCTATCTTGCAAATCATGGCCAGACCTGGGCTAGGACATCTCTGAAAGTAGGGGAAGGTCCTGGGAAAATGTTTCAAAACATTGTTTGTATCCCTCTTGATAAACCAATTAATGAAACAAATTGAAACAAACCACACCTATTTTAACTTGTTTTTATAGCCTACTGCCATTGCTCTAGGTCTTGCTACAGAGACAGGTTGCTCAAAATTCAAGCCTATAATGTTTTCATTTTCCTTCTTGTTAACTGCTTGGGGAGGAAGGGAACAGCCAGTGAAGCTCTTCAGTATCAGATTTTTAACAAACAATATAAACAGGTCCTCTATCTGACCTAATTTCAATGTAGAAAAATAATTTTAAATCTGAACATACTAAACATAATGTATATCTATAAAATCATAAAAACAGCTGGCAAAACCAGAATCTGTTTAGTTTTAGGCACTATCTTTGAATGAGTGCTGTGCAATGATTTTAAAACTTACTCATTTTAAAACTTGTTTCATTCTGCTATAATGGACTGAAAAGAACTGCAGAACTACTTTCTTTGGAGTAGCTCATTTTTTGTTAAAGACTCTGCTACTGACCTGCTTGTGTAACATATAATTTTCAGTGTAGTGGGAGTTACATACCAGAGCTTTTGTTAAACTTTACCTAGTACTAACTCCTGTTTTGTTCTCACCTGTCTTAAAGAATCGTGTGATAGGATTTCATGTTCTTGGACCTAATGCTGGTGAAATTACCCAAGGTTTTGCCGCTGCAATAAAATGTGGTCTCACCAAAGAATTACTTGATGAAACAATTGGTATCCATCCGACTTGTGGAGAGGTAAGTGACAGGGAGGGCACAGCTTGATTTAAAACCTGTTTTTGAAGATGGTTACCTAGATGCAAGGAAAGAATACTACAATGTATTTTATGAGATTTATTTCGTATTTGCTTAACTTCTAACCATAAGAGATTGACATGTGATAGAAAATGTGTTAATTGTGCACTGCAACTTGTTTTCCATTGTAACTGTTCAAAGAAATCTAGTATTGTTACTTTACAAGAGGAGACCAGTAGCTGTGTGGATGATGATACAGAGCAACAGTAAATAAGCTATTCTCTTGCTGTCTTACAGGTGTTCACTACAATGGATATTACAAAATCTTCAGGACAAGACATCTCTCAAAGGGGCTGCTGAGGTTAAACCTGCTGTTTTACATGTTTTCATGTTGTGCACGCTTGGTTCTGTGGAAGCCCTAATACATCCAACTGCTTTGCAGCAAAATAAACATTTGCATCAGTACCACTGTACGTACTGCAGCTGGGAGTGGTGCCTTTGTGAGGCTTCCTCAGTAAGTAGTGTTGCAAATGGAAACAGTAATACAGCAGGGAAATCTTGAACAGTAAATCCTGACTTTGCTTGGTATCAGCACTACTGTGCTTTTTTGATGTTCTGGCTCGGAACCTTATTGTGAGGTGAGCTACGACTGATGGCTGCCATGCAAGGCTGGGAGATCCCTTCGTCTGGTCAGATGACTGAACTCCTCCTGAAGGAAATTCTTAAGTTGCACAAACTAAAGCTAATGCTTCTAGGCTCCAGTGTCTTGTACAAATGCCTGAGATAGAGGACAAATATATAATTGAATTATTCTTCCCAACAGTTTACAGTTGACTGACTTATCTTTTTCATGTATTTTGGTTTAGTTAATTGTATATTCCGTTGAGGCAAGATGGCACAAGTAGGATGCAATGTTGAGCAGTGCAGTTCAAGCACTAGTCTCCCACCTCAACCAGTCTAAAATGTCAAAGTAAGCTAAGACATCGTTGTTGCTCACATTGTTTGACCTCAGGTGGCATAATGTCTTTAAGGTAAAAATTCCAGTTGTAGGCATCTTGCGTGTCAGGGTTGAAGAGCATAAGTGCAAGACCTTGTCAATTTGCTCTTGCTGTTTATGACTATATTTAGTGCTAATAGTCTCAAATCTGGTTTCAGCTCTGTAATGTAAAACATCACAGAACCCGAAACTGTAAGTCTGTACTCTTCTGTGGAGTATTGAAGTCTTGGAGGAGCAGGGTCTGAGAGTAATCTGTCCCACTGAAATAGCAGGTGCCTGCCCATGATGGTAGTAAGCGTTGTATAGAATTTCTCTTTGAAGCATGTGTTGCAGCAGAGAACAATGACTTGGTGTGCCGTCACGCTTTGTGTAGTGTTGTGTACAGTCAGTACTCTGAAGTTTTTTTTTTCTTCCACCCCTAGCATTCTGCTCTGGGGGGTTGTGATTGAATTTGGCTCTTAGTTTTGTCCAAAGAGATGTTTTGAAAGACTATTCTGAACATTGTATGATAGTAAACAAACAGTTTTTAACTATTTAATCTATGATGTACCATGGAATTTGAAGTTCAATAAACAACGCATACAACACTTTGTGGTGTCTGATGTCACGGTTTATGTTACCGCATAATTGAGATTTTATTGTGCTTCAATTATGTTGTTTATCACATGCAATACTAAAACCTCTATGGACTTGTGCATGCTGTAATCTTTCAAATGGAGAAACAAGTTTTCTTGCCACATCTGGGGGCTTGCTCAAGAAATCTAATGTGCTTCTATTTCAGTATGCAGAATTCTCTCTGTTCAAACTGAGAGAACAATTTTATACCACTTCTGTATACTCCAGAAGATCTTAAATACACATGTTCTGGTGTTTAACTGCAACATAGCTGAAAGATGCTCAGCAGAATCTAGCTAAAGTGTTAGCAACAAATGGTGCTGGTGTTCAAATTTAATAATGCTTGGAGACCTGGAGGTTTTGCTGCAGGTGCCTAGTAGTACTGCAAAATATTTTCACTTGACAGTGGGAACACTTACTGAGGTTCTGGTGTTGCTTTGCTGCAGGGTTCTGGGGAGTTACTTGTTCTGGTCTCTCATGGAAATACTCGATAGAGCCACCTGCTTGCTATCACTTCTGCGGTAGTGACCTTAGGAGTGGCACTGCCAAAACCTTGCATGCCTGAAAGTTTGCCTCTTAACAGGTCAGATGTTACAGTTTGAAATAAAGTAGGCATAATAGTAGTGTAGAAGCGACCTTAATCTCTAAGTTGAAGTGGATGAACCAGAGACTCATCTGAGCTGTTTTAAAAAGTCAGGGGAGATGAGGGCGGACAGCTAGAAGCAGGTAATAGGTTACAGACTCTGCACAATCTAAACGGCTGATATGAAATGTAGTAATCAATAAAGCGTTCAGAAGGCTTTATATCACGAGGAACTGACTGGTAATGGCAAGGTTTACTTGTGTAGCCGTGCTGTAGAGGAGGTGAAGGAGGAAACAAATCAAGTCAATGAATAGTAACTTCCTGAATTTACTATTAGTAAGCACTAATTGAGTTTTATTTCAAATTCAGATTTGATTTGCAGGTTCAAGTTAATTGATCAATAATTACCACTTGCATATCTGTAACTGTACTAATTGCAGGTGTTCCTTAAGTCAAACTTGCCCAGGCTGTAAGCTCTTTCTAAGTGATACTTTACAAGCATCGAGCTCTCTATACAGTTAATCTTTTAAGCTGTAAACTCTCCAGTTAAAATATACAATAAGTAGCTAATAGCAAGAGCAGTATTTTAAGTGAACATGTTGCTTGTGTTTCAGTAGGCTCACATGTAAAGGAAAAGGTGCCATGATAACAAGATAGAGTTAAAAGCCAGAATTTTAAGCTTGACAGTAGGTGTTAGAGAAAAAGGTAGAATCTGAGAAGTAAAAACCTGTAACAGCCAACTAAATACCCCTGAGTGTAGAGTGTGACATTGTTTTTCCAATCTTTATTTGGTCTGTGACTGAGTTAAATAAGTAGAATAGCTTCCTGCTTCGGTCTTCTCTAAAGTATCTTTTCTTAAGTATTCTACGCATGGAGCTTAGCTGTTATGTGACCCGAAATGCTCAAGTTGTCAGTTCTCCCAAGTAGTGGGGCTATATTGTCCCTCATTCTCAAAGCCCCCTTTTGCCCAGCACCTTTCAAGCTTGTTGTATCTTAGTAACGCATTATTTATAAAACTGAAAATAAACTTTAACAAATTGCAGGCCTGGTATAGTGGCCAAGTGTGGGGAGAACTTCCTGCTGTAGCTCTGAAAAGGCTTTGAGACAACTTTTGCCCATTTCATTACGTTGCAATTTCTGCAGGTTTTGCTGGTCTGCCCTGACAGGAGACTTCGGGGAATGATGTACGTCGCGGTGCAACGGGGTGTAACAGCCGGGTCGTTCGCTTGACAGCCGAACTGTGAGAAACAGGCATCAGTTTACACAAGCTGATTAAATCATCCTCTATAGGCCAAGTAACTGCAGGTAGTAAGCACTAGCACTTTCTCTGTATGTATTTGTTTGCTTAAGTGACAAGAGTAGACACTTAAAACTACAGGGAGAGCCTTTGATTGTTAAACTACCTAAGTAGCATTTAAATGAATATGCGCTTCTGTTTGTTTTCAGTTTTCAAACTTGCTTTGATGGAAACTCGGTGCAGGTCCAACTGGGTTTAGAATGCTCTAAAACAATCTCCCCTCTAGCTGGCGAGGAACGGATAACCTTGTCCTGAAACCCATTTGCTCCAAATCGTTAGCGAGTTTGGGTAGTACAGACACTCAAGCCGTGGCAGTAAAGGCAAAATGGTGCGTTTACATTTCTGTTGTCATAAATGTTTTTTTTGTCATATGTTTTTTAATGTCAAATGTTTTTTAAATGTCATAAATTTCACCAAATTCTGAAGGGATGTTCAGCGTCCTTAAAATACTCTGATATTTATTCACACTGTAATACCAGGAACCTTTTATAGGCTGCAGTTGAAAATACTCCCTTGCTTACTGAATCTGCTCTTAGCTGAAGCAGTATTTTGTCTAGATCACTGATAATTATGGCACCCTATCTGGACTGTAGCTCTTGAAACAGTGGATAAACAGCAAAGCTGTGTGGTTTTTTTAACTTATTGGTGAAATTTTTCCTTTCCAGGTCTAGGAGTGGTTATGATTATAGTTATTGTAAACATGGAAGACACTTAATCATCAAATTAGTAGATGGCTTTCCACATAGCATGAATTTTAATTATATTTTGAGCACTGTAATTTGTCTTGAGTAACACAAGCAGCTAGTTGGCCTGTGCAAGAGCTGTGGGGGCAAGTCAGAGACAAAAGAGGGAGATGAATATTCTGTAATAAGCCTTGAAATGCCAGAATAGGATACGAAAGACTTTTCCTATATAACTGTACTAATTAAAGCTTCGGATTCTCACTGTTCCCCTTGGAGTGGCTTTTGATAAAAACTTGAAGTCTTTACCTTTCTTCACCACATCTCAAATACTGGAAGAAAATAAAACTGAAAAATAATTTTTTTTAGCTCTGAGCTGGAATTCCTGTATGTTTAAATCTGGCGCTTGTCAAGCCTCCCCTGAATATTGGCAAGGGAAAAATTCCTGGATGTGCCTTAGAAGAGGTGGGAACAGCAGAGGAAGGAAAGGTCAAGTGTTTTAACTAAAAATAAACAGCGGATCTAATGAAGCACACCACTTTTTTGTGGGTTTGCAGCACTATAATCTATTCTCAAGGTTGCAATTCAAGTAAATGAAGAGACAGGTTAAGAACTCCTTAAATGACCTTTTTTAGTTGACGGTACGCAGCGGGGGCGCGTTATGTGTGTGTGTGATTGAACATCTTCACCTCCATTAAGGTATACGAGCTCACAATTTGGAGCTGAGTTGCGTAGTTTCCAGTGCTGCCTTTAAAAATAGCAACCATCCCTCAAGATAATTTCTTTGCATGGCAAAACCAGGAGCAATCCTGTGCTCAGAAGTGTTGTAATGACAAGATGTTTGGGAGGCAGCACTGATTGCTTGTTAACTGGAAGGCAGGATAGAAAATCCCATTTGTTTATTTTGCCGAGCCAATGTCACTGGTCTGCTGGTCACTCGTACTTCCTTTTGGAACAGCAAATATGACTAAGACATGTTTGTGTGTGCATTGTGGCGCTTGCTCTGCAAGGGGAGAAATTATCAAATTGCTAAAACCAGCTGTATGTGTGTCTGCAGCAGATGTATCTGGGTAGGGAAGAAAATGACTCTCTTATCCAGAGATTCAAGTAGAGAGCGCAGAGTTTGGAGGGGTTTTTTTGAGCTATAGTATTTGCTACTAGCTTTTCTTTAAATAACTTTCCACTCTTGTGATGCTTACAGTCCAAACTTTATGGTGGTGAAAATCTCAAAAAGTTTACTCTTTGATTTCTAAATAGAAAAAGTTGACTTTAAAAAAAGGAATTCTTGGAAGATTTCATGTGTAATAGACAAGGTTTGTAATCAGTTCAGCAGCTTTGTTTTGTCCACTGAAAGGACAAAAGTGCTATTTCTATAATTAACTCGGTTAAAAACGACTTACTGCAGTCTCCTATTTTTTTTCTGAAATACAAGAGTAGCGGGGTTTCTGTTTGTACAATGTCCTATAAGGAATTATGTCTTCAAAGAAACTCCCTTTGTCTCCCTTTCCCACTACACCCTGCCAGCGGAGTCCCCAGCTGTGATTGATTTAACTTGCCTGCTTCTGCTGCTCCGAGCAGTGTGCCTGCTAACTGCGGGTGCATGTAAGCTGTGCTGAAACGGACTGAGAACCCAGGTTTTGTGAGCCTAAGGGTGTCTGGGCAAGAAACGCCCTTTAAGGAGTACTTGACACTCTTGTTGCTGTTTGCTTTTAACAGGCTGATTGTGGGTAGATGCTGGCATGGTTCACCACCTTCTTGCCTTGTGAAAATGTGACTCTTGGAAACCTGGCGCTGACTTCCTTGTGTAATCTTCCCTTTGACGTGCTCTGACTTGGGGCTTGTGTAGCTTGTGGGCGGAGGGCAATTTAGAGCACTGATGGGGTCTGAGCTATTGCAGATGGTGATGGAGTGGAAGTCATGGGCTGGCACTGTGCATGGGCTGGGGAGGGGAGCCCGTGCTGGCAAAGGCTGGGCAGAAGAGGAAGGAATTGGTGGGGGTGGGAAGGATTGGCTTCATCTGGGATTCTTCACCTCTGCTTCCTTTTCTCCCTCACCTCAAGCAGGAAGAAAAATCATGGTAAAGGCTCTACCACCTTGTGGTTAAAACCCTGTGCTGGGGCTGTATCAGCCAGGTTTGTTGCCCAGTGATGTGTCTGTTCCTTCCATCCCATCTTTTCTGGGTGCCAGCAACTGAGTGGACTGGGAAGCAAAGATTTTACTATGCGCTGTTCCCTCCCTTTGCAGGCAGAACTTCCCTCAGCCTGATTCACTCTGTTCTTCTACCTGTCTACCCCCTTGACAAAGGTTATTGCCTGCCCTGTGGGATATGAGATCTTCTAGTTTCTCTCCCCAAAATATGAGGCCCCATACTTTCCCTGGAGCAAACACCTGCACAAAACTGCCCTAATTCTCTTCCCTTTCCTCTGTCACTTTCCAGGCTTTCAACTACAGCTGTCATCTCCCCATTGCATTTCTGTTGCTCTTGAATGTTAATTTTATTGACCTTTGACAATCCCCTCCCTCCTCCCAGCTGAGGGACAAGCTTTAGAAGGATTATTCCTCTTGAAAGTGATTAAAGGTGCTCCTCAGTTGCCAGGTGGGCATCTCCATAATGTTCAAGGTCTCTGCTGGGCCAGGGAGGTGGAGGAAAAAGCTTGGGAAACAGGCCAAGTGCCTCCCATGTTGGATGAAGCACCATTAAGCAGCCCCTTCCCTTCAGGCTCCCATTTGTCTCTCCCCTTTAGTAAAGCAGTTGAGTTTCTAAATTAGGAAGCCGAAGATTCTGCTGTTGCGATGCTCGCATTTAATTTAGTCTACATTCTGCAGGGGCTTAAGTTCACCTCACTGATCCTGACCTCAATCAGCAGGACGGGCACACTTCTAAAATGTGTTTGTGTCTTGCGCTTGGGTTTGCTTATCTGGGCAGTGACAGTAAAGGTTAGCACTTCGCTTTGTCTTGTATCTGGTGTGACTGTTGGTTACTTAACATCTCCGAGGATAAGCATATATTGCATGAGTGAGAGGATTAGTTGCTGTTTGCACGGCATTTCGAAGTTATAAAATGAGATGTGTTAAGAGCAGTGTCACTGACAGGACCTGTTTCTGGCTGATGGCCAGCCGTTGTGTTAGGTCTTGTTAGGGGCCCTGTGAGAAACTGAATTCCTAGACTTCCCTATTCCAATTCTTACAACCGAGGTGAGGTGGGTTAACTTTGGCTGGCCACCAGGTGCCCACCAAGCTGCGCTCTCACTCCCCTCCTCAGCAGGACGGGGAGAAAATACAACAAAAAAGCTCATGGGTGGAGATAAGGGCAGGGAGACCACTCACCAATTACTGACCCAGGCAACACAGACTCGACTTGGGGAAAACTAATTTAACTTATTGCCAATTGATACCAGAGTAAGATAGTGAGAAATAAAAACAAAGCTAAAACCACCTTCTTCCCCGGCTCAGCTTCACTCCCAAATTTTCTACCCCCTGCCCAGTGGCACAGGGGCATGGGGAATGGGTGCTCAGGTCACAACGCTTGGTCTCCACTGCTCCTCCCTCCTGCTGTTCCCCTGCTCCAGCGTGGGGTCCCTCCCAGGGGACGCAGTCCTTCACCAGCTTCTCCAGCACGGGTCCTTCCCACAGACACTTAGGGTCCACGCTTGCCTCCAACCCCTTTTCTAACATCAAGTGCAAATATGTAGTTAATGTTTTTGAGCTAGGATTTTACGGTTTGGCACTTTTCCTGTGGTCGTGCTGCTGTCCACAGCATAGTATTGGTAGGGCAGAGCTGTTACGTTTTATCACACCACCTGTGTGTTGCTCCACTATTCCAAGCGTCCGTACTTGCAATCAGGGATTAAACTATCTTTGCAATTCATCCTAGTGGCATATGATAGCAAGCATAGATTGCTCCTAAAAATTGCAGAAGATTGTTGAGCCTTGAGTTGCTTCCTTCCAGTACAGTAGGAAAGACAGCTGTATTTGTCAGACGTTGAGAAATCAATATATATCAAAATTCAAAAAGTTCTAAAGATAAAATGAGTTCCTGAGTAGAGTTTGGGCATACTTCCCTATGTGTTTGTTTTCTTCAGTTCTGAAAAAAAAAAAATGATGTGTTTCAGCACACTTCTTGTTACCACTATTTTTTTAGTGATTTTTATGTATAACAAAATGAGATGGAAAAAAAACATTTTGGCATCTCTAAACCTAACATAAACTGGATGAGTTGCTCACGCTTGTGCATCCCCTTATAAATATCTGTTACATCATTTCATTGGGGTCTCTTTTTCTTTTTTTTTTTTTTTTTGAGATTTAATAGCCGAAGGAAATGAAGGCAGGGAGGGGAAGCCAAAAGGCAAAGAACTGATTTAAATGCAGCTGTCCTCCAAAGCCCTTTGATTTGTGTCAGGCAGGGAGCAATACGATATGCAGTAGAGCGGGGCCACGTTCGTCTCTTTGGTCAGCACTGCGGCCTTTTTCACAGCCCTACCGGAGGCAGCGCTGTGGAATTGCCCATCGCTGCCGCCTCTGGTGGAGGTGACTTGGTGGGCTAAGCTACGGAGTGCTCACCTCACTGCTTTTTCACTGCTTCTGTGCTCTACGTAGATGATTAATACCCTGAAGATCAAAATTGTTTTTCCAGCTAGCCCTAAAAATAGTAACGTACAGTTAAAAACTTAATGGTTTTCAAAGTGAAATATAAAAATGTCAAGGTAATTCTTACACTAAATTGCTTTTTTTATTCTTGTGGTTTCCTAAGTCATCCTTTATTAGAGTGATGATACTTTAAATGTATTCATTAATTATTACAACATGAAAGATTATACCCTTTAATTTGAGGAGTTCTTACCTACCGGGAAAGGAACTAAGTGGTAGTCTAATACTCTTTATCGTTGAGTTGTGTTACACTAAAATCAGGATGCCAGTGGGCTAAGCAAAGGTGAAATATTATACAGAGCCCTCCTGCAGCCTCAGCTGTTGCTTTGTTTTTCTTGTTTTCTTAGGTGAGCTCAAGCAGCCATTAAAAATCTTGTTTGCTCCCAAGCTGTTTCTCTTCAGAGATTCAGCAGCCACCGCAGAGGGCAGAATTAGTCTGTTTGAAACGTCTACAGCTTGTATCTCTGAACTGCAGAAGACGTCCTGAAGGAACATTCTGCTCTCATTCCGTCCATAGCACTCATGTTTAAAGCTTTGTAGAATTAGTGTAGAATAAGTAATCGATGCTTCTGATTTATGAAGCCATAGGGCATCTCAGAAAAAAGCAGATTGCATGAAGTAGTCTTAACTTGATTGTTAGATCGTATCATAGGGTGCCGGTTGTTTTGGATCTTAGTCTCACTTAAAGCAAAACAGAGGTGTTTACTGTCTTCCCAATTTCCAAACTATGCCTTGTCAAAGTGTGCGTTTGCGTGTACCGAAATGAATCTTCTGCACGAGAGCAAAATGCATAAGCAAACTTATGAAGGTGTTTTTTCATGGCTGCTGTTGGAACAGTAACAAGTCTGGATTAACACACGCCATAGTCCTAAACAGGGACAGGGAAAGGACTGGAAAATCCTGATCGAGTACAGAATTAGACTTCTACAAAAAAAAAAAAACTTTTTCTATCTATTTCTCCACTGTGTTTCTGTGAAGGTTTCTGTAACCTGTCAGACATACGTTATCTCCCTGAAGATACCACAATGGGAAAACTCCAGACTCCTTAATTAAAACAAAAGTGCAACAATTTCTTGATATTTTACTGCTTTGTGAATGAATTGCCATAAAATGAAACACATTTTTTTAAGGCAAAGGATGCCTAGGCTATTTTTTTAATTAGGAAAATAGTAGGTAAAATGCTTGTATAATCTTTTGTGCTCAGAAAGAACACAAACTTACTTGAAATGCATTAACTTGTGAATTTTGATCTTTTGGTTTCTTAGGTAAAAAGGAAATGGTTTTCAACAAGTACCAAATCAACATCGTGAGACACATAACCCTGGAAAAATAGGATGTGTATTTTGCAACAAGATCGTTTGCTTGAAGTAAAATCTCTTACCTAGGATTGGCAGCAAGGTGGGGGGTAGCTCCTTTTCTGTATTATGTGCTCTGAAGGTAAGACTAATTTACAGATGGAGGGAAAGCCCATGAATCCTGTACATAGGACTGTAGCATCCAGCCTGTAGGCGCCAGGAAAATGATGCAGAATAGCTGAGGCCTTTCTGATGAAAGCCTTCTCTTGGGTTTTTTTAGAGGTAATAATAGCTGTTTGGAGACAAATACTATTAACCAGTCTTGCTGCTGTCTGTTCTGTTTCTGGTTTTATCCTAAAGGCTTTGCATATTTGCATTTGTGCCAAAGCAGAGGCCAACAAACTGAAGGAAGAGGGAGAAACTCGGATTACTTCTGTGGTAAAGAGTAATGTTAATGTTTTGTCAGCCGATTCATCTAAGGTTTCTCGCAACATGGTTCTTTAAACTTCAGTTGAACTTACTTAGTTCATGATGTTGAAAAAATAATGGAAAGACAAGGGATGAAGAAAGGGGCTGCTTTTCTCATCCACAGTCTGAAGGCAAAGGCGGCAGTAAAAGTGCGTGAGAGTCATGACGGAATTTGCTGTACCAGTGCGCATGGTGTGCTTGCCTGGGCTAACTGAAATCGATCTACCGTGTAGGTTTGGGATTCACATATTATTGTCTTTGTACGATCCTGGGGTGAAAACAATTCTAAAGTTTCACTGTGGCAATTAAATACAATTGCTACTGTAACAGTGCCAACATTAGAGATGTTAGGCTATTCTGAACTCTTGGTGGGAGGTCGTGGATTTAACAGTATTTCTGAAATGATAAATTTGTCTGCGCATAAAGACAAGCTTCTAATAAAGGTCGTAGCAAGTCTTTTTGGAAATGTCTTTATAGAATCGTGTTCCTCCTTCAGCAGTTCTCATGTCATGAATTAAATGCTTCACTGGATTCGGGTCCTTATCCACCCACCCTTTTTCTAATTTTTGGCATAGTTTGTGGCCATAGATTTTGGTTTAATAAGGTATATTATATGGAGAGATCTGTTTACACAAAATCATGGTCACTTGTGTTGATGCTTATTGTGTTCAATCTAGTTGAAGATGATCTCATTATGACAAACTAGTGCCATAAAGGTAAGACAATATCTTGCATCTTAAGACAAATATCTTGGGCTGTTTATGCAGAATTTGGGAGAGCTAAGAATCAATAAAAGGGTGGGAGACTCTGTGTTTTCATAAATCTTCACCAGTTTTGTCTGGCTTTCCTAAAAGCTGTAAACCAGTGCTCATTTCAGATCAACCAGACATGGGATACCGGTCCTTATCTATCCCATGGTGTAGTGATACAGTCTCAAAAAATACATTAAACAGACAATGCTCGATCCTGGACCAAGCTATCTTTTTTTTGGTACAGAGAAATGTCCAAGTTTAAAATCTATTAAAATGCAACCGAGTTAGTTTTATGTCTTTGGAAATGAATGTTTCCAAATATTTAGGGAATTTGAGGACTTGCCTTGGAAATTCCTGAGATGTTACCATCTGAAGCACAGAATGAGTGTTCAAAATAGTTTTATGGCTTTTAGAGAGTTGTGGATTGGACTCTTGATAATTAAGATATTTGGTTTCAAAGACCAAGTAATGATTCGGACAATTTTGTGCACTACAGCTATTTTTCATGTGGTGATTTTGGCATGTAACAGTTTACTCTGAGTTCTTTGCTGGAATATAGGAAGGTGGGATAAATTATCAACGGAGACAGAAGCAAGTTCTATTGCCGTCACAAAAGGGTATCAGTAAGGCCTTTTAAAGTGTGCTGTTATATATTCCACTGTAGTTTGCACAGATCTGATATTACCAATGTTATTTTTAAATAAAACACAATTTCAGCACATGAACATCTGGTGTATGAGCATAGCTTCCTGTCAGGATATTGAAACTTAATTGTTTTTTATTGAATGTCACAACTGCTATGAAAGCACAGGGAATACACTATTTCAGCTTGTTCGGCCCATCAGAGTGCCACCCTTTTCTGTGCCTGTTCATCGTACTCTAGTCTTCTTCCAAGGACCCTGAAATGAAAAGGGTAGGTGCTAGAGTCCATGGGTTGCACTTTTTCATCTACCTCACGTTTTTATGAGGTCACAGTGACACTATTGTAGTGAGCGACCATTCTTTTAGATTGATCTGCTTTAATTCTAAAGGTAATTGCAGCAGTGTCTGCTATCATATGCCAGATGACCACTTCAGCTGTACTCAGCTTTTCAAGAGGGTCTGGGCGGAGGGGCAGGTATTGGAATCAATGATCTTCAGTCTATTTGCCTTTCCTTTAGTTTTCAGAAATAAAGCTCCTGTGAGTCTATAAATATGTGAAACCAAAATGATGTATGATGTTGACTTCTTATGAATATGGATGTTGCTAGAACCTCTCCTTCAGCTCCAGCTGCTAAGCAAGTCAGATTCTTCTCCTTTGTATATTAACATTTGACCTTGCAAAAGTGCTGTTACAAAAGAACATCCAGGATTCATTTTCTGGGACAACAGCGAGTTACTAAGCTTCAGCAGTGAAGGCATTTGGCTGCTCAACAAATTGAACTCAGTGTGCCCTAACTCAGATAAGTTTGTATTTTTCAATTATCTTCTCAACTACTTATAATAAGGTGACAATGTTTTTAATTGCCTGTCATCTCCCAAGAATATCTCCCATAAACTTATGCCTCTCAGATGTCTGAGGGGAAGCGTTCCTGATAAACTTACTCTTAGGCTGGCCCAGACTTTGCATTTGCTAATGAGCAGGAACATCTGGCTGTTACTGTCAAAACCAATGCTGAACATTAGAAAAATGTCAAGACTCTATGATTTTGTTGTGATCTTCAGCAGGAAATAAGGTCTTGGGCATTTTTAAAACTTCTTTAGAGGTTTAAAAAGCCCTCTGGATAAGAGCCAACTTCAGCTTCTAATTTTTTTTGTCATTGCAAAAATTAATTTTTCCTTTATCCTGTGCTTTGTCTGTTTTCTAATGGTGTTCTCAGGAAAATTATTGGATGGAATCTTCCTTGGGATTTAACCTGAACTTGTGTGATTTGATATTCTTTTTATTAAAAACAACAAAATTCTGGAATAAAAAGGGCTGTTTGCATGTGTTATGGACATACCTAGGCTGTCGCACATCTCCTTTTCCACCCAAATACTTCATTTTTGTTTATCTTTCAATCCTTGGATGAGGCAGTGAGATTACATCAAAGGACACAATGCAGATGTTTTACAGGTATTGGTGAGGAGATGAAATATTTTGTTGAATTTCAAGGGACAGGAGGTGATTCTTTAAGGAAAAATATTTATATCATGAACTTGCCAACTTCAGTGTTAAAGGAGGATTTTTTGAGGAGCCATGTACTCCCTGCTCAGTAGGAGTTTACAAATGCTAACACAAGGTCTGCTTTTCAACTCCTACAGTTGGATTTGGTGCTGAAGTTGGGAGATACCTCTACTTGATCCTTCTCAGCTCACAAGACGAAGATCATCTTGGCGCTATTTCTGTTTTTAATTTGCATATGGGTTTTTACTAGACTCCAGCCCCACTAAGTGTTTGGTGTCATACTGCCAGCAAGGCCTACTGCCTTTCAAGAAGAATCTTACCGTACTCGATCGTTTCTCCTAACGCTGTGAAGGTTAACTTTTGGGCTTGTGTTGACAGTATCCTCTGGTCCGACAGTTAGTGTCTTTCATCTCTGAAATAGAAGAAAAAAACCTACCTTGTCCAGACAAACCAGGAGTTTTCAGTGTACTACTTTTCTAAAACTGCTACTGTTTCAAATTTGGGAAAGAAAAATATTTCTTTGTGGAAGAAAGACTTATTCAAGGGTTGGTTTTCATTAAGTGTCAGCAGAGCAAAACAGTGGTTGGCTAAACAGAGATAATGGGAAGAAACCGAAATGTTTCATATGATACATACAGTCAGAATCTGCAGTCTTGTAAGATTAATACAGTATCTAGCTGCACGGCAAAATCTTGAGGCTCCTCCTACCCATGAATTCTCGCAGTAATGTTCTTTGATGGGAATAGGCAAGCAATACCAAAACTACATCCTATCCATCATTTAATCATTACCGCTGCTTTACTCTACACAAAAGTTCGGTATAAAAAGGGGCCTCTCCCATTAAAAGACCTCCCTAATAATTTGTGAATATTTGTGCTGAAGCTACAATATGCAATGGACTTTTAATTCACTACAACAACAAAAAAATCAAGTAGAGAGGCTTGTATCTTATTTGCAGTGTATCTTCTTGGCAGTAAAAAAAAAAGCTTCTCCCTTTCTAAAGCATATGTAACCCATAAAATCTGAAAATTGCTTTGAAGCATTGGCCTTGTACAGAGCTACACTGTGTAATTGGCTTTTTCAAGAAACCTCTGCATCATATGCTTTAAGGTACGTACTAAGTGATTTAATAGGATATGTCATTTTTAATTACTGTGAAAGAGCATTCATAAGTCTCAAAATGCGAGTCATGTCCTCTTGGCATTACCGCTTCTAAAAGCATTTTTATGTAACCTGCAGGAACTAGCACGGTATTTTTTTATTCTCTAAGTACATGATAGTTTTACATTTTTGTGATCTGCAGGATGAGTTCAGTACACGATTCAAGGTAAATTAGTCTTAACTGAGCTCTCAGAAAAACTGCTGCCAGTTTCTGAGCTTAAATGGTCTAAAATTAGCTCATCCTGCTCTACAATACATCACTGTCTTAGGAGCGTTCTGGTTCTCTCCACCCTCTTAATATCATCTAATGCAGTATAATCTCTACTGACAGGAGGGGAAAAAGCCATGTCATTGTAATCGCCCCATCTGTACCACAGCTGCATCTGATTCCAGTGGCCAACTGTAGCAAATAATTGGGTTTGGGGTTTTTTTTCCTGATCTTGAGTTTTCAGTGAATTATTGGAATTTAAAAATGACACAAGAACTCCTTTATAGGAGAAGGTGATTTGCTTTGAAAAAGAGCCATGTGCAATTTAACCTGCAGTCTATTGTAATTGATGTTAGCTGCCTTTGACAGTTGTTTCATGATTTTCTTTGCTGTGCCTGGGCTCTAGCCCTATGTGGTGGAAGAATACTGATGCCTGACAAAGGAAAATCTGCTGTGCTGCTGTTCTTGTTGCAGCACCCAAGCATTTGAATGGATTTATCCAGTTCTGGGTTTGTCAGTAATCCAGTCCACACAATGCAGGTGGAAAATCCAGCAGAGTAGTAGCCCTAGGAGCTGACAACAGGTTTGTGGACTTAATGGGAACTGCAAAATACTGAAAGATCCTGTTCCAGAAAGGAGCCTAACGCAGGTGTGGTTGGGTAAAGCTCTGAAGTTTTGGATGAGTAGTAGATTTGTCAAAGAAATTAAATGCCTGGGAAAGGTCCCAACCAACAAAGTAAGCTCTTAGTGCTTATAGGAAGAGGCATGTCTTCCAACAAAGTTGGAACGGGTCATCTTCAACTAGATTTGGTCTTTCATCATCTGCAACGCTTCTATCAATGTTTGAAAGTGTCCGATACTTTCCAATACTTAAAAATGTATAAAGTATGTGCTGCAACCCATTTAAGTGTGTCAGCTGGGGCAAGCTTTTAGCATAAAGTGGAACTGTATGACTTCACTTGAAGATAACAAGGCCCATTCTTCACTAGAGGACTAGTTGAATGGAAGCTGGCTAGCATAGATTTAGGTAATCCTTTTCCTTTAATGAAACTTCAGCTTTACATTGTAATTTTCTCTTGCTATTTTTTCCTTTATTCATGGCTAAGATTAAAGCATTCCCTCTGCACCCAGACAGGATTCGATAGCTCTGTCTGTGTCCTTGCTCCAGCCTACCGTCAACCCTCTGTACAATTACCCCAGTGGAACAGTTCACTTCGGATATCGTGGGACATCAGACCCTATACAGCAAGGCAGTGATTTTACTTTTGCCCTTTCATGCTGCACCTTGTTCAAAACGCTGCTTCTTCCAGCTTCTGCCCTTAGTTGCTGATGCGTCCTGTGCAGCTGTCTCTTTTTCTTACTTTCTTGACAGAGGAAAAACTAGAAATATTGATTTCTAGCTGAAACCAGATTAGATGATGGTGTGGGTGTGTGCATATATGAATGTAGATAATAAGATATAGCTATATTGGTGCCTTACAGTTTTCAGTGATGTCTGGTTGCAATGTCAATATTAGTCCTCTTCTATAGAAAAAAAACCTAGAGAAGCCACAGAAAACAAAACAGAAAGAGACTTCTGAAGTTCATTTAGTGCATCTTCTTCATTTAAAGCAGGCACGACTATCCTGAAAACGATCTTGCTTGATCTGTGGTTGGCCGTGAAAAGCCCCCGCTTCTGTTATTGATTTTATTTATGATGTATTGTGAGAAAGAGGTTAGAAAAATTTTCTAAGGAAAAAGAAGTGAGAAGTTTGAAGACACATAAGAAGCATGTGGCAGAACAGGAGAGAGGACTGGAATTTCCAGGCTATTTGGTGATAACCTATAAAGCACAGACTAAACATGCAAGAACCACTTTGTCTTACCTGGGACAGGTAAGTATAAATATAAAGACAAAGAGTGCTTGAATAGGAAAGGAAGAGTTGCTGGTTCTCTGCTGCTGCTGCTTGCTTTCCCTGTAAGCCCTTGTTACCTGAGCCTGTTTATGGCAAATGAAGTGTTGAGAGTCTCAAATCAACTGAATACTTTAGCATCCCTTTTTTTATGAACCTCACATTACAGAAGTTAAAAGTTAGAAGTAAAAGCTTGACTATAAAGGAAGCTGTGCTGTTGTAGCCTTGTGTTTCTCTTCCTAATACTATCAAAAATACGCAGGCTCTTATGCATTAATATAAGCTTTCACCTTGCTAATACTGCTTATTCTGCTGGACTAAATAAGAAACTACAAATACTAAACTGTAACTTTGCTGAAGATGAGGGAAACTGAAAAGAAGAAAGTTTTGATAAAAGAATAGGAATCATAAAATTCATTTCCATTTTAATGGGATTTTAGTTGTGTTCTGAATATGCTTCAAGTTTAAATCCAACACTTAGAAAGCTCATATTACAAATAGAGTTGTATTTTCAGTGGAAGCATACGTGTTTTGTCTCCCGAAGTACCCCATCTGTCAGGTAGCACCCTGATAGCTGATTTGTGTATGCCAAGAGGATTGAGTGCGTAATTGTTTATTTACATAGATTGCTGTGAGATTTAGAAGTGTCACTAAAAGTTCAGAGTCCCTCTGTATTGTAAAGAGGGTTTGTTTAAGGTTATGTGAAGATGCATTAAATGAAGAAAACCAAAACATCTGTGGGAATACTGCTAATCATAGAGAGCTGTATTTGCATGAGCTGTAGTCACAGGCATCCAGTAGACTTATCTGGTGCAAATACTCAAGCAAACACTTATTAGTTTTATTTTCATTTTATTTCAAGACTAAATTTATAATTTCTCCCACAATCAAGTCATAAGGAAGAAAATCAGATAGCTTGAGTTTCCCTAAAAAAAAAAAAGCAAAAGCAATACTTATTTCTCTTCAGACCCTTTAAAATATTGTATCTCCTAAGTAACAAAGAAAATACCATTTCAGATAATGACTGAATTTTGAAACAGGTAGCATTTCCAGATAGACTATGTTTTACTGTCTAATAAAATAATTCCAATCTTGCTAAACTGTGGTTCCTGTATAATAGTGACTCTCAGATACTTTCATTTGCTTTGCAGTGGAGTCGATTACCAAAGGCTATTCTAATGTGTTTCTAGGGAATCACCAAATGATACACAGCAACAATTCCATTACCTCATTTGTATCTCAGAGAGGAAAAATACAAAAAAGGACCACATTTAAGATATAAAAGGTAGACCAAATTGTTACAGCACTCTCAGTACGGACTACAGTTTCTGCTCTCTCTTTCTGTCATGAGAAGTTCTCGTCTCCCTTTTCAACAGAAAAGCTTACTACAGTACCGCTCTAATTCTGGCCAGGGAAGCATTACTTCTACTGGTGTGCTCAATGAGTTGCAAAATTTCAGTTAAAGCATCAGCACAACAGTTAATAGATGTCATTCATCCATAATGCCAAGGCTTAGTTTGGATTAGCAGGACCAGGGAGGTGATGGTGCCCCTGTATTCGGCACTGGTGAGGCCGCCCCTCGAATCCTGTGTCCAGTTTTGGGCCCCTCACTTCAAGAAGGACATGGAGGTGCTGGAGCGTGGCCAGAGCAGGGCAACGAGGTTGGTGAAGGGTCTAGAGCACAAGTCTTATGAGGAGCAGCTGAGGGAGCTGGGGTTGTTTAGTTTGGAGAAGAGGAGGCTGAGGGGAGACCTTATTGCTCTCTACAACTGCCTGAAAGGAGGTTGTAGAGAGGTGGGGGTCGGTCTCTTCACCCCAGTAACAAGTGATAGGATGAGAGGAAATGGCCTCAAGCTGCACCAAGTTTAGGTTGGATATTAGGAAAAACTTCTTCACTGAAAGGGCTGTCAGGCCCTGGCACAGGCTGCCCAGGGAAGTGGTTGAGTCCCCATCCCTGGAGGTATTTAAAAGACGGGTAGATGCAGTGCTTGAGGACATGGTTTAGTGGTGGCCTTGGCAGTGGTAGGTTAACGGTTGGACCTGATGATCTTAAGGGTCTTTTCCAACCTTAACAATTCTATGATTCTATGATTAGCACTCCATCGATGTTTGTCTCTGGTGACTGGGTGCCTTGGACAGCTAGCGTGCAAACCTTTTGAAACACCCAGGAAGACCGGGGATGGTACGGTGACCTGCTCTGTTGTTTCTGCCTGCATCTATGCATGGCACCTCCCTTTTGTTTATGGTATCAAACCTATAGATCTGAAGCACTGAGCAATAGGCTGTCTTTCAAAGTCCAGTTTTCATTTCAAAAAGCTGTTATTCTGATCTTTTGGCAAGGCATGTTCAGGAGTGCCATGGAGCAAGTGGAGAAGCAGCTAATGTGTTATGGAGTACCTGGCATGTCCAACTGCACCTTTCATTCCCAAGGAACCAAAGGCACTCCACAGGTGGACAAACTTCTTTTAATTAACCATCAGAGGTAAAGAAGCCTCCATCTCTTTCCCAGAGGCTAAGTTGCCAAAGCAAACCAGAGCAGGTTGGTCTGCTCTCTCTGGTTCCGATAGTTCTGTTCTCGTGGTTCCGATACGGATCTGTGGGTGGTAGAATCAGAGTCAAATCCCTTTTCCACTGATTCAGAGCAGAGATTGGAACCAGGAACTTGCAGAAAAAACCCTCATCACTGCATTTTTACAGTAATGTAGGCTGTGGATTTCTCTAAGTCTTTCCAGGTAGAATTATTTCTATTTTCTACTTTGTTGTAGAATACTTACATAGTTATCTGGGATAGTAAGACGTTTTTTAGGCTAGACATTAATAACTGGGAAGCCTGACTCCATTCTTCTCTTATCTAGCTTTGTAATGCTAGTCTTTTCACTGGTATTTAAAAAGATGGAAGAAAAAACCCAAAAAAAAGCCAAAATGCAAGTGTTTTGCCTCAAGTCACACACAGTATTGAAGCCTGCTTAGGTGGCTGTCCCAAATCCTTGCTGAATATGGAGTTCTTGACTAACATTTTAATGAAAGATAGGCAGGAAAAGGTGAGTCACAAAGAGTTTTGACGGCCTACGTGTCTTTAGTGACTTTTAGTATGCTACTATTCTTCTGTGCTCAAGAAATTAAAATCGAATGTGAATGTAGGGAAAGTTAAGGAGGAGAGAAAAAAATGCAGCTGCTCAAACAGAAGAAATCCAAGGTGAATCCTGGTAGCTTTGCCTTAGGAGTGAAGTGGCAGAAAGTAAGTGAAAGCTGGTTTAGAGTAGGATTTTAGAGGTTGCTTTGCTCTTCTAACTTCTTCAGTAAATTAAGAACAAAGTATTATTAAAGTGTGGCTCTGTTATGATGCACAATTAGTAAGATCTGTGTTTAGTTCTCAGTAACTACTGTATCTGCTCGATTTATTAATAAAAAGTCAGCCATGCAGATTCAGTCATGGACTGTTAAATCTGGCCAGTATTGCTTACGGTGCATTGGGCAGCAAGTGAAAATCCTGCTAAGACAAATTTCATGCTGTACTCTTATCACGGCAGTTCCCACTGCAATTCATCCTCTGCCCTCAGTAATAACTCTGCAGCACCAGCAGTCTCAGAGGGTATGTAAAGGTGTATTAGAGGGCAACGGCGTTTAGCTCTGCATCTGAAAACCGCTGAAGAATTGTATCGATGGGACGTGAGAAATCACAAAATACAAACTGGATTCTGTAAGAGCTGTAATGCTGTTTATAAGAAAACGTTATTAAATCATCTGTTTTCACTGAAATGAGTGTGTAGAAGTGGATGGCAAGTACTGGGCAGATCTGTTTCATCCTTTGTCATTTCTTTTTAGCAGTGCTTTATTTTAAAATGTACTGCACAAGCCTCTGCCTGTGAGTTTCTTCTTCAGACGCACCTTTGATTTAAATATTTTCTCCCAGAAAATGGTGAGAGAACTACCTATGTAGCAATAGGAAAAAACCAGAATCATTCTTCCTTCTTATACACATGTACTCATATACACGTGCACTCATACACTCAGAGGTGTAATAATCCCTATTTAGTTGCCAGGGCTAGTGGGAGCCTAGTGGTGGCCCCAGGCAGAGATTAAGGGGCAAGTGCATTGAATGACTCATTGCGTTATCTAACACAGCTTTGTGGGGTCTCTGTGGAGCCCTAAATAATTGTTATCTGACCCTTCCCCCTGCTGGAGCCAGTATTAAATCCAGAATCGATAAAGGAAGTTGCACCAGAGCAGTTAATTTTGCAGCGCTGTGTAGCTCTCGAAGACCAACAGTTTGTTATGATTCAGCAGGTGAACAGACCTGATGCATTGCGTGCTGTTCTCACACGCTTGGCTGTGTGCACAGCTGAAGTTCACGTAAGTTTACTACGTCTTCGTGATGAGATGAATGTTGGGAAGATTATTACTCTGCTGACTTATACGTGGCTCTGGAAGAAAGGGTGTGACCCTATTGGGATTCTAAAGGTACTGGGAGTCGCGTTGTGCAATCCGTGTAATCGTTGCATATTAAAAACTTTTTATAATATTCAAACCAACAACTCAGACTGAACAGGGCTATCTCTCCAGGCATCAGGAAATGTTTGCTTTCTTGTACTGAGTACTCCTCAGCTTTACTGTAGTAGCAATCTGAGATGCGAAGATGAAGATATGGTTTATAGTCGCAATTACAGACACTCCATTTCCCTGAAAAGTTTAGGGAGAGAGAAAATCACAGCATCATAGGAAGAGCATGGGTATGTAGGGAATGAAATGCCTGCCCAAAAGTTATACTGAAGTTTGTGGCAGAGCATAAAATTAAAACACCGAGGTGGAACTAAGGACATTTTAACTAAAGTGAGATGCAAAATTTTTCAACTAAATTAGCAGTCAGTAAGAGACATGGACTTACCAAACCTTAAGTGTTTCCTAGGAGCATACCAGCTGTGTTGAAATGTGTCAGGAAAAATCCTCAAGTTCAAGATGGATTTTTTTTTATTATTATTTTGTCCTCAGAAAGAAACTGGCCCAGTGGTCAAGATTTCATCTAGGATGTGTGAAGTGCAAGTTTACATTTTTGCTTTTCCTCGTTCCTACCGGGTGCTTGAATCTAAGTTTCCCCTCATCCCAAATAGTTGGGAATTTTGGCCTTTCACTGTTTCCAGGCACTGGCCCCATCAGCTTTGCTTTTTAAAGGGATATACGAGTATCTTTGGAGTTGTCAGGTTAATAGGGTGAAATCCTCCCTTTTACACAGACCCTTTTTGTTAACAGCTCACACTCCTTTAAACACATAAATGAGAGAGTTGCATTGCCCATGCTGCTTGTACTAGGAGAAAAACACCTATGCTTTGATGGCTAAAAATCATCTGTAATTAAGGCTAAATTTAGTCATGGCCTTAGCCTATTAGACTTACTTGTTCTTGTGAGAAGATTGTCTGTTAGATTTTTCTTTCCTCTCTCTGGTGTGCTGATCATGGCAATGTCATTATATATTGTTATTAATGGTAATAATACATAACGACGCCTCACTCAAGGCATGAGAAGACAGCAGTGTGAAACCAGAAAAACACATCAAGCCAAAAAGCGTTCCAGGCATTCACCCAGCCCTCTGCTGTTGTTCTGTGCTTTCTTGGGTGTTGTGTTGGGTTTGTTTACCTGCTTGGTTTGTTTTTTAAGCACTGAGTGTGCCAGGACTTGCAGTTTGGCTGCTGAGCCCATTCCTACCCCAATACAGTACTCAGGAGACTGGGTGGTGATTTTTACGGGGAAAAATACCTAACGTAATGATAGATCACTGAGCTCTCTCCTTTTGTGATTTATCTTGTGTCTCTGGAAATATACAGAGACTGTGGCATTCTCTAATGACTAAAACACAAGACTAGTTTTTCCCTGAGAAGGCATTCAACTATTTTATTCAAAAACAACAAAAAATATGCTTAGATTACATGGTTTCTGCAAAATACAAAGTCTTAAGTTGTTAGGCAACCTTGTCCTCTAAACCTGACTGATTGCCTAAAGGTTTCTTCTGAAGGTTTTGCTGAACGTTTCCAGTTTACCAAATGATCAGCAGCCGTGCTGCAAGGGTTCTAGGTTCATGCCTGCACGTTTGGATGAAGTAAGCAATGGATGTTCCTGCTTAATATTTTCTAGGCAGATTCAAGGTCGCTCAAATTGGAACCACGTAGTCATGTGAAGGCAGCCCAGAGCCTAAGCTGATACCTCTACGCCCTAAGCCCACCTTCTTCATTTGGATTCAATACCACGCTGACCATAGCTATCTGGCTCCTTCAGCTTGTTCCCAAAAGGGCTGGTGACATGCAGCACTGCAACATACCTGGTATGAAAAAGAAGGGATTCCACCTCTTAGCTGTCTGAAAATATTCAGAAATACTTTAATTGCAGCAGGAGTAAATGTACATCCCGGATTCTGAGAATACCACTTTAATAATGTTCCCATCCTCACGAGGGCTCGAAAAGCCGAAGTTTTTTGGGCAGCTGCCAAATGCAGGTAATGAATGGTTGTTTAGCACTTTGGAAATGCACAAAGCAAAGGAAATGCTAAACACCAATTACATTCTGCTGTCCAGGTCACAAGACTGCCTAGAGAACTGCCGGTGATAAATGTCCACAATTATAGTATATAAATACCAACAGGAATTATTTAGGGTGGAACAAGGCAGGGCCACCTAGGAATAATTAGGTGGACTTAAGGAGAGGAGAAAACTTCCTTGAGAGAGAACTTTTGAAACTGGCACGTTTGACCAGAGAGATCCTGACCATATAGGAAAAAATGCTTTCGTATAAGCCTGTGACAGGTTAAATTTACTAATTCTAGTATGGAAAGTATACCAAATCATTCATAGAGCCGCTGCATCCAAGGGCCAAATTTCGTGCTTCTAATTGGAAATGCAGGCCACTTTTCAGTGATGTTTTGGCTTTTCGTAGTACTTTGAGTAAGTCACTTGAGTATCTGCAAGAAGTCTAGTGATGCATGAGATGGGGAAAGGTTCAATACGTATGAAAAGGCCCAACTGCAATTCCAAGCCAGATTTTCTCCATGCACAACTGCATCAAAAGTTTGTTAACAAGCGAGTACATTACACTAATTTCTTTCATTTGCTTTATTAGCAATTCCAGGATAATCTGTTGTTTCAAACTGATTTTACCATCGTTTTGCTGGATTAGTGGTAGAACCATTACAATAAATCAGCTAAGGACATTGAAACACTTGAGGTTTGATCTCCATTTGCAGCTGGTGAGTGGATGTACAGTGTATGTACAGAAGCAGTACAGGCTGCAGAAAAAAATATAGCAACATCCGAACAGAAGGCATCCCTTATCTTCATGAGTTCCCTTAATTAGCTTGGCATAGAATTAAGTTGCCTTCCCTGCGGAAAAAAGTTTCTGCTCATTTATTCTTTGTTTTCTGAATACTACTGAAGCCATACCATTTATATAAATGTGGGTTTTTTTCCCCAAAGAGCCTTGAAGTGTTTAAGCTTAATGTAGGATGAGAGACAGGTCAATGAGTTAGGAGATTATTCCTGGGGAGAGGGAAGAACTTTTTTCATCTGTGAGAACACAAATTCTGTGAAGTATTTTGTAAGAAAGCAGAAAAGCTAGAGAAGGAGGTAAGTGATGATGAAAAAGAGAAGTGAATGAAGGGATCACCATGAGAGCAGGAGGGGAGAAGCAAGGTGATATGTAAGGCCGCAGAAACAAGGTGCAGGAGCGAAATTTGAAATGGTAGAAAATGGGAAGTTGAACACATAAATGTATCTGCTCCTGGACAGGACAGTAAATTGGACACTGGCAAGCTGCTGTAAAAGAGGGGCTAAATCATCGTATGCAGGATTACAGTGGAGAAGTGACCAAGGCAGGGGCTGCCGCCGAGGGTGCGTAACCACAGGACCTGCAGAGGAAGAAGACGGAACGGGTGTTCAAATGGTCGCATTCATGTTAGCAATTCAGTTACTTGTCTTTTATGAAGTCACTTTGGAGCCACCTGTAAGTCCTTTGAATATGATTGACAATTACTGTGACTATTTGCTTTTCCTTCGTGTGGATTGTGAAACTTGAATCAAAATTACTCTCGATATAATAAGTTTGCAAAAGCTGAATTCTTAATGGTTTTTTCCCCAACACTTTTACAATCTGATCAATCTTTAATAATGAGAGCCAGCTGAAAAAAAATACATTTTTCTATTCAGACAATGCAATTTCATCAAAAATGAATCATCTTAAGTGAATACATTGATTTAGATTAAATTTGATGGGAAAATATCAAAATGAATAATTTTACCTGATTTCTTTCTGGCAATGTTGAAATATTTTATATTGGCATTTTATTCCTTTCATTTCGACTTCTATGATATTTACATTATTTTGATATTCCTATACTATTGCATATAAGAGTTTCAGTGATTCCAACTCAGTATGTTTTTTATTTGCACTGAAAATAAATGTCAAAATGTTGGAATTTCCCGTGGGATGAGAATTCCACTTTCTGTTTACAATACAATGTGAAAAGAAATACAGTGCTCCAGAGCAATTCTGACCTTAGTACTTCTCAGCTCTGGAATGCCAGTCAATCTAATATATGGATCAGAATTGTGTAATGAGATTTCTGAATGATTTACGCCAATCATCTTTTCATTGTTTCCTCACCAATATTGGCAGTGGTAATTCCTTGTACGCTAATGCATTTTTTCCATCCATCTAGATACAACTTATATGAAAGAAGCTACAAAGGAGTCTCCTTGGAGCATGGTTTCCAGTTTTAAGAATTGTTCAGATATTTCATATTTTTTGCTGAATTAGGTCCAATGCTGGTCAATGTATGATTTGAATAATCTCTAGTATTATTATTGATATTTGCAGTGTTGATGAGTTTCAGTCCATGTGGAGATAATGGCAACTTGGGTGCTTGCTCATAAAATACAACCTGAAAGCAATCAATGAGATGGTGAGACTTGCTTTAAAACACCAGATGACAGTTAAAAATATGAGTAGGGGATTTTTTTTTTTATTAAGCACATAACTGATCTTCATGTAAAGAAAGATGGCTGCAGCTTGTATTGAGGAAGTAATTAACACCTTAGCTGAAAGTTAACCTATTCAAATGGTGTTCCTGGGGGTTAAGGAAACTGAGTACATTCTAAGTTTGTTCATCAGAAATATGCCCACATAAAAATTTATTGATTTGATACTTTCCTGAAATAATAACAAGGTGTACAAACTCTTTCATCAGCTCGTCTGTTGGAGAGAAACTTAAGCAAACCCTATGCAGAACCCTCTCTGAAACTTGATATCGGAGGTAAATGTCGCGATTAAAATGTTTAAATTTGGCTGTCTTAAATCAGGTCAGATTACCCTATCTTAAAGATGTAGCTTTTGGTCTCTTAAGAAGCTACCTTCCCTCAAAACACTGACAAGGAGGTCAGATCATAGCCTCAAATTTTCTTATGCATCATTAGTCCTGCTGGGTTCTCCTATCTACCTGTTCTGCTTGTAGGATATACTTGGAAACAAACAGTGCAATAAATGTAGGCAGGCTTATACAAAGGAGAGATGATAACCAGAGCTTCCATAATATGCTGTATTACGCTATCTAAACCTAAAGCAATACACAGAATAAATTATTTTGTTATCAACAGAATCTGCTGGTGATCTGAAAAACAGGCTTTTTATATTTAGTTTCTCAAAGACGGATTTAAGATGCGTTTGCTGATGCCTGCTGAGGGGCATGTGCCTGGTGGAAGCTTCCCGAGCACCTTGTGCATCCTACTCCACCAGAAATACTGCATGAAACCTGTTTGTAGAAACCCGGAGGGGCAAATGCTGATTAAAGCCTCTGAAGTTTTGTCAGAAAGAATGCGAAAAATCAGCATAAGTTTTCTGCTGTTTCTGTCATCTAGTACAGAGTTAAACCTAAAAATGTTAAATTTATCTGTTTTTCTCTAATCAGAGTAGTCTCACCGTATTCCTCTCTGCAGGGTAGCTGGCCTGCCTTCCAAGAAAGAACAATTATCGCTCTGGAAAAAAAATATATTTCTGGCCTCTTCTGTGCACAGATTTTGTGTTCTACTTTTTATTTCAAATATTACAACCCGGAAAGTTTTTCCACTGACCAGGGACACCACAGGAATCCCTTTGCTTTGAACAACTCCATCATCCTCTTTCCTTGCTTCTTCCCTGCTGGGTGTCTGCTGGGACGAGCTGGTTCATGGTCGCGGCTGGGTAAGAGTGGGTCCGTTCTGCCTTAGAGGGAGGCCATTCGAGGATGGCTGGTTTGTGACAGCCTGCTCCTGAAAAATGTATTTACTAGATTAAAAACATGTTACCTTGGATTTTGTGCTATCTGACAGACTGATCTCGTAGTAAAAACACTGCAGGAAAGTGGGTTAGTAAATATTTTGTATTGCCAGCTTTTAATATCATCCTTAGTATTATTTTTTTACTTTTTTAAGCAGAATAAGGTAATATATGTCGCTGCATTTCAGATGTAATATTTGAAAATATTTTCAAGAAATCAAAAAAAAAGGTGCCTTATCTCAAAAAATAACCTGCCTCTAAATTCAGGTCATGCACTTTGTTTCACATGGAGCAAAATTTTGCAGCTAATACAAGCACATTTACTCCTCTCAGGTTGTTTGCCAAACTAAACCATCCATTACATGACATGTCACTTGGATAGACAATCTGTGTTTGAGCTGGGGTTGCTAGATACCCCTTTGGGCTCTGTAAACAGAGACTTAACTGATCGTTTCAATGTTGTTTTCTTTGTCAAGAAGAGTTTAAACCCCGTCCTCCGCTGGCAAGCTTCCCTCCTAATTGCAGCAAAGTAGCGCTGCCGATGTCATTGTAATGTGGCTGATAGCGGCAGCATTTTAAATGGCAAGCTCTGCACAAGGCGCAGAAGAAAAGCCCCTGCCCTCTGGAACCTGCTGTATACACAGATAAATGTATGTCGAGTCTACAACTAGTGAGGCAGATCTTGCAGAGTAGTCATCTGTGGCTTTTACAGAAAGGATCTGTCTTGTAGGGCTGATGGAATACAAGGCAAGGGGGCAGGGGATGCAGCGAATGAAGGCAAAGCCAGAGGCAGACGAGATGGACTGACGAGCACAAAGATGTGAACAGACAAAATGGCAGGAATTCTGAGGCAGAGCATGTGGATAAATATAATAAAAGATACCTAGTATACAGGCAGAGACATAAAGGTCTGGATTTGCTGCCAAAGATGGGAGGAGAGGAGAAAAATTTGGGTACGGTTGCTGTTGAGCTGGTGGTTGGGCAGGGAGCAAGCGGGAGTTTCATTATGCTCTTTGCAAAGAATTGCAACTCTGGGATGGGGTTTGCTGGGGAAGTTGTCAAAAACCAACACAGCCAAAGGACAAACAAACATTTTAGCCACAAAATCTTGCAGGAGAATTAGGTACTTTTAAAAAAATTGTGGTGGAGAAAAAGCAAAAGGAAGTGTGTCTTAACAGCAGTGCGGATATGCCAAAAGAACAAATCAGAAGTCCTGAGACTGCATGAGATCGTGAGCCTCAATGACAGGATAAATGCTTTATTTTTCTCATGCAAGCTGCCAGAAATAATAATTACACTTAATTTATGGTTTTCATTTGAAGATGCATTCAATAGTTCTCAAAAGGCACTCCTATGTCCAAAAGCACATTCCAAAAGCTCCTATCCCCTCCGGTGGGAGTAATTGTCCTCTTTTGTAACTTATAAAAACATGTTTGGTCTCCTCTCGTATCTGCCTTTGGTACACAAGTTTAGCGAATGCAGACATTACCGTGCTGTTTGTTTTCCAGCGAGGTGAGTTATGATTACAACATAGGGGACGAGCATTTTACATTGATAAGATTTTTCTGCAAGTCACCATGAGGTAACGGGAAGTGTCTGTTTTAATGATCTTCACTGTTTAAATTTTTATTGTATTCAGCTGGGGTTTTTATAGCGTTTGATTAAAGTTCACAGGAAAGATGAATTTAAAAGACTTCAGGTTTGTTAGATCTGCTATAGCTTGCCAGTCACTCTGCCAAAATTTTCCACTGTGTACTTCTTACAGTTCTGCGTGGTCTAAATTTAATTGACTGAAGATGAGAAGCATTATTACGGATCTGTCATTGCAGCCACTCTTCATATGTTTCACTAGCTGGAATGAGCAGTCGCTGGGTTTGTTTCTGACCTAATTCACAATGATGTAAAACAGCAGTGATTTCACAGAAGAGGAAACAGATTGAGCTGGTGAGAAAGCAGAACTGTGCTCATTGCTGCTCCAGTGGCGCTCATTTACAGGTGAGTGGAAGAGTAAAGTCTGTTGTTAAAACACTAAATTTCAAGTATGTAGGAACAGAGGTACATTACAAAAGCTGCTCAGCTGATATAACAACATAATTCATCTTCTTATTTCACTGACTCTATTAAGACACTACTGAAAACAAGAAAATAGGCCGGGCTTTACAGCCTAGCCTCCTTATAATACCTAGTTGTCTCACCAGAAGCAAAGGTCTAAAGATCAAAAATTGTATTTAACACACCAAGTTACAAGAACTGGTAATGTTAATTTGGTGAATTGAAATATTTTAATTCCAGTAGTCTCATTTTAGTAAATTCATGTAAATTAATTTATGTGTTGATGTCTGGATTTGTCTGTGCATTGATTTACCAAGTATGCCTTGTTTATTAAATTCCCCTTACTGATAACAGACAATTACTACTTCAGGTAATTGATTTAAAACATGGTGTAGACCATTGTCAGCTGATACTGTGCCAAGAGTTATAGTACAAATTAATACAGACCAGAAGTTTGCGTGCTTTATTGTTGCTCCACCAAATCAATATCTGAAGTAAGACCATGGCATCCACCAGGACTGTAACAGGAATTCGTTTGAAATACAAATGTACAGTACATTGCTGGCAGGACCGGGTTTTTTTATGTATATGATTTGACTTAATAGCTGACTTTGAGAGAACAGAAGGCACTACGATCTTAGCAGGAGCATGCAGGGAGAAGCCGAGACTGTCGTCCTGCCTCTGTTAAAATTGATTGTAATGTGATGGATGGGGTCCCTCTCTGGTCTGGGGCAATCTCAAAACTTCCTGAGTCTTATTGCAAAATGCATATATGAGATTGAAATGAGGAGTCTTGTGTGCATAGCCATTAGCAGTCTTTTTAGCCCTGTAAGATAGGATGTAAGAGAATCATAGAATCACAGAATGTTTTGGGATGGAAGGGACCTTTAAAGGCCACCCAGTCCATCCCCCCTGCCATGGGCAGGGACATCTACAACCAGATCAGGTTGCTCAGAGCCCCATCCAGCCTGGCCTTGGATGTTTCCAAGGATGGGGCATCTACCACCTCTCTGGGCAACCCCTTCCAGTGTTTCACCACCCTCATCATGACAAATTTCTTCCTTATATCTAGTCTGAATCTGCCCTCTTTTAGTTTACAACCATTCCCCCTTGTCCTGTCGCTATTGGCCCTGCTAAAAAGTCTGTCCCCATCTTTCTTATAAGCCCCCTTTACAGTATTGAAAGGCCGCAATAAGGTCTCCCCACAGCCTTCTCTCCTCCAGGCTGAACAACCCCAGCTCTTTCAGCCTTTCCTCATAGCAGAGGTGTTCCAGCCCTCGGATCATTTTTGTGGCCGCCTCTGGACACGAGGGACTGAGACACCTTAAAACAAAGCCCTTGTCAGAGCAGAAATGTCCAGCTTCCTGACAACACCAACAGTTAAATGACTTGGGAGCTTTTAAAACAATTGCTTGGCCTGGAGAAAGGAGCTGTAAGCATCTTTGCTCTCCTAGTTAAAGAAAACTCCATGAAGTCACTGGAGAAGGACGAGAATAAACGTGGTACTTGTTAACAAGCAAGTGAATAATTCTCCTCTGTCCTCATACATTGA
This sequence comes from Theristicus caerulescens, assembly GCA_020745775.1. Classification (NCBI taxonomy): domain Eukaryota; kingdom Metazoa; phylum Chordata; class Aves; order Pelecaniformes; family Threskiornithidae; genus Theristicus; species Theristicus caerulescens. The sequence continues at coordinate 3,826,030 of CM036566.1, forward strand.
AAGTGGTGGGTGGTGATTTACTGCTGAGGAAGAGAGACGGTTGAGGTATGACATGGTATGTTGCTTTTCCAAATCAGATTTTCAATATTATTATATAAATATTATTAAATGAATCACTAAAAGGAAAGGGTCAAATTAAGGTTTGGCGTTTTCTTCCTTAATTACTTCGTTTCTTCCCTAGTTACTTCAGTAGCTTTTACCTGACTGAGGTCAGCAAAAGGTTTAGCTGTATTTATAGGGTTGTTTCATCCAAAATCACGAAATGTCTCTAACTTTCTCTCAGAATTTGGGATTATTTTGCATAGTGTGTGCATCATGTCTTCCTACTGCGTTGCTTCTCTTACTTAGAGTATTTCCCTTTGACAGAGAAGATCCACATTAGAATTTGCAAATTAGGATTTTCAAATTTTAGTCCAAATTCTGAAGACAAAGACTCAGACTTGTCTTCTAACAGAATTTGTGTCTTGGGCCTCTGGCCTCCGTGCTTGCAGAAGGACAAACCAATTTTCAAACATTTCTTGCAATAAAGATTTCCTGCTCACTTTAGCTTTTTTGGCCCTTAAAAATGTGTTTTCTACTGTATTTTGTACTAATGATTTGTTGTTTTTTTCACAAGAGTGCTTGCAGAAGGCAAAGTTTAGCTAATAAACATGCAAATGTGTTCACAGGAAGGTTTGTGCCAGAAATTTTAATGGGTTGCTGTTCTGCTCCTGGTTGAGTAAATCATGGTGATTGCTCTAACTTTCTTCCTCTTTTCAAATTTGGTTAACCAATAATGGAGCAGAAAAGAACTGGGTGAGAGGAAGGTCGCCAGCCCAACATCTGTGACTGGAAACATTAAAACAAAAATTCCTCTGACTTTTCCCCAAACAGAAATCTACCTAATGTGACTTTTGTTGTCTAATTTTAAATAGCCAATTGGAAGAAATTTGATTCATGAGTAATTAATAGGTTTTTAAAAAAAATCTTGCTGCGGTAAAACAATATTTGGGATGGATTTTGTGTGGGAAAATCTTTTTCAGTTCTTTCAATTGCAAGAAATTAGTGAGCAAATTGTGTAATAGTGATGCTTTACTGGAATGTGCTTCTCCATTTCAGGCTTAGTTATCTTACATACTTCTCACTTCTCAATAGTACCCTTCAGTCTCTTTCTCTTCCTTTGTCTCTTTCTCTCCCTCCCCTTGGTCTTTGAAAGAAATAATACCTGTGCCACAGAACACTTCAAGCACACAGCGGTCTCACTTCTAGAGTTTGAGTAATAAGAAAAAAAATTCAAAGACATAGTTGGTTTACCCTCCTCCACTCACCTTCCATTGGCAACGTTCAGTATTGATTTAAAAGACTGAAGATGTGGATGGTGGACACTAGTGCCGACCCCAGCATCACCTCACCTGTCCCCAGTCATGAGCTCACCCTTCCCTCCGCATTACGTGTGGTGCAGCGTACTGCATCTGCGTAGGTGTTGCTTTAGGAGCCTGTGTTTGGCTCAGGTACTGGCGTAAAACCATCCCTCATTTGCCCTGCTCCTCAGGACAAAGATTGAGAGCTCAAATTTAGTTCTTATGCCCCTGTTATGCCAGAGACAGAAATAAAGCATATTTCAGAGCTAGTTCAGCTCGTCAACTGGGAGAATACCACAGGTTACATCAGCTCATATCATATCCTCTACTACAAACACAGACTTTCCCTCCCTCCCTCAAAATAAAATGAGTCTTAGAATCTGTATTGCCAAACATGAAATTACCCTGCAAAGAACTGGAATATTAGGTCTGTATTCCCTAAAGTATTAAAGAAATTTGGGTCAAATTCAACAGGACAAATCTAAATGCTGTTGGGAAGATCTAATTAGATTTTTATGCTTTTGTAAAGCATGCTTTATTTCTGAAAAGGCACATGGCTACTATTACATCTCTCAGCAATAGTGTTTACAGCAAAAAATGTTCAATTTGTGTGTGATATGGAAACTTAACGCAGAAATCAAATTTTTTAAGAGCTATTTAGACTGCACAGCAGGCCAAGCAGAAAGACATCATTGCTGTGACTGACCTACAGAGTACTTTTTGGTAAAGAAAAATTGGTGTGCTGATGCTTATTCTGTCAAAAGAAAAAGAACAAATGGAAAACAAGGCTGAAAATCCTTTTAGGAAATACGCAGATAAATGCCTCCCAGACCTGCCTCAAGCGTCCACTTTTGCTACCTTGTGATGTGGTGGGACCGTCTGTAGATCCAACTTGCTAAGAGATTTTCATTTAAGTATCGGTTGCTGTGGTAACAGCATGAAGAGCAGATCAAATGGATGCCAGGACCAGACGGGTTTCTCTAAGAACTCCACATAGGTGAACGATTGGTGGTGACCCAATTCCAAAAGGTTACCAACACAGATTTGCACTGCAGCTGACTTAACGTTGCCTTCTCCAGGGGTCTGGACCTTGTTTCTGGTCCCCAGGGGTTCTCATGAATTAGCAGCCCTGGGGTTTCGTCAGAAGCTCCTGGACTTCCCACGAAGGAAATGCTGGCGGATTAACAGAAGTGATACAGTTTCATACTCACATGTTTATGCTGCCTTCTCATTGTCAAGGGCTGGGCTGAGCTGAGCCTTGGGCTCTGTCAAAATGTTGAGTAATTATCACATGATAATCACACACTGCAGTTTCTCCCAGGCTTAATCTGATTTCTGCACCGTAGTTGCTTACAACCCACTTAAATTCCACCCGTGTGTAGTTTAACCAATATAACTGATTAGATTCAATTTTCTGTGGTCAGAGCTATGGTACGTACAAGGTTCATCAGCAAATAGTTGATCTATACTGAGGTCTTTTTGGTTGGTTCTTTTGCATTTAAAACTGACTTACTCGGTTCTTACAAATAGTTGAGTTAAAATCACAATAATGATCTGGTGCTTACTGTTTAATAAAATCCTGAGTTTCCCTTACTGTTTTGGAAGGTTTGGGTTTCTGTTTGGTTTTTGTTTTCCCGAGAAATATGTGAAGGGAGTGTGTGTGTCGTGGTTTAGACACAATTACGTGGGCTGGGCCAGTCAGCGTTCCAACTTTATCTGGAAAGGGGATGTAAGGCAACTCCTTAAACATTGCTTATTTCCCTTCCTCTCCTACCTCCAAAATACGTTCCAACGTGTTGATTTCTTTAATCTTGATCCAATCATCTTGAGTATGTTGAGGGCTTTTAGAGAAATAATGCTATGTCAAAGATTTGGGGATATCTGGGGATTCCCTTAACCAAAGTCCTGCCTGTTCTGCGTAGTCGATGCGTGTCCCTTGCCCCCTGGCCTGGCAGCAGCGTGGTGGCAGCTTCACAGCCATGCAGTTGGGTAGATAAGAAGGTGTGGATCTTGCCTTAGAGGGGTTAAAGTCTACTTTCTTAAAAATACATTTTATGTTTTATAAGAATACATCAGAAGTCTATTCACAGAACTGAGGAAAGTTCTCTTTTTCCGCTTTAAATTGCTGCATAGTCAATACTTGGGGTACTGTGTTGGGCAATTTATGCCTAGCTCTGCCTACACGGGTACGCTGCGTAGGTGTCAACTTGTCCTCTGGTCTTCAAGCCTATTGCTTCATGGCCTCATCAGAAGGTGCTCAGCCCATGCAAATGGCAGGTGATTTTGGACTCCTAACATTTTTTTTGTCCCTAGTCAGCAAGTACAGTTCTAAAAATGTCTCTGTCAGGAGTCTGGGACTAAGCCTCCACATCAATTAGATTCTGTCAGCTTTGCCAACCACTTAAAGCAATTAGATCTGAGAACACGCTGGCTAAATTTACATGGAGCACATTCTTTCTTCCTGCCCTTTGCTTGCATATATTAGATTGTGTTGCAGCTGGAGATGTACTACTAGCGTAGCGTAGGCATCAGAACACATTGTGCCTCCAGCAAGTGCTCCGGGCTGTTTGGGGAGGGCAGCCTCCCAGTTCATCTGGTCACGCTCAGCAGATTTGTCTGCCCATGTCGCTGAAATGAACCACAGTTTGCTGGTCCTCACAAGAGACGGGCTGCCCTCATCTAAAAAGAGAAGTTTCAGAAGTGATTAATTTCTGCATTTTTAGTTTTGTGCTTTGAACATAAAGATGAAGAGAAAATACTTGGCAATAGATAGAAAGGCAGAGAGGAGCAGACCAAAAGAAACAGCAAAGCTCTGAAAAATCCCTGGAAGCAAATGGGGAGACTGGGGCACTTATGGGACAAGGTCAGTGAGTGAGCTGGTAGAACAGTCCATTTACAGACTTCTGGCTTTGGACCTGATCTCATGTGAATGCAGCAGGTCTGGGAGATGTTCCTGCGCAGGACTCAAAGCGTTACAATGTCTGCACCTCACGATGGAAATGGTAAGAGTTCAGCTTAAGTTTAGCATTTCCAGAGAGTCCGAGCTCAACCTGTGATATTTGAGTTTTAGGCAGGCTGTCGGCTTTGGGCTGGCTCAAGATGCCACATATGGGGTTGTTTAGTTTGGAGAAGAGAAGGCTGAGGGGAGACCTTATTGCTCTCTACAACTGCCTGAAAGGAGGTTGTAGAGAGGTGGGGGTCGGTCTCTTCACCCCAGTAACAAGTGATAGAACGAGAGGAAACGGCCTCAAGCTGCGCCAGGGTAAGTTTAGGTTGGATATTAGGAAAAACTTCTTCACTGAAAGAGTGGTCAGGCCCTGGCACAGGCTGCCCAGGGAAGTGGTTGAGTCCCCATCCCTGGAGGGATTTAAAAGCCGGGGAGATGCGGTGCTTGAGGACATGGTTTAGTGGTGGACTTGGCGGTGGTAGGTTAACGGTTGGACCTGATGATCCTAAGGGTCTTTTCCAACCTTAACAATTCTATGATTCTATGATTCTATATTAGTGTTTGTCAGTAGGCTCAGCTGTCTGTGCATGTACAGCCACGGTGTTTAAGTCCCCATGGTAAAATGCTGCCTCATCTTCAACCGAAACTGGCTTTGCTTTTCTACGGTTAATTTAGTTGTTGCTTGCTGAAGTTGTTCACTGCCTCGCAAATGGAATAAAATTACCAGGTGATGGATTCTTCCTGTGGCAACGTGGCAAAAAATTATTCCCCGGAGAGAAATCCACACGCAGTGTCTGCATCACTTAAAGCTCCTCTCATGACCTATTTTGGGGAGCTGACGGGTCTTAGGTCTCCTGAGCCTCATCTAGTCTGGGATGAGTTGTATTCACAGAAAATTACTAAATCAGCATTAAGATTGTTTCATAGATCATCTTGATTCCTTGATCTTCTAGTGCAAGCTGTTCAATAAAGCTCTGGGCTATTTAGGAGAATTTGCTGGCTGAGAGCCTTCTTGATAACACTCCTGCACTCGTTTCCCGACTGCTTTTGAAGGTATCTTAGAAGCTTTTAAAAATGATCTTTATACCTCGCTGTGCAGTTAAAGCTCTAAGTTTCTCACCAGCATGTACAGATGTTTCTTGGATATTGGCAACAGCTAGAAAATGGGAACGTGTAAATTAACTTCCCATTATAAGCTAGTGGATCTTCCCTTTTCTTCAGCTGTTTTTTATCTGTTTCCATCATCTGCAAAATATACTGCACCACGCTGTCAGTCAGCAGCACTCGAGCAAAATGTAGCCATTGTAGAAAATTAGGATAATCTGAATTTCAACAAGATTCAGATCTAGCTTTTTGACTCACTTAATGCTGACCTTTTCACGATGCTATAGAGCACCTGTGAATTGGAATAAATGCCCAAATAAATAAATACACAGAGTTTATTCTATGTAAAAGGCAAAGAAGCAAGGTTCGTCATTTAGATCCAAATCTGAGTTGGAAAAAAATCCTTCTAATTCTAATATCCATTTAAATGTTTTCTTGGGTTTGTCTTTTATTTCAAAAATATCTTTCTTTTTACTTTCCACCATTCTCTGAAGTGGTTGCTGTCTGTACACAGCAGCACTGGGCTATTTAGTGTGGAGAACCCAGGACAAATGACACTCTCTTCACTTCTGCACTGAATGAGCTGCTGAAAAAAGAAGAGAGCAGCATCATTTGGGGGAAAAATGAAGCAGGAAAGGGTAAAGCAGGAATGGAGTGGGGTTCTTTTAGTCTGGAACCTTGATTTGGAGCTCTGCAAGCATATTCATACATAGTGAGGGAGGCTTTACCCTTAAAAGTGTCCCCTTTTACTATGTTCATACAATATTACTCTTCTTCTATCTTTAGCACATTCATCCATCTTTGAAAACCCATCTTAAAATACCAAAAGGGAGAAAAAGCTGATGTTGCTGGGGTTACTGGCATTGACTCCTACCTGGAAGGTTTCTCAGGAAGAGAATGTAACGTAGGAACAGCTGTAATAAGCAGACTGGAGGTCCATATAACCTCTTACAGAGTCCAATGTGGAGGAAATTAAAAGGACAGACAAAGCACACCATGACAGTCTTCCAATATATCTTCCTAGCATCCAGTGCACTGCAGTATTGCTGTTACTTGAGCTTTAACTAGGACCTTGGATGGATTTTTCTGTCTTGAGTTTGCTTAATTGCTTTTTGAACCTGTAAAAAATTTAGTCGGACTTGTACTGTTGTGAAATACAAGGAATTGAATTCTGAATGAGCTGCTGCATTCAGAAACACAAGAATCCATTCAGAGTAAAGAAGAATTGATTCCAGCAGCTAAGCCTGCCACCATGTGCTAAAGCTACTTAAAAACAATCCTTTGCTGCAGATGTCTGGAATTGCGTAGTAGGCAGTGGAAAGAAAGAAGAAGGAACCTTGTGTGAAAACCAGAGCCAGGGCGCAAGTTTTGCAAGAATAGCTATTATTCTGGCCAAAGAGTGGAAGATTTCACACCCTGCTTGAGTAAAGAGAGTGGCTTCCGAAGCAGAGATTGCTGCCCATTGGAGAAATGTGAACCTTTCATATTACACACACACAAAAAATGCATCTATCAATTAGACTGTGCTTAGCTGGCTTTTGAATAGGAATTTTCTTTATGTGATGCAGGTCGGGTTACTGAAGAGAATTTCCTTACAAATACTGGACACAGTAGCACTGACTTATTTTGTCCCCGTTCTCCTTCCAGCTTGCTGGTACTCTGCCCCACGTACATCCCACTCACTGAACGCATAAAACTAAATTGGAAAAGTAAATGATGCTTTCGTTGTGAAAGTTCTCTGCTTCTTTCTGTATTTGCCATCACTCCTGTTTTTTTTTTTAAAAGAATCCATATTTGAAGTTTTTCATCGAAACTTAAATTTTGATGAAGAAAATGAAGAGACATTTTCATGGAAGAAAATGCCTTTTGATGGATTACAGTTATGAGGTTTCACTTACTCATCACAGATCCTTTATACAGCCTCTAATCTTTTTTCTAAGGATTATGGGAGAAAATTCTTACATGTATTTTTATAGCACCAGATGCTAATAACTAAGATCTAGAAAAAGAAAAGATTCAGAATACTTTTTCAGAATAAAGCTGTGGATGAAAGCAGTATGCAAGATGAAATATGCATGTCTCCTAGAGAGTAGATGGCCTGTAAGCTTGAGTTTTACTTTTGCATTTTCAGTGTGAAATATTTTTTTTGCCTGTTCTGATATAGAAAGGCATAACACAACATATTCTTTAGACTGTTTAGTACAGCTGCTGGTCTCTCTTGTGTACCATTTATGTCTCACCTAACCATCATATTTGAATTTCAGTCACTGGTGGAAAAATATTTTTTCCAGTGAGACTTTCACGGCCGTGAACCATTTTTTACTACGTGCAGCATACAGGTGAGGATGTGTGAGCTGGAATCTCATGCTTCTGAGTGCAGGTGGGAGTGGGTTTCAAAGGCATTTGGGATTTTTTATAAACATCCTTCTTATAGGAATGTTGATTTTTAAACATCTTGAAATCCTGTATTGCCCCGACACAGCCTGATTAGCGCTCCATCAGAAACCCTCATCATCGTGTTCCTAGACTCGGCTCACAGCAGCGAAGAGTAAAATCAACTCAGGGATTACCTTTTCTTTATCCGAAGGAATGATTGTGACAGACAATTTGAATAAGCGCTGGGGCCAAAGCTTGCAGGTGGCAGGGATTTGGAAACTCCTAGGTTTGGAATCTCCCTGCGTTCTTCCTTTGTCAACGTACGTTTGGAGACGCAGCCTGAGGAACAGGTTTGTATGAAACCATTTTGCATCACTGTACAAAGTGCAGCAGTGTGTCAGGCGTGTCTTCCTCCAGCCCTGCACCCACTAGGTCAGAAAGCAGAAATGCTGATGAATCATGTTTGCTTTGGCAACCTCCTACTCGGGTTCCTTCTCAAACCTCTTGTCTGAGCTGGGTGTCTTTTGACACACGGGTGGGACGGCTGGGATCTACCAGAGCTTCATCCTGCTTTTCTCTGCTCCTGCTGACATCTACCGGTAGAACAATCTCAGCTTGTGCATTTGCAGAAGGTAGCTTAGACATACATCACGTTTAATATATATACCTAAATGCGATGTAGAATTTATGAGTGTAAACGTTTCTGTATTTGTTTGGGTTATTCTGTGAGCAAAGGGAGGTAGATTTGTAGCAGGAAGGCAGGGTTCTTGACAATATTGAAATGAGAGCAGAATAAATCACTGCAGTGGGTTTTATAGGCAGCACTTCAGCTGAGCTATGAATAAGTGGGATTATACTATCGCTGCCTCGAAGGCTTTTTTTGTGGCTTTGTTTAGTTTGCTTGCTCTGCTTTCCTTACACAAAGGATCTTTTGGTAGGAAGTGTCACACTATCAGAGGCTACTGAAAGCCAGACTCGCCATGGGAATCTGAGATGGTACTTTTTGTTTATAATCAATGCTTTCTGGCTTTGGCATGTCACAGGCTGTTGGTTTAGGAAACAAGGGTAAGGCATGATTTTCTTTCTGCTAATGGCCTGTCTTATGTGTGCTTTTTTTTTTTTTTAGGTTCCTGACACTGAAAATTAATCCCCTGACAGAGAGACCTTGAGAATACCCCAGGCAAAGAATGAGAAGTTGGAAGTAGAGAAAGAGCCAAAAAGGAGTTTTTCTAGCCCTTTTGGCAGCCAAAGAATTCTATTTGGATAAGCCACAGACTTCATCGAAAAATAAAAATAGGTATTTAAGGATGATATCCCTGTCATTATTAGTGTTTATATGTTATATATACAGTATATATGTATAAACATATAACAGTATATATGTTTACTTTGGTCTATGAATTCAGAAGCAAAATGCACTGTAATGATAATGGTTCAGCTCTGGGGGCTTGAATTCTCTTCAGGTGCCTGCAGCCAATTTGGCTTTACCCAAGGTTAAGTCCTCTGCTTGTCCACCTCTCATCTTTCCCGTGTAAATTTGCGCAAGGTACTGTACGTCCCAGTTAGTGCTTGTGAGATTTTTGAGGAAGGGAAAACATTTTCCTGCTGATATTAAAGTACTTGATTGAAGACCCAGCACGAACATGGCCCAAATTCTCTACACCTTGCTCCTGTAAGATATTCATTGACAGAGGAGGAAAATCAGAGCGGTATTCAAAATGCTTTCTAACTGCGATACCCCCTCTGCTCAAGAGCTGAACTCAGGCTTGCTCAGTTCTTCTGAACACACGCATCAATATGCACACAATTAAGCACAAGAGACCGCTTGTGTGATAAGTTCTTATCGATCCTCTTCTGAAGCTCTGGAAAAAGAACAGAAAAGGCTTCTGAGATAGAAAGCTCTTCAGTGGGGAAAAAAATAAGGTATTCTCCATCATTGTGAGGACTTGTGTTGGCAGGATATCCCCAGTGGTTTGTGCTTTTAATAAGTTCCTACAAGAGTCCTAAAGATGGTAGCTGAGATGAGTACTGCTAAGCACAGCAGAAGGGGAGATAAGAAAGTTAAGCTCTCTGTATTCAGAGGTAAATTCGAAATAGGCGAACGCATTGATGGCCTGCTGAGAACTGGAGGGAAGACAGGCCTCCGGGTGTTGTAAGGCACATTTAGTGCCTTGAGCAAGGAATGATCCTGGGGGGGGAAAATAGGATCATACAAGAATCGCAGAGTCCTGGAAGACAAATTAAGATTGCAAGAAAAAGGTTGGGTTTGGTATATTTTCCTATATTTGTACATTTGGCTTTGCAACAAGCAGACATAAAAACTCCACACGGATTTGGATCTTTGAGGACACACGAGATGTGAAGACCTCTTAGATTCTGGTTGGTCTCATTTATAATAAGTAATTTAGATACAATTCTATAAAAATATACTTTAGAGCTATATTCCTAGCTATTAAGCAGGATGTTGCTATGCTTACAATGTCAGTTCATTACACAATATATGCTTAAACTTGTCTTTTAATTATAGCTTAGAAGATTATATCCAGGAAGTTTACTGAATCAGGAAGCGCTGGTCCCAGAAGCACACAAATGCCAAAACAAGTAAGAGTTTCCTCAGTGACGCAGGTACTTACTGTCGTAAATGTAGGTGGTTTTCCATGGAAATGTTCTCCGTTTGCCACCGTTGCTCTTGTATAAGAGGTGAAAAAGCCCCTGATGCACTTAGACTACAGCTGGACAGTGAAAGAATGATATTGCTAAAGAAAGCTCATGAATGAGGATAAAATAGAGAAACTCATCTTAAATCACTACTTTACTAGGATGTGTCTCTTGGAACGAAGCCACATTGCAAAGTACTTTGAAAGTTTTGATGTTATACCTCTTAAAAAGAATAGTGTTTGTATAGGAATTTTTTTTGACATCTCAAAAGCAAGTCCTACAGGTTTCCTGAAATTGCTCCGTACCGACAGAGTACAGAAAAGAGGGGACTCCTGAAAAATACTCGTGATAAGCAGAAGTTCCTGTGATCCAGATGGACTTTTCCACCCTTGGATAGGTATTTTCCAGAATTGTTATCTACTTGGTATAACTTATAGGGAATGACACATTTGTCGCTGTGCTGAGACTCTGATGACCCGTAGCAGGATAATTTATGCTGGACTCTCGCACAATTGTTTCCTTGAAATATGTTTATTTTTCTGTGCATGCAGGGTAGGATCACAGACTGGTTAAAGACATCAAGACTGTCTTGTGAGCACATTTGGCTATTCCTGCAGGCAAGGTCAGCTATTTCTGTCAAATTTACGTATAAAACAGTAGGCTTAAGGATTCATTCCCCCAGTGCAATTTGTAAGAAAATTAATGAATTCTCTCTTGATAGATATTTTAAAGGTGAACGAGAAAACTTTTGTAATTAACTGCACTACAATGCCTGTCTACACGGACTGTCCTCAGATGTAGGAAGGCTGTAGACCTGGGAACATGGCCACTGCCCGGTGTTGTGCGACGGCAAACTCTGAATGTTTGTCTATGTATTGGTTCCTTGTCCTCTTTCTCTGCCACAAATATTTACCTTGCTCTTCCCTCCTTTCATTTCTATGGGTAATTCCTTGCCATCTCCTTCCACTATCTGATAGTTTCGCCATCGTCCTCTTGCCCATAATGAATAACCCAACAGCAGTATCGCAGCGATAGAGCTCTTTCCCAAAGGAGCTTGATCCTGCGAGGATGAGGTACCCCACAGCAGGAGAATTTGAGCTTCCTCTCCACTAACACTTGTGACACTGACCGACCACAGCGTCATGTTACGGTACCTTGGAAACCAGCTTATAAAATTAAATAGGGCCACAGATTTGTTAAATTTCGTAACAAGCAGCATTGTCCTGCAATGCAGATCCCCACGGTGGGTGCAGAGGGTGCTGCTGTTAATGTCTTTAGCCACGTTTTTCTTCGCCAGCCAAGGAAGATGAGTATTTTGTAAAGTCGTAGCAACCACCACGCCAGAGCTAAGGGTACCAATTTTCCTGGAAGAGCAAGGCCTTGGCAGATGATTTTCCTGCAGTGCTGCTCAGCAGCCGGAAGGTGGGGCACAGGCTTTGCTGGTTTGGGGTGGTATGATGCTGATGGTTGCACAGGCCTGATGCTGAACGCTGATCTTGAGGTTTATTAGGTTCAGTGGAGATAAAGCAGCAACAGATCGCAGGTTAAAGTTGCGAAAGTAAGATGCTAGAAAATTAGAGGAGTTTTTAAGTTCACACTCAAAACTGAAGCTAGTAGGCCAGGTCTCTTGGCACTGCTGGCAAAGGCTTGCACACCCAGGTGGCAGAGGTAAGAAATAGGGGAAAACAGAAGAGCAGGGAATTGAACTGAATGAGCTGTCACGTAGCTGTATCTGCCACTGTCTCTGCAACTGTTTGGGGCAGTGATTAACTGGGAACACCAGGCTGTACAGATTTCAGCTTAAAATATATGTATTTTCTATGTTCACAGTAAGGATGAGGCAAAATCCAGTAGAAAAGCTGCGTTTGAATACAAGGCGAAACTTACTCATTTACATTTAAGTAAATTACGATCAAAACCATGGAAGTCCTCTAACAGAGTTACTGCAAGTTTATTCTGCTGTAATTGTGAGCAGTCATCTCCATCCCTGGACAAGCTGTGAGAGACTCAGTCTGAGCTTCATCGCATACAGGACTCACAGCGGTACTTGGCAGCTTGCCGGAGGTTTTAGTTCTGGGTTGATAAACACATAATCGTGACACAATAAAACTTAGAACAATACTGCTTTGGTACCCACGAAGAATTTTTTCCTTCCCTGAGCTGGTGCCTGGCTTTGCTGCAGTCAGTGCACATCTCTGTTCAGGAGCACACCGTAAAAGGGGCATTCAGATGTTTGGAAAATTCCATAACTGCCCAGAAATATCTGCTCTGAGACAGCACTGCTATTAATTTATCAAGTGTGCCACTAGGTTAGTGTATTTATCCACTCCAAATGAACTGAAATTGCTTATTTTGTAGTTTATAAAATTGCATCCTCTGGATGTACTCCCCAAAATACCCTGCAGGTAAAGGTCTGTGCTAACACCCGTGGTTAGTGGCATGTCCTAAATAACAATGGACTTGGGCTCTTCCCCAGAGAAAGTAACTGTAGAGTCTTTCACTAACTACACGACGGCTCCAGCTCCTAAATATTTGTGTCCAGCGTGTTACGTGCTGCATCCGAGCTGTTCTCAGCTGCTGGGATGAAAGTTAATAACGAGATTGCTACAACAGCCAAGGGCTTTATCGGTCAGAGGCATCATGAAAAGCCTTCCCCTCTGCCCTCATCCCCCACGCCCGAGAATATATAGATATATTACACAACTCATCTTGAAAGCTGCTGATAATTTACACAACATTTTGCCTGTCAGAATTAGGCCCTATTAAAAATTACTCATGCCCTAGAAATGGTCATCTTCCTCTCCCCCCCCATTTTTCAGGTGAAGAAGAGAATTAACATCCCATTTTCAGTTATCCGTGCCATGACGCTAGTCCTGACATTGCTGCTGGTGCTATAAAAGCAGGTCAGTCTCCCTCAGGTTTGAGAGCCTAGGCTTTGGGAAGAGTAAGTAAAAGCACTCCTCTAAGTCAGGTAAGGTCCTTCCTTCTCAGCTCACTTTTAATTATAATTGCTACCATCTTCCTTTCTTTGTGAGGGCTGCAAATCCAGTTGGGGATCTGGCGAGCTGATCTCTGACAATATCAGATGTTCTCAGAACTCTTAATCGAAGGCAGCCCATGAAAGCACCCCGGGGAGTGCTTTATTCTCTGTGTTTAAAAGGACATGAAAGTACAATAGTTCTCTTTATACGGGTACAAAGCAGCCAATTGATCTTGTCAGTTTAATAAATAATACAATTGCTTCCATCAGACACTGTTAATAGACTCCTGTCTGGACTAATGTTGTACAGAATTGTACAAGTACAGAAATGTTATCTACCTCCGTCTGCCCTGGATTAACCACCTCCCCCTTTATCACCTAGAGGCAAAGCTTCCAGCAGTAGTCCCCGAAGGACATCCGGTCCCCTGATCTTCATCTCTTTCTTCATTTTAACGTGTGTTCTGGGAAGAGATGAGCTAATTTCCTGATGCATCTGTTGTCTGGCTGGTTCCTAGCATTTGTACAGATTGAAAGAAGCTTGAGAATGTAAAATAGGCAGCAGGTTTGGGGGGGAGGTGTTTCTTTTTTAATCATTCGCTGTCTATGTGGTCTCGAGATGCAAAATTTGGATCATGCTTTTCAAACATTGCGAAGGTGCAAGGAAGCTCGGATGCAGCTTCTTACCTGGGGCATTATGAATGAAAGGACCAGACGTCAGCAAAATCGATACAAGGCTTTGGTTCAAAAAGCTCAGAGCTCAGGGCTTTGGGATGTTTCTGGTTTGGTGCCAGCAGAACCAGATCATGCCCTATCGCGGATTCCCCACTCAGCATTTTAAGCAGGCCCTGAGTTTTTGCATTATCAGCACTGCTTTTTAGGTGATCATTAGATAGGATACAGACTCACCAGTGTTCATTGAGAAAGTGCTGGTAACATCAGCAGAGGAGAATTTTAAAATTGCCGTTGTCTTGGTTTTGGTTTGTTTTCCCACCTCTTTTCTTTTCTCTGCCGTGACACGAAGTGGTTCTGGGTTTTGCAGCTGACGTATGTGCTAAACAGGCAGGAAGAGAATGTATTTGTCATCGGGAATAGGTTTCCAGGGTTTGCAGGACCCGAATGTTATGCTTTGAAGACAGTTAATTTTACAGCAGTTATGGACTTCATATTTTTACATCTTTCTGCCTATATATCTACCTAAATATATGTTTATATATGTAGGGGGGGGTTCTGTATATAAAACCATAAAAATATAGGTATGTTTTTTGTATAGATATGTGTGTATATATATGTACACACATATGTATAAATCTAGTCTTCGCTGTCAGAGTCCCCACAGGTCATTTCCCCAGATGAGGAGAGCTGGGACATGCCTCTCTGAGTGTTGCTGAGCTCTCAACTCGGCCTGTCACAGGAGATATTGTGGTGAGTGAAAAGCTGACTGATCCCCTTCCTGGTGTTTGCAAGAAAAACACCTCTGACCTTAATGCTGGAATCAGTTATTCAATTGTTAATAACATTTTGTGTATCTATAATAACCTGAGTGAATAATGCAATGACCAATGAGTAAAAAGAGCTGTTGTTGACAAGTTATTTAGATTCCCTATACCTTGCTTTTCCCTGCTGTAAAAGGTAGGTAGCAACAGTGCCAGAACTTAAAGGGGCATTAGGAGGATAAATGCATGATTTACATTGAGCTGCTCAGGTATTTCAGGTACTGGGACAATATATGAAGCCAAGAGATTTATATCTAAGCAGAGAGATATTCTGGTTGAGCAATGAGGTCCTACAGCTTCAGGAGAAGTCAACAGACCTGGAATTCTTTAGGATTAGTGGGGAAAGCAATTTCTGGGAATCAAATGCTTCATCCAAAAAGCCTTTTTCCCTGGATCCCTGTGTGATCAAGTCTGTGCGTGCACAGATATTGTTTTTGAATTGTTGTTGCATTGCTTGCAGAGAAAACACTCACACTGCTGCCCTCCTACCTAAAGATGAACTGGGATGCTTTTTATTTTAAATTCAAAACCTAATTGAAATCCAGATTCCTTGGCTAGTTTTAGATATAACTTCAGAAAGAAAAATCAGTCCTTTAAATAATAAAATGCTCGTGTTGAAAATCAGTTTTCTTTACTCCCACATCCATTTTGAATTGAGGCTACTGTGTTTGAAGGGTAAGACCCAATAATGCTTCTAAAGTCACAGTCAGTATTTGAAAGGCAGCTCTGTGCTCTTCTTTGAGTGCTATTGATGCTTTCAGCTGTGGCATGAAAGACCTAGAACTCTGATCCCTGGTTTTAGCAAGTCAAGTCATTCAATTCAATTTCAGAACTGTGCAGCTGTGAAGCTTTACAGTTTTGATGTTTAAAAAGGTAGGGATTATTTCTGTTCTCTGTGATTTGTGAGCAACCGCTGCTTCTGTTAGCAAACCCAGGAAGAAACCTGTCTGTCTGATGTGCATGGACTGTTACTGATACCTGCGCAAACACCTGAGTAGATGTTACACATCTGGCTGGCATCTCTGAGATCAAAGCGCACTCTGATGCTCTGTTGCCCTTTGAACAGCATTTAATTGGCCATGAGACCACGTTTTAGGACCTGGGACTGAGCTTTGCCTCCTCGGGTCACTGGGTGAATCCAGTTTAGGTCTGTAGGAAAGCGGTCGGTGTTCTCAGCCTCCTTTCTAGTGGAGAGAGGGCTGCATCGTTATTCCCATTGCTCTGGTTCTCTTATTTGCAGAGAGTCGTGGTGAAGGTGCGAGTTTGCAGTCCCTGCTCTTTCTTATGGGGAGTTTCTGCAGGTTGATTGAAGCACGTTAGGATGGACTGTTTGGTGGGGATATCCCGGGTGTCCTCTGCAAAAAAGATTTCAGGCAGGTCTGGCCAGCCTTGATCTTACATGGCTTGTGCCAAACTCTTCAAACACCCGATTCCCTGGGGAGCAGAGAATGGTTTATGAGTGATGGGTGCTAGCCTGGGCATGAAGCTGGGATTCAGGGTGAACGGACAAAGCTGGCCTTGGCAGCCGCTCCTCACTCACCTCCTCCTGTGGTGGGAGGGGGAAATTATCTAGCAGCCTTTTGCCATCCAACCTTGTGCTGGTCCTGCTGTGGAAGCCCCAGTTGCACCGATAAAGAGGCATGGACTGGTCACTGACACTGCCTCTGCTGGCACTGGTGCCAACTGGACCAGGGCTGGCTCCGGTCCAGAGCCTAATAGCCTCCTGAGCTTAGTGCTGAGCCCAGGCTAAGAGATGAGCCCTGAGCTTGGTGTTCAGTGCCTCGCTAATGCAGAGGACTCGCCTTCCATCCAGCTTGGACGATGGGCACAACTGGTGTGTGGCTGCCAGTCCACCCCAACAGCTAACTGCAATGCCCTTCATTTCCAGCGCCGTAAAACCAGCCTAGTCCATGGGCTCGCGTTTGGGGGCTTCTCCCTAGGGGATTTTGGTGCGCATTCCTTTATTTTCATTAGAAATGTAGACCATTTGGTTTAATTGTCTGCCAAAACATGTGGAGAATTGGAGAGCTGGGATGTGAACGCAGGCTCTGTTTTGCAGTCAAAGCAGGCTCTGCTGGACACTGTTCCCCCTCTACTAAATAATACAGCATTACAAGCATGTCTGTGTTGGGTTGCTGTGCAGGACACATCTTGCTGCAAAGACAGCAAAGCTGAAGTGCTGTTCGCTGGACCAAGGGAGAAATACAGTGCAGACTTTGCTCATGGGATAGGGCAGAGCATTGGCCCTGGTTGTTTCCACCCTCTAGTAGAGGAAAAGGATCTGGCATTGTAGAGAGGGGCATACCAGGTATTCTGTGCGGGAAAAATAGTGTATCTGCCTGCTAACCACACGTGATGGGCTGCCTGCTGCTAACCAAAGTACTGTGTTGGGCGTTGTTACTGAGTAGCTCTCTGTGACTCATGACGAGGATGCTCTGCTGAGGGCATTTATTGACTATATGATGCAAAAAGCTGCTTAGCTACTTTTAGATAGATCTGAGATCCAGGTCTCTTCTGTGATGATTTCACAGCCTGGACAGATGTCAGATGGATGTGTGGCAGGGAGGCGGGGGCCGTCAAAGCAACCTGAGCTGGCAGTGGATGTCAGGACACTGACAGCACTCTGCCCGGGACGGGTGTGAGGAAGAAGAGGAGGAGGGAGGTGGGACATGGGCAGATGTGCACAATGGAAGGGAGAAGGCAAAGTCATCCCGCAGGATGTCACTTCTGAGCAGAGGACTCTGCTACGGCTCGCTTTGGCGGTATGCCGCACACCTGCTGTTTGCAGCCAAGTCTAAAGGCACCGAGGCTATCAGTGCCTTGCAAGATTAAACTCTTTGATTCCAATCTCTTTAGCTAGAAAGCATGTTGTTTTATCTAGTGCTTGTCTCTGTCTGTTTTAGGCTGTGGAGCCTGCTGAGAAAAGGTATGCATAATGAAATGATTAAATCATGCGTTTTCAAATAATCAAAGTCATGCTGTTTCAGCTATGCAGAAATCCTATTCCTCTTATGAGACATCTAGCCAGATTCAGAATTTCTTTTGGATTTTGTATTTCTTAGAAGGACTCTGAATAAAAAAAGAGAATCTGGTTAAGGCCAGTTCTGCTCTCCTGTATGCCCAGGGCCAGATATGATCACATTCATATTCTTCTTGTGTCGCTGCAGACAGAAAATAACTTTGCAGTCTGATTTTATGCTCTAAAGAAAATCATTCACACTGTGACAGCACTTCAAAATATTTCAATCCTTATTCTGTATATGCTGCTGGCTATGACTGCAGTGCAGAAAAAACCCGCTTCACTGCATCAGTAGTTATGGGAAGGGGTAAAGTTTCCAGATCACTCCTTTCCATCTTGATTTTGTATCCAAACCCTCGTCCCTGCTGTACCTCCAGTTTGAGATGTCTCCCCTGTAACTCTGCACTACTTCAAGCTTTGGCATCCCTGACACACTGAATTGCTCAACACTGCTTAAATATTGTGCGTGGTAAGGTCAGATGGTGCTACGTAGGCTGCTACATATAGGACCACCTCCTGAGTGTGGGAAACCTCGCTAGGGAAATGGAAGCAGGTAGTGAAGTAAGTGAATCAGAAAGATCTTTATGGTCAGAGTCCAGAGACTCCTACCCATCTGCCAAGCTAAGGTCTCTTCTTAAAAGGATGCTGTCAAGGCTGATATTGACCTAAAATGAAACCTTGTGCTCTTTTTTGAGTGATGGGCATGTATATGTTCCCACGTTCTGCTGTTTGGGGTCATAGGAGCATGTGAAAAACCAGCTGGAAACAAACAGGAACATTGTTATCAAGGAGGACTCTGACCTCCCAAGGTCATGGAAGTGGCAGTGAACTGATGGAGGTTAATAGGCTCATTTTAATGAAGGGACTGTATTTACAGGGGAGGTGGCACAGCAAATACAAGGGAGCTGCACCGTAAGACATTCTTACAGGTTAATTTTTGCAGATCATAATACAGCCTCAGGGAGAAGAGCAGTGAACAAGTCCCTCCCTCCCTCATAGCATCACATTTAGGAAATTGAGTAACAACTGCAGTCTATCTAAGAAGGCAGAGAAATTTAATTGAATAGCAAAATATCAGATCTACGTTTCAAACAGAGGAATTATCTTTTTGGGCCAAGCAGGAGAGTTTAATTTTGACAAAAGGAGTTATAAGAACTCATCTTGCTTTACCATAATGGAAACTGTCACCACCAGTCTCATTTTTGTTATGGAAGCGTTGCTCCACGAGACTTCAGATCTGCACGTGCAGTTCTCCATCTCAAAACCGAAGCATCTCAGACCAAATGACACTTGCCGTTTCAGAGAGCCACAATTCTGTACTGCAGCGAACGAGCTAGAGACCGCACGGCTGCACTGCTGGGATGCCACCCTTGCTCTACAGATCAGGTGTTGAAGACAACGTGGTGATAAGACAGAAGGCGTTACTCCAGCAGAAAGCGTTGATCAGGGACATTGAAAACAGTAAACCTGAGTAGCTATAAGCAGACAGCAGATGGAGATGGAAGAAAAGGAAATAATCAAATTCTGCATTAAGACAGAGACAGCTTAGATGACTGCTTTCATTTGCATTCATCTTATAAAATGAATTTGCTAGTTTTACTCTAGATATGGATTTCCTCAGATGACAAAGTTAAAAAAAATAGGCAACAAAAAACAAACAAAATCCCCCAGCTTAGCAGCAGTGCAGAACAAACCCAGCATTCAAAAAGCAAAGAGCAATTTCTTCTCTCCAGATGAAGAAAGCTGGATGGTTATGCTGGTTGCCTTCAGCTTTAAAAGGATGCTGCAGAGCAGAGCTTGATGCTATTCTCTTTGCTCTGCCTAGTGTGGCTCTTTGGGACAGGACATGATGCTGCTATGGAAAACCCCACCTTGACAGAAGCGTTTGACAGCTATTCACAGACCTCTCATGTGGAGCTTAAACCTTTTCCCAACTAGGAGTTAATGTCACCGGTGCCCACATTTGACCTTTTCCTTGCAGAGTTCTGCCTCGTTCGCTTGACTGCTTTACCTCCTGCTTGAACCTAAAACTTTAATCAGCAGCCAAGAGGGAGAGAAGAACTGTGTGGGGTTTAGAGTCTTCAGCGCAATCTATTTGAAAAATGTCTGTTACCAAAAGGTGTAAAAGCCTTTAGCAGTCAAGAGGAGAACGACTTTGTGTAAATAACAAATTATACCAGTCCATATTGATTTTTCTTGTCTGAGCAATTCCCAGATCAAAGGCGCTCTTTCTACAAGTCAAAAGGTGATATTTCTAACTGCAGTCACTCCAAACTCTGAAGAGCTAAACCCCAAGTTTTTCTTTCTCTGCTCCATCATTGCTGTAAATAAAAGCATTATATTGAAGTCACACCTTACAATTTTGTTGCTGAGCCATAAAACTTATTTTTTAAATAAGGAAAAAGCTTCCCAGCTCCATAAACGGGGCATGGCTATGAAGAGCAATTGCACATTAAAGACACAGTTGTGTGTAGCGTTTATCCTCCCAAGCATCCCAAGTGCTCTGATGTCTCGTGCCCCCTACTCCACTCTCTGACCTACAGACTCAACGTCCAGGGGACGGGAGTGCATGAAGTCTGTACTCTTCTCACCAAGTTCATTCTGCTTGAATCAGACAGTAGCAGACTTGTGCATACAACATTGACAAAAAACGCAGAGCACAGTGGAGCAAGAGATGAAAACACCCAAGCCCTTGGGATCAGACGAGCACACTGTCAAACTGGTACCTCCGTTCTTTATGCACTGCTGGGCGTTGAGATTTAATTCCCCCTCCTCCTTCTCGAGGCCAGCCGAGGAGATCCTGCTTCTGCCAAGTGATCAGTGCTGTTGCTTGTTTGAGATCCGCTGGCAAAGCTGAGAGCAGCGATGCCTTCAGCTCTGCGCAGAGGTGCAGGTTGAGAGGAGACCTGGAGCGGGCCCCACAACAAACCTGCAGCAGGGCTGCCTCAAGTAACATTGCACAGCCAAGACGACGGATTTTTAGGAAATGAATGAATTTAACATTTATTCATGAGTGCGCTCTGAGAGGATTCTTAACATCTTTTTCACTAACAACAACAAAATTGGCATTTCGAAATACAGAAAAGATATCAAATACCAAAGGGATATCCTATCGAGGGAGAGGAAATCAAGTTGATTTGACTCCAGAAATCAAAATTGAATACTTTGAATATTTCTCTCTGTACAACTGATATAATCTTTTTCTATTTTTCCAAACAAAAACTACACTTTGATTTTCTTTTCTTTTCTTTTTTTTTATTTTAAAATAATAATTCAGTATCTTGATCATGAAGGTGAAGTGAATGGTGCTGACTTTCCTTCTTGGACTTTCCTGAGGAAACAAACTTATCCACAAAGAGGTGATGGTGACCAGACCTGGACTAAGGTACAACATGTTGCCTTAAGCTACGTCAGAGCCCAGACCACTTTTTTATCTGACCTTAACCTCAAGTCCCTGTACCGGAGCGGTGGCACAGAGCTCTGCGATTCCCGGGCTGCCATCAACAGCAGGGTTACTGCTCAGCCTCAAATGTCCAGGCCCCAGAGTAGAGGCATCCTGAAACCCTTCAATGGGAAGGAAACTCATTTTGAGCAATTCCTCTGTAAGAAGTACAGCTTAACAGCACTCTGTTCTTTTCTTGTGTGTGGCACGAGCCCTTCTGTGCCCGCAGGGCTCCTTCCAGTCTTCTCCTGTTCCAGATCTTCCAGCCTTTCTGCACCCGCATCTCTCCTTTGAGCTCCTTCCCTCCCAGCAGGAACCGAGAAGCTTGCATCCATTTTTTCCCGATTCCTGCCAGCAGGAGAGATGTCCTAGCTACCAGGTTAGAGCTGAATACCAGACAGCCTACGTCTGCAGGAAACAGGGCGCTGCGTGGTTATTTCCCCTGTCTCCGTTAAGCGCGTTGTGCCCTTTGTATTCAAACAGAGCACTTGATCTTTCTTAGACAATTTATCGCGCTCATTCTTTTCTCTTACAGCCTCCCACAGCAAGGTCCCAAAAGTTATCTAATAAACATGGATGTTATGACATCCTCCCACAATAACTCTAAATATCATACAGGAAACACCACCTAATAAATGATATAATTACTGCAAAGATGAAAACCAGCACTCCTGAAAACACACAGTGAGTTGCTCTTTATCTTGTCGTACAAATTATTTCCATTTTTTTCTTGGGTGCTTTGTTTTGGCTTGCTTTGTTTTTCAAGCTCTTCTTTTGCCTCATCACTTGTGATCACGTGCAAGAAATGTATATCTCCAGGCACAGAAATATAAAGCGCAGTCGTTCTGAGCTGCTGCGGGAACGCAGGTCCACCCAGTTAATTTTTTCCCATTGTACTGGGTGGAGTGGCTCCGCAGACACACTCGTATATACACCCTTTCTTTTTTGGTACTGTTAATTATTTTAAGCTACTCTTCAGGTTGGTAGCATAGCTTATTACTGTGGAAAATTGGCAGTTTCTCTCCTTCTGTGGTGACTAGTAAGTCATGAAAAGCTTTTTAGCTTGATTTATTCTGACTTCTGCCATGTCTTGCTGATTTATCTATTATGCTCTAAAATAAGGCCAATTAAACCCAGCAGTTAAACCAGACAGACAGAAGGGCATGCATTTCCCTACCCAAAAGGTATTTCTGAAACAAAAAGACACGCTTTAAGCCAGTAAACGGTATCTTTTGCTTTGAACGAAGGACGGCACCATACAATTATCGTTGACTCTGTTGTCACAGGCACATCGCATTCTCGCTCCGCTTTGCTTTGTTATTACACTCAGTCAAAGCAGTGAAATACAAAGGAGAATGTTGCTCTGTCAAGTGCTCCAAGGATGGGATTGCTGAACGCTGTATTTTAATAATCTGCCTTGTTCACATGAGCCGAGCCAGCCACAGCCAAAGCGGAGAGCAGTTGTTGGCCAACCAAAACACAGCTGTTGTAGCTCATTTTGAAGGCTACCAGCCTTTCTGCTGCCCCTTTTCAGAGCTTAAGCTTAATCTTCTGTAGGCGAGGCTTATGTCACCTTATTCAAGAACAGTTTCACTCACAGCCTTGGAGTTTTTTCCTCTTTGCCTCATCCTTTGTGGTTTTGGCAGGGAAACAGCTTTAATAGAAAGGTACCCAGGCAAAAAGCAAAACTGGGTAAGACCTGTGTGGTTCTGCCACACAGCCAGCAGCCAGGCCACAGCCGTGCAAGCGGCCAGGGCATTCACAAGCTTTTGGAGAAAAATGCAAGCTGAGATTTTGGGATGCTATCAAAACCAGGTAAACCTGACCATCTTCAGTGATTTGAGCCAACGGGCGCATGCACAAAACAGAAGCTGTGTTTTAATCTGAGTTTTGTTTCCCTTTTTTTTTAGCTTTCTCTGAAACCCAAGTGAAATTAAAGTGGGGGAGAGGAGGCAGTTGTCTAATCCATATGGATCAAAATTTCATAAAATACTAAGCGAGTTGCAGCAAAACGAAGCAGCTGAGTCTCACCAGCCTGCCTCCCTCTTTCCGTGGCCTCATCTGCGTTGTGCGAAAGCCAAATCAGAGTTATAAGTAACCCCGCTCCACTGCCAAGAAACTCATCGCCTTGGTTTATCCAGAAGGGCTTCTGTACCAAAGATAGCCTCTGGCGTGGGGGTTACGTTTCAGGTCTGCTTTTAGAAGAGAGCTGCTCCAAGAGGAGCTGAATGCCTGTCTTCAGGTCTGTGATTATTGTAAAAGCCTGGATTTGAGCTTTTTTTACTGCCTGCGTGCCACAGCACTTTGCTAATGACCACTGGTTGCTGCCTCAGTTGAATAAGTTTCCCAGATTAACCAGGAAAAAGAGAAACCCTCCACCCTTGGTTCTTTTTCATTTTATAATTATCTGCTCTTTCTCTGGAGTTGCTCTTTTATCCGTATGTTTTGCTCTTGCCTGGATGCGCCCAGTGCCTTGCAATTAAAACGAGGCGGCTCTCTATAGCTCACAATCTCAGATCACGTGCGGCAAACCCTTGCTCGTTAGAGCAATCCCACCGGAGCGAATAAGGCTGTTTCACATCAGGTCTGCTTGCTGGGTGAAGTTTAGTATGTTCTGACCTTAAGTTACATGTTTTAAAATGTCAGCAAAATGTTCTCTGACTCACTGTTAATAGTATAATTGCTAATGATGAATCTCTAAAAAATAGGTCCAAATATGTTTATACAGCAATCAGAAAACTTTCATTCCCAAAGGGAAGGAACAGTTGTACTTTCAACATCACTTGTGTTTTGGCCTGGAGGTGTCCTACGTGCTGTGCCAAAAAGTAATAATTAAAGGGACATGGTTGACATAAAACTAAATTTATTGAAGCTCCTTACCTGTGCTACTTGGCAATGCACTAGGGTGTTCAGAGTGAAGAGTTTTCTAAAATAAGTTCATTTTGCACCACTTAGGCTCCTTTCTGCAGTGCTCAGTTTTAAGTATAAAATCAGTTTTTTCCTGGTTTCACTTCTAGTTTGTGTTTGATCACTCAATGTTTCTGTGCTGTATGTGTTCTGAATTTAAAAGACATCTGCTTCACTTCAGCTGTATCCCCCACTGTCAGTCTTTGCTTCCTCCTGTTATATGCATGCTAAAATATTGCTGGCATGAATATGCAAGGAAAGTAAACGCAAAGCCAGCACCACAGATAATTGCTGATCCTTTTAAAGTGTCCAAACCCCTCATGAGGTCTTTGATGCAGAGGCTGTTAAGCAAGACAGACTAAGATTTGACTGCTATCTTTGCAAGCAACAAGAGCAAGCATCTGCAATTACTTTATGAAAATAACCACTGGTGAGAATTACAAATCAATACATGCAATGTGTTTGGTATATTTTATTTTAATGAAGCCCTGCTTCACACAGCATTTGGAGTTTCTCAGCTGCCTTGTTAGATCCCTGGCATCAAGGCAGGGTGACAAAGGAGTGAGCCGCCCTCTCCGCAGCTGGGATCACGTGGCAGATGCTGCAAGTGACCTTGCAAATTTTGCTGATTTACTTCTTGGTGTTTCCCCTGAATGCATGGTGTCGCACGTAATTCACTGGATATCACAACTCACTTGGTAGCCAAGTGTTCACGAGTAAAATTGCGAGAGATGTGCATTTAAATTAAAGGGAAAAAAAAGTATAAAAATGCATAATGTTGAGTGCACCAGCAGGCATGACCTTCTTGCCAGTGTCAGATTGGGCCAGACAGGGGCCGAGCTGGGTTAGCACGCAGGTTGTGCCGAGCAGACATGACCCGTCCAGATGTTGGCACCCTTCCATGCCGAGAGAGCCTCGGATGGAGAGGGGGGAGCCGACCCTCACCCTTGCGTTTGTGTGCGGAGGGCTCCAACCTGCAGCGCCGGGCTCAGCGCCACGCTCACGCAGCCCAGCGGCTCCTGGCCTGGAGCCACCTTGCATCTGGCCGGCTAAAAACTCAGCCGGAGGAATTTATATCCATCTGCACCCATGGCCCGTTACGGCTCAGGGTGCAGTTTGAGGTTAAAGCTAAAACAATCCTTTTTCTAGGAACAATGCCCTGGGCAAGGCCTGTCTGATCCAGAAGATTTGATGTTCTCAAGAAAAAAAAAAACAACCTTCTTCAAAGCCATGCCTTTCCCCCACTTATAGGGGTTATAACAAAAGGGTCTTGTGATCTTGCAATAGCCTGCTCTGTCAGTGAACTCCTTGTAATGAGTCCAGAGAGGGGGGAAAACAGCCAAAAAGCAAAATGCCAGCAAAAAGCGTAAGGTCAGCTTGAGTAACGGATATACTTGAGAAAACCACGTCCTGCTCGTACGGATTGCTCAAGCTGAAACGGAGGATCTGCGCACCAAATTGGTCTCTGCCAGGGAGCCATCCCTTTCTCTGCCACGACAGCAGGGAGGAGATGACCAAAACAAGGAGAGTGCATACTTCCAAAGATTCAAAAGAGCATTGTGAAACAAATACTTGAAATATTTAGGTTGTGTAAATGTTCAGTTGGGTCAAAAGCCAATGGAAAGTGTTCTGCAAGAGCCAGGCCAGTCCACCTGATGTGGCTGGCAGTCAGCAGGCTTTGTAATCAGCAGATTAATGACCTCCAGAGAAACGTCCCCCCTGCTGACAATGTACTTCTGACTGATTTCAGCCATACATCTTCTGATGCTGTTCCTCTCAGCTTGGTGCGATGGACCGGCCGGCGTGCGTTACACACGACGTGGAGGGCAACTCGTTACAGCCACGGCACTGACGAGCGGGAGGCTGGGAGAGGCTCCTGGCAGAGTGGCACTGATGGGGGGATAAACTCTCCGTCTCCCAAGGGGTGGGTGCTTTGCCGTAGCTGTCTTATGCCTCTTTGGATGTTTGGGGTTTTTTTTAAATCTCTTTCAGCCTTGGTTTGTAATTCTTCTAACTAGTTTGCTTTTTTTTTCCTTCCAGGACTCAGTAATTGCTTGGCTTCTTTCCAGTTGATGCTGCCCATGCACAAAGAGGGAAGTGTGCTCTTCTGTATTAGGGCTTTTATAGATATTCCTTCCCTTAAATGAAATGAAGAGGGGGTTTGTTTGCACTGCGTTTTGGAGAGGCGGCAGGGGGGAGCCTACAATGCCCACGAGGTTCAAGGGTGAATTTAGTCAAAATTACAGGCACGCGCAGGGGATGTTTTCGGGAGTATGTGGCACCTTTATGGATCTGAGCAGACTTGGCAGCTCAGCGTGGCATCGGTACAGCTGCCGAGGGCTCGGTCCCTCCAGATGCACACAGGCGCTCGGCGGGAGAGGCTCCCGCTGTTCGTGGGCAGCTGGGAGGATCGCCGAGCACACTCTGCTCTTGGCTGCTCTTTAAAGAGCAGCATAACCTCGCCACAGATAGAGGTTGTCTTTGTACTAGAAATGGCATTATTCCCTATGTCAGTCAGCAACGTCCTGAGCAGGTTTGGATGTAAATACCCTGATATAATAGCCTGAGCTTGATCTGCACTGGACCTGGTCTCCTGCTGCAGTGGGCATCCTCGGGAAAGTGCGGCTTTTGGGGTTAGAGCATCCCCAGCGTGCGGAGAAAGCTCGGTGCAACTCTGCAAAATGCTCCTGCTGTCATGGTGAAGGTATGCTCCCCAGGAAGAATGCCTCATTTTCCTGAAATTCGGCCACGTTCTCTGCAACATTTCATTGCTAATGTCCAAATGCACATCCAAGCAGGCTGGCCTGTGTGCTACGATAGAGAACAAAACCACTGTGAGAGCTTGTTTGGACTGAATTGTACATGCACGCAAGGGAGAACCTGCTAAAATGACAAAAACCCAGGCCAGGTACCCATGCTGATGTTTTGCTGCACTGATAATATAATATTCCCTGGGGCAAGCTGAAGCAGAGTGACAGGTTTACCCTTTACTCTGGAAGTGAACTTAAAATGAATGAAAAATACACTCTGAGATGTGTAAGTAAAAGAACTTGAATGGAACAAAAAAAAACGGATTAGTAGTTAAAGGTATCTTGCAGGAGATAAGTTGGCAGGGGTCTAGCTGATTTAACATTAACACCCAGAAAGCACAAGAGGCTGTAAGTTAACCATGAGAGATCATTAACTTCCATCTTCTTTCACCTACGGAAAATTATTTTCCTCCCATTCTTCTGTTTTCTGGCCCCTTTGAATGTAATCAAACGTAACTCAGCTTTTCAGTTCAGTGAAACCTTTTAATCCTGCCTGTGTATGAAACACTTCATACCCTAGTGTGGCACTTCATAGTAAATTAAATTAACTCTTCTGTATACTCCTGAACTGTGAGAGGCCCTCAATAAATAAAATAAATCTGCAAATAAAGAGAATTTAGTAGAAGGCTGAATGTTTTCCATTCAACTCAGAGACATGGAGACCAGCGTTACCCTCACGTGCCTGTGTAGGTACCTGTGTAGGTTCAGCCAGATGCCTGACATCTCTGCAACTCTCTTTCTCTCCTTTTCCTTCAGAGCAAAACCTGCTGTCTTCTGAAAACATCCTGGAGATAGCGACGGCAGCTTGCCTGGCTGCTCCAGGCAGTCCCACATCCCTTCCCATCCACGCACTGTGCTGCAGGAGGACTCCTCACCCTTTCCAGGCAATTTTGCAGGTCAGTAAAACAGCCAGAAAAACCCTCCAGGTCCATGACACTCACATGGGATGGGTGTTCAGTACAAGCCAAGAGCAGGCTGCTTTGGATGGCAGCGTGCAAGCTTGCAGCACGGGGGTTTCCCCGTGGGTTTCATTTTGGAGGGATCCTCTGTCACAACATGGGGTGCTTTTTGGAGCATGTGTTTGAAACCATTTGTCTTCCTGCAACTTGTGACTGCTGCTGCCCTAACAGGGTGCAGGACAGGCAGGGATCACCTGCCAACACCCTCAAAAAAGTGATATCTGCTCATCCTCAGAGACTGACCTTCAGCACTGAGCACACGGCTCTGCTGCACCACTAGCCTTCCAGGGAGGTGGGAGAGGGAGACTGATTTGATAATAAACCTGGATGTCCCACAGAGAAGGTTCTCTAGGTGGGGATTAGGAGGGAGCACAGCTTAACTTTTTGGAGTAAACTGCTAGGAATCAAGTAAACTCGATCCTCTGTTTTGCTCTGCCACTGGCTCGTTCCTCCAGCCCAGGCAAGTCACTTCTCCTTGGTACAAGTGAGAACACAACTCCAGGAGAAAAATCTGTCTCATGCCTTTCTACTAATGGCTCTGTTTGCCTTCTACGTTGGCCATGTTCAGTTGTTGTGGAGTTATGGCTTTCATGTTTGGAAGGTGCTGGAGCGTGTCCGGAGAAGGGCAACGAGGCTGGTGAAGGGTCTAGATAACAAGTCTTATGAGGAGCGGCTGAGGGAGCTGGGGGTGTTTAGTTTGGAGAAGAGGAGGCTGAGGGGAGACCTTATTGCTCTCTACAACTGCCTGAAAGGAGGTTGTAGCGAGGTGGGGGTCGGTCTCTTCACCCCAGTAACAAGTGATAGGATGAGAGGAAATGGCCTCAAGCTGCACCAAGTTTAGGTTGGATATTAGGAAAAACTTCTTCACTGAAAGGGCTGTCAGGCCCTGGCACAGGCTGCCCAGGGAAGTGGTTGAGTCCCCATCCCTGGAGGTATTTAAAAGATGGGTAGATGCGATGCTTGAGGACATGGTTTAGTGGCGGACTTGGCAGTGGTAGGTTAACAGTTGGACCTGATGATCTTAAGGGTCTCTTCCAACCTTAACAATTCTATGATTCTATGATTCTAAGAGGATAATGTGGATTAGAAGTCCATGTTACAAGAGCTAAATGTGCAACAGAGGGTTTAAAATGGTAGTGAATGTGTAATTGGTTAAAGAGTGAGTTAAATGGAAAGGAACCTGTGGCTACTGGTAGGGCACAGAGCTCCATGTTCTCACCTCATCAGCACACAGAAGCGTTTATGGGGCTCCTACAAAGCTTTCAAGAGTCATTGTATGTTCGGCTGTGTACTTTTTGCCATAGAGAGCCATAAATGTGTTGTGTTCCCCATGGCATTAACTTGTCTGGCAACATGGCCTCTTCTGAATCAAGTATTTTCATAGTGGCATCACTAAAACCCTTTTGGAGCTTGCCATGAAGCATTGAGTCCCCCCTTTCCAAAGCAGAAGTGTGGGGAGAAAGTGCTGACACCCCTGGGCCAGTGGGCTTTCCTCCTGCCTGTGCCGGCTTTGGGAAGTTCTGAATGCGTGAGCAGAGCTCTGCACTCGCAGCTGCTTCCCTTTTGGTTTTACACAGGACTCGTGCGATATGGGAAACAGAGCTCGTCAGTGAGTGTGGCTTTGGGGGACTGCTGTTACTTTGATGAGATGCTTGGGGGGGACTCTCTTTTGCACGTCTTTTTGATGTGCTTGAATACAAGTCTGATCCCAAAGGGTATCACCCTGCAAACACCCATCCCAGTGAGTCTTCAGGGTTCTTCGTGTTTGAAGTTTCTCGGACAATTCACCTGTCTTGCTTAGGTAATAGCTATAATATTCCCCTAGAATCTGGTTGAAGAATTTAAATTCAAAACCCAGGACGCTGTCATTTTACTAATCTCTTTTTACGCAACTGTCAGTCCAACCTGGAGGCTGGTGCACCCACTGTGCGCTCCTTCTGCACACCACTGCTTTCCATCTTCTCCTTCTCTACCCTCAGTCCCCTACACAGCTCTGTCTACATCCTTATACAAACCATACCCACGCCTTCACCCTCCAGTTTCTAATGTAGAGAAGCCACAGCATCTGTCTACTGCCCCAGCGGTGTCCCCTGATGTTTCCACTCCTGGCCTCTGTGTTAGAATGGGTAATAAAAATGCTGCTCATTTCATCTTTATTAGGCTTTTCAAAAAGGCTTGGAAAAGAAGATGCTGTCTATCTGAGGAGGGTCTCAAAATTCATAGGCTCAGTTAACTGCATGGATTAGAAACCACCTGGAGGGCTTTTTTTTTGATCTGTGAAAATTTAAATTCAGCAACCAGTGTTTCCTCTGCAAGAGAGGGTGAAATTACCACCTCTCGACTCCAAGGAAAAAGCTGCTTTCCCTGACTTCCTTACAGTGCTTTAGGTGTTAGTGATTAACAGTATCAGCCTTCATTTCTGTCTTTGTCATCCCAATACTAGAGTTTGTGCATATGGTAAGTGGTGCAGGTACACCACCTATTGTTAAAATAGACCAGCACTTCCAGCAACAGTAATTCATTTCAGCAGCTTATAGTTTTGCCAAATTGCAACTATTTGGGTTGAAACTTCCCAACCAGTCTGCTTCATGCTGATTAATTTGCTTTAAATTTCAGCAAAAATGTTTCAGCTGTTCTTTGACCAGGATTAAGGAGATGTATTATTGAATGTTGTCCTTACCACTTACTGTGTTATGGTGGAGGTTTTTCTCCCTTTTGTAAAAGAAATTCTACCACCCCCATGTGTTGGACTCGAAGCTTGTCATGTCTTGGAGGTGCTTTCTGGTGTCAGGCAGGGCTGTCCTGAGAGCCTGTAGGAAACAAATGGTAAAATCGCAGCCCATTTCGTTGCCTCCTATTACAGTCTGTCTCCTGGATAACTTGCTTTCCCTGCTCCTGTCCTCTCTCCCACCATCCAAGCCGAGTAGCTCGCTGCTGTCCCCTCTCTTCACCAAACCCATGCGGGGTCTCGTCTCCCCTTCCCCTCTGTGTGGCAGGGCTGGATCCTTGCAAATCTGTGCTTGGCCCCTGAACTGGGGGACCGTGAGACGAGAGCATCTCATGTGGTCAGACGTACCTTTTTGCCCTCCCTGAAGTCAGCAAACGGGCTGATTTTAGTTGATTGTATGAGTCTGGACAATCACATTTTGAACATTTCCCAGTTGTTACAACCCCTCTGGAGTCAGCCACCAAAACTGGGAGATGACATTGCCTTTCCCACTTTCTCAATACCTTCCCTGGCTGCCAGGTTCATTCTTGTCTCACAGCACCGTTCGGGCACCTGCCTCTACCCAGGTGCGTGTAGGGGTCTGGGGAACTGGGGTAATTCAGATGCTGATTTGGTACCAAGTCCTGTACTGTCAGAAATGGCCCCTTCTGCACCTGGAGAGGCTTTGGACACTGATCTCCCAGGAAAAGCTCGTGCTAAGTAGGTTTCTTCAGATTGATGATTGGTTTTGCAGCCAATATTCTGAGGGTAGGTGGGTGGAAGGGCTTTTTGGACAAGGAGAAAAACAGATCTTTGAAGCTAGTTAAGGAAAGATCCCCCCCCCCCCCCTATTTTGCACTTAATATGATTTAAAGTGGGCAAGAAAGGCTTGGTACAGCAGAACAGAGGTATTCACATCTGTCACTGCAACTAAAGGGGGCTTTCTCTGTACGCAGCCCAGAAAGTCAAGTGCATTTGCTTTCACTGCTGTTGGATCTTTCACCAAAGTACTGTTTTTAAAGCATTTGGTTCCCCAGCAGGATTTCCCGCTCTGGTTTCCATGAGATTAATTGTTTCAAAAGCTGGAGTGGATGGAAAGTTTTGTTGGCTAAGTCCACATAGAAATAGCACTACTTCTCTGTGCAGGAAAAGCTGATACTTCTAGCACTGCCATGTGTTTCTGTACAGTCTAATATTTCACTCAGCTGTTACATATTCTTGCTTTATTCAGCCATTATTTAACACATTAAGGAAGCCCATGAAGTGGTTTCATGTTGCTATTGATTGATACCTTTTCCTTTATAGTCTTCTCATAGTAATTTTTTAAGATTCACTGTCACATTCCCAAATGTCAACATGCAGTTGCAGATCAGACTCCTTTGAACCCAGGACAGGTGTTGGAGATGCTGCGTTCAAAATGAGGAGATTTTGCTTTGTCTCATTCACTGCCATTCCTAACCTTGGTCACGAAGGGTGGGATTTAGGATTAAGTTTCTCGCTACTGTGCACTTGTCCTGACTGATTGCAGAATACATTTCAGAAACTTCAGCTGAAAATGGTTTTCTTTTCTTGGCTTCTTCACAGTCCAATTAAGATTTCATTGGAAAACGTTAACTAGTAAAGTATATCCCTTCTTCAGCTAAAGCTCTAGCGACCGCATAGCTATAAATTCCTGTATAGTCCAACAGTGGCTCACGAGATCCATGGAGTCATGCCCACTTTGTCAAGCTTTGGAAATCTTGAGAGGAGGTCCTGGAAAGCCAGCATTAGCCTTGACTGCATGCTTGGCTGGTTTAACATCATGAATCTCTGCTGGGCTCTGCAGGAATAGTTTGGTTGGCTACAAACCAACTATCAGATGAAATATAGCTAAGAGAGCAGAATAGGAGAGGACAGGAAAGCCATATATACTGCACTGCAGTGTGGATGAGAATTAACTGTCAGAATAACACAGCTTTATTACATTTTTTCCCCAATTCCTAATCTTTTCCTTGCATGGAGCCAGAGTTTATATTCTGGGCCAGCCATATTTCTAGATAACGTATAATCATGGTTCCCTCTCATTGATTATCTTACTGCTCAGTTACAGCTGCTTTGCTGGGCAGCACGAAGCTTTTCCACGTGGCCCGTGGGCATCATTAAAAAGCAACGTGAGCTTGGTGCTTTCAGCCCAGAGGGATTTGATCCCCCTTCAGGGCAGGGCCGACGCACAGCAGCAGCCACTGGATCTCACCAGCTTCGTGGTGCAAAGGGGAGCTCTGAACAGGGGCCTCAGCCTCCACACACCACGCGAGCTTGGATGAGGGCCATGTTGCAGTACCGTACTGATTTATATTTCATTCAGAGCATGTCCTTCTCTGCCACCCCTGCAATTTGAGAAGCACTTTTTAATTTCCTCATTAGTTATTAGCTATTCCCAGTCTTGCTTTGATAAAACCAGGAGGCTGGGGGTGGCTTTACTCCCCCATCTCATGTTTGGGAGAACCCACTGGAGGACTGCAGTACTGAATTGTTGGGCAGGGGCATTTCAGGGCATAAGCCACAGAGAGGCTGACTGAAGCACTTTGTTCAAGCTCCTCCACTCCCTTAGCTCCAGGATGCCAAATGGAAGTAAAACAGAGCAAGCTTCAGTGCAGTCCTCATTGCTTCAGGTTTTAAACATTGCAACATACGCCTGAGCTATCTTGCACTGCGTTCGGCTGGTCTTTTCTGAACATGCCCCCATTGAAAGAGATAATCATGTTTTGTTTAAATTCATTTCTGAAGTTTGAAAACCAATTTCTTTTTATGGCTGCCCAGTTCACTGAATTGAACCTCTGCACAGTAGCATATTCAGTTTCTGCTGTAACCTGCTACTGCTGCTTTTAGCTGTAGCTTTAACCGCAGAAATAACAGCCAAAAATACCCCTACTATTTGCTTCATTTTTTTTCTAATTTTTTTTTTCAATGACACTGGCTGCACTGTTAGTTGGAAAGCAGGTTTGGGGAAGGCATATGACTGTGCTTTCTTCCTCAGCTGAGAGAGGCATTTGAATTCTCTCTGGCTTTGCTGAAATCACAGTATTGCTGAGAACATCTGTAGAAAAGAATTAGCTTTCTCTCTCCCCCCTCACGGAAAGCAAACTTCAGAGAAGGTCAGGCTCATGGGTCTTTCTGTGGATTATTTTAGCTACACTGAAAAGGGTAGAGCCTGTCTCATTGCAACCAGCTGGAAATACAGCAACTGCTTAAAAAGTACAGGAGCTAGCTGCCATCAATATATAGATTTGGTAGCAGTTCTTTAACATTTTCAGCAGTGCTAACGTTACAAGCCAAGAGCTCTGCGAGAAGTCTGGCCTGCCCGGAGCAGTGCAGAGCATCGGTAACAGCCAGCCAGCCTATCTGCGCTTAAACGGGAGGTCCCCTTGTAGGTCATACTGGTACCTCCTCCAGGGTCGCCTCTGGTAGGGTGGACAGGCATATTCTCACTGGGCTTCACTGACTCCACGATCTTAAAAGGTCTCTTCCAACCCAAATGATTCTCTGATTCTAAAAGCATTTGGAAACTAAGACTGGGACTCACAGGCTTATGTTTCTGGGAGCACATGATGCAGAAGCTCATGAATCATCACGCCATGGTTAATAGCTGCAAGAAGAGGCTAAGGCATTACTTGCAAACCTTTGATCTAAGTTGTTTGGGCTGCAGTCTGCAGGGCTACTTGGGCTGTTTCTCCTGAATTAATTGTGGTAGTAATAATTGCTCCAGCTGCAAACCCAATGTCCCATCCCCTTCTGTCTGTGAGGACTGTGCAAACACTGGACCAAAGTCCTTGTTTGAAAGATTTCTTTATACAAGAGAGGAACCAGGCAGCTGGGCTTTCTCTGCGGTGGCTCAGAGACTTGGAATGTGCTTTCTCCACTCCATACTAAGCTGATTTGGTAACTTTCCAGGACTAAACTTCTTGCAAAAGACACCTCTGGATAGAGTTTCTGGAGGAGGCAGACACCATGCCTCCTAGATATGCCTCCTAGACGTTCTGGGTAGGTGGCTGTCTGATTTTAGCAGTGCTGGGGTTTACTAATGCAGACATAATTCAATTAGGGCACCCAGAGGATTGGAGAAAAGCCTTTATTATTTTTAGTCTAAATAAAAATAGTATCTCAGGCTTCCTAGAATAGTGAAAACACAGAGAGTCATGGACGATTGCTGGACAAAGAACATTTATATGCTTTTTCAGCCAGGGTTTCCATGAAAAAGAAGCTGTTTAGATTGGATTTGACCAGCCCTGTCATGTCTAGGCATATGCAATTAGTTCTCCATGCTTAAAATTGCAGTAACAAACCTGGGTTTGACTTTGTGGCAGTACGTGCAGGGTACAGCCTCACAAATGGCATTTAGATGATGATGATTATTTTAATTGTACCCCTTCAGTAAAAAAGAAACTCTGTTTGAGTTGTAAGGGAAAGTTTCAGCAGTACTAAAGGGATTTAGGAACCTAAAGACTCATCTAAACGTGATCAGTGAGGGCAGTACCTAAGTCACACGGGTTTCTTTGAAAACATCGCTCCATTCGTTGCCTTCTTTGATTCTCCTCTTCCTCCAGGGCCAGGCCGCTTCGTTGCAGGGAGTCTCAGCAATGTCAGTATTTCTGGATGGTCTGGTTATGCTGTCAGGACATGGGGTGCTGAGGGGAGAAGGGACAGACCTGCCCAAGCTTCCCTGATGCGAGAGGAACAAGAAGATACGGGACCTCTGTCTTTGCCTATAACGCAAGGTTTTAAGGAGAAAGGGAACTTTCTCAGCATGCTCATTCTGTGGTTGAGGAGACTTTTATAGCACTGCTCTAACCACCGATGGCAATTCATGTTGTTATTTACAGGCTGGGGTTTTTTTCCCTTCCTTTTGTATTTGGAGCCACTTCAGATGGATGTGTGCACAATAGCAGCAGAGTGAACACTGCAGGGAAGGGAGCACTCTCCAGCACGCAATGCCCTGCCAGGCTGAGGAGCTGCTTCACTTGGCCGTGAGCACTTCTCGGCACAGCACCCCCCTCACTCCGCTCTCAGGGACAAATTTGCCTTTGCTGAGACCTAGGGAGCTGGAGAACGAAACACCCCAGATCACACTCTTATGCTCATTGCTGCTATGGTAAGAAAGGGGACTTTCCAGGTGAGGTACTTAAACTAGGGTCTCTCTGTCATGCTATATCTTGGCTGCTGGCTGGTTGGATATAGAAGATCACAAGACCAGATCATTTGGTCCTGGGGTTCTGGTCATGAACCAATCAACGTAAATAGATCGAATTCCAGGAAACAGGACTTTTCACAGAAATTTCTGAGCAGTCTTTGCTAGCTGCTCTGCTCCTAAGACACCAGGCTTGTCTGTGCTATTGAGTCACACGCTTCCAAGCAAATAAAGCCCAGCTTAGAATAATTAGTTTTATACTTTTTGTGAAGGTATAAAAGCATGCTGTTAACAAATTTCTTTCTATCAAATGTATGCATAGACTTCCTGGATGTGGTCCCTCGGCTGGGATAAAAATGAATACAGTCTCTGAGCAAATGCTTACAGCAGCCAAAGATCTGGCCTTTTCATTACAGGCTTCAAACTAACAATTCTGGGCTTGCAAATACATCAGCAAAGGCGCCGTGCCTGTGTGGGCAAACACTCCCTCCCTCTTAGTTATCACCAGCTTCAGCCAAATGGTTTAAAGAGCAGAGTGCTCAAATTGCCCTGAAATACGGAGAGATCTCCTGATGGCATCTCCAAGCCCCTATTTGCCCATTTGGGGAATTTTTGAATGCAAACAGTGCCTGGGCTCCAAGGAGAGAATTTCTTGTTCTGACACGCTTGAACCATGGTAGCAAGGTCAGCACATGGTGCAGGTCTTGTGCCCATCTCGCCTGCTGCTGCTGGGGAGGTCCAATAGGACCTGAATGCAGACAGAGGCTTAACAGATCAAGGACTGCAAGCACTGGCCTCCCAAATACCCTAGCGAGGTCACGACAAATTACTGCGAGGTTTGGTGTTACCCAGTAATGCAGACTCCCCACTGTGTTCCCCCCAGTTGTAGATGGTAGGAAACCAAGATGCAGGCTCGTTTCTCCTGTTCTAAAGGAGCTTCAGGGGAGCAGGTAATAAAACTCAACTCATTGGGTCTTGATGCTTTGCGAAGTATTTGAGAGTTCGCCACTACACCAAATAAACCTCTTCCCCTCCTTAGCCTTTGCCTGCCTCACCCAAGGGATTTCTGTCTGGGAAAAGGCTTTCCAGGGGACCAAGGCAGGAACCCCCACAGGAGAGGAGGGCTGTCACAGGCCTCCCATCCTCCACTCCGCATGCAAACTGTGCTCCTGATAGCATGCCTGCAAAATAGTTGTCTCTGCATCCATGTGCATGAAAACAGCTCTTCTCACCACCCCACGGAGTACAGAGCGCGTACAGTGCTTGTTTCGTGAAGGGGTTTCGAAACAAACCGGACAGATGCTAGTCATTTCTCCTGGTGCACAGCTGGAAGGCATCGCGATGTTACACTGATGAGTGCAGTGAAAGGGAGCTCGGTGGTGGGCTCATGCAGCTTTTACTGCTTTTAGAAGATATTCATCAGTGTGACAAAAGCTGGCAGCTCCTCCACTGCCTGTTACTTGGCTTCAGTATCGCGGGTATCTTGTTTGCAATGCTACGATACTCGAAACAAAGAGATTTGTGTGCGTGCTCTCTTTCCTAGAAGCTAGCGGCAGCTCCCAGAGGCAGGCTGCCTGGCTGCTGTTTACATGGATGCTCTCCAGTGCCAGTGCCACCCAACTACCCACTGAAAACACGCTGGCACGCATGTGGCATTTCTATTCACCAGTCTGAGCCCAGCCATTTCCACCAGGGGAAGCACCACATCCCCAGAGAAGATGTCCCAGTCCTGGCGTGGATCTGGCCATCAGGAGAAGAGCCTGTTTTCTTTGGGGAAGACTGGCCATGACTTGTTTTTAATCCCAAGCCCAGGCAGTAGGGCAGTGCTCGTAATCCCCCAGGGATTAATTAAATATTAAATAATTAAATATTGCTTAAATATTGCTGGGCCACACTGTGAGGTGATGCAGCAAGTGAGGTGATGCAGCAAGTGAGGTGATGCAGCAAGTGAGGTGATACAGCAAGACATAGGCTGCAGTCAGGCTTTTCCATCTGTTCAAAACATTACAGGCTTGAGCCCTTGAGAGCCCATCCTGCCCTGAGGCATTTGGGTATGTAACTATAAGAGTATTTGCATTTCTTTTTCCCCACAACAGCATTTGGTGTTATTTGTTGGGATTTGCATCCCAAGATAAGAATGAGTCAGAGGATATTTTTACTAAATAATAGTGAATATTCAGTGGCCACTAATCCTAAGAAACCTCTAAGAGAAGGTAATTTGGGTCCTATGAAAAGTCTGGCAATGTACCTGCTCTGAGTTAGATATCTGTGAGCCAGGTAAAACCTTAAGGGTGCTGCCTCAGGAGTTTCGACCCTTCCCTTCAGAGCCCTCACGATGTTGCAGATACAGTTCTTCCTTGGAGGAGGCAACATCTTAAGGAATGAGAGGGAGAAATTCCCACCTCCAGAGGGAAACTTGAAACACATGTTTTTCTTGCAAGACCTATTTGTGCTTGAAATGCTCAGACTCCTCTTTCCCAGCCACCATAACCAGACTGTAAAGAGCACTGAGTATACAAGTCCCTGCTCTGTGCAAAGCCTTGCTCGCAGGAGATCTCTGTGACACAACAGAAAAACTACTTCTCTCCGTCTCCTCCCTCTGAATTGTGTTTCCTTGCAACGCAGGAGAAGCTCTGTATTGAGTCGTCAAGGCTGTGCGCTGACATATGATGGGCAGGACCATAGCGGTAGCTTGCTCCAGGGCTTTACAGCGTTCATTTGAGCAGAAAGGTCATTAGCTGGCTCCCACCTCAGCTGTGCAGCAACGTTACGGCATCCCCTTCTCTTCGTATAACCCTGCATGTAGCTGTTACAGGGACGGCAGACAGAGCTGACCGGTGCTTTGGGCAGCAGGGAGAGAGGCTGCACACACATTTCTGTGAACGAGCAAGAAACGGCAGAGCACGAAGCAAACGCCGGCCGCAGGAGTCTCGCACTCCTAGCGGGAGGCTTGACAGGTTTGCTGCTCTTGCTGTCGGAAGTAACCGCCGTTCCCAACGCTGGGCTAAGATCAAGGGCGATTGGCTTTCCAGTGTGTATCTGTAAATCACATCCCTTCCTCATGCGAGCCCCTAAATCAGACATCAGCAGAGAACAAGCTCCCAGCTGGCAACAGTATATAAACTAATGAAATATAAATGGCTGGTACAAAAGGCAAACATGGTCCCTAGTTGCCACCACTGAATAAAATGGTTGATGGGAGTTTCCATCATACCAACATCATTTCCAGTAGATGCAAGCATTGCAGGCAGAGAGTAGTCCTCAGAGCCTGTAATTTGGTTTGCTCCCATCTCCACTGGTGCTTTTAAAAGAAAACAGCTGCTGCTTTTTTTTTTTTTTTTTTTAATTGTGGCAGCAAGAAAGTTAAATGAATGATTTCTTGAAATCTATTTTGACAGAGGCCAGCATTTCATGGTGAGAAGCAAGAGCCCAGTTCTTAGTTTCTTGGTCTCTAGGGAGATTTTCCAGGAGATAATTGCAAAAGGATGTCTGGGAATTGATTAGCATTCTGTTTGGGAACAGAAAGATCGGCAAGCTATGAATTAGCCGGGTTACAATATTAGCTACTCAGGACCAGATGCTATTTGCACTATCCTAACCCTTAGTGCTTTTTTTCTGACAGGGCATATGAACCTGCTTACCTTTAGGCAACGTACGCTGTCATACCCACCAAATCGGTGGGATTCCCCAGGGCGTGGAGTGTCTTTGGGATCGGCTGCCTACTCCCTGCCCTGTCCCCCTGAGACCAAGGAGATTTCTCAAGGCAGCAGTACTACTTTGTATGAACAAGTGGCAAAATCTGCCCATAGATTTAAAAGATCCACCAAGCGTCTTGTTTTATTATATGTACTTTTAATTCTCCAGTTACCTCTCCCGGGGTATTTAATGTAAATTCTACCTTTTATCTAACCTGTTTCTCTTATATACTGAGCCTGCAAACATTCACTCCAGCACTTAACGGTGAAAAGTCCACCCCAGCATGATTCTCTGCTGCTTTGAACTACGGCTGTTGTAAATCTGTGCAAAGTGGGCAAAAACACTAGTGTTTTGATGAAATAATATTTGAAAACCCACATTCTGCCGGTGAAAAGGACTACAGGAGATGGTGGAAAATCCATGCGCTGCTTGAGAAAGCAAGTATTCCAGCTTGGTGATGTTAGCAGAATTGACCTTTCCTGGCTAATACAAAAATGTGACAGAACCAGGTGCCCTGCTTGTCTTTCAGGGCAAAATGTACTGGGCCCCAGTTATGACAAGGATGGTTCAGATAAGGTGGTAGGAAAACCTTTCGAGGGTTCATAGAGCTGGAAGGGATTGCTTGGCAAGATCACAGGGCGTCCGTCTCTCGGAAACTTTCAGAACAAGCTGCACCTACATCTGCTCAAGTAGGGGATGAGCTGGGGCTTTGCAAGGTCCCTCCCAGCTGACACATTACAGTGATGCCACCAAATTTAAACCAAAGCATTGAGTATCAGGACACATTGGGGCTCGCAGACATCCTGGAGGGAGGGTGATGTCTAATGCAGTGCTTGGAAAACAGAGAGGAGATTACCCACCGTCATGTCTGTAAGTAGCTCCCCAGATGTTGGTTTCTGAAGAAAGCCTGTACCGCACCGGTGTAATTCCCTACACATCTGCCCAAGCCTTTGCTAGCTTGGTGAGAACTGGGGGCCCTAGCAGCAAACACAGCGTGCGCTGGTGCCTGGCCACCAGCAGATGGAGGTCTCACCAGCATGTGGCACTCAGCTCCAGAATCGAACAACTGGGTGCAAAAGCAAAATACCCCCTAGAAAGGCTCCTTTTCACAGCAGCTGGAAAACCAGGACTTGGGGAGGAGTTCAACAGATTCCTCAGTTTCCAGCTGAAACTAGCTGATGTTTAATTTCCATTCAACATGGCCATCAGACCAAAGCTTGGGGTTAATCTCACTCGGTGGCACCAAGGTCCTGGGAAACAGCAAGGCATTTGTGAGAAACCTGCTGAGAAGACAGTAACGAGCACTGCTAATGAGCAGGGAGGGAATCAAGCGTGCACTGCACCAAAGGCACAGCATCTCTCTGCAGGCAAAAAGCACCCCCTCTTCACCTACAAGTCAGACGCAGTTCCAGGCCTCAGCAGTAACAAATAATTTTCCTCCGTGCCATTCTATTACTACCTTTTGACCATTGTTCTTGGTTATCAATATTGCATTTACTGTCATAAATAGCTCCAGCCATGGTCTGAACCCCACGGTGCAGACAGGGAGCAGGGTGGCCCTTCCACGGGGAGTTTGCAGCCTGGCAGGGAAGGAGCCATTGCCAGTCTCTAGCAAATACTCATTTCTCAGTTCTTCGAATTAACCTGGCAAAGCGGCAGATTAAGAGAGCCAGGCTCAGCCATGGAAAACTGCCACACTCCTTTCATATGTGCTGCTGAGCAGTTGTATTTTCACGTGTGCTTCATGCCTCAGCTATCCTCCAGTCACCAGTGGGGCTTGGGGAGGGAGAGAGGAGGCTTCGCCATTGCAAACTGAATCCGATGATTCCCTTAGAAATAGGCTTGGGATAATAATTTGGGAGTCTGAGAGTTTGAGTTGAATCCTCAGCCCTTCTACACTTCTGGGGTGACCTCTCTTCTCAGGTAAGCACCAGCCACCTTTGGCTGCCTCACGGGCTGGGGTTGCTCTTTCTTTTCTGCATGGTGGGGCTGCAGGGGAAGGGGAATGGTACAGGACATCAGCATGTGGGACCGGGGAGGTTTCTCAGACACACAGAAACAGGCAACAGCAAAGCCCTGACCTCCCAGAAGCTGGTGTCATTGCCACCCAACAGCTCTTGCCATAATGTACCTCCTCCCCCATGAAAATGTGTTTGTCCTTCTAAAAAGGGTGTTGTAGCATTGGAGCTGATCATATTTGCAGCTGAGTCCAAGTGGGTTTCCTATAAAATCTTCATGGTGTGCTTCCCCTTACCTCATCTCGCCCCGCAGATCTGAACAGCACATCCACCTGGGACTGCTGGAAGACCAGCCTTGCATATCTGATGTGATCACAGATGGCCCCGGCCTTGCCCTCCGGGTATGAAACACAGACAGCAGTCAGCAGGACTCAACAGGTCAGTGGCTGAGTTTCAACTGGGATGTTTTATTGCATTTTCTTTTAAAGGAATGCCCAACTATGGGTGAAGTTTGGTCACTTGGCACTGTTTGTATTTCTTCTGCTGAACCCAGGGAAGTTGGGCTAAAGGGATGATTATTTTCCTTAGCTCCTCTGAGAGCCTTGGTCCAGATTTTCCAGTGTTTCAGTACTGGGAGATGCAAATAGTGAAAAACTCACCTACTGTCTGAGGGCCCCTTCCAGCTCCCAAAAAGCTACTGGAAGGGGGCTCCCAGTGGCCAGGCTGGATATGCCTTCAGCCTCTGAACCTCACTCTGTTCCCTTGAGAGGTTCAAGGGCAGCAGCACCAGACGTCCCTGCTGCTGTAGTGGGCACCAAGAGAACCGCCCTGGTCTCCTCTAATATTGACAAAACCTCTATGTCTTTATTCCCCTCTGAGGTTGTTGGAAATCTCTTCAGAAACAAAAATAAAGGGAGGCCTCGCTTTGTAGCCCACCCCCATTACGAGGGTAACGCCTGTAAGCAGATATCAAAATGTATTCGCACACACCAGTCCCCCCTCCCCACCTGGACTCCGCCAGTCCGTTTGTCCCTGGCGTCTCTCAGCCCATCTTTGCATCTAACGGAGATCCCAGCTCTCTGCGCACTCGCCAAGGGGGCCAAAATTGCTGCACCACTTGCAACGAAGCGCAGCCTGCACCTGCAGAGCCGTTCCCAGCCAGCAGCCCTCGGCTGGGCCCTGGCACTGCCTGCCTCGCGCCCGGTGGCAGGGGTTACAGGTTACCGTCCCTCCCTGCACACGTCCGACGGGCGCAGGGCTCGGGAGCTGAGGTTATCTTCCCAACCGGTTACTGCAGACACTGGTGTGTCCTTGCAAGGAGGTGTAAGTATATTAGGGTCTCGGTTGTGGTCTTGTTTCTACTGCCCCTCTCTAGACCATCCAACGGGGACTTTAAAGAGCTGTGTAATTCCATGGGGACAGCTCAGCTTGGCCTGCAAGGCGCTGCTCGGGTTCTTGTTTCATTCCAGCTTCCTTCACTGCAATGAATTCCTTCTCCTGGTTTACTGTGCCCTAAATGAGGGCAGAATGAAGCCCCTCATGTGCGCACAGCCAGGCTTTCTTTGTCATTCCCAGTGGCTCCTCCTTGAGCTGTCCTCTTTTTCTTAAGTCAGGTATTTTGGGGATGAAGAGAGAAGCAGTGATTGACTGTTGTCAGTGGGAATCCAGCTCTCAGCCTGACTTTCTAATTTGGCAAGTGGCCTTTGAGTAGATCTTGAGTGTTTTACAGAGGTGGGTCAACAGCATTACTGCTATTACAAAACTGGGGCAACAGAAGCTCAGAGCTTGTTTTGCCTGCAGTTGGAGCCCGGAGGTTAGAGGACATGGTAAAAGAGCTTTGCGCTCTCACTTTCCAATAATGTGCAGAGATTTGTAGAAAATTATGTCCTCCTTCTATATAATTTTATTGCTTGAGTTAAAATTAGTCAGTCAGAAGCGTTATTGCTTTCAGTTAAAGTCTGCAGGGCCACGGGGTTAGCCAAAAAAAAAAAAAAAAAAGGAAGAGGAGGTATATTTTAAGGCCACGAAACTCTGCGATGCTTAGGAAGTACTGAACGTGCTGAGAAAAGTCATCAGGAAACTCCCCAGCCCTGCCAGCACATCAGTAACTCTCTCTTCCCCTGCGAGGACTTTTAAAGCCACCACGGGAGCTCGGCGGCTCCCGAGCGGCGGCAGGGAGCGGACACAGCGCCGGGCGAGCAAACCCCGCCGCCGGGCGAGCAAACCCCGCCGCCGGGCGAGCAGAGCAA
This sequence comes from Theristicus caerulescens, assembly GCA_020745775.1. Taxonomy (NCBI): domain Eukaryota; kingdom Metazoa; phylum Chordata; class Aves; order Pelecaniformes; family Threskiornithidae; genus Theristicus; species Theristicus caerulescens. The sequence continues at coordinate 3,869,839 of CM036566.1, forward strand.
ACCCCGCCGCCGCTTCCCCCTCCCGCCCGGCGGGGCTGGATGGGGCGAGCGGCGCGGCGGCCGCCGGGCTCCCAGCGCCAGCCCCGGCGCTGCGGGGCACTCGGGGGGCCGCGCTCCCCTTCCCGCGGCTGAGCCGCTCCGCTCTCACTTCCTGCCGGCGGGCGGCGGGGCGAGGCGGCCCCGGCCCCGGCCGCGGCGGCGGAGCGGAGCGGGGCGGAGCGGAGCGGGGCCGGCGGGGGCTCGGCGGGCCCGGGCCGCGGGGCGCTGCGCCGCCGAGCCGCGGCGGAGGATGCGGCGGAGCCGGGCGCCGCGGTTGGCGCTGGCCGCCTGCCTGGGCTCGTTCCTGCTGGTCGTCTTCTACTTCCAGAGCAGCCTCAACCCAGGTGGGTCCGAGCGCCGCGTCCCCGGCGAGGGGCGGCCGCCCCCGCGGCGGGACCCCCGGCCGGTCCGGGGGACGGGTGGCGGGGGCAGGGTGCCGGGCACGGCGCTCAGCCCCTGGGCTGCCTCCTAAAATCACTGGGGTGTCGGTGAGAGCCGGTCTGGTCCAGAGGGGCCGATTTAAGTTGGGCTCAGGCGGTGAACTCGCCCGGAGGTTGCACGGTTCTCGGCTGGGACCATTGAACTTCGCCGTTGTGTTTGCTTGCGGTGTGCGACCGCCTTACCATCGCCGCGCCGGGTTCTGTCCCGACAGTCGTGTCTCGGTTTTAAAGCGAGTTTCTTCTGGGTGACTGTCCCGTTCGTGTCCCTGCCTTCAGGCAAAGCAGGGCATGAAATTGTGGGCAGCTTCGTGCATCCCCCCGAGGCTGCGCCGGGCTTCGGGCAGAGAGAGGAGCCGCTCTGGTCCACGAGTGCCTGTTTCACACCCAGGGTCACTAAAAGCCCTGGGGAGTCCGGTTGAATTGCTCAAGGAACTTCTTTACTGTGTGCTCTTGGAAATATTTTCCACATTGGGAAACGATTCAGTAATACCAGAACTAAAATATAAACAGTTTTGTACTGGAGGGGTTATTTATTTCCCTGCCTGCTTTCCGCTCTTTTGGGGAAATTAGCTCCTCTTCCCTAAGAGCCGTTATTGGGTAATCCCTGTAGTTTTAACAATGTACTAATGTTTTCTGATTACAGCAGCAATCCATCAATGGGGCCTTTAAAGTTACATCTTAAAATTCAGAAGACTGATTTGACTGAAATGTTAGTGGAATTTTATCAGTGTGGACTAAATTAAATGTGATTTTCCTTTTAGAGGGGCCGCTCCATCACATTACTGTGTTTTTTCCTAAAAATAAAAAAAGGCTTAACTTGTTGGCTGAATAAGATTGAAGAGGAGTTAGGTTTCGGCAAGCAGTTGTTATTTCTAGAGCAGCATGGGAAGTTTGTCAAATGAATTCAGTAATCCCAGAAGACCACAATCAGTATAATATTCCTTAGTAACTTTTTTTTTTAAAGAAACGATATATGCATCTTATTTTAGTATTGGGACTGTTCAGTAAAAAGTGCAGCACTGAATTGGCTCTGGTCTCCGGGGCTCCTAACAGACAGACGTTTGCATTTTACATTGGATTCGCCTTCTCGTATTTGGCTGGAAAATGTGGCTCTTTTCAGGACTCTGGTTTTCAAAAGGAGACTTCTGCGTGTCCGAGTCAGCAGAACTTTCTGTGCTTACTTGACTTTAATCCCTTGCATGATCTCAACAGGGTTTCACGCAGAGTTCCCGTCAGTCAGAGCAAACCAGGTGACGATAGCGGTGGTGGCATCTCACGAAGGGTTTGGGGGATTTCAGGATCCGGAACACTCCCTTGAGAGGGCTGAGGCTTTGGGAAATGCAACACCCTTAACAGGCTGCAGATCTGCTGCCTTGATATGGGGCAAATGTGATTTTTTGGAAGGTCCTGGAGATGGTGATAAGTCTGGGGTAGGGATCTTGACCCGGTGGAAACCAGTTTCTCACTCAGTGGAAGCCCAGTTGAGAGGGTGATAAAGACCCTCTGCAGATTTGCCCCTTAAGGTTCACAGAAGAGGTGAATTAAAGTGATATTCATCTTCTCTAAAATCTGGTTATTTTCTAGCCCCATAGTTGTCTCCCTGGGTCCAGCCTTCATTTTTGTGCCATTTCTTTCCCTTATTATTTTTCAGTTTACAGTTTTTCCTTTCCTCTCCAGTTCTGTGAAAAGCTCACGCTAGCGGAGGAAAGGTCATTACCATATACAGAAAAGAAGCAAGCTAAAAATTGCTGCTTTTTTTGTTTTATCCCAAAGGAAAGCGAACAGAGGCCACTTACTTGAATTTTAGAAGTTACTAGTTACAATAACAGGTAAACAATTTGCAGACAAAAATGTCATCTTTAAAGTGAGGGTTACCTTGAGGTTATTTGGAGTTCTAGTTGTCTGGTGTCATTTGGTTTCTATATAATAATGAAGAAAAATGCTAGAAAAAGCAGCAGCGCTGTGAGTTTCCCCTGGGAGCAGTCAGATCCTTTTCTCCATCTTTAGCAGGATTCAGCAGGTCGCCTTTCCTGGGCCACCCACGGTCCGCGACGCGTAATGTGCTGAATCGCTAACAGCGCATAGAGATCGAACCGTCCTGGGAGCGGGACGAGGAATACAACATGGGAAGAAAGATGATCTGACCAAAAACCTTTAAGTTTGAGAGTGCTAAGGGCTCTCTCATCTCGGGGAGCAGGAATTAACTCCTCCGTTTGCATTTCCCACTTTTAACTCCATCCGGGCGGTTGTGCGCCGGAGCGGTTTGCGCTGAGCTCCATGGCTGTGCTGAAATAAGGCTTTCTTGTTCTGCCCTAGGAACACCCACACACCAGCGTGTGCTGAAATAACTCTGCTCCCAAATGCCGCTGAGTTGGTTATTTTGGTGCTGGGCTGAATTTGTACTGAAGTCAGTGGCAGAATCCCCCGTTGTACCTCCTGGAGGCAGAAATGGGCTCCCTGGTGCTCAGGAGAGGTGAGCCAAGTCTCGGCGCTCCCCAGGGAGAGCATCCACAGGTGGGCTTGTGTGCTTGAGCATGCACTGACTTCGTATGCCCGGTTGGTTTATGTTGGCTTTCCTCGCCTCTGGCTGTACCGGCGAGCGGTCACGGGGGCTGCAGTCCTTGTCCTCCCCTGGCCGTGGGGTGCAGCTGCACCCATGGACTGTCCCCTGCTCGCTTCAAGTCAGAGATGACCTGTCTGTCCTGTTGGCCTTCGGCTGTCTCACTCCAGGCTCACAGACACGTGGCCGGGGCAGAATATCTGCATCGCAGGAAGGTACTGACGCGGTGCTGAGCAGGCTGTCAGGTGGAGTTTACAAAGACTGCCACAGTGGGTGGGTACAGGGTTTGGCTGGAGCAGTCATCTTGCAGCATCTCCAGGCCCTCCTGCATCTGGCCTGGTGATGTGGGCTCAGCTCCTGGGCAAACCTCCCGTGATCTCAGCTTGGCGCCGGGAGTGACGTGGTCCATCGGGGGGACTTGGTTGTACCGGTGTCAACCCACAGCCATCCAGGAGATCCCGCCTGGCCTCGGCATGATTGTCATCCATCTTCTGAGTTGATCTTCCTCTGCTGCCTCCTCCAGGGATGGCGCGTCGTTAGTGGTGGCTATGCTGACTTCTGCACACCGTACATTTTCTGCATAGAGAAGGTGGAAATAAGCAGTGGGGCTCTCAGGCCGTTGTTTCATCTAACTCCAGTTGTAGCATGTCTAGACTGGCACAGCGGTAAATGCTGGAGGCTGCTGAGCCTTCTCTACATCAAAGGTTTGGTCACTGCTGTTCTCAGGGGAACCGCACTGGTTTTAGCAACAGTGGGGGAGCTGGGGATGACTGTGCTAGTGCAGATGTGGGGTAGAGAGAAGGCAGGACATCTGATGGAGGCAGAGGGAGGTGACTGGTGGGCAGTAAGGCCCTGCGTTCATCTGCGCCTGCGGTTTCTGCAGACCTTAATTAAAAGTGCTGTGGGGCCACCCCAATGGTAGGTCTGTGGGGGAAACCGTGAGTAGGCAAAATGTCCTGACATCCAGAGAGCTGGCAGTTTTCAGGCTGCTAGTGAGGGGCCAGAGGGTTGTGTGCATGAACTTGCAGTCTCCTAAGCAGTTAATAAGCAGCTCCTCCATCCCGAAAGAACATATTTACTAATAAGAGGCAATTTTACAAAGCATTTTACATAACCTTCCCCGTCTCGAGGCTTCTCTCTCTGATCAGCGTTATTTGAGAAGAAATCCCCTTGCAATCTCAGAAGCGTCTGGAGGAAGAGGCCCCTTTGGGAGCCTGAGGCAAGGAGGGAGGGCGAGATCATTTAGTCTGATCCCGAGAGACCCTTCCGTAAGAGCCAGGCTATTCTGTTCTTGCCCCATCCTTCCTGCGTCCAGTCCAGTGACTTGTGGGTGCTGGGGGTGACTGGGGGGGACAAAGGCAGACCTTGCACCAGGGCAGCCAGCGGGATGGGGAGCGCTCTGATTCCTGTTGTTTCGAGTTAGTTCCAGCACTGAATCACCTTCTCCAATTGGAAAGAAGGAAGAAACCTCCATCTCAAAATGCTGCTTTATTTCTGCTCCGGTGCTGTCCGACTGCAGCATCCAGCTGTTGCTTTACGTCTTTTTAGCAGCACTTGCTTAACACTGGCTTCTGCCCTCCCCATGTTCTTCCACAACCTGCTGTCAGCATGAGTTGTTGGATTTCCACGGGGCTTTGCGGGTTAGACGTACTCAGCCTTCGATCTGACTCTGTCACAACGAGAGGTACCAGAACCAGGACCGTAGTAGCACCAAGGCTGTGATACCCCTCCAGAAAGGTTTGCGAGCAGGGAAGCAGCAAGGTCCCTCTCTCCACCCTTATCTGCTCCTGCATCAACCGGTTGGATCTCCTCTGGGCACTGACAGAGCAAAGCCTCCTCCAGCTACTCCCGGAGTGGAGGTACCACTTCATCAGCCCGAGAGAGGAGGACTGGGGTGTTATAGGAGGATGAGCAGCAATGGCAGAAGCCGCACCACCGGCGTGTAGCACATATCACAGGCAAAAACTCTGCCTCATCATTCTGGTGTGGTTGGCAGCCCTCTGGTGTGCCAAAGTAGATACGGAAAATACCCATTGCCACCACTCTCTGCCAGCTTTGGGATGGTTTCTGTTGCCCAGCCCAGCATCTCTCAGCACTAGCAGGTCCTGGAGAAGCTCTGGCTACTGATCTTTGCAAATCTGGCCTTTCAAGTTTTCTGAGCTGTGCATCCAAAATCAGTGGTTGCTCTGGCGAACTGTCAGTCAGCTCCAACCTTGTGCCTAAAGATTTGTCCCTTCGGGGGGGACAAGTTATTATAGAGATTATAGAGTGATAGGGATTATAGAGATGATAAGTGATTTGACGGAGGTCCCACAGAGCACTAGTCCCTGAACCTACAAATGCGCCTCGCCCTCACCTGAATGGAGCGACTTACACACTTAGATATTAGCAGACCTTTATAAACCAGGGGTTTTTTTTTCCAGAACAGGAAAGAGCCTATTTCAGACCTCAGTTCCTCCCCATTGTTTAAAGGTATTTTCAGGCTGAAATTCAGGCGCTGCCTTGGGACGTGAGTGCGGTTCGGCCAGCAAAGGCTTTCTGAGACTGGGTCATGTTTGCAGCTGGCTGACACATGTCCTCGGCCTTCCAGATAACGAGGGCTACGCTGCCTTTGCCCTGGCTAACGCTGCAAGCGCGGGCAGCGATGTGAAATCTAAGACGCCCTCTGAGATGGTGTTGGTTTTTCCATTTTGTTTTGTTTTGTTTGCTTTTGTCGTGGGGCAGTTTTCCCCGGCTCAGATTCCTGGTCACGGCGCTGTGACGCCCAGGATGCAGCCGCTGCCCTTTGGGGAGCCAGTGCTCAAAGTACAATGACGTTTGTCAGCAGAGGCATTGGGCAACAGGGGCTGGAAAACCCTCACATTTGCCATGTTTGAAGAAGACATGAAATGCTGTAGCCGTGACCTGTCGCGGTAGAAAAACCTGCCCGGTCCAGTGCTGAGAGCAGGGCAGTAATGAAGCCCATCTGCTCCCGAGGGCCAGGCTTTTCATGAGGAATGCTTTCTCTAGTCCTTCTTGGCTTTCTACGGTTTCCTGAGAATCTGTGATACTTGCAAGAGGTTTGGGAGGGGGAAGGAGAGGGCTTAGCATGCCGGGAGTTAACTCTGTGCCTGCAGGAGAGATTCGCGCCTGGGTGGCTCTGCCAGGTGGGTCCAGCCTCCGCCGGCCCCGCATCCCTCTGGCATCCCAGCCCGGCTATTTCTCGCCAGCAGAACGTTGCACCTGCGCTTTCTGCTTTGTCCCCACTCCCCAAACCCCAACGCTCCTATTTAGCCTGCAAAAAGGACTCCACAAAAAACATCTTCTGGGAGCAGAAGGACCTTTGCTTGTGTTGGTGCAGGAAGGACTTTCTGGTGATCGTCGGTCAGGTCTGAGGCTGGGAGACGAGCGCTCAGGCAGTGGCCAGGGCACTCCTGGGGGTGCTGGGATTTATCATGTGCTGGATTTTCTTTCCTGGTCCTTGCTTCCCACAAGCATCTGAATGGAGAGCATGACAAACCCTCCATCTTAATCCCAGTGCAAACACAGCTGTCTTTCCCAGGACTCGCTAGCAGAAGCCAAGAAACTACAAAGGCATTAGGTGCTTAACTCCCATTACTCCCCCTCGGAGCTGAGTACCCAAAGAAGAGCTTAACTCCCCAAATACCTCTGTGGGGCCAAGGGGGGGATGTTTCACAGTGAGGCTTTGAGACACAGCTGGGCAAATGCCCAAAACTTTCCTTGTTAAAAGGCAGTTAAAGACTATGAGTGGTCTGAGAGGGAGGGAACACCTCACCGAGTAGCTCTGGTGGCCTGGAAGGCCTGGCGTGAGCATCGCCATGCCTAGGTCCTGCCTTCGCTGCACGGCTTGCACTGGTGCTGAGAAGAGACAAATGGAGCTACCCTAAGAGCTGGGGGTATTTTTTTCCCCTAGTAAAATCATCCATGAGTGGAGGGAAGGCCTGGCGTCAGTGGAGAGTTGAACCCTGTATTCCCAGCCTCTGCTGTCCAGTTCAGATCAGTCTGCTCTCTCCCATACATGTATGGAGCTTGCACTGCTGTAAACTGGGACACCCCATCTCTGTCTCCTGTCTGGATCTGCAGCTTTGGCACAGGCCTATATTCAGCTACAAGCCCTCTGTGATTTCTCCACTATTTCACATGGATCTCTTAATTTTTCCCTTCTACAAACCCAGCTGCCTCCTTGGCAGTGAAACCCTCCCAGCAGGGCTGGATGGTGGGAGGTATCGCTAAGTGCACCCTGCGCACACTGCTGCCCTCTGCGGATGCCCCCTTCCCTGCTGCTCATCTCTAGATGCCGGGATCCTTGCTCCATTGCTGGCTGTCGAGGTTTATTCTGACCAGCCCAGTTTTTGCTCTGCTGCAGGTTTGCACCCCATGTAATTCCAGTAAATTATCCAGTAAAATCAGTTGTCGAGCTCTGATAAACAGAGATCAATCCCCAAAGTCTCCTCTGCAGCCTGGACTCACTCTGTTCTCTGTTTCCCAATTGCCTGTGGCTTCCCCTGGGGAGCCAAAATCTCAGTCCAAGTCAAAGCCCTACATGGGCAAAGGTGGGAAGAAAGAGTTGCTCTGTATCCCCAGGAGCTGGGTGGCCACTGCTCAGCTGAACTCCTCTTTCTGCATGTCCTCCACAGGAGATCACCCAGTATAGGAGGTAGCACCAGGACATGTGGTTTGATTTTGTTTCTGTTATGGTTTTAATGAGTCGAGGAGCAAAGCCGACGCTTCGTTCATTGCGTTGGAAGGAGAGCGTGATGCTCTGGGGGAGCACGCAGCGTGCGTGAGAACAGGAGAGGGAAGGGGAGCCAAAGGCCACGGTGTGCAAAGTGGCTCTGTGCGACTCGGGTCCTGTGCAGAGGTGATGCCCAGCATTCCCCAGTGCCAGCTGCACCGCCAGCCTGGTGCCGTCAGGAGACGCGGGGTGCTGGCCGGTCAGCGAACGGGGGCTGCAGCGGCACCAGCCAGGTGCTGGGATGTCTGCAGACTTCGCAGGAGGCAGCACGGTTGGTTTCAGCAGCCACCAGAGCCTGTTCCCCTCTGCATGGAGCCATGCAAGCCAAGGAGACCTCGTAGCCAGATGGACCTGCAGCAGCTAATATCCTCGACTGCCACCGCACCATTTAACAGCCCCCAAACTTCTGTTACCCTCTCGCTGTGCTGAATCTGACAGAGTACAGTATTGCCCTGAAGCGTGCTTTCCAGGGGTGTTGTTGGACCTACAGTCTGAGCCCTGCAGACAGGACAGCAATTGCAAAAAGCAAACACGCCACGCTGCCCCGTGCACACACGCTCCCCTGCAGTCGGCAAACACATCTCAGCGTCAGCCCCAGGCATCGCTGTGACTCGCCCTGGGCAGCTGCCTAAAAAATGGCCTTTCAGTATGAAAAATCAGTGAACGACTGTGTGAGAGCACTGCGTGGGATCTGGACCCCAGCCATGCCGTCGGAGATCTTTCTTGAAGCTGGTGCTGTCCTGCTGACCCACCCAGCCCGGCAGGACCTGTGGATGTGGGGACAACTTTATGCTGGCTTGCTGGTGGACAGGTTAGCGTGAGGGAAGCTAAGCTCTCCCCCAACATTTCTTTTGAATGCTATTGAGCAGGTTTCATTTTTGCCAGGCCCTTTGCAGCAGTCCTTACTGGGGTATCTGGGGTGAATATGCTTTCTGAAGATCCCTGCCTTGTAACCCTTTCCAGTTCCCACCTTTTAAAGGCTCAGAGGCAAAGATCTGCAGGAGCCTGAATTTTGTTTCTAGATAGACCAGATCTTCCTTGGAGAAGGAATTCAAAATCCGTTCAACTTGCACAAGTCCATTCCCTTTAGCTTGCTGGGATGGCACTGAGCAGGTTTAGCTTTAGGGCACGGAGGTGTCCAGCCTTGAGCCAGCCAGTGGGGAATTCCTGCAGGCTGGCAGAGGAACAGGCTGGCTGGCCTGGCTGCTCCTGTTTTCCCCACGGTGCCCCTGAACTCTTAATATTTGGATGAGCTTTGATTAGATAAAACAGTTGTAAATTTATGGGCAGGCAGACTGATGGGAATTTGGCTGGGAAGAGCTGGGAGTTGGTCTTTCTGGGAGAAGAAAGCAGTCTTTCCCCCCCGCTGGTTAGTACTGCACAGCTCTGTCACCCTTGGGTTCGGCAGCTACATCTGCAGCCGAGGTGGCTCGTCACCATCTACCCATGCAGGAACGCCTGGCCGCATAACCCACATCCTTTAGCAGCTCTGTGCTGAGATGAAAATCACCATTTGGTATGAAAAATGGTCGAGGACCTGGTTTTGTGGGTGTGAGTGCATGTGAATTCAGTGTCTGCCTACTTTTGCTGCCCCAGTTGCGTACACGGCCCTGTGCAGTCTCCGGTCATTCCCTGCGCGGTGGCAAGAGCTCCCTGCACCTACAGCTGGGCTCTCCGAGCACCAGCCGTTCGTGGACCGCCCAGCCTGGCTCCTTCAAGCCTGTTTGCCTCCCTCTCTATTAGCATGCTTTCCCTCCACCTTACCAGTGATCCTCCCTAATGCATTGGAGCAACAAAAGACAAACGCACTCAGTGTTCCCAGCGGTGCTGCTCTGCCTGGTCGCCGTCACCGAACCCTCGCGGTGGTGTGTCACCTCGCTAAGCTGTTTCCGCAGCTGGGAGATGCTGCAGACCGCACCGCCCCAGATCGGAGTCCGGTGGCGTGCTCTCATCAGTCTGGTACGTGGCTGCGTAAACAAACCGTGGCTGAGCGCAGGTGCTGAGACCTGCTGTCCTGAAGAAGCACCCGATGCTGGTGAGACCCAGCTTTTTCATAACGGGACTTAATTTTCATAGACTCCCCCAGAGCATTATCCAGCTGGACATGAAGCTGCTTTCTACCCAGAAAGTCTCTTCTGAAGGTGTCGCTGTCTTTGCGGTCGCTCAGATGGCAGATCAAGTCCCTGTCCTCGGCAGGCGCTGGCAGCTCTGCCCGTGGTGCGTGTGCATGGAGGAGATGTGCCGGTGAACCTTCTGGACCTGCGCGGCAGTGCACAGGGCACATCGTGACCCACGTCCCTTCCCATCCCATGTCACTTCTGTGGTATGGAGGGTCGCTGAGGCCACGGATCCTGGCCTCTTGTCACAACAGTGCTCACAGCTTATTATTCTCTTTGTAAATGCCACTTGATTACTAGCCCTCCATCTCCTGGCCGCTCTCCCAGCCCTGCTGGGCAGGGAGCGGCGGCAGCGGGTTTGAGCCGTCCCTCGGAGTGGTCTCCCCAGGAGCATTGCTCTCCCTGTGGATTTGCAGCCTCACCCCTAACCTGAAACCTGATCCAAGCCTGCTCTCCGGCCAGATGTCGCTTCACTGACCTTGCAGGAAGATGGGTAATGATGTTGACATGAGGTTCAAAGGTGATGTTTGTTTGGAGCCGCCGGGTGTGGGTGTCTGTGGGGCTGGCTCCCCTGTTCCGGAGGGTTTTCTTCAAGGCAGGGACCTGGGAAATTAGCACAAACTAATTGGAGGTCAGAAACTCCTCAGCAATTCCCCATCCCCATTCTTACTGTGGTGCCCTGCAAGCCTGCGGCTCCGTCCCCCTCCCCTGGCCGCAGGCAGCGTCTCTGCACGGTCGTGTTTCTCCACGGCACGAGAAGGCAGCGAGTTCAGTCCTGCACACATCTGCAGAGCCGGGCCCTTCCTTTTGGCAAGGGCGCAGGGGTAGCATATTCACAGCTGGGTCTTTTCCAAGTTTACTCCTGGCAGTATCGGAGAGATTGATTTCCCTTTAGCTTAATAGGATCAGCAGACACAGGCACGCTGAGACTGAACCAAGGCTGACTTGATGCTGGTGGAGTTTTGCTTCAGTTGCCCATGAATGGCCGCTGCTGGGTGGGTGTAGATGCAAGACTCTGGGTTCCCGTCTTCCTGAGGTCTCCGTTAGACCTTGCTCACGCCCTGTAAAAAGGAAAGAGATGTCTTCAGAGCACCTGCTGCTCACAGCCATTCTCAGGGCTTGAGCAGCAACAGGGAGATAAATCCAACGACCGCTCAGACAAGTTGCTACCCGTGATGCTGGAGCTGTTGCGTCTCAGTGCTGCAATGGCACTGGAGATGTATGTATCCTCTGTTAAATGTGCTGGCTGGGGAGACAGGGTTTGGTGGTGGCCTCAGGCAATGCCCACTACTGAATGCAGCAGAAGTAGGCACAAGGAGCTATGTGATGAGAAGTTATGGGCTGGAGATGGTTCTCCCTAGCCTCCAGCAGGCTGTAATTAGCTCCTGTCCTCCTCCGCAAGCTCATACTTCTCTTCAACGCATTGTAAAACCTCTTTCTCTGTATCTCGTGGCAGTGAGTCTCGCAGGTTAACAACCTGCTGTCATGTAGAAAGGCAGGACACAGCCCCGCAGCTGCCCCCACCGAGAGCAGAGGGGCAAGAGCCGTGAAACGGAGCTGGGGAAGGAGTGGCTGTGTGCAAGGTGGTGCCTTGGGAAGGGTTTGCTGAGTCTGCATTTTTTCCCAGATCTGCTTGTTGGGGCTTTCATCAGTTCCAGATGCGTGGAGCTGACAAGATTGCTTGAAATGTATTCAGTAGGCAAATTGTTGAGCCATACAACATTAGAGAGACTTCGTTTTTTCTTGTATGTGTGTAGGTAGCCTATGTGCAGAGGGCACAAACAGCATCTGCCTGAACCAGACCTGACTGCAGGCAGGTTTTGAGCAAGTCCAGCCTGATCCCCTGGCACGCTGGCCTGCCCTGGCCTCAGCAGCTGAGCAGAAGGCAGCAGGCTGGTGCAGATGGGCTCTTGGCTTGGTAGATCCATGCAGCTGTCTGAGCCCAGGAGCTTTCTGCAGCTGTGGCTTGCCTGAGCCTGCCCCGGCGACGGGAGCTGCAGGGGTACGGACACCACCGCAGCGGGCGGGTGTGCAGGGGAGAGGTGGGGCTCTGGTGCAGCCTTGCCAGCTGAAAATCAGCCCCTGTGCATCCCGGCAGGGATCTCTGCCTTGGCACTGCCAGCACAAGCCCTTCTGCTGCAATTCCTGTCGAGCAGCAGACTGGAAAGGAGGAGTTTATTGACAAGGAATGGAAATGCTGGCAGTTCAGGCTTGCATTATATATGCAAGCAGCCAGCCGGGGCCAGGAGAGCGACAGGCATAATGGGGAAGAGAAATTGCTCTTGGAAAGCTTCTAGCTTGGCTTGTAGGAGGAATTAACCATTTGAAAACAGAAGGTTGCGTGGTGCTCATGCACAGATATTGTAATTGCTCACAGAGGCCATATTCCTGCTGGATACTGTTAATTTTCTGTTTCCTATAAAGATCTCAATCGTATTCCTTGTGACCGCAGAGAGCTAAGCGCATCGCCCCAGTGAAATACATCCCACCACCTCAAATGCCTGTGATGCTTCATTAAACCTTCCTGACATCTGCCTCAGGCTGATACCCGGTGACCAGAGCCTCCTGCCACCGAGGGCACACGTGGGTTTAGGAGGAACCACTGAACGGGACAGAGTGGCCAGACCAGCTGCCGTTGGCTCTGGTCCTGCTCTGATCCCCAGAGACGATGCTGTGGCATTTGGCAGATTGCTTGAAGCAGCTGGATTCTTTCTTTCCCTCTCTGCGTGATTTATCGTGAGCTAATCCTATAGCTGTCACCCTTTTCCATCACTTGATTAGAGTTTCCCTGGCTGATCCTTCCCTCAAGTTAACTAAATTGGAATAACAAAGCCTTCCTTGAAAAGCAGAGCCCGAGCTGTCCCCCTCTCTGGGGAGAAGGGAGCCGCACAGCTGTGCCAACCCTGTGCCTGGCTATGGGTGGTGACACTGTGATGGTCCAGGAGGTGCCATCGGTGAGGAAAAATTACCTTCAGAAACACAAAGGCAAAGTAAGCTGTGCGAGAAAGTCAAGAGAGGAAAGAGCTTTCATGAGGCCTTATAGAAAACAAGCAGCTTCTGTAAGTAATTTTAGTATCTTCTTCCTAATGGCAATGACAATAACTTCTTCCTCAGTAAACCTCCCAGGATCTTGAGCATCAAGAGTAATGCTCGAGTGGTTTTAAAGCATGTCCAGCAGCCAGATCTCTGAATCACAGTCGCTTCTGGAACCAGTGACTGCCGGTCCCTGCGCTGGCTTGGGTACGGCCAGCACGCCCTAAACAGGAGTCATCTGGCTGAAGCCTGGAGGGGCCAGGGATTTCAGGTTTCAGGAGTATCTTCCAGGCAGTTGTTAAAGGCTGAGCAGTCTCCTGTTAGGGGGAAAAAAAAAAAAACATGGCAAAAAATAAAGTTAGAAAGATAATTATTCTCCTGCCCAGCGTGTGTGACATGCAGTAGAAATCTGCAGTAGTGCAGGATGTTCAGACCCAATCTCACGTCAGGAGTTTAATGTTCTTTTTGTAGCAGCTTAAAAAAAAAATATACATACATCTGATGACACCCCCTCAAATCTCCTAGCCGCCTTTGTGGCTGCTGTCTGAGCAGTTGTGTACGGCATATGGAAGACTGAGTTGGCTGCAAATGCATTAATGCTAAATAGTCTCTCGGCTCCAGCGTTAACTGCAGAGTGCTGAGCTTGCACTGCAAATCCGAAGCTCTGTGGGCTGGGTTTGTCATCCAGGCACGAGAAGCAAAATGCACACGCGAGTCTCTTGTCTCTTTTGCCACGCGAGTGCTCCAGCAGCCTGCTGGGAAGTGCCCCTCCGAAGGGCGCTGGCGGGGGCTGCCCGCAGGGTCACGCTAGCACCGCTCGCCTCGGGTGGTGAAAAGTCAGCACCGGCTCCTGTTAAATCTGTAAAAGGATTAATAGAAATGGACAGTGGAGATTACATTGTCAGCAGTGCTTGCTGTCTTTCTTTGGAGTGCTTTCAGCAGACACCCCTCTTTTTTAGTGGTTTAGAGAAAAAAAGCAGCTCTGAATATTGGAGCGCTGCCCGCCTCCCATCCCACGCCCTGTGTGAATGGGGCATGCAGGCCGTGGCTGATCTCGCCCAGCATCTTGTCTCCAGCCACGGTCTGTGCCAAAGGGACAGCAGACCCCGAGGACGGAGAATGAAGCAGCTGCCTGCTGGAGAGGTTTTTTTTCTGGATCCTTTCAGTGGAGGACAGGGGTGGTGATGTGAAATAGGTGTTATTGTCACATTTCTGCGCCAGCCCTGTGTGTCGCCTGTCAGAAAGCCCTGTTCAGGTGTGATTCTTGGTCAGGACCTTGGTCGGGACATGTTTGAGCTAGAAGAGAAGATACTAAAAAGTCGGTGACAAGGGGGACAGTCAGCAGGAGACCGCAGTTGGGCAGGGGCTCGGGTCAGCCGCGAGGCTGCTGCCTCTGTCTCGCCAGCCCTTCAGGAGGCGGCTGCTGTTGTTCTTGGCACAGTGGCATTGCCTGCCCTACAAAGGTTGCCACAGCATTTGGGAGGCTGGGCTGAGGCATTTTCCTATGAAAGTCAATGTGTCTGTGTTGAGCTGGATCCAGACGGAGAAACCCGAAGCCTGGTGGCTGTTAGTGCTGGTGGCACATTGCGCCGGAGGCCGAATGAATGCCCAGTATCTGCTGTCTGCAGTTTTATTGCATCCAGCATCAGTCATCAAGCATGGAAATGTTTATGGGTAGGTGCTGATCATGAGCAAGGGGCATTGCAACCCCGCGCCGAGGAAGCAGGGAGCATCAATCTGCCTTTCGCCAACAGGCTGGAAAGCGCGTGAGTGCATTTAATACACTTAGGGCTGTCCTTATGCCTGTCTGCCCTTATATTTCTGTGTGAGGGCCCCGTGCTGGGAGTAATTTGCACTTTGTGGATGGTGTAATTGCCCCAATATCAGACAGACAGGTGATGCAGCTCTGCTGCCGCTCCGTCCCCCGATGCCACACGCCAGAGGCACTCCCGTCCCGTGAGCCCCAGGCACGGGGTCCCAGCCAGCAGACGATGGCGTACAGACATCAGGGATCTCACGCACAGGTGGAGGCAGGTGTGCTTGGATTTTTGGTCCCGCTTCAGTTCCCTGAGGCCGTGCGTTTCCACCCCCAGATGTTCACCACAGCCACTGCTGCTGCTGGCAGGCTCATCCGTTCCCTGTCTGGCTGGAACAAGAGCAGGACGTGTACTCAGCCCTCTGCGTGGCTCTTCCCATCCATCACTTTCCATAGAGAGCAGCTTAGGACCTTCGTCCACGCCCTGAGTTAACATTTCCTGAAGGCATCACACTCCCTTGTCCCTCTCTTGCCCATGGACCGCTGCCTTCCAGCCAGCAGGGCAGATCCCGAGAAGAGTGAAGGATTTTTCCTGTTAAAGGCGGTGCTATCCGTCGAATTATCCCGTGTACAACAGTGACTCGTTGTCCCCTCTTAGAGTGTATTTCTTGGCTAGAGGGAGACTGTCATTAGTGCCAGGGAGCCTGGCTGCCGTTACCATCCCATTGTGCCACACAGCCTGGGGGCTCTGGAGAAGCTGCAAGGTGGTGATTGCTGCAAGCAAGGGTATTATTTTTAGGGGGGGACCCCTCCTTTCATCTCCTTCCCAGAGGAATTCATCTTGGGCATTGGGGAGAGCCCATGCACACCTTATAACAGTGCGGTCAGGGGATCCCCAATACCTTCAGAGCTCTGTGTGTGTAGGGACTCTGTGGTTTGAGGATGGAAATGCTGCAGAAGGGTTTGTCCCAGGGGATAGCAGTTGTGGAGCGTGTGTATTTGGTGGAAGGAGGCTGGAAAATGCTCCTTTCCCTCTTGTCTAGGAGATCTGTACAGCTGGGCCTCCTCAGAATGGGAATTGTCACCTCAGAGGTCACTGCCTGTGGTACCTCTTCTGAGGAACATGGCTGGGAAGGAGGTACTGGGGGTGCCGCATCAGCAGAGACGTGGGCTGAAAATGGGTGCTGGGGATGGGGTGCCCCATCACCCTTCAAGAGCCATCTGTGGCTGCTTGGAGTCGGCCTTAAGTAGCTTCCCAGAAAGCCAAAAGAGTCATTTGGGGAAAAGGGGGGCATTTCCAGGGCAGGAGGGTCTGTGTGATAGCGGGTGGTGGGACCCCTCCATCGGCTTCATGGGGATGGGACATGTTTTAGCCAGGTATTGGAGAAGAGGAAGAGGGTGGACCACTGCGCCACCTTCATCCCTCCTCTGCACCCCTCCCTCATCTTGCCCTGAAATCATGGTGGCTGTAACATCACTTCTAGATGACCCTGGTGCCGCAAAACCACCTTCTCCCATACGCAAATGTGTGCAGGTTCATCCGTCCAAGCTGATGGGAGAGGAGATTTGTCTTTCACTGCTGTGGGTTGTGGTGCCTGTTGTACGTGGGCTATTCTCTGTGTAAACCTCCTCGTGGGCATGTCCTGTCTTGCCCTGCTCAGGTTTGCCTCCGAGCTGCTTTTATTTGTGTTTTTTCCCTTAGCTTTGTGGGTAACCTCCTCCCAACGCATCTCTGTTTAGCCCTCTGCAGTTCCTAAGTGCTGGGAGCTGAGGGGAGCGGGGGGCGGGGGGTTAATTATTTGGTTTGGCTGTTTCAAAAGGGCTAGCGGGGATGGTAGAACATGTGTAGCGGTGGAAAAAAAGCCTGAGCTAAGCTTTCAAGCATCCCCGTGCTGCTGGGACTCGGTTCTGTCTGATCCAGCCAAGTTCAAGTCACTCGGTTGGTTTAATTCCTGCTGAATGAAACAGCTTTAAGTCAGGACCACATGAACCACCGACTGGAGCATTCTCCCTTCCCGTGGGGAGCAGTCCCGGCAGGCTGGGCTGCTGGTACTGGGGTGTCTCTGGGCACGATCCTGTACTTGGCTGATTCAGCAGGACCTCTAAACGAGGGTGTGTTGCACCACATGAACCAGAACTTCCAATGATCTGTTGCTCAACCCCAAAGTGGACAAGTGTGTGTTTTCCAGCCCACCACGTTGTCTGGGTGCTGTTGAGCCTTATACAAACTCATAGCAGCAGTCCTGTAATGGTAAGAGAAATTAAATACCCTTCGTTAAGCCCACTAATGGACAAGCAGATGAGCTTCAGGCTCATGTGCGTGTTTTACTCCCCATCCCTGCGAGACCAAACATATTTTGGTTGTCCGTGCTCCTGGGGGTGGTGTGACACCAGGGACAGCTGCCAGGCTGCTGCAATGCTCCTTGTGAGAGATGGCGCCTGGCTGGAGATGGGGCTTTGCCGTGGGGGATAACCGGGCTGACAACATCCAGGTGGTGGCTGTGCTTGAAAATAGAGTTGTGTGGCCCAAAACCAAGCTACCTGGAGGCAGTTTCTGAGCCTGAGAGTTAGGATGCAGTGCTGGTGAGAGAAGACACTTACCCAGTGGTTTCCGAGGGATGGTTGAGCTTCCAGGTCCCATGCCGGTGCCTGAGGGTTGTGGCTCAGCTGGTGACATGGAGGGATGCCATTAAATCACGTGGTGGTTTTGCAGGGGACAGGGATGTGCCTGCCTGCTGACCTGCTCAAGGAAGCAGGATCACAACGGTGACTCTAATCCTGCCCTTGTGATATGCTACATTAGCCTGGCTGGGTTATCTGGGAAGGCCTTGCTCCAGGACCCTTGCAGGGGTACAACCAGCTACAGACCTTGGGCTCCCCTTGGAGGTCCTGTTCCCAGTGCTCCCATTGCCCATCCCTCCAGGGAGAGGTGTACGGGACTGGGGCATTTGTTGGGTCCCGGTGTGGACATGTGGGCACCCTGTGCAGTTCTTTCAGCCTTCCCTAGTGAGTCAGCTCAGTGGTATCGTGCCGCTTGGCTCTGCTATAGTGTCTGAAAATGCTCTGGAGCAAGCGAGTGGAAGGTCCTGCTGCTCCCCAGGATGCTCCAGGTTGTTGCTCTGCTGCAGGCAATGGGAGAGGAGCTGGCAGGGGCAGGTCTGATGGAGAATGGAGGATTATTCCCTTTCCCTAACAAGCAAGCTGAGACAGACGTCTCCGACAGCCTCTACACCGCCTCTGCCTCAGCAGAGAGAAATGCAGAGCCAGCCAGCCTTTACCGAAGCTTGGCCCGCAGAGCAGAGGGCAGGCTGTCAGGAATAGGCTGCGTTATATATTACCGGCTTGTTCTTCAGCAGGGGGAATAGTGGAGGCGGACGGTGGTGGGTCTGCCTGGGACCACACTGCACGGGCTGCATTAGGTGGCAACTCGTTGCCCACGTCCACAAAACCTCCTGCACAGGAGTCCCTCGCGGCTCACCTGCTGATGGGAACGAATGGTCACCCGTGTCTGTTCCTCTGCAAGAGGACATTGTCACAAGGCAGAACAGACGGAGCAAGCCATAACTGGGGAGAAAAACACCATGCAAAGAGAAGCAAAGATGGGCAGGGCCACAGGGGCATTTCCCAAACTATGGAGGATGTGGGTCTGGAACAAGAAACGTACGTTTGTATTGTAAATATTAGAGCTGCAGAGTTTTGCGAGTTGATGCCAGCTCCCCTCCATCATCGCTCCTCCTGCTCACCACTCGCTGGCACAGCCCCAGGATAAACAAAAAAGGTCAAATACAGTGTTCGCTCCAAAGGGATCTGTTGTCCGCCACGTGGAAGCTGTGTGGGGTGGGCTCAGCTGGAGCTATCGCAGGTCGGTATCTGAGCTCTCCCCTTTTCTGTAATGGAGAGCAGTGCTGTGCATGGGAGAGGCCAGGGAAAAGATCAGAAACATCTCTTCTCATTGTTCTCTATAGGGCTGGTTACTTTTTGCCATTGCTTGTGCCCATCTGAATATTGCTGTTCACCTTGAAATGCTCCGTCTCCCCAAAATGCTTAGTCCCGTATGTGCTCTGCTGCCAAGTGTACCTGCCAGAATGGGGCAGGGATGCTGCCCGCTCCCTCTGAGTGTGCCCGAGGGGCTCAATCTCCTACCGCCTGAGTGTAAACAAAGCGCAGAGATACCCATCAGCTGTCTAGGGGACAAACCTCAGCTCTGGAGATGTAGGAAAAAACTTGGCCTGCTACCTGGTGAGAGAGCTCCTTCCAAATCTGCTCAGCCCCGGTGGCTCCCGCAGGCCCTGGGCAGAGGTCTGGAGGCTGCCGGGCAAGTCTGAAATGCCTCGAGCATCCCTGGTTCTCTCGCCGCCCCCCTGCGTGCCCAGAAAGGCAGTGGCTGGGGCTGCACTGCAGAACAAGCACTTGCTTGAGATCTTTGTACACAGTTGTCGTGTTATTGTTTCACTTTTGGGGGTGGAACGGCACCTGTCATGTCCTGCAGATTTGGGGATCAGTGTTCTTAGCTGTGGCTGATGCTCTTGGCTCTCCCCCAGCGGGAGGTACAGCTCCCACCTTTGCACTGCCGCTCTCCTGTGCAGCCTCAGCCAGGTCCCTGGCGTTTGCCATCCACCCCAGATTTCCCACGCTGTGGCCTCAAGTCCTGTGCCCTGCATCCAGAGTACTTGGGATGCTCCGTTTTCCCTTGTGAGCCATGGGAATGCACATTTTCCCAGTGGTGCCGCAAGCCGGTGAGAGGCAGGGTCCCACCTAACCCGCTGGAGGTAGCTGCTGGTGTGACACAGCAGTGTGACGGGGGACAAGGGCTGCTTGCTGTCTCTTTACTATCATTAAGAGCAGCAAACGAAGCAGGAGCTGCAGGCCGAGCGCGGCTGCGGGGCCGTGCTAGCGGACACATCTCGCTGCGCTCTCGCGTTGTGGTCGCCCCCTCATCATGTGGCCTCGCCGCGGCCGCGTCCCCCGTTCCCTCCCCGCATCACCATTGCACGGGGGGGATCTTCAGCCTTGGCAGAGAAGATGCTCGAGCAGACTTGAGTTTTTCGGGGCAATTCATCGAGCCACTGAGCTGGTTCTGGGAGCAAACACCTGGATGAAGCCCAGCCGGTTACACCTCCTGCTTCTCGTTTCACTTGCAGCTCCCCAGCAGAAGTGGTTGTGTCTGAATTCACAAAGCTGAAAGATGCATTTAAGCAAATCAAGCATGTGGCTCTGTTTTAGATTTCTTTTCCTTTCTTCTCTAGCGTTTTAATTCTGCCTCTGTTGTTTATATCCCCGGCTTTTTAGATGCAGTAAAAATGAGCAGTCACAGGAATCTTAAGTAGATGGGATTTGCTTCTTTGCTGAAGCCAAAGCTTTGCATTCTGAAATCAAAACCTTCCTGAAAGAATAAAAATAGGAATGGGTTTTGGTTTTAATTCCCAGAGGTGCTCCCTTAGCTCTGAAGATGCGTAAGGATGTGAACACCAGAATTGCCACACTTTTTCACAGCTGAATGCAGCAAATGGTCACTAATTTGGTCCCCTTCTCCATCAAACAGAGGTCACTGCCTTCAGCAATGTTAAGTCGTTGGGTCTGGAGTTCGGTGGGGGATTTTGGTGTGTGGGATCCGACATCACCCTGGTTTGGAAAAGTATCTTAAAAAAAAAAAAAAGACAGCAAAGCAACAATCAGCCCTTGTGCTTAGGTGGAAATAAAGCAAATGTGGTCTCCACCAGTACAAGCCCAAGCATAAAAAACCAGAACTTCCTAGACTTAAACTGTGCTTCCTTGAGACGAGCGCTGTTCGACCCAATAGCTCCGATCCTTCCAGGCAGGGCAGCTCTTCACGCACACCATGGGCCACTGCCCAGGGCTTCGACTGCTGCTTCCACGTCTGATTTCTTGGCCTCCGTGCCCTGGACCATCCTCACGCAGTCGAAGTGTCCAGCCGCCAACCAGGCAGTGTGTCCCAGGCTTTGCTATCAAACTGGGAGGGAAAACTGAGCTCAGAGCGCAGGAACTGGCTGGATCTATCACTGCTGCTGTCAAGCTCTATTTTCTTTTTTTGTCTCTCTCTCGGGGTTTTTTTTTTTCCCCTCTTGGATGTTAAAATTGAAAATTGGACAGATTCAGCAGCCGGTGGCTGCAGCTAGGATTTGGCTTTGAATAACGCAGTCTCGATATCCTTTCTTAAATTAGATGGCAGGATCCTTCTCCGTGTCTCTTGGGTGCAGTTATTTTAATAGCGAGGAGCCTGTCTTCACGAAGCGGGGCTGTGTTTCTGCAGTCAGGGCCGAGTGAGCCATCGCTGGTACAGCTGAAGCACTCGCTCATCGCCCATGACAGGTGCCGGAGAAGAGTGAAAAACACCCAAGTCTGGAAGAGCTCATTGCTGTGCCCCCAGCGAGATCCAGGTCCTAATTTTTGGCTCTTCCAGTGACTGACTTTAGCAAGTGCTGATCCGTTTACACTATAGAGCGCTGGGTGTTTTTTTCCCCTTTCGATATAAAGTGGTAATATTGTTCTTTTTTTCCCACCGTAAACTCTTCTTTATCCTATAAATACAGTTCAGCTGCACGGCTGTGCATGTGCCATGTGTGCCAGGCACTCAATTCGTGTCACCACTACCATTTCCTATGTTCAAATCCAGAATCCATCACAAAGGTGATAGATTCACACACTCCCCTCCGCCAAGTTCAGAGCTGTTTTTTGGTCTGAGAGAGAGCATCTCTCAGCTGTCCCCAGGAGGGGCTGCCCTGAGAGCTGCCTCTGCCTACAGTACAAACCAGCACCTATCCCACTCACCCGCTGGGAGTCACAGGCTGTCATTAACACTCAGACTGATCATTTCGGGTGGCCAGGCGCCACAATTCTTCTTTCTCTTTTTTTAGGTTTTGCACAGACACAACAGGAAGCGAAGCTGGGGCTGTGAGACAGCAGCGGGGAGACAGCGGTGGGGTCAGGATTAGCTCCTGGGGGCCTCTGGGGTGCATACGCACGTGCAAGCACGTGTGCTCTCTTCAGTTCCCTTGGCCGGAGACCACTGAATCTCCAGGTTGTAACCCTCTCCAGTGTTTCATATTGGAGACCACGAGTGGAGCTTTTGGCTCCTTGTGGCCCCAGGGTCCAGCCTGTAAAACGCCCGAAAGCTCTATCTTCCAGCCCCAAAGGAGTTGGGGTTCCTCCTGCTGCATCTCAGCCAGACTCCCACTGTTCTGGGGTTTCCAAACCTCTTCCTAATTGGCACCCGAACAAGCGGGCATGAAGATGTCCTGCATGTGAATCACCCCCAGTGCCTCCCTGCTGGCCCATTCCCAGGGGACGGTCACATCCCGGCTCGTACACACATCCAACCCTTGCAGCCTCCCATGGGGCAGCAAGTCCTGGGATCAGCCGGTCGCCTCGCAGCCCTTCTCAGCAGCTCTGGATCTGCCTTGGTCCCAGGAGAGCAGAGCTGTCAGTGCTGCAGGTGAGCATCGCCAATGCTACGGATAGTAGTATTCATGCTTTTTTTGCTGCTATGGCAAATAGCTCACCTGATATGTTTCAGGACTTCATTTACCTTTTTTATGACTGTCACACTGGCAGCTGATAGCCCAGAACTAATGCATCTGGGACCTCCTGCCACTTCCAGCAGCGAAGTAGCAGAAACTGCTGAATTCCAACATTGCGAAATTGAATTCTGTTGCATTTCCACTCCCTGAGTCCAGGACGACGCTTTAGTTTCTCTGTTTGGTGTTTCAGTCTCTCCCTGCCATGGCAGCCTTTCTCAATGCTTTGACTGTCATCACTATCTTTCTATTTTTATGTCAATTCATTCCTGAAGTATTGATCCCAAAGCCAACCTTAGAGATACTTTGCTGGAAATCTGCCTTCTGCCCGGTATTTTCCGTTTAAATGCCACCTGCTTTCCCGTTGCTTGTGTCCCTTTCAGTTCACCTTTTAAACTTCATCTTCTCTGCGTGAAGGACGTGTTTCCTGTGGTATGTCATATCTCATACGTTATGTATATCTGGGTGAAGATCTACCACATACGTTTGATCTACAGAAACGGCTTATTTCATTGACGGATCAGGTTGCGCGGGTATAAGCTGCGCTTAGTAAATGCCTTGTTGATTTTATTCCCCTCTCCAGTTGCACCCACATCTTTCAATTGTTTTCTTTCCTTCAGACTGTTTTCTAAAGCCTTGGTAATGCTGATGTCAGCCTAGCAGGCTTGTTGCTGCCTGAATCCTGTCTCCTGGCCAAACTCTTCAATTCAGGCGCTGGATTTGCTGTTGTGGTTGCAGAGGACCTCCCTCCGTAATTAAGAGCTTCTGCAGCCAAAACAGCAAATTCCTTCACTGGTGCTTCCAGAAGTCTGGGATGGGCATGATCCAGTCTTTCCCTCACCTCACACATGTCTGGCTGTCTTTGCAATCAGCTAGTACACCTAAATATTCACAGCTTTAAAATCTATTCCCTTTTCCAAAGAGAGCTGGCAAGTCATTGAAAGCCCAGATCCTGCTGCGGTATCGATGTCACACCGCTGCGAGAAAACAGCTCCGGTTTTGATGGGACAGCACTAAAATCTGGGCTGTAGGGGGAAAGGGGGGAGGGAGCGCGTTGCCTTTTTAAGCTCTGAAGGAAAGACTGAAAGCACTTGTAGCACAGGAGGCTCCAAAATGTGCCTGAGCTCCCTTTGGGCTCACCTCATTTGGTGATTTCTGGTCAATGTTACTGCCTTAGCATGGGGTTTTCAGTTTCTTGCTCTGCATCGCTCCTGTTCCCTTGCTTCATCCTTTGAAGATGCAAAGGACAAATGTGATATTTCCTTCTGCCCGTCTCAGTGAAAAACATTTTGGGTTTGGATCACGGACGTACACTGTCTTGATACTTGTTATCCAAATGGTGATCCAGCAGTTGCCAAGGGTCGATCTTTTCTCCTCTTTAGAAACTCGATATACCTTAGCTAAGTGACATCCCTGCTTTCAGATGCAGTTGTGGCGATGCTAAATTTCCAAGGATTACCACTGCATGTGGTGGAATCTGGGAACCTCAGTGAGAAGCTATAAAGTCAGGAAGAAAGCCAGGATGCAAAGATCTTGGCAGCTCCCCTATGATGGAAGATCCTGCTGTACTCAGAGCCATGGTGCCAAAATGCAGCATGAACTATTAATTTACTCTGATGTTACTCCCTCCTCAACACTGTCATATATTTCAGTATTCCTTGGCCTTCCCAAACTTCTTGGAGTCCCAGGAGCATCCCAGGGATGGGTAAGCCAACGGTACGGGGGATTGACTTGCTCTCAGCATGAACGAGTGGAAGAAAGGGAATGTGTAAATGCCGTTGCCCACCTGCCCCCTTCCTCCCTCCTCCTCCTCGCAGCCCAGGCTGTATCCCAGATCTGATGGAAGAAACAGGCACAGATCAAGCATCGAGCCTTTCCCCGGCTCCCCCTCCATGTTTGGGTTCCTCTCCAGCTGTGCAGTTCAGCCAGCTGTGGAGCCCCTTGCGCTCAGCCTTCCTAAGGTGGGCCATTGCCTGCTTGGAGTAGGCGGTGAAGGCGAGAATGGGATGGGGACAGGATGGGGAGAGACCCCAGGATGGGAGCACGCTGTGGGATTGCATGATGAGGTGCTTGGGATGGAGCAGCCGGGGAAGAGGCGTTTTGTGTTCAAATTAGGGCTGAGCTGTGTTCACAGAGCTGCAATGAGGACCTGGGGGTAGGGCTGGGAGAGGAGTGCAGCAGCAGGGATGTTGGAGGTGCTGGGGCTGCGGGATGGTAAACAGGGGATGGCCACAGCTTGGGGTCATGGGGCAGAGCTGTGTTAGGTGGCAAAGCCTGGTCTCGGGGGGGCTGGACTCTGTTAAATCACTGTCTACAGCCTCCCGCTGCATCCCTGGCCTGCCTACTGCTGTGACAGCCAGTGTTGTTCTGCCAGGCGATCCCAGATGTTTTGGGGATGCTTTGGGGCACAGGCAGCCCGGACCTGTCTCCATTTGAGCGCACGCTGCTGGCCGCAGGCATTTGCAGCCGCTCTGACCCCAGCCCTGCAGAAGATGGACGCTTTGGTCCCACGGGGCACACGGATCGGCTGCTGCCCTCCGCATGCACCGGTGCTGGCACGGTGCTGTGCTGAGCCGCACACGGTTGCAGCTGCTGCATCTCCCCCTCTGCCACAGGGTTTAGCACTGTCTTCAAAAGTCGTCCTCTCGGCCCAGCCAGGAGCTTGGTGCTTTTCTCCGTGGGACGCCGCGTGTAGCGCGAGCAGACGGTTGCTGAGGGGGGAGGCTTCCTGCGGTTGGAGCCGGGTGAAAACCTGCCATTGGGCCAGACGCTTGCTCTGAAGGGTTTGGCGAGCGCCCCGGGCAGGGGATGGTGTCATCGCTTTGGAGAGCGAAAGCTGTCAAGATGCAGTGAGTGTGGAGTGCTGGCGTCTTCCCCCTGCCAGCTCAGCGCTCCCAGGCTCCTCCAGCCGCACGGGAGCAGCCTGGCAGCAGTTTTTTCCTTTTTTTTTTTCCCTCTTCCCCTTTTTTTCTGGAACCCTGTACAGCATGAGCATAGCGGGGATCCCAGGGGGTTTGCTGCTATCCGGAGAAGATGCCTTGTTCTCTGCCAGATCTTGTGCTGGGGAAGGGCTGGAGGAAATCCATTTTGCAACGTTTCTGCTGGGGCTGTTGGCAGGAGTCACGCGAGGTGCAGCAGTCCCCAGCCATGCTTGTTCCCCTGCCTCAGCAGCACCGAAGGGCGCAGACCAGAGCGGTCGGAGCATGAATCTGACCTGCCCAACCTCTGCTCTCTTCCTGCTTAACTGCAGATTTGCTTTTTGTTCACCCTAAAGAGCCTCCTGCCGAGCCAGCCCGCTCCCGGGCCATGGCCTGACCCTGCAGCGGGCGCTGCAGCCTTTCCCCGGGACGGCGTTTCCATGCACCCCTGCACAGCACCGGCACAAGCAATTTGCATTTCTAGCAGCTTCAGGTCAGCCTAAACCACCCGGGCTTTGCTTCTGTCCCTCGTGAGAAAGGTTCTGGTTGATACACGTATTCATCTCGAAAACAAACGCCTACACATTGCTTTTACTAAATATAGGACAAGCGTCTGCTACGGTGCAGGGCACTTGCAGACACCTCACCGCGGGGTCACGCTTTTAAATCGAACAGGAGTTTATCAGTCCCGGCCAGGGAAGGGACTCGAGTTTAATGCTCTCTGCTTGCAGATTCAAGCTGGAGTGAGTCGAGTTTTCAAGGTCGATCTCATTCCCTGTCATTGGCAGAGGGCTGAGCCTGGAAATGTGAAACGGGGCTCCTCTGGGATGAGCATCTCAGCCCAGCGCTGCGTACGTTGGATCTTCTGCTTATCTCTCGTTAGCACAGATGCCGTTTCACCCTCCTGTGGGGTAACTGATACCGGGGATTGAGGAAGAAACCGTACCTTCTCGTTGAGTCACATTGCGATCAATCCAGTGCGGCAGGAAGTGTCATTTCCCCCGACCGCGCAAGCGTGCGTGCGCTGCTGATGAAATCTCATGAGGTCAGGCAGTCATTTCCCCCTCATTACAGCTCGAGGAATGAATCATGTTTCGCTTAGACCCTGGTGACTTTGTGCTTTGGAGCAGTTTTCATTTAAGCAAAATATAAGCACGTGAAAATGAAGATGGGATTTGGATTTTTCCTTCTGGTTATTTTGGTTAAAAAGATGCCATCTGGGGCTTGTATAACAAACTTGGTTTTGTTTGGTGATGGTCAGTGAAGGAAAAGATCCAGAGCCCCAAATCATCATGCAAAAAGCCTCTGTGTTAGAAACCTTCATGTTAGCAGAAGTGGCTTGTGAGAGATGCTTTTCCCTCCACCACGTCCGTCCGTCTGAGATTTTGGAAGGTCCCTGTAGGTGCCGGAACTTGGAGGACTGGGAGAACCTCCCAGGCCACGCTCTCCCGAACAATGGGTCCTATCATCCCCTTCAGATAAAACATCATCGTCCCTTTTAAAACTCACAGTGTGATTTCTTCTGTGGAAGCCAACCCCAGGGTTGCACAACCCCCATGGTTAGAAACTTTCTTCTCACATGAAAACTGTCGTGGCATCCTCTGCCAGCGGCGAGGGTCAGATCCAAGAAGCAGAGGTGGGTGAGAGGTGGGACAGCTGCCTCAGGTGTTACTGCAAGCGAGAGCCTGCGCCCCTGCCGTGGCTGGCTCCGTGCATTAGCTTTGGGATATCCAGGCCACGTGGTTCTGCCCCCGCTGTGCTGGGACCAGGTCCCTGGGGCTGAGGGACGGCAGCTGAAGCGGATGCTTCGTAGCCTGGAAGGTGGATGCATCCCTACATAATTTATGAGCATGAGAACTTGAGCATCTGTCACCGACTGAGTGTCCGGCACCGCATTTGTGTCTGCCCGGATCCAGCCTTGGGTTTGGTGCTGCTGCAAATGGACCCCTGAAATCAAACCAGCTGCTCTGCAGGCAGGGAAGGGGCGAGGACTGCGCGGGTGGCTGTCTTCAGCTTCAGACACTCGAGGAGATGTTGCTGGTTTAGAAGGGAAGAAAAAAAAATAAATAGCAAATAAGAACCTAAAACAACTTACCAGTCAGACGAAGCATCTGACCAATTTGTCTGTTAATGACCGTGTCTCTGAGCCTGGAAATGCCAACTCCGAGCCCGTGGGGGCTCAGCACAGAGCTGCCAGTGTTGGATCTGCCCCTTATCTCTGCCCAGCACAGACGCTGTCTCGCCCCTCACGGGGCCGCAGCGATGCTGGTCGGGGTCCTGCCGCCTCCTGGGTCATTCCCTCGCCAGTGCAGCCTGCACGCAGTGGCATTTCCCAGATGCACGTGGATCAAACTGTTCCCCGTTGCTCTTGAAATTGTAACAAGCTGTTATCTTTACTTACGGTCTTTTATTTGTTTAGAGGTTAAGTCTGGATCTTTTGAACACTAACTGCAGGTTTTGTTAAAAAATAAGAGGGAGGGACAAGCATTGCTTGAGCATCTTCTCCCAGAGCCAAGCGGATTTGTCTCTTCTCAGGGGACGTTGCCTCATCCCAACTTGGGCATCTCCAGAGAGGGTGAGGGAAGCAGCCCCTCCAACCCCTCTGATTTTTCTCGCTCCTTTTGCAGCTGCAGAAGACGGGGTTATGAGATCCACCTGGCAGGGGAAGGCCGGTCGCAGCCCACTCCAGGCCCTGTACAAGAGTGACCAGGTAAGGGGACAGGGAGATGGGGGGTGAAGAGGGAGTGGGGTGATGAGGGTTGACCCCTTCTTCCACCCCTCTGGTGTGCAGGGCACTGCGCTGTCTCCAACCACCCCCAAGGTCCCCACGCCTGAACCTCTGGCCGTCTCCAAAAGAAAAGACCCCACTGCTTTGGGGAGTAATTGTTGATAAAAAGACTGCTTATGGCCCTTGCTAGTGCTTGGGCAAGTGGTTTCATTACCGGTGGGCTGAGCCGTAGCTGGGCAAACCCAGGAGATTTCACTCCCTGAGGATTTCAAAGTCAACTCTGGGCCATCATAGCAGGGCAAGAGCATCGTTGCTGCACTTTCTGAGCTAATAATTGATAGATGCTTCTATGTTGGGTGCTATATATATATACACAAAAATACATATATGCATATATATATATACACGCACATATACAAAGCTGGACCCAGCCATGAGTGCTTTATAACCCAGGACATCTCAGTTCTCTCCATCACCCTGAGCTGTGCCGGCTCCACCTGCTGAGACAGGGGCCGGCAGGCACAGCCTGGGCAGGGAAACGTCCCCCTCCAGGTGGGCGTAGTGGATCCCTGTCCCTGCAAGGGTCTGCTGCAGGACAAGCCATGGTCACTGCTTGAGGCAGGGAGCACTCGCCCTCACCAGCCACCGGTGCGTGCAGCTCAGCTGGCATCGGTGACCCAGCATCGGTCACCCCCCATGCAGCCAGACCTGTCTTTGCAGAGGGATCCTCGCCCACAACTTCCCTGCAGGAAATCCTGCAGGAAAGCACCCTCCAACCAGTGCAATGGACCGGGCCGTGGCTACACGCCCCAGCCACCAAATGTGCCCTGCATCTCCCCGCATCCACAGGGCAGTCATCATCTGCAGCGCCCAAGAAGCAGAGGGCAACGCTGCCTGCAGCTGGCTTCCATCCCCACTGCCTCCCCGCTGCCCATCGGCACTGCCCGCTGAAGCTGGAGCCAGATCTCCTTTCCATACCTGATGCTTTTATGTCTATAAGCAGCCGAATTGCATTTGCTCTGGGAAAAATGGCAGATGCGAACTTCCTTGGCCACGATGCCGGCAAACCCTAACGCTGCTGGAATGTCAAGGTGTTATTTCCTTAAAAGTGATACTTAATTTCTCTGGCTTTTAAAGAGAAGGAAATGAAGGGAGCAATTTTGCTCTGGAATAGCTGCAAGACATGCGCTTATTCCAGTGGGCGGCTGTCGAAAAATAGTCACATTTATCTGTTGCCATGCCTGCAGACAGTGTCTGTCTGTCTGTCTCTCTGATCCAAGTTTTGAATTATGCAAGTGCAGGGAAAAACACCTGAAAAAAAATCACATTATTAAAATCCCTCTTTTTTTTTTTTTTTTTTAAAACACTTGCAAAAAGGGTTTCCGATTTTAAAAGGTGATGGGGAGCCTCCAAACAAAAGAAATTCCTGCTGAAAGGTTTGACTGTGTCGCAGGGAGGTGTACCAGGAGAATGCCTCTTCAGCTATGATTATCACCTCCCTAGGTGCTACATCCTCTTCATATCCAAGTAGCCAGCAATGTCAAAGTCATCTCTTGGTGGCAGGTGGAGTCTGTTGACCTGCATTTCCTCCATCTGAGTGTTTTCCCTGATCATCTCCCTCTTGGAAGGAGCAGGGATGGGATGCTTTCTCCTGCCCCTGTCTCAGGTTACTGTCCACGTGGGTTCCTGGAGAAAGTGGTCACTAAGGTGACCTGCGAGGTTATTTCTTATGTGGAAATGAGATCCAAAAGGGTCTGAGTGTGGTTCATCCCTTGCAGGAGAAGCTTTTTGCCCAGATGTTAGTGCCCCTCTGAAGGTGACGGGTCTGCTGGATCATCCACGGGATGGGCAGGTCGTCTCGGGATCCCAGCTCCTGGCAGGAGCTTTACAAAGCCCCATCTCCACAACGCTGCCTCTCCCAGCCTCTGGTGCCTCCCAAAAACCCTTACGGGCCCCCCGGGAGAGGTGAGGGTGCACCCGAAGCTTGGCAAAGGGTGTCCTTTGGCATGCATAAGTGATGACAGCTGTCAGCAGCAAGGATGTAGGGACCAAGGAGGTGGCCTGCCCTTGCCCTTCATCTTGAGGTTGCCACCTCTCTGCAGGCTGCAGAGACGTTTGCCGTGGTGCCCTGTGATGCCAGCAGGACTGTCTTCGCAGTCCCAAAGTGGAAGCCACCGTTGTCTTGCGACACGGGCGTCATTGCATTGCATTATAGCAACAGCTCCGCGGGGTCAGAGCTGCCCCGGGTTGGCAAACGGGCGGTGAAGCCGTTAGCCGTTGTGGCCCAGATGAGGTTCCCAGCAATGATCTCAGGGCTGAACGCGAAACCTCCCAACCCTCGTGAGCAAAACGGGGAGGGAGTGGGCAGGAGGAGGAGGGAACCTTCCCCTTCTGAGTTCCTGGAAATGGTTTCCTTCCCCAGATGTTTTAATGACATTTTGGGATTTCCATGACAGTAAAGGTCACGTCCCCAAATCTGGAGGTGGGGGTTCAGCTGGGGCAGGGGTCGGGGGGCTCTAGGCTCCTGGGAAGCTAATGCAGCGGCTGCCAGGCCTGGACGCAAGGATCAAAAGGGATAAAGAAAACAGACCTCCCTGTGGACAGAGGAGACTGTGACCGGAGCTGAGGCATCAGACTGGCTGGTGTGGAAAAAGTCCCTCAGGAAAAGAAACCCAAAGCCCTTGGGATGGGCCACCCCACCACCTCCAGCGGTGCCTCGCTCCTCTCCATCATGCCCTGCCACCCCACCTCTCCCCCAGCTCCCCGTCTGCTCCCCAGGGTTCGACCGTCAGTGTTAAAGACCATTTTCCTCCGCCCGTCTCCCTTTGCCCTTCCTTGGCAGCACACCCGCGCCATTTCCATCATACGTGCCCACACTCGCATGCCACGTTTCTGCCTCTTGGCTGCGGCGTTCGCAGCAAGCCCGTGGGTGTTGGCGTCAGCGCGATGCAGCGATGCCCCGTCGCAGCCGGGAGGTCTGCGGGGCCCTGCGCCAGCAACGGGGCTGTGCTCTTTGCCCCTGGAGGGGTCAGGCCGTGTATCCCCCCCCGGACTGGTGTAAGGGAGAGCTTTAGCCCAGTGTGTGTGGGTGCTATAACAAATATTCAGTTGTTAACCCTCTCTGCACTGCCTGTTCTTCCCTCGCCCCCTTTGACTTGACTTCTCATCTGGCTCCTCATTGCATTTTGTTCTGTGTTTTGCTCCCAGCAGGTCCAAGGATTAAATGCACCAAATCAAGTTGTGTTCAAAGGGAACACTGTCCCCAAATATCCCACATGGGTGACTGCCAAACCCAGGAAAGGGGAGAGAATGAGGACAGTTGTGGGCCAAGTGTTGTGTGTAGGCCATGATCAGCTTCCACAAGCTGGTGACGATCTCTTGTTTTTTCTCCCCAGTTTGAGCAGTCATCACTGCAGGTTGTTCACCAGCAGAGACGAGAGCTGTTGAGCAACATCTGCAACCGTTACACCCGCAAGCGGCGTCTCCTGCGGCCGGATGACTTGCGGCACTTGGTGGTGGATGACACACATGGGCTGCTCTACTGCTATGTGCCCAAAGTGGCCTGCACTAACTGGAAGCGGGTGATGATGGTCCTGACAGGGCAAGGCAAGTACCGGGACCCACTGGAAATCCCCGCCAACGAGGCCCACGTCTCGTCCAACCTGCGCACCCTCTCCGAGTACAGCATCCCCGAGATCAACCACC
Source organism: Theristicus caerulescens (assembly GCA_020745775.1). Classification (NCBI taxonomy): domain Eukaryota; kingdom Metazoa; phylum Chordata; class Aves; order Pelecaniformes; family Threskiornithidae; genus Theristicus; species Theristicus caerulescens. Next base: position 3,901,405 of record CM036566.1, read on the forward strand.
GCCTGCGCAGCTACCTCAAGTTCATCTTCGTGCGGGAGCCCTTTGAGCGCCTGGTCTCGGCGTACCGCAACAAGTTCACCCGCAGCTACAACACGGCCTTCCACAAGCGCTATGGGACCAAGATCATCCGGCGGCACCGGCAGGAGCCCAGCGACAAGGCCCTGGAGCGCGGGGACGACGTGCGCTTTGAGGAGTTTGTCTACTACCTGCTGGATCCACGGACGCAGCGGGAGGAGCCCTTCAATGAGCACTGGGAGCGGGTGCACTCACTCTGCCACCCCTGTATCGTCCACTATGACGTGGTGGGCAAGTACGAGACCTTGGCCGAAGATGCCAACTACATCCTCCAGCTGGTTGGGGCCGACACGAGCGTCAAGTTCCCATCTTCATCCAAGACCACCAGGACGACGGATGACATGACGGCCCAGTTCTTCCAGGACATTAGCCCTTTCTACCAAAGGAGACTCTTTAATTTATATAAAATGGACTACTTGCTCTTCAATTACTCCATCCCCTCATACCTCCGTATCCGATGAGGGAGGGGCTGGGGGGAGAGGTGAGGGAGAGCTGGGTAACTCTCGTCTTGCCACAATTCCTCTCCCCCCACCCTGTGCTCATCTCTTGGTTGACTTCTCCCCCATGCCCTCTCCGTTACGGTCTACTGCACATCCTGATGCCTCGTTCATGCATGGTCTGGAGGGAGGATACCTCTCAAAACACTGGGGCTGGAGCTTTTCCTTCCCTTTCCCTCCCACCCTTCAACATCTACAGGGGACGGTGGTGGGCCTGGACCCTGCTGGGTAGGAGGGCTTGCCTTGGCTGGGGACTTCACTGAGAGACTCTTCTGCAGATCCAGGTCTGGGGAGGCTCCTTTTTCGGGCAGGATCCCTTCAGGTCTTTCTCCTCCTTACTGGGCTGTTGGGGGCGGCCACGGCGTCTCGGGGGGCAGAGTGGAGCGTGTCAGAGACTTGCATAGAACCAGAAATAAAGCAATAATTTAATGTAAGTCTTTCCTTTCGTTTAAAATTGCTCCCACCTTTTCTTTTTGCCTTGTTCTCCTCTGTCCTCCGCCACCTTCCCGCACCGCCCCCCATTGCTGGGGAAGGCAGTGGTGTGTTACTGTGACCACGCATTTCTCCCTGACAAAGCCTGGAGGGCTTTTTTCATTCCTCTCCTTCCACGTGCTCTCAGTTGGGATGCAAAATGCTCCAAAGAGACAGAGAGGAGCAGGTTTGCGGCAGGTACGGGCTGATAGAGACGCAGCGCTTTCTCCTGAACTACAATAGCAGAGCGCTCCGTGCCTGTGTGCGAGCGCGGCTCTGGATTTCTGGTCAAATCCAATAAATCCAGGCCCTATACCTCCTGTTTTTTAAGAGCAGGCGATAACTGTTTTGCAAAGCCATATGTATAACACGGGTGCAGGTGTCTACTCAGATGAAATCACGTCGTCTGCGGTGTCCTGCCCATCGCCCCGCTGGGCTGGCAGGACCCCGCTGTCAGCGCCGGCTTCTCGTCCCCTGCCACCATGCGCTGCTCCCGTGCGCAGCCGGTGCCTCCCGCCTGGGGTGGCCACATTGCACTGGGGGACGGAGAAGGGAGCTGGGGCAGGGCTGAGTTACAAAGTGCTTCGGGGAGCACTGCACTGGGGTGTGGGAGATCGTTGTGGTACTGGAAAGGTGATGCTGGACTGGGAAGACCAGAGAAAGAGTGTGTGTGTGCCTGTGTGTGCACACACGCACGTGTGTGTGCCTGTGTGTGCACACACGCACGTGTGTGTGTATGTGTGTGTGTATGAGAAAAAATTGAGAATAAAAATGGGGACAGAGACACCTAGAGGAAAATTCCCCTTTGGCTGCCTGGCTTTGGACAATTCATTCCTTGAAGAAGAAATGAGGAGGAGGGGACGAAACACAAAAGAAAATTACACACCCAGTCCAAGGATTTTAAATTAAAACCAGTCCAAGGAGCTGTATTTCTTTAAAACTGTATTTTAGTCTTTCCTCTTTTCTGTTCAGCTTTGGCTTGGTGGCTGCCTTTGTAAATAAACACGCCGGTAATGGATGCTGTAGAGTGTGTCTGCTGGCTCAGCTGCGAACGCTTGACTTATTAGTGCAATACAATGGGAGGTTTTATAAACCCCAGTGCTCTCAGGCTCTTTTAAAAAATAACGTTTTCATCTAACAACTTTTGGCTGTTCTAGCTTAACCTTTTTCCTCTCTGCCTCTGATCGGCACCTATATGCTGACACTCCCTCCTTGGTTGCTCCATTTGGAGATGGGGTTTAGCAAAGCAATGAAAAAGAAAAGGAAATAAAATCGCTGGTGCTCCTGGCAGTCTGACTGATTCTCCCAATCTGGACCGGCGATCTCGCGGAAACGGCCTTTCTCGTGCTATCTTAGTATCTCCCCATCTCGCTGAAACTCAAAGCACAAAAACAGATTATGTGATGCAACACATTTCATCTGCAGCATTCGGGCTTGGAGTGCATTCCTCCTGCTTTCTCAGGAGTCTCGAGTTCCCCGCTTAGCACTGCCTCTGCTCGGAAAAATCATTTTTCAAATCACCACAAGCTCCTTTCATCGCTTTTGGTCATGAATCATAATTTGGGGTCAGATTCAGAGTCACAAAGGGATGGATTTTTGGATGAATTTCTTTTTTTTTTTTCTTTTCCTAGATACTGTTCCCTGCAGGTAGCTCTTAAAAGCTGATGGCACAGTGGGTGGCAAGGACAGATACACAGCCCCTCTCCCGTTGTGCTGTCTGTGGGTGTTCAGGCAATGTCTGCCTCGCTGGGAGCCCCTTTGGGCTCTCGGTGGTGTGAAAGCGAGGGAACGGCACGCTCCAGGCTTGGTCTTCAGCCAGCTGGTTTCTAACCTTTCCTGCAATGGTGGTGATTTGGAGACGGTCCCAGTTGCGATGGCTGGTTGATCGGCAGCCGGTCCCCCGGCATCCCCATCAGACCCGACCCATTGCCCCAAACAACCACAAAGCCACACGAGTGCGGAGCAGATGCAGCCCTCCAGCCTCAGCCATGGTCTGCTGAGGGCAATATCGCGCTGAGATTTGGTCTGTTACAGGGCGTCTTTCGGGTCACATAGGACCTTTGGAAATCACAGAATCATAGAACCGTTTAGGTTGGAAAAGACCCTTAAGATCATCGAGTCCAACCGCTAACCCAGCACTGCCAAGGCCACCACTAAACCATGTCCCTAAGCTCCACGTCTACCCATCTTTTAAACACCCCCAGGGATGGGGACTCAGCCCCTGCCCTGGGCAGCCTGTGCCAGGCCCTGACAGCCCTTTGGGGAAGGAGTTTTCCCAATCCCCAACCTAACCCTGCCCTGGCGCAGCTTGAGGCCGTTCCCTCTCGTCCCATCGCTTGTTCCTGGGGAGAAGAGACCGACCCCCCCTGGCTCCAGCCTCCTTTCAGGCAGTTGCAGAGAGCGATGAGGGCTCCCCTCAGCCTCCTCTTCTCCAGGCTGAGCACCCCCAGCTCCCCCAGCCGCCCCTCCCCACCCTTGTGCTCCAGCCCCTTCCCCAGCCTCGCTGCCCTGCTCTGCCCACGCTCCAGCCCCTCCAGCTCCTTCTTGTCAGGAGGGGTCCAAAACTGAACATATACCAAAATACCCACCTTTGGGCTTTTTCTAAAAAACCCAACCAACAGCCACAATCCAACCCGTTTAGGTCATACCCTTGGCTTTCCCCCTACCTAAATACCATTTTCCCAAGCAAAACCTGCCCATGCAAACAGAAAATGGCCACTTTGTGTTTCTGAAGCAACCGCCTTCAGCCCGGGCTGGAGCTTTCCGGGCTTTGTCCGTGCCAAAGCCGAGCAGCAGCAGCCGGTACCGGTACCGGGGCTGGGCAGCCCCGTCCCTCCCGGCAGGCACCCAAAAAAGCTGCAGCGCTGGAGCAAAACGGAGTTAGGAGGCCACCGTGTGACTGGTGATCCCTACTACAAGCATTTTAATTTCCTAGGGCTCCTAGTTGGGTTCGTTTCTTTTTTTTTTTTTAGCTGTTTCACTGCATCCCTTTTTCTTGCCAGAGGAGAAAATACCAAGGTAATCTAGGCCACCTCTAAAATGTAATTAGGTTTGGCTTTCTCCTCTGCTTGGGACTGGGAATGGGGCAGCGCCTGATGTGCAACAAGGGCTTGAAAAGCAAGGAGATTCCCGGGAACTCCCCCCAGGACGGAGCAGGGCGGCATCCCCTCGGCCCTGCCCGAGCACCCCGCTGTGAGTGGGGAGTGATTCCAGGAGGAAGATGATGGTCTGGTGATGAAGGGCATGCATGCACTGCCAGGATCCCAAACGGACCAAAACACAGCCCTGCTTCTTAGTGGCAAAGGGGCTTTGGTGCAGCTGCCCTGAGGGGCCACATACCGTGTACTGTGCTGCGTTTTGGCCAAGGTTTGATGACGAGCGGAGGTGAAGACTCTTCCTGGGCCAAGGAAGCGAAGACAGGACCAACCATCCCACCAGGAATGAGCACAGCTGCTGTCACCTGCAGAAAGAGCAAAGGAACAGCCCCAACGGCAGCATTTCTACCCGTGCATGGACTTCTTTTGGTGCCCTTAAATACAAGCCTTACACTGCCAAAAAACACCCCAACTTGGTGTTTCTGCAGGGAAATAAACCTTCCCCGCAGGGCTGGCGCCCAGGGTAAGCGTGGCCATCACCCACCATGGCCCCACACTGAGCTCCCGCACCCGGGCTGGGCTGGGGGACAGGAGGGGACGTCCCGTGGCAAAGCTGGAGGTGCTGGTGGCTGCCAAAGCAGCCAGGTGAGAGCACTGGGGTGTCCCCGCTGTGATAAGTGCACCGACTCTGCCCCGAGCGGCACCCGAGCGAGTGTGGCTGCAATCAGACGGCCACCCCATCACCAAGCAGCTCGTTCGCTGGGGTGCCTGGGGCCGGGCACCGTGCCTTGCTGGCCAGGCAGCGCCGATTTCTGCCCAGGCTGGAGCCCTCGGTGCCACCTTGGCAGCGATGGGCTGGGGCAGGAGGACCAAGGTGGCCGAGGCAGAGCCGCCGCAGCCAGCGCTGCCAAGGTCACCCCGGCTCGGCAACGGGAGCCCAAAGACAAACGGAAAAATCCAAGTTAGACGTGATGATTGCACGCGGCTCAGCCTCGGGCAAGGAATAACCTTGCAAACCCTAGTTAAACCCTCCCTTCCTCATCCCCCATCAAGTGCCTATGAAAAATAAATGAAGAAACAAACCATGGCTGTTGCCATCTGAGGTAGCGTTCAGACTTCTGAGTCGCAGGGTGGCTGTGTCAGGCAGCCGACACGGGGCCAGCACGCCGCGGGCGCGCTCAGCGCGGGGCTCGGGGGGCGAGCGCCCACCCTGCCAGGTTGGCCCTGGGGTTCGGTGCGAGGCTGGGGAGCTGCCGGGGAGCCGTCAGAGCACCAGGGATGCAAAAAACAAGTAAGAACAGCCTCACTTTGGTATGTCTATGTGTGCACATGTATACAATGTAAATAATGATTACCTTATAATGTATAATAGCATTATCACAAATAATTGAAATATTTATAGGTGATAATACATGCATTATATGTAATATGTATATAAAGTATGTATTACAAGAATAATTAAACAGCTTTTAAGATTATAATTACGTTGAGTGATTATATCTTATATGATTGTAATACTTAATAGCCATTTGGTTTATATACGTGTATCTGCGTCTGTGTACATCATATATATGATATAAACACACACGTACCCCCAGCGTAACAGAGGGAGCACCTTCCCTTCCCGCAACGGTGAGCTTTGCCACAGTCCAACGTGGCTCAGCAGCTAACGGCGAGCCAGCCCCTTCCTCCGAGCGCCGCCAGCAGCTCTGCTTGCCCCAGCCTTCGGGCAGGTTGCCGGCGCTGTGGGTGTCACGCTGCGGAGCCGCCGGCCCCATCCCTGGTGGCCCACGTGAAGCTGTTGAGTTTCTCCTTCCAGTGGAACAAAACTGAGCTTCAGTGATCGGGAGGTTTCCTTCCAGAGCTCGCTGTGCACCACAGATTGGGTTGTTTACCAGCTGGAGGATTAAATAGACTTTCATTGAAGGGAAAAAAAAAATATGTAAGTGTTTTCAAGTATGTCTTGGAAGCAGTGTCTCGCTTGAAGGAGGCTTTTCAGACTTGCTTGTGTTTGCTGGCTGGCACTTTGCTTGTCCCTGGTAAGGATGCTGCATCTCACACAACGTAGAGTTTCTGGAAAAATACTGTATTAGGATGGAGGCAGTGAGTGCAAGCTGGGGGCGGGGGGGAAATAAATGCTTTGATTAGCCCTGAAAACAAACCCCCGCTCCCATCTCTCTCCCTACGGCTGGTGGCAGCCCCTTCTTTACTTGCAAGGAGAAACCCTTCTGCGCCCAGGAACGAGGGAGCCCCTGACCGCCCTTCCTCCCCAGCGCGGCTGGGATCTCCCCGGGGTCCCAGCAGCCGCCCCAGCACCCCAACGCGCCGGCCTCGCGGTGGTGCAGGGGGGCACCCACCCTCTCCCAAACCCCAGGGCCCTTCCTCAGCCCCCAGCCCGCAACGCTGAGATTTAGTTTACTGGGGGACAACTAGAGGCTGATCTCAGGAGCGAGCCTGAACTGCGCTGCTAACACAGCGTGAAGCAAAACCAAGGGAGATATAAAAAAAATGCTTTTTACATTTTTTCGCTGCCTCCTACTACAGCCGGGATCAGCTGGCTGATGGCTGCACAGGGCTTGGAGGATTCAGCACAAAGCAATTTTTTAATTTCTGCTTTATTCAAAACCAGCCAGCCTCATTCTTCCGCCAACACTCCACATTTGCCTTTATCCCCCTAGAGATTAAAACAAGGTAAGCCTTCGAGTGGCATCTCGTAGCATTTGATGGGTTTCTCAGTCCAGGGCAAGCGCTGAGCCCAAAGGGGCAGGACTAAAGAGCAGCAAGAAAGGAGCTCTCTTCTCCCACCTCTTCCCTTGTAAGGACGTTGCTTATTTGGGAGCTGTGAGGCCTAAATAGCAATAGAAGTCACTGGCAGCTCAAAGGGAGGTGCTGGTGACCGTGGCCCAGTAACGACAGACACCGCAGCAGAGGAGCCAGGCCCACCGCTGGCAGTGACTTTCCTGCTGGGTTAGATTAAAGACAGAAATCACTATGACATGTCCACACCCCCCCGTCTGAGCTCTGCTACCCACACAGGTTTGCTCTGAAACCATGTGGATTTTGTGAAGGACAAGGGAAGAAAGCAACCCCCTCCCCCAGATCTCCTCCCCAGCGCGTAACTCCAACGCACCACCACAGGGAGCATAAGCCCAGGCAGGGCCCGCTGCGGTGTACTGAAAGCTCTTAAAAGCTGAGGGTCCTGCAGGCGTTGAAACACCAAATCTCTGCTTCTAAAGGGAGGGAAGGGGGACGATGCCTGGGCAACCCAGTGGCTTCTCGCCGTGGGCTCGGGGCCACCGAGGCAGCCGGCGGCAGCGGGAGGGAGCAGCGCTGCCTGCCCAGTGCTGCCCGCTCACTGGGAGGGCTGGGGGGGCTCTCCTGGAGGAGCAGGTTCAGATGGAGCTACGGGAATGTTGATCCCAGCCGTGCTCCAGGGTTACACATAACCTTTGTTAGCAAAGGCCCTTTCGCATTTGCACGGGGACAGAAAGAAAAGGAGGAAAGAGTAAACAGGCTGAACAGCCAAATAACTACCCTTTCACTGCCCTTAAAAAAGGAAAAGGAAAAAAAATCCCCTTTATTGAAACCATTTCCTTTGGTTATATCATTTCTCTTGAGGCTGGAAGCAATTTTCAGTTCTAAGTGCGTTCCCCGCACTAAGTGCGCGGGCAGGAGGCTGACGCCTGGCTGCCCACCGAGGCGGACCCTGGAGAACAGCACCTCTTGCTGCGCCCTTCGTAACGTCCCCGCGTCAGCTCACAGCCCCAGCGCCTCCTGCAAGGGGGGAACACCCAAGCCCAGCGCGGGCAAGGTGCAGCACAGGTCACCCCGACCCAGCTGGGTCCCACAAGTAGGACACAGATGGCATCCATTACGTGTTCCCATCCCTGTCCTCTGTTAACAGTGACGACCAGAACAAGCCGAGCTCTGCCCAGAAATCCCCCGATGAAGGAACGCGCCAGTGCCGTGGCTTTGTTGCAATCACTTGGCAGAGGAGCAGCCACGTGTTGGGCACTGGGAATTGATGCTGGAATTGATGCTGCACCAGCCACGGGCTCCGGTCTGGGGCTTTTGGGGGACTGGAGGAACCAGGGGCAAACCTGTGCTATTAAAAGAGAGTTTCACACACCTGGGACCCTGCAGAGGGCTGGGGTGTCCTTAACAGCTTGTTCTTAGGACCAGCCTTGCCTTAGGGCCAGCCGTACCTTAGGACCAGCCTTACCTGATTCACACCAGCAGCAAAAGCATCCAGGTCCAGAGAGGACCTCTCCAAGGCAGTGGGGACATGCAGCAAGGAGGAGAAAAGACGGTGTTGAGGCAGGAGTTATTTGCCAGGACTGCTCAAGCCAGTGCCAAATTGGAGCTAATAAAGGTTTACAAAATAAAATGCTAAGCTCAAGTTATTAAAATATATATGTAGGTATCTGCTAATGCAGCCCCCTCAAACTGGGACCAGCAATCAGACGCTTGCTTTGCTTTCCCCGCAAGCCCCCTCAGCTGCTGCTGCAGTTATCACCCGTGGGTGCTCGGGGCCGCCGGCGGCGCAGCCGAGCAGAGCTGACAGCACGCAGGCTGCAGCCAGAGATAAAGCAGCGAGGCCCAAGCCGGGGGGAGCGTGTGCCTCGAATGCTGAAATCTCCCCCACCACGAAGCTGGTGTGCGCATGCTCTCCAGCTCAGCCAGCGTGGGGTAATTTATCCTTCGTAACAAAAAAAAGGAAGAGGAGGCTTGGAGAGGGGGGAGGCGACAGCTTGGGTTTTTTCAGGGAGTGTTTTCCCCACGCCTGGCAGCGCAGAGCTGAACAGCTTTTGCTGCTAGGGACCTTCAGCCACGTGTTGATCCCGTGCGGGGACCTCAGCTTTGCAGCAGCTCCGGGAGATCGGAGCAGCACCGGGAGCAAAGAAACACCCAAGGTCAGTAGGCACCCGACACAGCTCAAATGTAAGTGTGTAAGAGCTGGCAGGTCCTTGAATGAGGCATCTGTCTGCCAGCAGGCTGGCGGTCTCGACCTCCCCCTTTCCCTCCTCCAACACGTACAAAGGCAGATTATTATTAAAGTTGAGGCCTAGTGGCATTTTTCAAAGGTTTGATCGATGTCCTCAACTCCTGACTCTTGGGCATCTTCTTATCCAGAGGACCCTACTGCTTCTTCAATTTCCGTGAGAACTGGCTGCTTTCAGCCCACAAGCTTCCCTGACGTGTTCCTGGTAGCCCAAGGTAGCCACCCTGGAGCGAGGGCCTAAGGAATCATTTGCCAAATCCTCACCCAGCCCAAGACGGTCCTTATGCACGCACGCAGATTCTGGACTCATCACAGAGCAATTCTTAATGAGTGGATGGCGACTGTGGGAGAGGGAATGGGCTTTAATTCTGATCTGAAACATGGGGGCTGCAAAAGGCTGCTCTTGGTTAGGAAACACCGATTTTCCTGAAGCCCTATTAAAATTGTGTTGTCCAACCCTGAATGGATGAGAAAGAAGCGAGCAAGAAGTTCTACCCGACAAGTTTGAACCAGAAACAGGCAGAGCCACCACCCCCAAATCCACAGCATTACCTTTTTTTAACCACTTTATTTGTGTGTGTGTTTCTATAAACATTTTAACTACTGGACATTTCATAAACCATAAAAACAAACCTTCCTACCCCCAAAACGCAATCAGTCCAGCTTGTCAGTCAGACAACAGTGACACTGCCAGGGCAGGTAGGTGGTATCCCTAGATAACCTCCCACTGGGCATGAGCCAGCGAGGAGCTCACTGCGTCAGATCCTGAGCGTCTTGAGCGATGGAGAGGAGACAAGTTTAAAGACCTGGTTGCTCTCCTCCTCCAGGGATGTGATGGAAGAGAAAAGGGGGGGGCGAATAAAGAATTTTCCTTGATGGAAAGTCAGAGTCCGACGGAGAGGTTGCGACATCCACTTGCAGGATGGCAGGATCGGATGCAGTGACCTCGGCAGGCTTTGGAGCGACCTGGAGGTGCTAGGGACTGAAACCTATCAAAATGCTCATTCATTACAAATGGCCCAAATGCTCCTTAGCGCCTTGTTTGCCGGGTGCAGGTGTGAGCAGCGGGCGCTGCTTAAAACCAGCTTGCTCGCTTGCGAGGGCGCAAGTCTGTGGGTGCTGATTCCTCGGGGCGGGTGAGCCCAGCTGTAAGGCACGATGGGGAGGAGAGATGGGGCGTCAGGGGTGGCAGGGGAGGCCCAATCCAGCCGGGTGACCCAGTGCTCATCGCCAAGTACCCTGTTGTCCCAGAGGAAAGCACCGTGTCACACGAGTGATGCGGAGCAGCGCGTGGTCTCTCAGTTCCCCAGGTTCATGTCTGCACCGTGGACAAGCCAAACCAGGCGGAAACAGACGGCCAGGAATCCGGTGCCCAGGAGATCCCCCAGGGCAGTGAGGTAGGGGATGGAGAAATTATCCGGATCCAGTGCCTTCCTCCACATCAAGCGCACGATTAGGTCAGCCACGTAGAGCAGGATTCCCACCTGAGGAGAGGCAAGACAGGCCCTGCTGTGAGGCAGCAAGAAGGTAATGCACAGCCTCCCTCAGCTCACAGCCAAAATGACGTGGCCACGGCCGAGGTACCAGAGCTAACAGCGATTGCCGAGAGCTAACGCCTTCCCTGGGGTACCGCTTCTCATCCTGCTTCTCTGCAGGATGGAGCTGTGCTGGGATGGGTGTAGCTGGCTTGTGCCCCTGGGCAGTGCATTGCCTGGCATCACCCATGGTGCCACGGCCCCGTGCCGCCAGCCACAGGCGTGGGGACCACGCTTGAACTGCTCCCCAGCATCGCGTGGCCCAAAGCGGGAGCCTGGCCACACCAAAAGCATCTCCCAAAGCTACGGTTCCCGCTTCCCACACCATGAATGGGAGTGCTCCCATTCACTCCTCCAGGAACAGGGCTGCTGCCAATATGGCAGCCCCAAAGGGTAAGTTTGTAGCCAGATTTTTTCTCTTCATCCTTCTTTTTGCCATTAGAAATTCAGATCGCGTCTACTTTGTTTCTCCTAAAAGTCTCAGCGGACAACTGGAGTTTGAGGCAGTTTTTACATCAAAGTTATCCCAAGCAGCACTGACATGTTAAAAAAAGAAAATAATTTTTTTTTTCATCTCAACAGTTTTAAAATCTTTGTTGTGATTTCTTTTAATTCCTATTTCATTCCCGATTCTGATAAACAGATGGAGGAGAAAAATACTTCGGTTAAAGATTAAAGACTGTCTAGTTAATTGAATTAAGAAGGGAGAGAGCATTTGCACCCCACATCTGTGGTCCCCTCCATGGGAGACCGCAGCACAACAGGAACCAAAGCCAGAGACGGCATTTCTAAAGCTGAAAACTGCGAGCTGGGTGGGGGGAGAGGGAGGAGGAGAGATGGGGGAAGCAAATTAAATAACAGAATCACAGAAACTAAAGCTGGATGGAAACTCAAGAGTTTTATATAGACCATTCCTCTGCCTCAATACAGGATCAGTTATGCCCACATCTTTCGTGACGGTCGTTTGTTTAACCTATGCTAAACAACCCTCAAAGATGGAGATGCCACAGTCTAAGCAATCAGAACCATGGCTTTTTTTTCTGCTCCTGTTTTTCCCAAGGTCTGACATAAATCTGCCTTTTTCCATTTGAAGTCCATGATTTCATGTTTCATCCCTAGTGGCCACAGAGAAAATGTTATTCTGTCCCTCCCTACAGAAACTTGGTAGTTTAAAGGCTGTTAACCAGATTTTTCTCAAGCCTCTCTTCTTTGGACGAGCTAACCCCAGTCCATTCAAGCGTTCCTCTGAGGTCATGTTTTCTAGGCCTCTGATCTTTCTCTTTGGGCTTCCTCCAGCTGACCCAAACTTCCCCCTCTCTTTCTTTCTGTCTGTCTTTATAAAGTATAATGGAGGGGAAGAAAGAACCAGCCTGAGCGTATTCTCCTCCGCTGGCCTCCATGGGAATCTTTCAGGGTCAGTGGCGTTGCCGGGATTCTGCTCTTTACGCTGTCATTTATTCTGCGTATTTTCATGCTTGGCTCTGGTTGAGGAGTTACCTCGATGCGTAAAGAGAAGAATAAATATTTTCCTTTACAACTATGGCTGTGCTGCTAGGCTTAGGGTTGTGCAAAGGTCGAGAAAAACTGATTGTTTACACACGCAAGGAATTCACCCACAGACACGAGGCTGCTTGTAAGGCAAAGCGAGAAGTCAGCTACCTCACCCTGCAAATTAATAAATCACTGATTTAAAAGGGCAAGTGAAGTCAGAGCCTCTGTGAGTTTAAGCAACAGCCGCATGCATTTCTGAGCGAGACGACAAAGTTTACAGGGCAGGCAAAACAGCAAAAGGGAACAGGCAGAACACGTTGGATGAACTGCCCATCGCCTACCCAGGACTTTTACTTTTGAAGATGAACTTCTCAGGCCTGGGTTTTCCCTTTGCTTTTGACCCATATGGCCCTGCCCACAGGGATCCCTAGGTCTTCACCATGATATGGTGAAACTGGTTTCCAAAACGAGTGGGGAAACCTGCTGGCTGGGGTTCACAGCCTCTCACTTGCCCCGTACTGGGATGACCAGTGGCAGTCTAGAAACACTTGGGGCTTAGAAGCTCAAGGAGTGAACATAGTAAAAGAAGGTACCACCTACAGCCAGAGGTACCTCCTTGCTAAGTGTGTGCGTCTGCACATTTACTGCAGCTCAGCAGACAAGGATAACCTGTTCCTCATCTCACGTCTGATCCCTCACTCAGCCTTAAGGGCAGTCGTGCTCATGTGGGAAACCAGACCCTGGCAATTTGGGTGAAGTATTACTTGGACCCACAGAAAATACATGATGCTTGGTAGGAAGTACACCTGAAATGATTGGAAATGTGGGCTGCTGGTGGAAGTTTTACCGTGACTCCTGTTTAGCCTGGAGACTACTTTGTTTTCATGGGATCTGAGAGGTTCCTTTTGGATGAGAGTTTGAGGTTTACCTGCAGCAAAGCAGCAGTCAGATAGAACATCACAAAGGTGAAGGACAGAGACGTGTGGCCTCCCTGCAGCAGATGGATGGTGTAGAGGAACACGAGGTGCCCTGGGATAACCAGGAGGAACAGGACTCGCGCTGACTTGGAATTCACCTCTGCAGAGGACAGAGACAGAAACAGCGATGACAGTGGCTGCAGACGGTGGAGGGAGGACAGGACGCAGCTGCGTATTTTACTGCATAGACTTGGGGCTGTCCCCTCCCACCAACCACATTGCTAACGCCTTTTCTACATCACGCAGCAATCTGGAGCATCTGCAGTATCAGCCCAGAAGCTTTGTCTAGCACTGAAACTATGTGCCAAAGACATGCTCCATGCTGATCCACTCCACTTCTTCCAAACACTCCTCTCAGCTGCTCTCTGCCTCCCACTGCTTCTGCTCTGCCTTGCTGCAACCCACTTTCCCAGTTTTTAGTTTGTTTTAGCAGTAATTCCCAACCTAGCGGGGAAAATCAAGAGGAACCTGCAATCTAAAAAGACAACAGACCCAAATCTAGTTTTGCTGATGCTTAGGTTTATCCATTGCTGAAGATGGAGGAATTGCTGATTTTCAGCAAGGTTATGCTCTATTCACCCCTCTGTCCACAGGCGATGGCTCTAGGCTGGCCGTGGTTAAAATGACTTTCTATTAGATCAAATCTGAGATTCTTTTTCAATTACTTTCTTTAGTGCTCCCTGAAGGCCAGTTTCTTTGCATGCCAGTGAGCAAGTACACCACAAGCTTTTTTCCAAGCTGCCCACTGCAAAGATGCTTCCTCTCCAATCTATCTTCCCTGTAAGGGGGAAAGGGAGTTCTGCCTTTGAAACCCACCTAGTCCTTCGCCAACCAGGCTTGACAAAGGAGCTATCTGTGATGACAGGCCTTGAGACATGGACACCTAGGGTTCAAGGTCTACCTGATGAGAAGAATGTGGTGCATGGGTTGGGCCAATTCTGCCTCATCTTGTATGGCAAAACTCCAGGCATGCTCCAGAAGTGCAGGAATGTGGAAATACGGCTGGCCTGGATGGCGACCAGATTCCCTCCAACACCTATGAGGACAAAACACAGTAAACCTGTAAACCACCTTCACTGCAGCAGGAAACATCAGTCTAAAACCTAGCCCAAGGTGAGCTGATCTGCATTGACTTACAGACTCACTGAGAGCAGCAGTGAGAGAAAGAGAAAACCTGATCCCACATGTCACGGTGATGCTGCGCTATTCACTTGGCAGGAACAGCTCTTAAAAATCAGGAAGGCTCCAGTGATCGTCTCTTTCTGACTGCTTTATTGGAAACATTTCCCCTTGCTTCTCAGCACCGGCTGTAAATGCCACGTGGCCTCTGAAGATGATGTAATTGCACCTGGTTTGACACAGTGTGTGAGCAACACCTGGGGAAAGCAGCGCAGGCAATGGCAGATGCTGCTCACGGCCACTTCTTGCATTTACTCACCCAGAGAGCCATTATTGTTTAAAAGACAACAAACATCACAGAGAACGATTATATGTCTGTCTGAAGGCATCTAACACACTTGTTCAATGAGAAGGAATCATATGAGAATGAATCAGAGCCCAAATATATGAGGTAATTAAAAGGCAATTAATTCCTTCCAGACCGATTAATTCTAGCAAATATGAAAAAGCAGCTACATTTTCCAGCAGAAAATAGAGGGATGATGATGTATGGAGCAAACCTCCACCACCCTGAGTATTTGCAGGGTCGAAATGCCACAGAAAAGATAACGGTGAGCCAGATCTTACAGACTTCTCATGTTTTCCCTTCCTTGAAGAAGGAAATGCTCCATCATTAAACGTGAGATTTGCCAGAGCAGAATCAAAGTGAAAATACTAAGACAAACTCGACATAGCTCAAGATGGGAGCTTTCTGAATTGTGCACTGCCACGCTTTGCAGGACTCCCCTGCACAGGCAAAGCGAAGAGCTACCTGTGCAAAGGCAGGGAGCACCACCAGCTCTGCCAAACAGGTCGCCCGCCCCCACAGAGCGACGTCTGGGTCAATCACTGTTCAACTAAATTGCTGTTGACGTACTTTCCTAATCAGGCTCTTTGGCTAACCATGCTGGAAAGAGTTTGTCAGCAAGGTGTCTGTCCTTATGCAGATCCAGTAAGGTGACAGCTGGGTGACACCCTCTGACACTGCAAGAGGACACCACGCTTTGAGGGTGGCACGAGGCCAAGCCTGCCTCAGGAACGTGGGTTTCCCCTGGCATGGGCCTGCCCTGCAAGAACACTACAATAGCAGAAAAATAACCCAGTGGAACCTCAGCGATGTCAGGATCCCCAGCAGTTTGTATGGGTATGTATGTGTATAAAAGTACTGTGAGGCTTCAAACAAATATAAATATACAGACGAAAGATGGTGAGATATATATATTAAAAATCCCTATATATAATCCATGTATATAATCTGTTTTATATATATACACACACATATATAATCCTAATATATTCATCTTTATCAACAATCTGTATAGGGGATGATTGCGCAGCTCAAACTGCTGAGTGGAGAGAGACAGGGAAAATGGATTTATTGTGACATCCTTAGTAGGTTTGATGTTACGAAAGTAAAGGTGTCAACGTAGCTCTCAGAGACAACTACCAGATGTTAACCCTTCCCACAGCTCTGCCAGTATTTTTCAGCCCTGCCTGCTATTTTGCTCCAGAGACGCTTCAAGATGTAAGTAGCAGGGATGTAACAGGGACCGGTAGCTTCACTTCCACTCATGACGGGAGCAGGGAATTGAACACAGACCTCTGTGTAGGGGCAACAGTGGATACCATAACCCTTGGAGAGGAAGAGGAGGGACAAATAAAAGCATGCATATAACCCCCCTGCCCAACTTACCATTAATCACAGGTGTGAAAACTGCCATGCCTTCAAAGTTTGGGTCAGTTACAGTTTTGTCCAAGATGAGCCCACCAATGCTGTTAAAAAAGGACAGGCAATGAGGGTGGATCAATCTCTCTTCCCAGGGCAATTCCTATGCTGTGAAAATAGCACACTGAGATGAGTTACTGCTTCGTCCCCATTGCCAGGGCTGCACTATTCCCCATTTACTCCTTTTACAGCTCAGTTTTCACCAATAGATGGCCTTACAGTTTTTGTTAATGGCATAATGAGATCGGGAAGACCTCCTTGCCCACCCTTGAGCAAAACTGACAGTAGCCAGGGAAGCTTTATCATCCACCCCAAAAGTTTTGCTACACTTCTGTACTGGTCTTAGCAGTTTTTTTAAATTCTCTCCCAGATCTCAGCTGGGTCTGAAAGATGTAGCACAGGGGGAATGAACTACCTGGCTCTACGTTCACCAGTCTTCTGTCTTTACAGCTGGATAAAAATGAGGTTGAAGTCTGACTATTTGTGATGGTCATCATCTCCCTTTTCTGTTTCCTGGCTTGCACCCACACGGTGCATGGACGTGCAAGTGAGACTTAAAATGGTGACTTGCTTTTTTCAGCCATCTGGGGGCTCCTTATTTACTCACAGCCTATTGGAGGGCCACCAATGGCTGAGAAGCACTGGACAAATACCCTTCTGCTGTCCCTTCCAGTTTCACTTTTGATGGCTTTCTAAACGAGCACAGGGTCTCCCTGCACCATGCATACGTGTGGGGGCTCAGGAGCAGTTCCTCAGTTTACCTGCTGATGCTCATGGCAACAATGACCGGCTGCCATCCAGATTTCAGGACTTCGGCGAGGGAAGGGCTTTGCTTGGCGATAGCAACCCAGAGAGGGATCATGACGATGAAGACAACACAGATCAGAGGAGAAAGGTATTTCATATCTGACAAGGAAAAGAAGTCTTGAATTAAATGTCCATGGCTTCACAGGTTGCCTAAATCATTTTGCACAAAGTCTGGAAGAAAGGCAGCAGGGCTCTTGCTCAGATTGTTACGTTAGCAGAAATATCACATGAACCAAGATATTCCCCACACAACCACCTCAGTCCACCACAGAAATCCATAATTAATCCCTGAAACTCACTGCTAGAAGATGTTATTTGAAAATCAGCAGGATTCAAAGCAAGTTATATTTGAAGATGAGCAGGTCTCCAATTCCATCTCCAACTAAGCAAGACAAAAAGTTACAAAATTTCTGGCTTCAGGGTACAAATCAAACAGCAGGGCAGGAGGGAAACTCCTGTGTGCAAGCTGTATCACACTGACGACAGACACCTCACACCTTCACCTAAAACAATAGGTAATAGGTACTTTTGGTGGCAAGCTAGCAGGATTGCTGAGCAGCTGCTCTGCTCTATAGGAACAAATGCTCTGTTGCATGTATAAGCCAGTTAAAATCCAGGGCTTCTTTGGTCCTAGCTTACATGCGTTTCCATTAGGTGCTTTTTCCATTCAGTAGGGGCGTAACCTTGAAGTGACCTTTAGAAGCAAAGGAATTAAAAAATAAGTGCATGTGCAGCACTAAAAGAAAATAAACATGACTCAGAAGCATGAGAAACACCTTCAAGCAATGGGGATGATGCCAATCCTTTTGATATAAAAATGCTTCTTTAACAAAGCTTTCCATCTGGTCTCTGTGTTGGGGCCAAAGCCAGCGGGTTGTAACGCAGACTTTGTAGGTAATCCGGGAGATGAAGCAGGCTCAACGTGTGCGTTTTTCAAAATGACGTCGCCAGGGCCTCAGGCTACCTGGATGAGATAGCACTGATGTGATGATGATATCTTCCCTGAATCAAGAGTTCTTACACAAAGAGGTGCACTCTTTACGTGTGGCTTTAGTCTGCGCTGAAATGCAACGACTTCTGGCGTGTAAATAGCTGCTGTTTTGTCAGTGCACTTTACCAGCTGGAGTCATTTAGGGCAGATGGGTTGTAAGGCAGACATAGCTGCTGTACTGGATCTCCCCACACACACCCCTTGTTGTTTCAGGCAATTAATTCCTTCTTAAATAATGCAGACACAGAGCACTGGAGTCTATCAAACCTTATCAAAGCCCACAGAAAGACTCCTGGTAGGATGAATGGACTTCAGTCTCCACATTCCAGTTCTGCCACATTCTCTCACATACAGCCCATAAGCAAGCTGCAACCCTTTGGCACAGTTTGTACCTCCATTATGCAGGACTGGGAAGAACCAGGGTTGATTTTTAAAAAATTGAAAATCTTCATTGGCAAAAGGGTATTCCGCAGAAGGAGATGGTGCTGCATCAGATGGCATAGTACTCCAAACTTTAGAGACTCACCAGTATTTTTGAAGCATACGTTCTGGTAGGACCCAGAAGTTGTCACAGCATGACCTGCCCCTTACTACACACTGGGGAGGGAAATGGATTTATTCAGCCACCATCAACAGCACCTTCCTCCTCCCTGCTTCACTTTATGCTCCCAATGACTGGGTGTCTGTGTGCTGAGTATTTTCTCTCTCAAGAGGCTATTTAAGCTACTCTGAAAACATCACAAATGCTCTCTGGTCACAACCATAGAGGTTATCATGTTGTTCTGCCATGTGCTCCCTGGGAGATATTATCAGAGACGTAGCGATTGAAAGACAAACTAGCTTTACAGAGGCAGGTGTGATGGCGTCATGGAAAAAGCCTATTAAAAAAACGCACCTCTGAAGCTCAAGGAGGACTGGACGGAAGCAATTCGTGGGCCTCTCCCTGCAACGTGTGCTCCTTTACTCCCTCACTTGTTGGCATATGGAACGAGTTATGCAAACTGAGAACAGCTGCCTCGCTGCTTCTGCTCACAGTCTGAAGCAACAGTTTGGGTTTCAAATGGTATTGAGTTTGCTGGATCTTTTTTATTTTCCTGTTTCTGTTCTAGGTTCGGCTCACGGTAAATAGCCTAGCACTCTACAAGCAAGTCAGGCATATATCACCAAGTTGCAACATGTTTTGAGCTTTTCAGTGTCAAGAGGTGCCCAAGTCTTTGCCAACCAGCAGCACAGCTAACCCCGCAGCCACAACTCCTACTCAGAGTCCCGTGAGCATAAAACAATGCAGCACTGCCTCCCTCCAAGATGATAATATCTTGTTCATCCATGACTCTCCACATGAGGAGACACAAGAATATTTTACAAATGCCAAAACCCCGAAATAGCTTTGTGAGGAAGGACCTGCTATTACCCATGCACAGAAAGTAGTTATGCTTGGCTAGCGACAGATGCAGGAACAGAGGCAGTGTCACATATGTCAGCCTTCTGTTCCAAAGCTGTGCAATACACGTTGGTCATTTCTTTGACAAATCCCAGTTGTGTTTCTTGGGCTCCGCCTTCCAGTTTGCTACTAAACGAGAGCCTGGAAAAAGCCTCTTCGGTCATTTTTCTACCCCAGTGGCATCACAGCCTCCATTCTGAAACATCCCAGAGATGTGTAAGTGCCCTGCAATAATTTCACAAGGGTCCATCCCTCCCTTGCTGAGCTGCAAATCCCTGCTAAACACTGTACCTATGTATTTGAAGAGTGTACTGCTGATTCCCGCCAGCAGGGAAAGGGTTATCAAGTCTCCGAGGCTTGCTGCTATGGGTGTGGCAACATTGTCTGGATTGATCCCAACTTTCCTTGCTCCGATGATCACGCCAATCATCACCAGACCTAGAGAAGACACAGAGCAGGCATCAGAGAATGCATCCTGCTGCGTTTCACCCCAAAGCTGCTGTTCTGGTTCCCAGAGAGACGCGGGGTCTGGGAAAAGCAAGAAGCAGATCGCCCGTAGCGGTACCACGCAGCTGGAGATTGGACATCCCCAGGAATTTGTCCTCTTGCTTTCACCCACCTGAAGGGCATGACTCTGCCCTTATGAACTGCACCAAAGGCCCAGAGGCACACAAGCAAATTCCAGGGATCAAAGGAGATACCAGCAGGCAGCCCAAATGTAGAAGCTCCCCTCCTGAGCAGCCTAATCTTTGCTGCCTTGAAGCAGGACCAGGCATGAAGCACACTCGTAGATAAGCACACAGCAGGCATGCAGCAGCCTCCCGGTGCCATCCCCTGCTCTGGATTCCACAGCACAAAGATATTTTCCATATTAGACCAAAATTTCTCTGAGTTTGAACCACCGAGGAGCAATGAGTTTCCTTACAGCAGCCTGAATTAGCCTTTCGGCCCGCCCATCGGACTGACCCCTCATGTCCCAGAGTCTTTGGGGCTGCTTTAATTTGCACTGGGTGGATGTTGATGCTGTGAGCAGCTCCAGAGTCAAGGGGTTACGGAGGTGACCCACGTCACCTCTCTTCCCCTGTCCTCTGAGCTGCACCTGGAAAATCCAGCTGCTTTTCAGCATTGTTGGAGAGGAGGGAAGTTTTGCTTGTGCCAGTAAGTTAACGAGCACAAACTCCAAACCCCAATGAACGTGTGGGGATCCCTCAGCCATCAGATCGCTTGCAGACCTGTGGAAGAGGCACCTGGAATAAACCCTGCGTGGCCAGCCTTCACTGCTGTGTGACTAGCAAGGGCAGCCTTGAGCCAAGGCATGAGATCTCTTCCAAGTCCTTCCGTGGCTGACAGCATGCACCATCGGAAGCCTGAGAAATGGTGGTTCCCTCCAGCTCACAACCCCTCTGTGCCTGTTCGCACAGGCCCCCCAAAGCTGAGCGTGCACAGGAGCATTGGCTCTCCCCTAAGAAATGCCACGTGTGCACCTTCCCTGGTACAACGTCCCTTCTACAGAAACACATCCTCACGCAACATGGCATTCTCCACAAAAGCCCTCCCAGACATCCACGCTCCCCTCCCCACAGCACAATTCATGCTGTTTCCCTCCCTGGTCATAAAAATAGCAGCTTCCCATTGTGCACACCCACACACAGGCTGCCTGTGACCATGTCCAGGGAAGAAACGAATGCTAGCTGAAAGCCTGTTTGGTACGGCAGCAAAGCCTCTCTGTATCACACTGGGCAGGGAGATTGAAGGGAAGAGTTTAATGAAAGCTGGGCTGCTGTTTTTCTCTTTTAACAACAGCCTCATCCCATGTTTTTCATCAAAGGCATCTACAGTCACCCTTTGACTCCAGCTTCAGGATATGCACTTGGTCTAACTTGTCCCTTTCATTTAGAGAACTTGCTGTATCCAACTCTGCCAGCTCCCTCTATTCAGGGTACCATGCTGCCCTCGTATGGCAGACCGACAAACTGATCATCTTCAGGAGACACAGAGCAGCTCCTACCTGTCCACCCCGTCACGTTCCCCTTGCAAGGGGAAGAGCCAGGGGAGCGGACTGCCTGGCTCAGAGCTCCCAGCAGGCAAGCCACAGGGCTGGCCACGATCCTCCACAGGGTGTTAGGTGACCCGAGTCCATCTCGAGTATGATCTGGAGTTGGCTGCTAACAGACTCTCAATATCCCTGTTTGTGCATGGCATTAGTTCACTCTCCCCTAGGAAAGGGCCAGTGTAGATGGCTAACGTGTCACCCAAGACACATGGAGAAAGTCTGTGCGCATGTGTGTACAGCCACGCATAGCGTGTGGCATCTTTCGCGTGTCAGGTGAAGTGGGACATTTTGATTGCTGCTGTGGATGCTGAGAGCCCAGCGAACAACAGATCCTGGGAGAAGAGAAGCAAAGGCAGGATGCAGAGAGGGTAAAAGCAGCAGACATAGACTAATGCTTCCTGCTTCCCTCCTCCCCACGCCAGACCAAAGGGATATCAGCTAGGCCTCCCTGGCAGAAGGGACAAGTTTTTTCCACACCTGAGTGCTGCATGTTTGATCCGAGGAACCAAAACAACTCACCAAGAGAAAGTGCAGCTATGAAGGCCGTGGTCACGCTGCTAGCACACAGCACGGCAGCCTGGCTCAGCTCCACAGAGCCCTTGGAGATGGCTCCGAGGATCACAGCAGCAACAGCAGCCAGAAGTCCCACCACGGTGGCCTGGACCTGGGGGCCAAAAGACAGCTGGTGAGCAATCATCCGCATCTGCTCCCAGGCAGTCCTGGCTCCATGCGACCGTAGAATTTCCACACAGCTAAGCCTTGCAGAGATGCTGACTGCTTATGTATTTAAGCAGCATCCCCATAAGGCTCCACTACGTTCAAAAAAAATCCAAAGTTTGGAGGAAAACTCTGGGGGCCTGCAAAGGGCAGATAACATTTCAGCAAAGGACACTGAGTCCATCAGCAACAGAATAGCCCTGGTCAACACAAAAATGGGCTCCCCATCAACACAGCACTCCTAGCAAGCTGAAAGCTGTGGAAGGAGATAAGGGAAAGCACACAGACACATGTTGCAAGCCCTGTGGCCTTGCCATGTGCAACCTCTAGGCTGGCTGCTGGATTTTAACAAGCAGAAAGAGCTACAAGAGTCACATTGCTCCCATCTCTTCCCTCCTGCCCAAGGCTGATTCCCAAACACTGCCAGTAAATGACAGGCTTTATCTAGGGGCTGTTGTGAAACAGGGATTGTGCCGCAGCTCCCTCTGCAAAAGGAGTTTTTTTCATTATTTCAGTTTGTCCACAAAGGCAATGAATGTCTAGATGTGCTTTGCAGCTAAACTACAACTGCACAGAGCTTTATTGGAGGTCAAGTCCTAGGCTCTGCTTGGCTCTGTTGAGAATACCTGCCCCAAATCAACAGCTCCGGATTCAGCGCTGCTGGGAACAGATACTGTTGGGCTGCAGCACAGCAAGAGAAAAGGGCCTTTTTCCTCTCCCAGCTGAAGTAACTCACCTGGATAAGGGCTAAATTGCAGGTGGCCATTTTCCATTGCTTCTGGGCATCATCCATCTGTCCGGTGTTAGCCTAGGAGCCAAGAGAGACACACTGAAAACCTGTTCCTGTGGCACAGGTGGCTGCTGAAGGCAGTTTCACCTGGTCCCTATGGAAAAGGGGCTGTGAAAGCCAGAGAGGCACGAGCGCAGGTCGGCATCTCCCAGCCTTCCCTGCACTTCCTTCTTGACACATCTCCATCATGCTCCAACCCAGTGTCCCAGGGGCATCAGAGGCTCACATAGAGGTGCAAAGGCATTGCAGGGCACCCAGCTGAAGGTGGAGTGGGCACATCCACCATATCCCACACAGACCAAAAGCTGAATAAATTAAACCATTTTTCCTCTTTCATTCCCCCTAAATTGCTCTGTTAAGCTCCAGTTTCTCCTGAGACATGCAATCCAAACAGCCCAAAGTAAACAAAACTGCTTCGGGAGATAGAAGAAATCAAATCCAGAGTAGCCAAAGCTACTGCAGGTCCCAAGAAGCCTCGGTCTGCTCCCCCCCAAGGCAGGATTCCTAGGAAGCCCTGGGTCTCTCAAGGATCAATACCCAGAGAAAAGCAGTCGAATACTGAAGCTGACAGCTGTGGAGCCCTGGCTTTGTCTCCTTCATGTGTCACAGGGCCCCAAATATCAGCAACTGGCCACCCAGGGATTAATTCACCTTCAAAGCGCAGATGGAAATTCTCTGTTCCAGTTACAAAATGAGGGCAAACACATTATTTTAACACTCACGCCACTAGTTTCTACTTAGCAGAAAAGGGCATGTCTCATACGCACAGTGTGGTTATATAAAAGCAGAATCTCCCGATGTCTCCTGCTAATCCCCCCTCCCCACACACACACCACCACCCCCTCGTTAACACTCACCGCAGTAGAGAGCCTGGACGCCAGCGTCATCTCAAGATTACCCTTCAGGCCAACCAAGGCAGGAACCAGGATAAAAACTTCCGTAATTGTCCGAAACACATCCCAGTGCTGGAAGAAAACAAAGGCAACGACCTCAGTTTGTGATGCTGACCAGTCCAAGGCTGTTGCTTCAAAGGGGAGCGGGTTCCCACCTCGCCACCTGCTCTACAGGTGTCTGCTATGCACATGGGGGCAGATGCTGCCCTGGGCTGGCTGCATTTTGGGGGTGAAGAAAGCAATTTTTAGCTTGTAATATTCTTTCTGATCTCATGCACAGCAAAGCACTATCCTAACAGGGAAGGAACTTTCTTCCTGAGGGCAGCAGAAGATTTTGGAAAGCCACAAATTAAAATGTGCCTTTAGCATTAGCCAAGAACAATATGACAAATAATTAGGGTTCACAAGCCAAATGAAATACAGCATGCTCTCCATCCTTTGTACTGACACGAGATACAGGAATGCCTATTGCTATCCAGACTCATAAGAATAAACACAAAGATCTGGAAACGATCTAACAACAAAAAGTTGCGTCTGTCTTTTTTTACCAAACTTCTAACTAAGCAGCTAAGACTGGTGGTGGGAGGGAAGGAGATTTTTGTATCTCTTCTCCACAGGCAGTTCCTAAATCTTCCTGTTACCAAGCATGCTCCCAGCACAGCTGGAAAAAGGATTTTGGATTAAGATATCCCATAAGCCCAAACTGCTGGGCCAATATCTTGATTATCATTGCTCCTCTGAAGTTGATCTGTACAAAGCTGTTGAATCAGCTGCCACATTACGAAGGATCTGAAACCTTAAGAAACTTTGTTGATTAACACGTCTTCTCTAATTTATCTACCATACAGTGCCTTGGAACATAATTCATTCACCCTCTGTGCATTCAAGGATGTTGGCAAAGTCCCCCTGTAGCAAGAAAGGTTCACATCAGGATGAAATCACAGAACAGAGCAGTTCACCACGAAGTAAAACCAACCAGCCCAACATCTAAGAGCAGAATACAAGTAAAAAAGAGCAGCTGCAATGAGTCAGAGCAAAGGTCCATCTAACCTAACCTTATCTCCACCAGTAGTCAAATTCAGGTGTATAAAGCAAGAATCTAGAAGTATGACAAGTAGATGGGATAATTCTCTTGTGTATTTTCCAGCCTACAGCTATCTGCCACAGGGTACTGAGCTGGTGGGGTTTTTCTGCACGCTTACCAGTGTTCAAAGGATTTCTCTTTCAGGTACTCATCCAGCCTCCCCCCTCCAACCCATGTGCCATCCTGTGGCAAAAATACCCATAGTTTAGCTACATGTCATGTGAAGGATCAACTCCTTCGTTAATTCTAACTTGTCACAGGCTAGTATCATATGGCGGTCCCGAATTCTGGTGCTAGAGGACAAAATGAACAACAGATCCCTGCCCACCTTCTCCACATCCCTTGGGATTCTATAAACCTGAAAATCCAGGAGGTTGGACAGCCTCGGTAAGTGTTGACACATTGAGCTCTCAGCCTGTTGGGAAATATATACAGGGTGTAACAGCTCGGTGTTTTGCTCTGGCTGTGCCGTGGGAAGCTGTGGGAAGCCGGTGGTGTGGCTGTCTGCTGGGAAGACCTCACAGCTCCCTTCTGAGTCAGGATAATGAAAGTGGGGCTGAGCCAGCCTGGAGCACGTGGTGCAAGACACCCCACAGAGGCGCCGATAACAGGCAAAACATTATTAGCAATATAAAAAGGCACATTTTCTGTCAGTGGTGACCTGGAAACAGGCAGGTTTCAAAATGTTAAAGGTAAGTTACTATTGAGTAAATAACAGACAACACGAGAATAGTCACCTTATTTGACACACTACAATTTTGTTTGAATTTGTTAACATGGAACTTAAATACCTGAGAAAAGCTAGGGGCGGACATCTCTTTTAAAGATTCAAATCCCCCTCTCTCCTCTCTCTTTAATTAAGAATAAAGATCCAAACACATCTTTGACACCTTCAAAAGAAAGAGGAGAAAAAACAGACTTCATAGTCACAACGTAAAAAACCCAACCATTTAAAATACACGGGCGTGCAGACATTCATATTTAAGACCTTGCATATTTTGCACATAATATAAATAAAAGGCAACAGAAAAACTCAACTGTGTGTATTTTCTGTGCATGTCACCTTTGGGAAATATGACTGTTATATCCATGTAAGCTCCAGTCCTTGTGTTCACGATGAATTTTGCATGTCTCAAGCCATCATAACAGAAGTTTCAGTGTATGAGGTATGATTTTTCGGGACTCTGCCTTACATATAATTACAGTGAAAGGCTTTGAACAATTAATAATCACACAACTGTACTAATAAAAAAAGCTGACTTAATTGCCTCCATTTGAGTCTCATTAGTGACTCACCAAGAGCCTAAGGACAGATTCATAATGATTTATACCACAGTAGCCAGGACTCCATTGTGTTAGAGACTGCAGAAATACAGAATAAACAGACGATCCCTGTGCCATCGCCTTGCAGGACTGTCAGCTGGGGGAGCAGGAGAATGTGGCAGGGTAGAGCTGCGCAGGCAAGGAGCTGCCTGAACGAAGACAGCTGGGTTAAGTCTAGGAAGCGTCTCTGTCCTTCGAGATGAAAACTGGCCTAGAAGGAACAGCAGCATTCCCTGAGCACTGCAAAACCACACAAGGACACTGAGCCAGAAAGAGACTCTTTCCCACTTCACGTCCCCATAACAGGGTTACAGCCCTAAAGCTCAGCCTGGAAGAAACCTGGTTACCCCACGGTCCACTGCAGCTGGTCCCCATGCCAGCTGGATCTGCTCACGGGGTCCCCTAGAGGAAGAAAGGCTACGATGTACTGAGAGAGTCTTCCCAGCTGCTGTCTAGCCCCCGCTGTCCCTCCTTACGCTGTCCTCACAGTCCCAACCACGTCCTGTTACTCTCCAGGGCATCCATCCTCCCATGGCAGCAGCTAAGAAACCTCAGAGGTTTCCCATTCCCCTGAACAAGTCAACAGAAAGATCAAAAGATCCTGGACTGTAAAACGCAAGCCAATTCAAAATCCTTTTCAATGCTCATCATCTCATGGGCTTTTATCAACAAAGGACAGGGATATCTTAATGTCTGTGACTTTTATTCGGACTGTGTCCCACTGCAGTGGTGTGGAAGGGGAGAATGAAAGGGAAGCTTTCCTCCTGAATTCTCTGGTTTGAAATCTGATTGTCCAGTTTCAATCTGACTCTTCCCCTTACTGTAAAAGAGTGGGCCAAACACTGGCAGGGCCCTGCAAGGTCTCCAGCAATGCCAGCCTGCCCCAAATCTGGATCAACCAGCTGGCCAAGGATCACTGGAGCAGAGGTGGAAATGTCCAGCAAGAAAAGGCCCTGCACAGAGACTGCATCATCTGCACAACCAAGAAGAGAAAATGGCAAACAGTTATTTCTTTGGGCATCCCTTTATTATGGTGTGAGACACCCAGGTTTGAGCCTTGGAGTCAGCTGGGCGAGACAGATCTCTCTTGCTGTTTTTTTTTGTTTTTTTAACAGTAACATGAACAGTTCTTGGTTTCATCCCAGGACAGATCAGAAACTGCTAAAATCCTCAAAAGTTTGATAGGACACAAACAAGCAATTTCCACTTCGTTCTCCTCTTTACAACAACATCAGCCCTGCAAACGAGCGAGCCAGCTGGACTCCCAGCACAGAATCACATTCTTTCAAGATATTTTGTATGTACCAAAACAAGGGCAGCACCATTAAACTCACACGTATGCTCCAGATACCATCCTTGAGCTTGCCCATATATCCCCCTGTCAAAGGCAGACATGGAGTTTCCTAAGAATGTTTTGCAGTGACTGCAAATAGGGCAAAGCATTCCTCAGCCAGACCATCCCCTGAAAAATGGGCAAATCAGACTCCTGGACTAGAAAAACCTGTAGTTTCAGTAGCGGGAACCCTCATGATTACCAATATGAGTCTTATGGTACCTGTCCTCAAGCAAACAAACTTAGTCTCAGGTTTTAGCTGGACAGGACAGTGAGTTTCTAGCTCTCACACTTGCAGGAAGAAAAGCTGAAAATAAGCAGCTCAAAGACAAAAAGGCACAGAAGAATAATCCCAGCCTTTAAAGGCTAAGATCTCTGGATTTCCCCAGCTACTCGTTTTGTTTTTAAATACGAGATTGCTGATACCATGGCAGCTTACCTCACTAACATCTCTCCTATGCCAGTTGTGACTCTCGATGCACTAGCTCCCTCCTCTGGGAGCTGAACCCACTGACTGATGGCTTCTTCTTCAACATAGTTGGAAACACCTTCATCAAAAAATACGCTTCTTATTACTGTGCTTCATGCATGAGCCCATTTCTAAGAGTCTAGTGAACAAATACACAAAGTAGACTGCACTCTGGTATTTAAAGGACACGTGCAACATAGGTATACATGGCTTGTGTTTTCCATCAGTTTGGATACAGTTATATTTTTGAACAGAGCCCAATTCTTAGCAAGTGCGTTCGATTTCTTTTAGACAAAGACCTATTCACCTGCCAAGGGTACGGAGTGGGTACGTACTATGTCTTTATCCTTCCCTGAGATAACTGCTAACTATTAACATAACATCTTGGGTAGTTTAAGAACTCCTGTAATGCTGCAAGACAGGTCTGTGCCTAAGCACAGCACAAGGTGGAGACGACAAACACAGCATAGCAACAGCGTGTGCCACTCCAGTTAACCCTTCTTTGATATTCCTCCTATTCCCTGTAATTCAACTTCTCTGCCTTCTTTGTTTCTTCCAACGCAAGGAAAAACAGCAAGGTATTGTCTTTCCAAACACTCAAGTATCCATATTTAGCTCCTGCTGTGGTACTAATGCCAGAGAATCCAATGTACTCTAGTGAGCTCAGAGTGCAGGATATATCCTTGGGAAACTCTGCCAGCCTTTTGATTTGTAAATCCACTAGCATGAGATGCCCAAACTAGATCAAATTTTCTATTTCTGTTTGTGCCACTGGTACAAAGGAAAGGCAGATGAGAGAGATTCTGGTTGTGGGCACAACGGTGTAAATCCAGCAGCACTCCTTGGAAGTCAATGGAAGTTATTCCAAATTTACACCCACCTCAGAATCTGGCCAAGAAGCACTCAGTTTGTAGGCAATGCTAATCTTTTTATGCTGGCATGCCTCTCATCACAGTATCTAAATGCCTTCTAGACCAAAGATTACATTAGGTTGTTTGTAAAGAACTGAAAGCATAAACTTGCCTCTAAGTAAGACAGGTAGTTAATAACAACCCTGACCTAGATCTCCTTATCAGCAATTTTTGAAGGAAAGAAATAGTATCATGCAATAGGGGAATATGCTGCTGTCTGATCCCAGTTGCTTCATAGCAGTCATCGCTGAAGTGTTTAGCTAGATACAGTAAAGGGAGCACCCAGTCTAACGCACCGAGGGCAGTGTCAGGCAGCCTGTCCGAAAGCCACTATCCCAGTTTACAAGGAGCCCGCGTACTGATCTAAAGAAGATGGACAGTGTCTCTCGAGCACAGGAAAAACCTACAGCCATCCCGCTGACTGGCTGCTAGGACCACACACGTTAAACACAAAAACGCACAAATACTCAAGGTCAGTGAATTAGCCCACCCTCTCACTACAAAGTTGCCTAACCACATGTACCTACTTGAACGACATCCATCAAGAGGCCAGCAGCTACCATGCCCAAGCCAGCCAGAAGGAACGGCACGAAAACCTGGGAGGCAATGGAGAATGAAGTCTCTGGGAGAAATCCACTGGCTGACCTGGTCAGCTTGCAGGTGAAACCTCTCAGCTTCTTGCCATGGAAGCACAGTTCCAATTGTAACTGGGTGACCACCATGGTCAAACACCGTTACCCCATGCTCAGCAGGGCAAACGGGGGGAGATCAGGACATCACACAGATCCTCCTGGTAGCAATCTTTGAAGTCAAAAGAAATGTTTTTCCTCAAACTACAGCAATGATGCCAAATTGCTTTAGCTTCTTCTCCTCCTAGGAGCACGTCCAGAGGGCTGCAGCAAGGGTATCCTCCAAAACTGATTCAGATGGCTTGAGCCCAGGTGGCAGCAAACTTGACGGACACTATTTCTCCGATTTATATCCAGGGGGGAATTAAAAAAGAGAAAAGAAGATTGCGGAGATGTCTGTGGACGAATAGAAATGAACCCACACCCCATTCAGCTCCCACCACCTCGGTAAAAACCAGTAAGACCTGCTCAGGCTACAGCACTGAAAGAGTGACAGGTCATGCAAGAATCCCTCAGCATGCTCAAACGCACTAGTGTCCTTTCTCCTCAGGTTACATTTCTTGTCAGACTGCGGCTCGCCTTTGATACGATGGTTTAATATGTAAGCCTGCTGTGAACCGGCCCCAGTTCCTTCACTCCCACCGTAAGCAACGTTGAACTTTTCTCACTGTCCCAAGGCCGAGGAGGTGGGGAGTTAACCACCAGGATCCCTTTTGCTCACCTTCAAGGTGAAGAAAAGTCAAGGAAAACATGAGACCACATTTCTCACGGCTGACGATATTACACAGGTCCCATTCCCAGGCAAGTGACACAGCTAAGCCAGCTGGTGAGAGAAGATTTGCCTTTCTAGACCCCAGTCCCTCTTGTCCCCTCCATGGTCTCCGCAGGATGTAACGACTGGTCTAAGCCAGCTATACCTCTGAATGACTGGCTTTCAGAGGGGGAAAAAAAAAAATCCAGAGAACCAGCCAATAAGCTTCAAAAGCGAACACCCTTATCTGCTGTCATCACTTCAACTTTCTGCTAGTTTGCAAAGGCCAAGATAAGAGTCATAGCCAGAGCTTATTTAAGGTAGCTCCGTAATCTCACTACACCGCAGGCAAGGGAGAGAAAGGGTGAACGTTTCCACGTCATACTGCGAGCTGCTCTGTCTTCCCGTCCTGAAGTGAAACACGCTGCTTCTGCATGCTCCCGGGCAGACACTGTCTTTGAGAGAGGGGGTCTCACCCCAGAGTCTCTGGGGCCAAAGAGCTGACACAGGTCCAGAACCAGAGCTGCATCATGGCCACATACGGTCAAAGAATTTGCATCCTGCTCTGTAAAGACTTCAGCTCAAAGCCACGCATGTGGGGAAGGGAGTCAGGGTAATCTGTTGGAACTCCTTTCTAATAATTAATTTGGGCAAACTAATTGGAACAGAGGGTCAAAAAGCTTTAGAAACACAATTTAGGATGGAAGGGTATAGGATTGGTTTAGTATGTTGGCAACTGAGCTTTTTCACTATTCAACCGCAGGTTCAACTCCAGCCACACCCCAGTGAAGGCAAACGAGTGAAAGCAAGTATTCAGTGGAAGGCACAAAAGATACAGGTTTCGCAGTCCGGTTCAAATTCAATGTTTAAATTGCATTGCCTTACTAACACTTCTTGTACTAATTAACCCCTTCCCTCATGCTCTCTGCAGAGAGATGTAAAGATTCATGGCTTGTAGACTCTGTCCTTGGGACAGGGTCCCCAGCTTGGAGCTAAATGCATTGGCAGGGCTGGACAGAACAAGACATGCTTTTGCCTTGCAGATAAATAGGGAACTGAGGAAGCTCACAGCCATTTGGACGATGTGTTTCTTTTGGTCTGAATTCACACAAACCAAAGCATGAAGCCTAATGGGCTGAGATGGCACAGCAGATCTCTCTGCAAGCATGGCAGGGTAGAAAACAAGCCCTAGCTACAGATGGGAGATGCTGTCCTTTGCCGCCTTCTAGGTTGGTATTTTGGTACAGCCCCCGAAGCCTTCTCCACTTCCAGCTGGCTTGGTGTGTACGTGTGTCTCTTCCACCTAACAACGGTTCAGTTAGCTGAAAGCGAACAAGGGAGTACATTTCAGCTAATCTAACTGGGAAAAAAGCCCACAATAGCTGGAAGAGGGAGGTTAATAAAAATCCTGTAATAACCACGTATGACCCAACCTCTTTATACCAGCCAGGAACTAACAGTTTTGGTTAGAAACTCAGAGAGGCTTCAAGGAAATAAAGGACAATTTCTGGACAACTACCACAGGTTTTCGAAGGTCTGATAATGTGCATACCTAGTCCCATATGCCACTGTATCTGCCAACTGGATTGCTGACAGGCAGAAACATTAATGTAAAGGAAATATTAATGAGCCTGAATGACTCAAATGCCATTAAAAAACACAGCAGCAACACATCCTGTACTAAAGCGTCAGCCTGGCAGGGTTTATGAGTTTATCACGCTTCGGCTCTCTCTGTTTCTAAGCAAGCACCATAAAAACCCTTCAACCGATGAATCAGTACGCAGAGAAGGTAATTGGTTCAGGTGACCTGCATGTGTACACTCGGTCATTTTATTACGCATTTAAGGAGCCTCTGATAAAGGTCTGCACCGTATTTGTAAGCAAAGAGATGCATCATATTTTCCTGGCAAAGAGATACCGTATTTGTCCCCAAAGAGATGCATCAGGTTTGAGAAGAAAGACAGCACTGCTGAACAGCAAGGAAGAAGATTATAATTAGTTGAGGGGGAAAAAAAAAGAACACCTCACGGCTGCACCACTCATCATGGCAAAACCCAGGGAGGTGCTGCTGCCCTTCTCTGCACGCAAATACACTGTATCCCTGTGCGCGCCAACTAGCCAAGGGGTAGGATTGCCCTGGAGGAGCCAAAGCAGAAACAGGCTCTTTGGTGAGCCCTGACTCTAATCTAGGGCCTCCCGCCACGGTACAAAAAAAGAACAGAAAAATGACAAGCGCCAAAGAACACAGTTTCAGACGTACCTCATCATCCCTGCAAAGAAGGGATAGGGACACCAGCGAGTGCTCTTACAACGTGGCAGCGCCAACAACAGACAGCGCTATTCCAACACCTTAGACTCATAGGAGGATGATGCTTTTCAGGGGCCGTACGTCCCAGTTGTTGGAGTACTCACTCCTGACTCTGCTAGCTCTCTGTCAGATCAGGCTGTGTATTTTTGTTTCTTACCTCGCCCCTCTCTTCCCCACTTTAGGAAAGGGCAGAGAAGAGAGCTTATGTGGAGAGACTGAGAGCAAGCAGATAGAGTGCCTGCAGCCCAAAGCCTCGCAGCATCTCCTGTTGCCCCACAGAAACAGCAGCAGCAGCAGGGGCAGAGGCCAGGAGTGGCTTAGAAAGGAAGGGCAGCTCCTGACAGCAGTGAGTCCACGATGAGATGCGCTCAAGTAGTCCATTGATCATGCATGAAAAGTCACTGTGCTGATTGCCAAAGGCCTGCTTTTCCTATGAGATGTTGCACAGGTTGATTTCCCAGGCTCTAAGCACTACCACGAAAGCTCTCTGTGAGCTCTTTATTTGCATAAAACAGAAACCAGACTTTTGCGGTTTCAGAAGAGTATGAGGTTTGCTTCACACTCTGTTTATATTAGTAGCCCAGTTCTTCCTAGAAAAAAAAATACTCTAAGGAAAAACACTGAAAGAAAAACATTCCTCCAACATCATAAACCCATCTGCAACCTATTTCACGCTTTAATATCTCACAATAGGAGGTCACGTGCATTTAATGTCAGAGATCCACAGGAATGGGCAGGCCTGAAGAGTCTGAAAAATAAAAATGAAAGTGCCTGCTCAAGGCTCTCAGAATGACGTCTAAGGCAACAAAAAGTAGTTTGCCACTGGATTCTGGATTTGCCTTGGTGTTTTCTGATCTGACTAGACATTCTGCTGGGTATTGAGTGCAGGCTAAGGTCAGTTAAGGACACCGTATCGCTCTTAAGCCTTTATAGCTCTTCTAGCTTAAGGAGATCAGCCCAGGGCTAACAGCAAAAGAACACAACTTCAGATTTGTGAAAGTTGTCAATGCAAGCACAGTAGTTTCAGTGTCACTGTATCAGATAGGTCAGGGCAGTCTGACCCGACGGCTAGCTAGTCAAATAACAAGGGTTAACAAAAAGGCACGCAGCAGTAAGAGTCACCTAGAGCACAAAGGCATAGCAATTCATAATCTGGAAATTAACTGTAGCCTTAAACTGTCTAAAATTAGGTGCTCACCACTACCTTAAAGCTCTGTATTGCTGCACCATAGGAGGAAAGGTCTGGTCCTGACTGTCACAGAATCAGAAATCGCACTAGAAGAAAACTCAAGGATATGAGTCATCTGCTACAAGGCCTTAGAAAAGGATGTGGTGCGCAGGCTGGGCCAGGCTGGTTGCATGGAGCATTAACAGTGCTGGGCTGGCTGGCTGGCTCCTTGTGCAAGGAAGCAGGGGATGCAGGACTTTCCAGAGCTACATCCAGGAGCGATACAGCTGTATCCACTGCAGGAAAGTGCTATGGCACCACAGCCCTTGGGGCTGCAGCTCAGCCACCCGCTCCCCAGGAGCAAGGTGAGATCTTTGCACAGGACTGCACCTTCCTACATAGATGCCTCAGATCCTTCGCGTGCTCTTTAGTGCCACGTTGTCTTTTATCTCCAGAGGTGAAAAAGGGCCAGAAAACCACCACATGCTGTCTCCTGAGAGCTGCACAAAAGTACATAATAGCTGACTTTAAAGGACACGTTGGCATGTGAAACTGTTGCAAATCCTCCTTTACTTTGCCATCCCCAGAGCAAATCCCCTGCCTCTGAAGAAAAGTCCCCCGCCTATCCCATGCCAGGTACATCAGATCGGTTTCTTTCCCTTACCTGAACGTAATCCAAAACCATGCCTGCCAAGACCATGCCAAGCCCAGCTAGGAGGTATGGCAGGAGCACTTGCAGGCAAATTGCGACGGCTGACTCTTCCCGCGACTTTGCCATGGCCACTTTCTCCTCAGCCAACAGCTTCTGCTGTGCATGCAGAGAGACATCCTCTGCCTCCTGGCTGCCAAGTCGGCTCTCTCTGTGTTTACCCTTGCTCTTTGCTTTGTGCCTGGATCGTTCTCCATTCCTAGTCCTGCCCTCTTTCCTCCTCTGCCGAACTTCCTCACCTTTCATGGTGGCTGTCTTGAATCACACGGGTTTTCTGAAAAACAAAATCAGAAACAATGACATAACAAAAAGAGGCATCAGATGGGTCAGAAACAGGAGACCCTTTGGTATTTTGTCCACTCCACTAACCTGAAGGCAAACTACCACCTACTCCCAAACCCCTAGATGCTCTGCTGACCCAAATACTAGTACTAAGTTTACCTTCAACTTTGTATAGTGTCAAATCAATCTCCCTTTCTATAATTGCATCTCTTCGTACGCTGGAGTGCTTGCTGTGCACCCCGGCTCTCACCCTGAGAACGCCTAGAAGGATGCAAAGGTGCTGCACACAGCCTGAAGCCTGGACCCACCAGCTCTCGCACTGGGAGCCAGGAGAACTGAGGAGCCCAGCAGAATCCAACCCTTTTCAGGGTCTGACTCCTAGCCACGAAATGGGAGCAGCTGACATCCTAGCATCCTGCAGTCCAGCAAAGGACTAGCATACCTAGTGTAGCACAGGTATGTACTATGCATAGTACATAGTACCTAGTACCTAGGATAGTACACCTAGCTATCCACCACTCCTCAATAACAAGATAATGCTTTGATCTTCTTTCTAAACTGGATACTTTTTTTCCTTTTGTACCTTAGTTAACACACGTGCACTACGTGACTGATCTATCTACAGAGAAGCTGCCACGACCCCAAAGCATCTTATAAGAAAAAAATAAACATGCAAAATTGTTACCAGTCACCCTTTCCCTGCCATCACATCTCATTTCTTGATATAACTGTCATTCATCCTGCCTGCCCCACTGCTGGCCCAGGCAGCGCCCCAAACCTTTCCCCATCACCTCCTGCCAGCACTCATCCGGGTTAACCGCTGGCAGATGCTCTCTGATGCTCTCGTTTTCAGGATGGGCCCCTAACGCCCTAAGCCCACCCCAGGTAGGATCAATCCTCTTCTTGCCCAACATCTGGGGAGCAGAGGAAACTGCTAGGAGGCCCCAAATCACGGCTGGGGCGGGGAGGAAGGAGAAGGGATGGACAAAACAAAGTCCCCCTCTGCAGGAGGAGGAGGAAACCCGGCCCCGCTCCCCCCCCAGCGCTTACCGGCTCCTTGCCCTGCCCGGGGCTCTGCCCTGCCCGGGGCTCTGCCCGCGGGGGCGGCCGGGACGATGCGAACGCGGGAGGCGCCCGCCACATCTGGGGCGCGGCCGGGAGCCCGCCCTGCGCGGCGGCCGCGGGTTCGAGCCCGGCCCCCGGCCGCGCCGCGGCGGAGGCGGCGCGGCGCCGTGAGTGGCAGCCGCCGGGCCTGCCCCGGCGCCGTGCGTCCACCGGGCCGCACACCTCCGCGGGCCGGCGGCTGCCGCAAGCCCCGCCACGCTAGCCTTGTTGTTATTATTATACCTCTTTCTGCACCCCCGCTGCCGGAGGGGGCAGCTCGGCGGGGTGCGGGCTCCCAGCAAGGCCGGCTCCTGCCCCCGGGAAGGGAGCGCTGGGGGTACCCGGGGCGCCAGGAGCACCCCCGCTGCCTCCCGGGCCCTGCCCAAGCCGCCCCGACAGCCGGCGGGTGTTACGGGAAAGGGCGAGAGCTTTCAGCAGAAGGCTGCAATTAAGAGCTGAGGAAAGACGTTTCCTCTATGTTTTTGTGGTGGTTTTTTTTTTCTTATTTTGGCATTTGCAAGAGCTCTCGTTGCAAGCTTCCTGTGCAAAAGCCCGCCTCCACCACAATCACAGCGAAACTCCTCTTTGATTTTTTTTCCCCCTCCCATATTGAATCAGCATGTTAGAAATGTGATTACAGCATCCATCACATTGAAGCACATAAATCTCACGAAGCACTGAAGTAACCGTACTCATGCAAGCCTCCTGAATCATGCAGCTCAGATTTCCAGAACAATCGAGGATATTAAATCATACCTCAGTACCAGAGCAATCTTACGGCTTGCTGCAGTCTCTCAGATACCATGCTAGGCTAAAGGGCTCTTACTGATAAAATGGTGTCTCTGGGCCTGCGAGCTCTGGCTCAAAGCAGGGCGCAGCAAAGGGAGCTGAAGGTTTTGGTAAGTGACAGTAACGAAACCCTGCAGCTGCTGCGTGTTGAGGGTGCGCGTTAACTGTTGAATGTCACTGCTCTAAGGGCGAGGCTTAAATTTCAGCTCGCTTGGTGTAATTTTATGTCTTCGCTTTGCGACTGATGCTTCCCAGAGAGTGGCCAGAAGGCCGTTTTTCCTGTGAGAAGTAAGAAGGGAAGGGACACGGATTAAAAAAATAGCAACCTGGCCAAGACATTTTTAGACCTGTTAAATGTATTCTGCTATCACTTTACCACTGAGCTTCAAAGAAAAATATCTACAGAGCAAGCGGAAAGTCTCCCGGGGAATGTGATTGACAAGGGCATTTTGGTAATGGTTGCAGCTCAGGAATGTCACCGTTCCACAAGGGATCTCCCACCTGGGTCCGACGACAGGAGCTCCCAGCACCCTGCCAGACCTCATTCTGCGTGCAGAATAACCGTGGGGCTCGCGTACCGCATCCTGACGTACCCGTCTGAAACCCCTGGTGTATCGCCAGTGGGTACGTATTTGAGAAAGCTGACTTTCAGCAGCGGCACAAAGCTGCACGTTCTCAGAAGCGCGGCAGCAGCGTTTAGATAGATCCTGGCTTTGACGTAAGGGAACGGTGGCTGGACCTTGATTGCAAACACAGCTCCTGTGACTCTGTAGATAGGATAGTTCAGCTGCTCGCTGCAGTCTGGGAAGTGCTGGTTGGCACGACGCTGAGCAACTTCACGCTAAATTGTTTTATCCCCCCACTGAGCCAGAACTCACGTGTGCTGCTTTTCTCTGCTCTCCCGCAGATGTGCAGGTAGTACCAGCGGTTACAAGGGCATTTGAGGACTCGCTGCACTCATTCCTGTTTCTCTCCACAGTGCTTTTAAAGACTGTTTCCTCCAGTAGAAAAATAAGTTTGTTATTCCCTTCCTCTCCTCCATGTTGCTTTGCTCCTGGACTTTCTTTCCAACAACTATTCCTTCAGCCAAGCAGAGGGGAATTTTACAGCTTTTTCCAGTATTCTGTCCAGAGATAGCACTTTTTTTTCTTCCCACAGTTTCCTGTTATAAAATGGCATTTCTTTGGTGACTAGGGACTACTGGAGATATTTCTCAAATATAAAGCGTGATTTATGACTTCAGTTAGCCCCGGTGACAGACTTTGTTCGACTGCTGGGCTATGCAAGCTCCCATGCCACCACGGGATGCGTCTCTGGGCACCCAACGGCTGCAGTGCAGGGATGCATAAAGAAATATGCAATCTCTAACCTTTCTCCTTCATGAGAAAGTGTTAGCTAGTGTGGCTCAGAAGTGTTATTTGGAGGTCTGTGTGTAGACAGAAACAGGCAGTGCAAAACTGATATATGAAGAATACTTACTGCCTTATAAATCTGGGGGTTTGGAGACAGAAAATACAGCAGGAACTTCCTGGAGTTGGCCAAGGGGGAGGAGGAGACATCTCTCCTTCTCCTTTGCTTTGTCCTTTAGGTATTACTTGAAGGAAAGCGAGTTTCATTGCCTGTTAGCCTTCGGACCAAATAACGTCCAGGTAGTTGAGTTAATTTTGTTGTAGTCTCCACCTCCTTCTCTTTCTGTATCCAAGTTCTTGAAAGGCAGATGTTTTGTGCGCACCAGCGGTACTCAGAGAAATTAAAAGTGCCATCTCCTACCTGCTTTCTCTCGTCACCTTCCCTTGCCACAGGCACCCACCACTCAGTTACCGTTGCCCTTGGGACAGTTGTTAAGCCAAGTTACAATCACGGACTTTCACTCGGGTTTCATATACGGAAATAACCCAGCATAGGAGAGCAAAAGCAGCGTGAAGATCTGGGTTTTGTAGTGGGACACATCTTACTTGACTTGCAGCACAACAGGCCTTTGTCAAACTACTCTGTAGAGGAATAAAGCCAGCCTAAATCACCATGCTTCCCCAGCACTCTTAGGGGCTGATGAGAACACAGGTTTTCCCACACACTAGACTCCCAAGGACAAGATAGTTAAATTGCATGAGGACTTTCCACTCCCCATCTGCCATTAGATGGCAGCAACTGAATGCGGAATGAGAGCAGGCAGCTCTGCAAGTCCTATTTATCCCGTGGCTTGTGCAGGGATTTCAAGCTTTTCACTTCTAGGTCAATGGTTCAAATCTGGCCCAGGTCAGGAGGGGCCAGAGATCTTTATAATCCGACAGCTGCTCAGCGTCCTGTGCGAGAGCAGTTTGCGGGTTTCTGTTTCTGATCTTGTGGACGAGTGCCCATCTCATCACTGGCACTAATTGGCACCCCCGCTTGACGCACCGACAAAGAGGCGGAAGATGCTCCAAAAAGACTGAATTCTCCTCCCTGCGCTCCAGATGATTCGACAAAGGGGAGCACTCATCTCTCTGCACAAGCCTGCCCTCGGTAATGAAGCCAGAAGAATGTGTTGGCCCCGTTCCTCCTGTAAGTGAATAGCTGCCCAAAATGATCTCATTCCGGACAGGAGGGTGACAGTTGGGGTCTTTCAGCAGATAAAATTAATTTGTTATTAATTTGGGATATGATATTCAGATAGACTAGTGATGGTGCAATGAAATCCCGTCAAACATGTTGTAACACGTATGTTATTTACAGCCTCTGTAACTGCAGGGACAAACTCCATCCAGAACTGCCTTACAAGGTGACCTAATTTGGAAAAGAAAACAGATACAGAATTTTCTCACATTAGAAGATACCTCACTGTGACTCCTTCCCTTACAAATTTAAAACCCTGTGAGGGACTGGAGCAACTGATACTCTCCAGAGAAACCCATGAGATAAGAAATGAGCCTAGCAAGCATGTGATTGTGATATAGTTCAAGCCTGTGTGTGCATCACTCAGCTTGTTCCGTTAAGATTTGAGGCGCATGTCACTACGTAAATCCCTTTGGGCAGCTGGGCACCCCTCCAATGCACAGATTTCCCTTGCTGCTAATGAATCAGCCTCTTTTGCTAACTTACCTCCAAAGCTCATTTACTTGGAAACCAAGGGAGCTTAGGGAACAGGGTTCTCTCCGTGCATAACAATGACCTATTTTAGATACTTCTCCTCACACGGTCATGGAGAAGGGGCAGCAAGAGAGAGTGCTTCTATCCAAGAGGCATTTCCTGGAATCGGTCCTAAACAATGCCGGGCCATTTCCATTTTGAGACCTGACATTTCATGGTGCCAACGCCGCCACACAACAGAAAATGCCAGTGCGAGCCAGGGATGGGATCCAGCCGCCTCATTCCAAGGACGCGCAGCCAGGCCCTCTGCATACGTGGTTATTACTCTCACAAACAGCCCCCTTCCCACGGAAACTGATAACACAGAACGGGAACGCTTCACAGCACTCCCAGAGCAGGATGGCAAACGAGACCAAAGGCATGTTTTCCACCTCTGGGCATGTTTACATTGCTGGGCTTTCTCAGTATCATGAGCAATATAGTAAGGGAAACACAGACACGTGTTAAGGAATTTGTCCTTCCTCACCAAGCTCTGTGCTGCTAGACTGCTACCTGCACTGAATTAGTGGTGTAGCTCTATACGACACTGCACGGAAGATGCATCTGTACCCCAACAGGGAATGCTTGCAACCAGGAAATATTTCATGTGCCATCTCGTCTCTGAGACGTGGGCTACTGCCCGAGCCCAGGAAGAAGCCAAACACTTCATGATTTTCCCGCAGTTAGTGTCCTGAGGCACAACGAGAGGAAAAAATACATTATAATACTTTAATTTTGTATTATATTTAACCCAAACCTCACCAGCCTGAGTACAAGGCTCAGAGCCCAGACTGGAACCCTGTGGTTTCAGCCCATCTGTCACTGATACTTGCAAGGCCAGAAAAGACCATTGTCCCGTGTGACTCAAATGACACAGTACGTCTTTTGATTAACTCCTGGTTGAACTGCAGCATTTCTGTTAGAAAAGTACCTGACCTACAAAAAAACCAGCCAGTGATGGAGGAGAATCAGCCACAAGGGTTAAGAACACATCCAGTATGCACTTCTTTATGAGGCTGAATTTGACCAGTTTCAGCTTCCAGCCCCTGAATGCAGTTGCATCTTTATGACTATATAAGCTCATTTCCAAAGTGCCCTCTCCCTTCTTGTGGTTCTCCTCTAGTCCCTCACCTTTAGACAAGCAGATCAGTTTCCATTCACTCACGTGGCTCTCCTCAAAACTCACCCCAATTAACTAACACCTTTCCAAATAGTGTGCTACTGAACAGGGCCCAAAATTGGGCGGTAGCGCTGAATCCAGAGAGAACTGAACTTATCTGCACCAGCAGACGACTTTTTCTGTCAATCCAGTGACCATTTTAGCCTTTCTAGACCTCTAAACACTGGCACATTAGCCCGTGTTCACAACTAAAATGTTAGGTGGTTGCATGTACAACCAGAGACTGTCAGCGTATTACAGTGTCACCGTCAGCCAGTCAATAGATCACTGCCTGTAAGCTGTCAACCCAACTGGATACTAGGTTAATCTGAAGGGACCTGTTGTTCTTAAATAAATGTTCACTGCTGCTAATTACCCAGTTATTTTCATTCGTGAGTCACCACTAAGCTCTTCCGTTATTTTGACTAACAACACTTTATCAGCTCTCTCAAATGGTGACGCATAGCACAGCCTATTTCCCGTTCTCTTGGAACATCCCTGTTCTTTGCTGCCCCTGCAGGGTCTGTTTCTCACCATCACCGACAGCTAAGGTTACTGAGTAAGAGGGAGAGGAAAAAAAAATAATCAGAGTTTTCCTGGCTACCAAGAAGTAGCTACTCAGTCTGCTTCATCTCCCAAATTTACTAATAGCAAGACCAGATATGCTCCGTTCAGATAATGTAATTTTTAGTATTAAAAGGGGAGTCATCTTCCTGACCCCTGAAAATTCAATAGGATATCATGATGAATTATTATTCTTAGTCACTTCAGTATGCTTCATTTAGCATAACTGCACCTATGCCAAGAAACAAGATGGCTGTATTTATGCTAAGCACTGAAATTAGTTCCCTGTAGTGCACATCAGAACATGAGGTAAAAGCTGGCAGTACACAGCATTTCTCTGGTTCCCAGTTTGTAGGACCACTTCAAGATAAGTTGCAGAACCATTCAAGAATACGTTGCACTTGAAGCATCTTGATACAGGACACAGCCTTATGACTGGTGACTCCCATCTCTGGTTTTTTAGGTGCTTTGAATATGACGCAGATGGCAGCAGGAAACCTTTCTGCTGGGATGGAGCAGCTCCAAAAGCAGGTAACAGGAGTGTCATTTCTGCCATTCAGTTCTGCCTGGGAATGATATCTTAAAGTAAAGCAGTGATCCTTTTACTGCATGTTTTTTGTAGCTGTTAAAATAAATCATCTTTCAAGAACACTCGGTTTTGCAGAATGTTGGGCACCATTGAATATATTCAGAGCCATATCATTGCCCCCAAGGAAGCGGAACAGAGCTCTCATCCAGCATCCTTTCCCCACAGATAAATGCCTCTTACTTAAGAGGAATTAAATCTAGATAGTTATTCCTTAGGGCACAGCTGTGCTGAAGTAATTTTATTAAGTGACTTACAAATGATCATTTTGAAACGTCTTTCTGGTTTGTTAGGATATTTCCTCAGGCAACTGTCTCATTCTTGCCTTTTGCGGATCTGTATTATGAATCTTTGCATTTGATTTCTTAGCTGTTTGCTGCCGCAAATAGCAACAAACATTCCTATTTGAACTCTTTCCAGAAAAGCTGAATCTTTCTGGAGAAAGGATTGGGGAAGTCCAAGCAATATTGTTTAGCAAAACAAGGTATCCAGTCAAAGTGATTTGGACAGGTCTGAATAGCAGTGGAAATTAGTCAAGGGAAGAAGAAACCCCTTCACTCCCAAGTTGCCAATTATCATAGAATCATAGAATCGTTAAGGTTGGAAAAGACCCTTAGGATCATCAGGTCCAATCGTTAACCTACCACCGCCAAGTCCGCCACTAAACCATGTCCTCAAGCACCGCATCTACCCGTCTTTTAAATACCTCCAGGGATGGGGACTCAGCCCCTGCCCTGGGCAGCCTGTGCCAGGGCCTGACCACTCTTTCAGTGAAGAAGTTTTTCCTAATATCCAACCTAAACTTACCCTGGTGCAGCTTGAGGCCATTTCCTCTTGTCCTATCACTTGTTACTGGGGTGAAGAGACCGACCCCCACCTGGCTACAACCTCCTTTCAGGCAGCTGTAGAGAGCAATAAGGTCTCCCCTCA
The DNA here is from genome assembly GCA_020745775.1 of Theristicus caerulescens. NCBI lineage: Eukaryota > Metazoa > Chordata > Aves > Pelecaniformes > Threskiornithidae > Theristicus > Theristicus caerulescens. The sequence goes on from CM036566.1 coordinate 3,944,328, forward strand.
GCCTCCTCTTCTCCAAACTAAACAACCCCAGCTCCCTCAGCTGCTCCTCATAAGACTTGTGCTCTAGACCCTTCACCAACCTCGTTGCCCTTCTCTGGCCATGCTCCAGCACCTTGATGTCCTTCTTGAAGTGAGGGGCCCAAAACTGGACACAGGATTCGAGGTGCAGCCTCAACAGTGCCGAATACAGGGGCACCATCACCTCCCTGGTCCTGCTGGCCACACTATTCCTGCTACAAGCCAGGATGCCATTGGCCCTCTTGGCCACCTGGGCACACTGCTGGCTCATATTTAGGCGGCTGTCAACCAACACCCCCAGGTCCTTTCCCGTCGGGCAGCTCTCCAGCCACTCCTCCCCAAGCCGGTAGCGTTGCCTGGGGTTGTTGTGACCGAAGTGCAGGACCCGGCACTTGGCCTTGTTGAATTATAGTTGTATCCAGAGCAGTAACGGCTAGGAGTCATTAGAAGCTAAGGATTGCTTGGTGGCATCTGGAATGAGCTGTTGGTCTCAGTCCAGCTCCAGGTGTCCCAGAGATCATCATGAGAAATGGCTTCAAGCTTGGCCCAAGCCTACAAGTCTTAGTAGAAAACACAGGGCTTAAAGAGGACTATGAAGACTGCGCACAGACACATTCGTTACCAAAAAGAGGCTTTTAAAAAGAATAGTTATAGCCATAGACTTTCAGAGGCACCTTTTCAAAGTCACTGTCTAACATGGCAGGTGCAGTTTGTGTACCCTGTCTCAAGACTTGCCAAATGCATATGCAAACTGCACATAGTTATTATGCAAATGTATTTTAATCCCCAAGCATCCCGATGCAAAACTCCCATAAAACAGCATTTAGACCTTTTGGAAACCATGGGAGGCACCAAGCTCAACCCAACTCCATGGATTTTGAGATTGACTTAATAGCATGCTTTGTACTTCTGAGACAGAGATGATCAGACAAAAAACTCAAGCAGAAGCCTTCTTGGAGAGGAACGTAGCTATAGCCTCCCTAACCAGAGGGGGTCTCCTGCTGCAGCTAGTGTGAGGGTCACTTCTCCCCAGTACGATCCTGTGCTAGGAGGCATATTCTCCTTGCTAGCGTCCTGCAAGGATGCAGGGAAATGGAACGAGGAGGATTTTGCCATTTACCTATGGCCATATTACTGGTGCCACAAGCCACTGTCCAGTTTCCACCCTTATGCTTGTGGCCTTTCTCCTCCCCAACAAGATCGGGGCACACACCAGTACATCTCTGACAACACCCTCAAATATTATGCTCTTTCCTCAGCCAGCCCTTGGTCACGTGGGGGAGCAACATATTACCTTTGCTGTAGAACAGACATACAGAATTGTTATAGATTACCTTTTAAGAGCAGAATCTGTTTGCGGGTTGTGTAGCAGGGAAGATGTATTAGTAGCATGAGAATAATAGAGACATATCTTCTCCCTCCCTAATGCCCTCTATCCAAGGATCCTCGAGCAATTTATGGACTTCCTCAAGCAGATTATTTGTTAAGTAGTATTCTGAAAAGAAGATAAATGTTACGTAAATGTCCTGATTCTGCTGTTATTAGGCCCAAAAAGGCAGGTTATGGATCCAGACTCAGTCTCCTTCAAACTGCAGGACAGTACAAATACCGAGTTTTTATTTCTCCCCATCCATTACCAGGCACCCACAAGCTCCTTCCCTGGGTTGCGCAGCCGGCTGTAGGCCTGCACACCTGCAAACTCTTGCTCACAGTATCATTTATTTGTGCAAGCTCAAATCTGACAAACTCTCCCCACTGAAAACCAACAACAACAACTTTTTCAGCACTTCCAGTTCTATTTCAGTCATGACTTTTATCCTTTTTCTCCCCCACACCAAGCAAAGCACCAAGTTCCCTCTAGTTTCTTTTCCCCATCAGTGTATTCTCCACAGGCAGGAGAAGGGAACAAACACTCAAGTCCTGAGCAGAACTCATCCTTAGCTTCCGCAGCCCTGCTCAGAGCATCTCACCTACAGGGAGAGAGAAATGAAGGGAAAAACGTGTGTCCCTGCTCTGCAGCTCAGCTGCAGCTTGTCAGCCTTTTCATGTGTTAAGTAGGTTTGCAGCTGCCTGTTACAGCTCTGCAACAGAGGCTGATCAGGTTCATTTGGGGCCATGCCAGGCTCTCCTGAAAAAAAAAAAAAAAAAAAAGGTATTTATTTATAACTGGCTTGTGAGATGGAAAACTGGTTGCTATATTTAATAGAAAGTGCTCCCAGAAGATTAACCCTGGCAGTATTGGGCTTGGGGACTCGTTGGGTTCTTTTCTGAGTATGAGCTACTACACTTGCCATATTTCTAGGTCTAATCCTCCACAGATCTAGGGTCCGATAGCACAATCATTTACTGTTTAGAGAGGGGCTAATTTAGTCTCAACCCCTCAGAAGATCCAGACTTAGAATTGTACAGTCTGGAGGAAAGGAAGACAGGAACTTCCAAGGTTTTGCTGAGTCTTACTTTAATTTTGAAAACAAAATTTAGTGTTTGAATACACTGTTGATGGTGTGTGCTGCAGCCATAGGTACCACACGAACCCCTGTCCTGTGATATTCTAGCAAGACCACTTGCGCCTTTTGAGGCCAAATTCAAGGGCATGTTCCCATCTAAACAGCAAGGTTAGAAACCTTGCATCAGATTTTTGGGGGGATGCACACTTCAAAGTAGGTTTGTCTAAGTATTTCCCATGGCTGGGAAGTCACTAGATGCATCCAGCCAGGCGATGCTGTGGCTGCAATGCCCATGCATGGACCACAGCTAGATGCAGGCAGACACTGGCTCACAGCTGCTTCTGGAGCTGCCCTGCCAACGCAATGCAGCGTCTCTGGAATCAGTCTTCTGCCACCCTGACAGAAAGGCACAAAATAGGAGAGGAGGGCTGTCAAACATGGGTGCAGATTGAAGGAATAAAGCTTGTTGTGCAGATGATGTCCCAGCTCCAGCCTGGGTAAATTACATTCTTCAAATTTGCATTTCCAGTGCTTCTTTAAAGGTATGCAGTGCCTGATCTCTCTACCCTGTTGTGAACTGCTGTGCCAGGCTGTGGAAAAGCGCTGCTGTAACATTCAGTCCCCAGGCACGGGTACATTCCAGGAGCAGGGGACACTATTTCTGTGTATTTCTTTCTACCCGGACCAGCTGAGCTTGTTTTGAACCTGATTTTCTATTTGTGAAAGACTTTGGGGATACTTGGCTAAAAAATACACACAGATCTCCCTTTACAACTTGGGTTCCATTCCCCTTGTGGTACATTTAAGGAAACTGAGACACAAGGAGTTCTAACTTACGCGAAGCTGCAGGCATATCAGCTGAAGACTCCAAGCAGAAAAAATATTTTCCTTGTTTAAACTCTGTAACTCCTAGATTGTATCACCTTCCATTATTCCCTGATCTCTTTTTGTCCAGTCCCTTCTTCCTAATAACAAGGGACACCTTTCCAGGCTCAGACTCTAACTTGGAGTGTTCATAAATACTGCCATGCAAGATCTCATCCTGACATGGTGAGCCCAGATACTCCATCAAGCTAGCTTAGAAATCTGATTACATGCAAGTATATATATGTAACATTACAACATCAGACACAAAATATAATTTTAGGAAATCTTGTTTTTTCATTTGCAGCTTGGAAAAGACAGCGTTCTTGCTTGCACACCACCGTTTTGTGCATGCAAACGCTCGGTTCCTGAATGCAAGAAGTGCATGTGTCAGTTTTGCAAGTGCGGGTCAAGAGCCTGCCCGTGGGTATGCAGCCCACGTGCTGCCTCTAGGTCTCATACCAACGTGCTGAGAGTAGCCATCACATGCCTTGGCTTTTCAGGAATCTGTACCCTCAATATTACCCAAACCTCTCTGAGCCTCTGGCCATAAGCAGAACTATTGCTTCCCTCTATCAGCAGTGAGTGGTTTATGTTAGATTCAAAGCCCTTCTGATTCAGAAACGACGAGAAGTCATAGCACATGATATACGCTAAATAGCTATTTAAACTGTTTACCAAAAGCTTTGATATGACCCTGAAGGATATTGGCACTGCTGCGCACTTCAGAGGCAGCATGGTCCAGCTGTTGAAAAAGCAAGCTTGGAGGAGGCAAGGCAAAGCTTACGCGTACGTGAGCTGCTACTCTGAGTAGCGTTTCAGTCTCCTGTGTCTCAGCCTTCTCACTTATGCTACCAGGATAATTACAGTTAACAACTGAGCATAGTCTGTGGTAAAGCTTTCTTAAACACTTGGGTGAAAAAAGCTGCAGACGCATGAGAGTGTGCATTTATGGATTTTTATTCCATTAGTAGCTAGCTTCTGCCACAAATAGGACCCGAAACAGCTTTGATATCTGAAGGCGAGATCTATTTATGTATCTGTGTGCTAAGCGAAAAAACAGAGTCCTTGAAATGACGGACTAACAGGTTTCTCTGTTTGGAGATCCTAGCTAATAATAAGAACCAATCTGTGGAGCACCGCGTGTTTAATACTCCCCTGTGCCACAAGAGAGAGACACTCGGGTGAATGGACCCTGCCCCGCGCTGCCTGGAAGCTCTGAGCTGGCAGCAGAGTGGTTCAGCGTAACGAGAACCATAATAGGTATGTGGGCCCTGAGCTTTCCATATTTGTGACCGTCTGCTTGGAGCCTGCGGCAGCAATGTTAGTAGTACGTTACATCTTGTGATCTGCTCTGTAATAATAAGCCTGAACGGACGGTGACATTAAGACCGGGGGGAAATGTTTTGCGGCGTGCAGTCTGGGATGAAGGTAATAATTTAATGAGCTTTTGAAGAATTTGCACCCTCCCAGAAAACTCTGGCTGTGAATGAGCATTAAAACAACTTCCTTCCCATCTATAACACCAAGGGACTATCACTCTAACTGAACAAATACCAGGTCACAAGGCTAAAAAAAGTACCAGAGAGAGTCTTGTACAGGTGCAAAAAAGATCTTGCTGAAGTTCTTCTTACTCTTCAAATCACTACATAATCAAATACATTTCATTGACTTGAGCTGGGAGAGCCCTTCAAAAGTCCTTTCCAGTTTTTTCAAGCAAACTAGCTTAAAAAAAAAAAAAAGGTAAATGCCTCAACCTTACTTCCACAAACAGACACCTGCTAAACCATCTCTTTAATACTGCAGACAGTCACTATCTTGCCGCTGCCAAAATCTAGCAATGCCTGCAGATGTACTGTAAGCCGCCCTTCTCCTCTCTTGCCCGCTTAAACATCCTTCAGGAATTTCTAGTTTATTTTGTTGTCCATTAATGCACTAGTTTAATTATCTACATTGAAATGCTAACAAGCATCCAGAAAGACATGGAAAATTGGACTTCAGCTTAGGAAGAGCTTTCAAACTACAGAGATAATGAAGCATTCGGCCAGCATGCCTCCCATAATGGAGATCTTTCAAGGCATAAACATCTACACACAGGTACCTACAGCAGAGGATGGATGAAATGGCTTTCAGAGTTCCCTTCCCGCTCCACAATTTGCTAACTAGCTATGATAAATATTGACTAGTTACTTCCTCCACGGAACAAACTATCAGCACTCGGAGATACATCCTTGGGTATTTTATAAATTGCAGTTAACTTCATTTCTCATTCTCAGGCACTCAATTGAGTTGCTCTGGTTTACTGAGCTACTGCACATCAGCTGAGCTACATAAATCTTTGCCTTTCACAGATAAGAGGGAAAATGTGAGCTGTGAGCACTGTTAACCCCATGTAACTTGACTGATGTCTAAAGCCCCTGACTGCATATGTCGAAATTGAAACAGGCTGGATCAAACCCATTAAACATTAGGAAGGTAAGAGAGTCAGGGCAATTCATCCAGCCCGTCTTGAACACTTCTCTTCAGATGGGACCCAGTTAAAGTGCTTATCTTTCTCTGACAACAGAAGGAATCTGCCTTAAACACGGAATTTTAAAGGGCAGTAATAAGACAACATGAATCTTAGAAAAAATCTTCAGCACTAAACAAAGCCTAGCATCACTGCCCACCTCTCTGCTCGTACATGAAGAGGGCTTTTACCGCAGGCCACAGTGCCACCATAGCCAAGTGGCTTCTGGGTTCGGCAGAGCTCGTGCCTGTGGACCAAGGTGGGTTTCTTCTCACCTGGTTAACAGCTATTTTGGCATAACTACTTATCTCAGCACTGCAGCTATGCAGGGAGGTTTGCATTTCACAGCAACACTGGGAGAGCTGCTCAAGGGAAATCCACCCAGCATTTGCCCACATTAAAACCTTAATCCTGAAAGTGCGCACGATAAGTGCCTCGGCTCACTGTGTCTATTGCACGTGCCAATGGATTTTGTGCAAGGAGACACTGAAATCTGAGTGTTAAGCATTCATTTCCCCACGGTCACAATGTTAAATCCAAACATCCTTGGAGAGCAAGGAAAAAGTAAAGCACACAATGAGATATAGTGATACGGCTTGGTAGAGTTTGCCAGAGAAAATACAGATTACTTATTCTTCCTTGTCCCCTAGCTGTTTTGCTGGCCAGTATCTGCCCAACATCCTGCCCTGTCCCAGGCAGGAGAAAGTTCTCTGCCTGCTGGCAGTCCATCCTCTCCAGGAGTAGTACAGGCACTTTCTTAACACACTCATTTTTCAGGGTATTACTTCTCCTTTACCTATGCCCACAGAAACTAATTCTCAAGCTCAAAATTCATCAGAGGTTAAAAAACATTGGAAATGGTGTACAAAGTTGGAAAGGGGCGGATTAATGTGGTTCAGTGCTGCAGAGAGCAAGCTGGATGTCAGAGCCCCGAGCTGCGGTGACAGCGAGCATGGCCACCCCACACCGGGATGCGGTCCTCGGCAGCGAGAGCACAAAGCGCCTCTGGGCAGCAGCTGCTCTGCAGCTGGCGCAGGGCTGGCTCTTGGCTCCCGACATCCCAAGCACGCAGCCGCTGAGCCTGCGTTTTGGCAGCGTACGTGGCTGACAGGCACGCTAAGTTTAGCCACAGTACAGGTGCAAAGGAAATAGGGGTGGTTGCAAGAAGCAAGTTGGTTTCCACCTCCAACCTCTGTGTATCGACACAAAGAACAAAAGCATCACCTGAATACAAGACTCTTCTTCAGAGAGAGAAACCTCACTTGTCCTGGGGCAGAACAACGCTGTTGGAGAAGGCTGACTACAGCCAGCAAGAGAAGAGACTGGTTCTGGCTGAGGTCCTCAAAGTAACACGGCCCCATAAAGGACTCCCACCCTCATCTGATCTCATGCATTTCCCAAAAGAGTGAAAGTCCGCTGTCTGAGGGACATTTTTGGCTACAGGGACAAATGTCCTTCAGAGAATAAAATTCACTACAAGTTTCCAGAAATGCTGAGCTAACATGCTAAACCACTTGTAGTGAGAACATCCAACAAAGGGGACGTGTATACCACAGGGGTAGAAGATGAGGCAGAAGATCATACAGTTTTCCCCATAGCCCGAGAATAAGACACAGGCTAAGGGAGTCCAAAGACAACATTTTTAATTAGCTGCTTCGACTTAGGTCCTTATGGAAGGGTACAAAATGAGGAATACTTTCTCCTCCTGTCCAAGCTTAAGTAAGGAGGTAAGATCAAGTTCCAAATACAATCCTATCTTGAACCTCACAAGTCTGCACTCCTGGCTCCAGCTCTAGCCACTGGCAAAAGTCCCACTGATTCCAGTGAGGCCAGAGACTGACCCCAAGATGGTCACACCTGGGGTTTTATTCATTCCATGATAAAGATTTGCTAAACTTGGAACCCAATCATGGATCAGCTTCCAAACAACACCCATGTTTGGGGTGGCTGGAGCTGGAGTTTCAGTGCTGGCCCTTCTCCATGGAACTGAAGGCCAGAATTATGATGATGACAATAAATATTCAGCACTTCATCTTCAAAGGGCTGGGTAGATGGTTCAGTCCGCGGCTAGCTAATCAATGGCACAATATGAACCGTGCCATCAATTATTCATGCAATAGCTTTGCAAGCTACATATGAAGATAGTCAATGGGGTTATACGTATATTTATATTTATTTTGCCATAAAGACTCCATGATTGCTAGATCCCCAAACCACAATAGTGCTAGTAATAAAAACTTTTTAAAAAGGGGTGGTGGTGTGACCCAGAGGCAAGCTGGAGGGATGGTGTGAATGGATACTCCTAGAGAGATCACTTCTTACTTTGCATGTGGCTTCCTGAGCAACTCCCCTGGCTCTTTTTTCCCCTCCTGCTAAGGGATTTGGCTTGAAACATCCTCATCAGCTGCACTGCCGCCTTGGCTGTTTGAGATACTTGCTTGGTGACCAGAAAGTGGCGTAGAGGGGTAACTGAATGTGAACCCTTTAAAGGTCAGGCATGCTCCCAGTAAATGAGCTGTCAGAAAGCCACGCTTCTGAGCGGCCTGTGAGAGGAATGAGCACTTTGCAAAGCAACCAGGCTGTGAACAGAGGCACTGTGGGAGCCCAGGCTCTGGTTCTTTTAAGCCTGAAGCTTCTTGTCCAGAGGATCAAACAAGGTGCGGAGAGAAATACAGAACGAGTGTCTCACAGTACAAGAGATGCCTCTAGAAGATGCTTGCTCTCCTTCTTGGCTCACGCCGGGGAAGTTTGCCCAACACACACCACTACTCTTATTAAGGAGCTGATCTTGCTATGTGCTGGAGAGCTTTGGCTTTCACGCTAATCAGTGACTTGAGGACATCCAGTATTTTGCAGGAACTGATCCCCTGGCAGGGTCAGGCTCTGAAACATTTGATGTCCAGTCCTCCCTTTGCTTTTAAACATGTCACACGTCTGTTTGAAAAAGGATCAAGCTCACTCCAGGGCAAAACACCTTCAAGCCTTTTTCTGCTCAGTGCAGAGCGCTACGCTTCACATTTACTCTTCAGTGCACCCCTGCAGATCACCTACTAGACTGTGGGCTGGATTGGAGCAATATCAAAGTGCCCCTTGCACTGTCTGCAGCTCAAGGCCAACAGGAGGCTACTCTACTTGTATCAGAACCTGGTTTAGATGACTTGAAATAGCCTCCTGAACCTCAGTAAAATCCAGCTTAATCCATCTCCTCTCCTTCCTTTCAATAGGCAGTTTGCATTGATTTCTTGAGCGATAGTCAATTCATAGCCATCTCCTCTCTGAAACTCTGCTGTTTTCTGCTTTGAACTTCTCCTCCTGAAAGGGCGTGCAGTGTAAAACGATCATGTTATAGTTGAGCCCTGAGCACTTGGGCTGGGAGCAGCGGGATGTCATGGCTTCATGGCAATTACTATAATCAGAGAGACTTCCCATCACTCGTGGCAATTTAAATTAAGACCTTTCTTCTAAAAGATATCCTCATAGCTCCCATACAAATAGAGGACTTGCTCCAGGAATTTTTGGATGTGATTCTCTGGCCTATGTTATGCAGGTCAGAGGATTTGGTCATAATGGTCCCTTCTGGCCTTAACATCTAATAATCTATGAATCATTTCATTTAGTCCTGTGATCCGGTCTCCATTATGTCACTAGCTCTTTTCAAAACAAAGCAAGGGGCCCACCTTCTCTTGCAGAATGGAAGGAACAGAAAATCAAGGCAAGACGACCACGAAATAGTGGAGAGGCAGTCACAAGCCTGTTATCAAGTACACCTCATTATCCAAAGACAACTGGTGATTTTTTTTCCAGTACTGGATGAAGTGAATTTACTCAGCTCAAGTGTCAGTTTGTAGTTAACGTAGCTTCCCACATAGCTGCGACCTTGCAGCAATGTTGGATTGATCTGTCTAAATAACAGACTGGGAGGAAGCCTGCTATATACATTGGGGCCTGCAGCCATAGTTTATAATAAGGCATGTCAAATATATCATAATTAACTCTTTGTGGACACAGTCATGAGTTCTGTTGAGAAATCACAAGAAATGAGAGCTCACAGGCACTCAGACTCGCCGGATAGCGAAGCTCTATGAGGCTCCTTACACCTGAATTTGTAAAGTATATCATGGATGTACGCATATATATTGAGTCTCTTAGTGTAGCACCAGTCAGTAAGATTCTCCCTGGCAGTCTATCAGAGTTTTACCCTTCTAATATGGTAATTTAAGAAGGCAAAGCCATTCCTTGGAGGTGATTAATCTGGTCATTGCCCCACAATGCAAAGCACATCTTCCCTTACATTTCCTCACGGACATGAAAATCTGGATTTGAAGCTGGAGTTGCACACAGGTGTTCCTAACACCTTCCTTTTGGGATCTTGTCTCAACCAGCAAATATTAAGAAACGAAGCTTCACAATACTACTATAAGGTAGGTCATAATGATCCAGAACTTAAAGGGAAGCAAAGAAACTCCCTTTGGACACCTTCTTATTTGCTGGGGCTTTCACACACCAAATAATTCAGGACCCTGCAGTAAAAACACAGAGCAGAGGTAGTTCTGGGCATGTTCCTGGGCTGCCCACACTCCTGGATATCCCTTCTCCTCCAGTGGTTCTGTGCCTTGCAAAGGCGTTGGGTGTGCCAGTGTCGATGGACAGAGGTAAGTGCAACCTCTCTTTGCCCATCCTTGTGCGACAGGGCAGGCAGTATTAGTTCTGGCACTGCACTCTGCTAATGCACCTCCACGGCACCTGGACCAGGACCAGCTTGTGTCTGGCCAGCCTGGAGATCGGGAAGCAGAGCTTAGCTCTGCCTGTTCCCATCTGCACAGGTATGCCCTGGAAAGATAAGGGAGGAGGCCAAGGATTACAACAGGGACCTTGTGATGTGCACATCATCCCATGTGAAACGCTTTAGCTCTCTGCTGCATGGAGTGCCCATCTTTCCCTCCCTGAACTAGGGAGCAGAAACATAGTATAGAATCATAGAATAGAATCATAGAATCGTTTAGGTTGGAAAAGACCTTTAAGATCATCAAGTCCAACCGTTAACCTACCACTGCCAAGGCCACCACTAAACCATGTCTCTAAGCACCACATCTACCCATCTTTTAAATACCCCCAGGGATGGGGACTCAACCACTTCCCTGGGCAGCCTGTGCCAGGCCCTGACAGCCCTTTGGGGAAGAAGTTTTTTCCCAATATCCAACCTAAACCTCCCCGGCGCAGCTTGAGGCCGTTCCCTCTCATCCTGTCGCTTGTTACTGAGGAGAAGAGACCGACCCCCCCCGGCTCCAGCCTCCTTTCAGGCAGTTGCAGAGAGCGATAAGGTCTCCCCTCAGCCTCCTCTTCTCCAGGCTGAACAACCCCAGCTCCCTCAGCCGCTCCTCACCAGCCTTGTGCTCCAGCCCCTTCCCCAGCCTCATTGCCCTTCTTTGGACACACACAGTTATATCATATTCTATCAAACAAGTGTCACACTTCGGCATACCACCACCCTTAGAGCTTCTCAGCTACATGTAAAGTCATGCTGACCATCCCCACACCAGGAAAACCACCTGGCTGGGGAGTTCATTAAATCCTGGGAGCTTTCTGGAGGTCTCCTAAACATTTTCAAGTGTCCTGAAACATGAGAAACTGAACCAAAATCCTAAATACTGATTGTTCAGGTTGTGTCACAACTCCAGCCCAGCTCTAGGAAAGTCATGCTTTGCCTGCTCTACAGAGATATTTCAGAGATGCTTCTCTGGAGGCTCAGGCACTAAGCATGAAATAAAGACACTTACAAGTGGTAACTCAATTCCATCTTCATCAGTAACAGGGAGTTAATGGCTAATGGTATTTTACCTAACTGTAATTACATATTTAGTATAGTAATGAAGGAAGCTGAGAAACATGAGAGGCTTCTTAGCAAAATTATCCAAATTGCTCAGTCCTTTTGGTTTCCTAAACAGTCAATCAGCAACCTCATGAAAAAGGCTTGTAATACAAGGGTTTTCTGCATTTTACTGCTTCTGCAGATAGCCCAAGAAAGGCAGCATGCTTTCCCCAGAAGTTCAGGGGTGCATTTGAAACACAATTTATCTTTCTGCAACTGAACCAGCTGTCTGGGCCAACAGTTGGGATAACCTGTCATATCAGAGAGTAAGAAACCTGAAGTCTGACCATAAAGCTGACTGACAAAAAGGAAATTTCTTGTTCTACTCACATTGTCAATGTAAGCTGAGGTTTAAACAGGGTGTGTGTTTAAGCTTATATTAAACTTGATTAGCATCAAAATGAACAGCAGTCAACCCAACATATTTCTTGGGGTAAACTGTCTGGCGAGACAATGAGCACTATATACAACTCATTTAAAGTGTATTAAATTTGCAGAGCATTAAGTTAGTGCTGATTAACGTTCATCATGAGCATCTCTCAGTACAGCAGTCCTCCTGCTATCCCCAGAGAGCTTTGGATACCACTGAGAACAACCCACCTGTTTACTTCCTAACCTATTCACCACCTCCTCTTGAAGGCTGTACTGGCAGGTTGTCACCTCTCTACCCATGACTACTGGGTGTGGGAGCATAATGCTGATATACCCCTTTTCTGGAGAGGTTCAGAGGCCTGACACCAGCAAACAGGACTGTGGGCTCCACCAAGTGTCACAGTGCGATTCGGGAATCTCTTCTTTGCGGAGACAGCAATAAGCCCTTGGCAACTCTCCCACCACTGCTTTCCTAATAGCAAAACATAGCATTACTCAGACCATAGCTTATTTTCCATGACCAGCATTGTGGCCTAAGGCATGGTCTCACCCACACTCTCCAGGAATAGCTAGAAAATGACCCAATTAGTTAAAACACAGGCTGGATTATAGGGTGGTAAGAAAGGAATTGGGTGGGTTGGTCCCAAGTTCTCAAACTAGGTTGAACGATAGCACCAGGGAAGTGGAGCTCAGGATGTGGAGAGAAAGACACCTTTGACTGTGTCCAGTAAGAGCTGCAACTTGACAACTCTCATTTGTGCCACCGAAGGAAACAGAAAGCCACTGTGCACTCGCACAAGTTTCTTCTTGTTGACGCGGTTTTCACGTACCACAAGCTGCCCTGCTCACTTCAGGGGCTGGTTCACATCATTCCCCCCAGACTCGCTTGAGCCTGTATCAGACATACTCCCTCTCTCCATCCTCGTTTCACACCCACTCCTCCATCTCCTTTCACAACACCTCTCTGCTACCCTTTTTTGCAGAACCATCTGTCCAGGATGGACTTGTCTGTTTTTCCTCAAACCAAATTCTTCCTGAGAAGCAAGCACATGATTTTAGTGAGTCTAAAAATCAAAAGCCAGGCTAATGATAAAAGGGAATATATCTTCCTTTCTGACTGCCCCCAGTTCAGAGTTCCCACCTAGCAGACATTGTCAACACACTGCCAGAGGATTGTTTCATTGGCTGGATATGCATTTCGCTCCACAAGCCAGTTCTTCCCCAGGTGTCTTTCACGTGGGGACTTCCATGCCAAATGCCAACCTGCCGCCCATGTGCGAGATAGTGGTGGCGGTTCAGAGAGAACAGGCTTGGAAGCAGCAGGTTAGAAGGAAAAAAGCAGGGAAAGATTCGAGATTGAAGGGGACTCATTTGAATCCCTGCCATCAAACTCCAAATGCTTCCAGTGATGAGGAAGAAAAAGAAAAAAAGATAAATATTCTGCATGCCAGATCTATAGCCAGTGCAAGTCAGCCCAGCTGCGCTGCCATCTGGCTGGCTTGACCCACAGACCCTGCCCCTTCCATGGGGAAAGTCCTATAAAGCACAGACCCACAAACACAGGACACCTATCCCAAATGTAGAGCAAAAAAGATCCCAGCTGCATAAAACCAATATTCGGCTCCAGCGGTGCAGTGTAAATTTGCACCGGCTTTAAACTTGCATTAGCAAGTATATATAATATAAAGAAAAATCTCAAGAAAGGGAATTTCAGTAAAAATCAAGCTGAGTTACAGCCAGCTTCTCAATTCCCTCAGCGCCCTTTACTTAGGCAGCTTTCCAATTAGTGTCAATGAAAGTTTTGCCTGAGTAGCAACCGAGTAAAAATAGACTCAGAATATCAGGATTCGACCCAGAGCCTTTAATATACAGAAATAGTCAGACCCACACACAAACACGCACAGAGAGGGCAAACCTCAGGAGCGATAATGAGCTTTGATTTTTCATCAGCCACAAAAATGTCAACTATGTTCCCAGTACATTCCACAATAGAGCAATATTTATATTTGATCTCGGCAATGGTTTCACGCTGCATGTTACATAAGCCAGCCATTCCCCATACAGTAATGGAAACAGACGGCACTTGCCACGGTTTATTTTTTGCAACAGGCATTCTTTGGCAGATACTCATGGGAAACAATATGGCAGGGGAATGGCATTAGACTTCCCCTGTGCAAACACCAGGAAGGCCGTGAACAAGCAGTACAGGACTTTCGCTCTTTTTTTGGAACTGTTGCAAAAGCTAATGGCTCATCTTGCCCCCTGTGCATACCTAGAAGGTCTCACACGTTATGAGAGCAGATTCTGGCCCTGGTGCCCAGAAAATAGTGGTCTCTGCAGTGAGCTCCCCTCCTTTTCCAAAGCAGGAAGCCACCAAAGCTTTTGCTCTGCTCCTTCTACCTGTGTGAGTGGGATTCAAATAATCCTCAGAGCAAAATCACCCTTCCCACAAGCGCCAGTATTTCCCTGGGATCTCTACTAGCAAAGCCCCATCCTGTAGAGAATGAGCCCAAAGATGGGTTGAGTCCTTCACCAAGCCCTAGACCTTGAAATAAATTACTAGGCAGGGTAAAATGAGAGTTCAGTGTTACTAAAGAGGACTGACCAGTTGATACTGACACCAGCGTAACTAAATAGCTACTGAGTAACATACTGCTGCACAGCCTGTGGGAGTCTATCCACCAGCGTACTCAGGCTATATAAACACAAGACTCTAAAAGAAAACTTGGATCTGGAGTGGAAATGCCACTACGAACTTGGCATGGTTTTTGACCCATTACAGACGTGGAATCATCCAGCAGCTTTGCTTGGGCTCCGGTTTGTTTCAGTCTGTGCTTCAGGTTAAGGTTTGGACGGGTTGTTTCCTGCTGTTAGACAACCTTAGAGGAAATAGCAAGAACTTGATGGAGTTGGTAGTATTGTTCTTTGAGCCTTTTGGAAACCAGCTGAAAGAAAAGAATCTGCCTAAGCCATCCCTCGCACACTAAAGTAGGATCACCCAAGCCTGGACTAAAAACCTTTCTTGTCAGGTCTGAGCAAGCTACCCTGTGCGGCGGGTACTGAACATCCTGAATCCCACTGGCAGCACCGAGGAGCCGGCAGCGTTTAGCATTTGACAGGCTGGGCCCTAAGCCTGTGATTACACAGAACAACATCTCTGCCTGTGTCTCACACGGCGCCGAGAGCCTTGCGGAGGGCTTAGCATCCAGGGGACACCGTGCTCCACAATTTGCAAGTCCTGCCCTACGCTGCCCGGGCAGGCTGCTAACATCTGATTCTGCAACAACAGGGTCAGTGGAAAAACTGTGATGGAAGAGCTTGGAATATGCCCCTCGGTGAGCTAGCAAGAGCTGGAAGCAGCCTTTGCAGGGATCAGAAGACAGCAATGGGTTTTACATCTGCCTCTTCTCTGTAACCCATGGTAAGCTGTTTTTCCTGGTGCATAATTGCTTACAAACTCTGAAGGAACATAATGGCTGGAGTTTTAACATGTCTTTTGCTTCCAGCAAACATGCGCAATTATTTTTTGCATCCTTGCTGGAAAGAACAGAGCAGACTGTACTCCAGGACGTCGTCACCTTAGGACATATGATCACCATTCGCGTATGTCACACTCAGACTTACGCCAGCCTGTTAGCAGAGCAGGAATAGTAAAGGCAGCGAGAGGCGAGCTGCATTTCCACAGCCCTCCAGCTGTCAAGAGGAGCAGAGACTGACAGAAATAAGCTGCATGGAGGAGACTGGCCAAACCAGAAATAATCCATCATGTGCCACAGTTCCCAGATTCCTCAGGATCTCTTCTGAGGAATCTGATGTCAGGCGTTGAGCATGTTAGTACGACTTGCACTTTGGTGATTTTCCATCTGTAGCTGCTGTTTCTGATATTACACACAGGGTTACCACTGACACGTACCACTTTATGAACAGCTGGAGGAGCAGTGGCCAACCCTCCTTTGCATACTGAAAGTTTTGCGCAGCCAAAAGCCTCAAGACACACCATAGCGTTCTGCAAGCCTGGGAATATGTCACAGAGGCAAGGATCGCAGCTCCGCCGGGGTCTCGCTGCTCTAGTGTGTGCTGGCACCAGGCTGTGCATGCCGCGATAGCGGGCTTAGCCCCCTCCTGGTTTACTTCCAGATAGATCTGAAGTCATGGAGAAGCCTCCAGAGCCCCACAGGCCCCCACTGCTGGTTATGTGACATAGTCAGTGCGTGAGGAGTTGTACCGAGGAGGCAGCTGGGGCTCCAGAGCCACACAACCACCTTGAGAAATATCAAGACATTAATGAGGGGAGTCAAGGCGGCAGCCAGAGAGAGGCAGATTTGTAGTTTCTTAGTCCAAGTGCAACATCTGGGCTGTTTTTGAGGGGAGAGTAGCTCAGAGTGTTCAATATCTGGTTTGACCAGCAAAATAGCCCTTGGAGAAAGCGCTAGTACAAGAGGACAAGGATGCTACACAAACCTCCTCCCCGCTTTGCCTGCTACAACTGCCTAGAGAGTCACACAAGATGGGGCACCCACTATCACTACCTTCCTCCCTCCATTACATCAGCATTGCATTTAGCCCTCAATGTAGCCAGCTACTTGTACAACTCCTAGCCTTGCAGAAACATCCAAATACTTCTCAAAGAGTTTAAGACTATCTTAAGGATGTCCAAAGGATAGGGACGTCCATTGCACTAGTCGTGTTCAATGGCACCGAGACCAGTCTTGCACGGACGGACCCAGCTCCTCCTCTGCACCTACCTCCGCCACCAGCTCCCTGCATGGGAGCACACCCTCCTAGAAGATCCCTTTGTTAAAAGTTTTTGGAAGCCACAAAAGCCCAAACCCCACATAGGTTCCTCCATCAGTAAACAGTAGAGACAACACTTCTTTTCTCTCCCAAACCTGGCCATCAGTCTTGTCCCGCTCATTTGCTCTAAGGCAGATACCAAATTCCCGAAAATCTTCCATGGCACTAGACTCTGCTGCCAGCCGGTCCTGGCCAGACACAGAAAGGGAGAAGGAACCCAGAGCACACCCCTGCCCTGGAGACACCAGTCAACAAAACAACTCCACAGCAACTGAAGTCTGGGTCACCCTCAGTGCACGCACACACGTTTCACCGTCGCTCTTCCACTCACTCATCATCGCCTTTTCTATCTATTCACAACCATGTTAGACATTTAAACTGGTTATGAGGAGAAAAGGATCCGCAAAGGAGACAGTTAAAAATTAACTAAATCCATACAGTTACGATTATTTTGGAAAGCAGAATGCCCTCAGGACATAATAGTATCGACAGCTAGATAGTTTCATCTCACTTCTGTTTGGCATACGGTTGGAGCTATAGCACCATAAGCATTAGAAGGAGTGGAAAGATGCAACTCTCACATGTTCAGAAGTAAAATACTCAAGGTCAGTTGAGTAGCCACTGAACAAGAAATTAAAAGGTACCCAAGAAATGCCAAGCAACTGAAGAAAACACGGTCACATTTCTCGGCCACGTGTCCCAGCTGAACTTCCCGTTCCCTTCTGTCATTTAATCCCAGCTTTTCCCAAGTGATCAAAGAGCGCTTCAAAGGAGACTGCTCACCAGCGTGCCCAGAGGCTGCACAGCCCTCCTGTTCCTCAGCTACTGCCTTTCATACCATCAAAAGGGTCTTATGGGCATATTTTAGGTGCTAAGCAATCCTTTGCAGCATTCACAGCAACAAGTTCACTGCTTCTCTAGTTGTCGCCTTTATCCAGGGAACTTTGGGGTTTTTTATTTTAAAAACCTTTTTCTCTGATTTCAGATGCTTTTCCTTGCCTTGCCCACTCTTTCACTGATGTTTGATGTTCTTCCACAAAGTCATGCTGCCCTCCTCTGTTGCTCCTTTGCTTTTCCAAGTCAAGTTACCCTCCTTTCCCCCCCCCAAGCCTTATATGCTGCTTTTCTCTCTTCTCATTCAGTTGTTGCAATTGAGTTCCCCTGGCCAACTAGATTCAAAGGATGGATTCCTGCACAGGGCTCTCCTCAAATCTCAGCCCTCTCCCTGCCCAAGCGCGCTCCCTGTTCACACAAAAAGAATTAGGTCATCTGACTGCAAGCGTACACAGCAAATGCTACAGCAACAGATGTTACAGCCACACAGAATTGCGGGCTGTTCAGTGATCCAGTTTACCATGACCCGGTTTTGAGTTGCTATCTATATCACTAGTGTTCTGAAACGTAGGGGCTTGGTTTAAAAAAAGAAAAAACCCACATGTATACAAAGCTCCATGCATAGTTATACAGCTGAAGCACTCATACAGCCAAAGAAAAGAGCAAAAAAAGGCATTTGTGCAGAATAATACACAGCTGCAACTGCCAGCATGGATTTCAAGCCGTAATGCTAACGTATGACACCTGAGGATTAGGTGGAGGGTTCCACACACATTGCAATATAACAACAAAAACACACTTACTCTAGATTGGGGTGGCCAAGCCATGGTAATGGGGATCATCACTGGTTTGTAGAGCTTGGTTTCACCACTGCCAGCTACTTGCTGCAGTCATTGCTGCCAAATGCAAAACGCTTGTCGAAGCTTGAATTAGACCAGTACAAACTGGTGTGAACTAACCATGGGTGCCACACTGCTCAGTTAGCAGAAGCGGGTTCCTGCAAGGTGAAACAGCATCCCGTGTTACAGAGAGCACTCTCCCATCAGGGCCTCATCTGCTAGTAAGAACGAAGGTGACAGAAGGACCAGGGCTACCGCAGCACCACCGTGAGAGAGGTTATTCGGCTTTTTTTTCGATATAATTCTCACACTTAGAAGCATAGGAACTGCAGTTTTCACCGGGCCCCACAGGGGAAGAAAGCTGCAGCTCTCTGCCTGCCTCATTCCCTGCTCGCTAGCACTGCCGTGTGATGTAAGAGCTGGACAGTTCAGCCCTCCACACCTTCAGCTGCTTATTGCCTCACGTACCACAAGCCAGCAGAGATGGTCACAGAAACATAACCTTTTAGTAAAAGTAAATAATAACAAGCTATTCTATCTAGAGGCGGTTTTGGAAACAATCCCTTCACTTCTTAATTAGGAAACTCAACACCCTCTGAAGTCAACAGCACAACCTATTGCCACTAATTCCCAGCTCTGGCAAAGGAGCTGAGGTTCATATTTCCAATCAAGTCCACCACCAACGTTTGGTTTTTGAGTGACTCACTTGGACCCAGCAGGGAACCCCAGAGGAGAATCCAGGCATGGAGATCCCATAGCATCAGCATCCTTTTTTAAAAAGGAACTTCATTTAACTTGCTCCCACCCAAACCTTTCGCCCTTTAAATAAAACTTTTCAGCAGTTTAATTCCAGCTCCAACTCCTTTCTCCGTCTCTTACAGGGCCCTCTTGAAAGTCTTGGACTCGCCAACATTAGGGATTAAACTGTACATGGCTGTCCTAGCACAGAACAGAGAGAACATCATGTAATTTCCATTTTTTTCCCGGTTGTGCTCTTTCAAAGCCCCACACTACTTATGGTTTCCACGCCACATATTCTTCTGTCCGTTGCCATGGTGCAGCCACTGGTTTGTCATTAATATTGTGGGTAACTTCAGATCCTTGACCTCAGGGCTTTCAGAGCTTTTCATGGTGTATTTTCCTCTTGATTGAATTGCTCTGCATTCCCAAGCACAGCTAAAACAAAAATAAAACACTGCTGCTTTTGAATGGGGAAAATTCATTTCACAAAGACAGGCTAGCAAAGGCTGGAAACCCATTGAAGAACAGCAGATTAAAAGGAAAACAACCATTCTCTGCAGACGTAGAGACTGTGGCATGGATTTAAATTTACCTACAGCATCTGAGTCAAGCTCTGGTCCCCAGGGTCCACGCGTGAACTCAATATCTGGCCCAGTTCTGACTTTAATAATACGCTGCCCCGCTGCCAGAGGACCTCAAATCATTCTATAAATTCTCATCCATGAAGTTTCACAACAGTTTTGACAAGCACAGAGTTACTTGTTCCCAGACTGCAGATGGGAAGACTGAGGTACAGAAACAGTAAGCTAAGTGATGGATGTAGCTCATGGCTTCCATGGATTTGCCCTACCTTGATTTGTGTTCTTGCCTTCAGGGGCCACAGGGGTATTTGCACATCTAGGGATACCCTACTCCCACAGCAGGCCTGTGCAAACACTTTTGTGCCTATGATTTTTGCCCAGTGGGATTATTACCTAAGTCAAGTGCTATCTGTCATTCTCTGTATTCAAACCTTGAATGTACTGAGAGCAGAATTTCATCTTAAGTATTTTTTAATGCTAGTGATAACTCTCACTTCAGAATGCAGTCCGTTTCTAACGTCTATTAGAAATCAGTAAGTTCACATATACTAGACTGAGCCTGTGGTATCCCTGCTTAACAGAAGTATGATTTTTTTCAGTCTGAAGAAAATAGCTATTACCATGGAAAATGTGATGATTGTCATATCAACAGCCAATTGCCAAAACTAAACCGCCCTTCAAGTTAACAGATTTTAAAACATACATGCGTGTAAAAATGCTGCTTTCATATGAGCTCTTTCTATTAGATGAGCTCCTAGAAACACAGATTTGCATTAAAAAGGCCTAAGCCGTCGCATTTCTGAAGATCCAACCCTCCTGCCCAGCCTGGTAGTAGTTTATTTGGTGAGAGGCCCTTCAGGATGTAAAAACCCAAGTGAACAGCAGCACTAGCATTTTCCTTTTTTCTTTAAGGTATTATTTGTTTAAAAAGAAAAATGCATCTGTTACCTATTTGGGGAAGATGCTTCAGAAGCTGCAAACAAAACGCCTGAATCTACATGAAATGCAATACTGCACGCATCAGGCAGGCAATTTCATGCACTTAAAAATGCCTAATAGCAGGCCTGAGGATGACAATAAGCACTGGATTGTATCAGAATCAATACAAGCACCTGCCTGGAAAAATAAAGAGCAGCAAATGGACAGTAAGATGCAAAGCCTGAGGGCTTTTCTGCAAATGCTGGGAGAGCAAAGAACAAGCAAAGGAG
This sequence comes from Theristicus caerulescens, assembly GCA_020745775.1. Classification (NCBI taxonomy): domain Eukaryota; kingdom Metazoa; phylum Chordata; class Aves; order Pelecaniformes; family Threskiornithidae; genus Theristicus; species Theristicus caerulescens. Next base: position 3,965,404 of record CM036566.1, read on the forward strand.
AGAAGGAAAAGTAGCAGAAAGGTACACCCATCCTCCTCAGATCTGGGGCCTGGTTGAGCTCACGTTGCCACTGAAGCAATTTCAGGACTGCTCTCACTTCAAGTCTGTCTCCCTGAGTCCCCTTACAGGGCAAGACAGCCCTGTCCTGAGGACAGAGCGCAGCCATATCACCCAGTGTTTAGGGACAAAACCCTCTCCCTGCCACGGACACGTCCCTCTTGCCAGAGGCTGGGAGTAAAGCCAGTCCCACAACTTCTTCCCAGCAGAATAAGGACTCCCTTTACGATTTGCTCACTCAAGAGGACACTCCAGCTGGCTTCGCTCCCTCGAGAGGCCTTCGCTCCTGTGTATCAGCCCTGCCAGGCCAGCTATATCAGAGCCGCTCTTTTACTATTGCGGTGAGGGCGAGTTTGCTGTAAGATCCCCTAGGCAGCCCATTTGAAAGCCTTTCATTGGGAAGGCCGGTCACATTCCACTTGAGACAAAAACACTGCCTGACAAACAGCCTTGTTCCTCAGATCCCCGGCTGGAATAAGGAGCTAAAAAAAAAAAAAACCAAAACCAAAAACAAAAAACCCCTGTGAAATCCCATAGCTCCTCAGGGAAAAGTGTCTCTATGTGTGCCAATGTGCCTCATGACTTGCAGAAGGACTGTACCTGATATTTATTCTTATAAAAGCCATTAAAAAAAAAAAGCTTTTATAAAAAAATAAAAATCTTATGTTGAGGACTTATAGAAGCACAGTAGAAATACAGGGAAATGCCAGATTTAACCCCTCCTGGGTTAAATCCTGTGAAATGCTGAACATTGCCACCTCCTTATGAATAAGGCAGTTAAAATCCCAAGATCATAACTTAGTTTTCCTCATATTACCAGCACCACACTCACATTCAAGATGCTCTCTTTGGATCCAAGTACCAGCCTACTGCTTCCCAATATCAGAGGTGGGTTTTTTTTAAGCATTTATAAACAAAATAATGCTGCAAGTGGAATCTCTGTCTATATATTACAAAAAGACACATCTGTTCCCACGCAGTGAATCATGCAGGATTAGCCTAATAAGCTATGCTGTAAATCAGACTCAAAGCATCTGCACTATGCTTAGGAAGAGCAAAATACAGGATACCTACAGAAACCAAGCTGCCTGGCCTTTTCCAGGCCCAAAACCATCCATCCCTCCCAGAGCAGAATCAGTGCTATCATGAAGCACGTGGGGGTTGTCCGTCTCCAGTGCTAGGGCTGTGTCAGCGTCCAGAACAGGGGCCTGATGCGACTCTTGAGTCCAGCAGAGAACAGACCCGAACCCAAACCTTCGTTTACTGTGCTGACGTACCTCAGCAGCCTTTTCAACACACTGACCCGATTTTAAGAGATGAATGCAACTGATAGCATTGCATGGAAAAGTCATTGCAGATGCCTGTTAACGCCCTCAAGGAGCTGTTCTATCCAAGGTTATATGTGTGGCTCTTAAACATAAGCAAATAAGAACCTAACATATATTTAATTTCCACATGATTTTTGCTACCATCTCTGCTCCAGAGTTGTCAGGATTCAGTGTGGACATAGAACTACACCTCTTTATCACAAAGGAAAGAGACTAATGAGCCTCAGAACAGAATTTTTCACTTGGAAGCATTTCATTAGGCAAGCTTTCTCCCACATGGAGAACATGATGCTGGAATGGAAATAGCTTAACCCATTTTATAAATTGGCATGAATCAAGGTAAACAGCAGGCGTTGAACAGATTCCAGTCACGGTGTTGCATGCTTCGCTTACTGGATGATGACATAATTTCATCACTGTTGATTAACTAATTTTGTTAGCATCTACAGTAGTCATCTATCAGTGCCTTGAGGTCTCCAATTATTTCTCTACCAAAGTTATGACCTACTTATACATCATCCAATTACCTAACAGTGACAATAAAAATGACACCTGGCAGTTAAACTGCAACGGTAAAAGTCAGGAGATAAGAGCTTTGTCCCAGCTCTGTAACTCACTTGCTGTTTGTGGCCAATTCACTTAGGCCACAGTTTCCTTATATCCACTAATTTGGGGAGTCCTGTTTCAGACAATCAAGTTCTCCATCTGACATCAAGAGAAAATAGAGATACTCAACAAATCAATCCCTCAGTGCCTCCGAGTGAGCCCTCAAATGCAGCAGAGAGTCCTAGAATTCAACCCTGTAACGATTCTTTAGCCATTTAATCAGATATAACACGCTTTACGTACCAGCTGATTCCTGCCTGATGTTCCCCTAAAAAGATGCCTCAAACACTTGCAGCGCAAATCCCTCTCTCCTGATCCAGCACCCCAGGTGTTAAATGCACTGTGATAGCCACCCACCTGTGTTTCTTACGTGGAGCCAAGAGGAGAGGTCATAGCTTTGCATGGCTTGGGGCACTTAACAGCCCTGAGGCCAGAGGAGCCCCAAAAAACCAAACCCAGATGCATCTGTATGGTGAAGAATCCCACAATGTGCTGCCTCGTGCAACGGGGGAGGAAAAAAAGAGCTCTGCAAAACAGGGACAACCAGTCTGCATGTCTACTTCACATAGACTGGCAGATCGAATGAATACAAACAGATTTTACTTCCTTTATGGAAAAGGGCTGCACAACTCTCCACTCTTATGCTGTTTCCTAATGTAGCACAGCAAGACGCAATGTTTTTACAGGTTGTTTTTAATCCTGTAGCCTGGTTGAAAGGATACACTGTTCCACCAAAAACTGCCTGTGCTCTGGACAGCAAAGTTAAAAGCAGAACTTCGTGCTGAAGCTACAACAAGGTGAATCCTTTATACAGTGGCACCTACCCATGCTATAATGTTCAAGCATGAAAAATGAAACCAGCTGAGTTTTGCACAAAGCTTTTGTGTGTGTCTGTGTCTGGTGTGCTCTGTGAATCTTTTGTCACAGCTCAAAGTGCTGTCCCCAGAGAGGGACAATTTTTTTCCCTTCCCTCAACTGTGTTTTATGGTTTTATTCTAATTTTACAACACAATCTGTGACAGCTGGTCACACGGTGTGTCTGGGTTGAATAAAGCCCAGGGACCCTTTGCCAAGCCTCTACGCAATGTGCTGAGCTTAATGAAATGTGTCAGCTTCACTGTGAATCGTGCATTCATGGAACTGAATGAATCTGAGTTTTCAAGGAAAACTTAAGGGATACATAACTGCACACAGCAAACCAGGGGGGTGGAGAGAGGAGAGGAATCCCAGAGAAACACTCAGCAGCTCTACTAATAGCAAAATAGATCCTGATAGCTGGAATTTAATCAACCTGTTTGCGTAATGATTTAAAACTATCAGCCACTGCTGAGGCCTCAGGGGAGAACAAGTATGGTTCAACGGCTGAGTTAAAATGCTAGGTCCCAGAGTCCGAGGTTATAGTGCAGCTCTGCCACATACATCCAGCACAATCCCAAGCAAGTCACATCATTTTTGGGCCTCTCTCTCCCATTTATATAACGGGAACAAAAGTGCTTCCTTCTGGCTCAGTTTGCCTCTCTTATCTATTGAGGTTATCAGCCCAGGAGGACACTGGCCACTCCTGAACACGCAACAGTGCCTAGCTGGTACTCGAAGCTCTTTTCATATTTGGGAGGGGATAGCCATCTGTGAGAGTCCTGCACGTGGTGAACATAACATTGCAAGGTACGCAAAGCAAAGTGCGTAATGTTAACTGGATTGACCTTACTTTTTCCTCCCCCCAGTGCTGCAGAACGAAGAGGACCCTGATGAACGTGAAAAATGCTAATTTTAACAGAAAAAGAGGTCTTCAAAAGGTTTAAGGTTTTCCTGCATCATGTCAATCTGTGAAAGTCACGGTCCCATTGCACTTCTCTTCCTTGTAGTTTCTCACTAGAAGTCAGCTGTTGGTAAACAAATTAACAGCTTGATTCTCCACTGGAAACAAAAGGAAACGTGAGTGCTCAGCCTCCTTGAAAATCATGCAGCGTATGCTCTGGGAATTCCTCTGACAGAAGAGATTGACAGGGGAATGGGTAAATTGTTACCCTAACTGCTGTAAAGGAGTTGCTCTGTTTTCCTTTTCCTCAGTGTTCGCAGTGACCTGTCAGCTGAACCGCCCCGAATCCAGACCGAGCTGTGTCATACACCAGCGCTCTGCTGCAAAGCGGGGAAATCGGTAACAAGGCACCTGATGTCCGTGGTCGGGCCCCGCTGCAGTTTGCTGTCAAAGTCAGTCTGACATTTCTGGATCAGACAAGAAGCCATCTGACCTTGTCACGTGCGTTTAACCAGGAAAACAGCAAACACAACACTTGCACAAACACTGTAAAACAGGAGCATAGATGCCAAAACGTGGATGTCCTGTGGGGCAGAGTTAAAAGTCAAAGATAGAACTCCCAAATGTGTGAACACTGCTTTCAAAGTTTTCTACCTCTCACCAGCAGCTTTTACCTCAGAAGTGCTTTACTAAGCAATTAAGCCTCAAAACATCCTTTTAGATAAGAGGCGGCTATTATTCTGTTTTACATTAAGGGAAATGGAAGGTTAAATGACTCCTACAAACCTTACACCTGTGTTGGGATCAGAAATAAAACCCAGCTATCTTTGCCCCACTCCTTGGCTTTAGCCCAAGACCATATTTTCCACCTCCTAACACAAGCCCTGCTCAAGATAATCTTCCCCTGCAACCAAAAGCCCCCGGCTGGAAACGCAGCTCTGAACTGTGCCAACATGTCACGTGCGGTAACAAAGGGGAAAAAAAATAAAAGCCACAGCCATTTGAGAAGCACACTTTCAAATGTGGCCCAGTGCCTGCCACCCTGTCTCCAGCCACCTCCTTCTTGCACCTGAACCAACCGCACCATCCTCCTTGTCCCTGAACTCTCCTTCTCCTTCCACATCTGTTGCCTGCAAATCTTCCTGTCACCACCTCTTTTTTTAAATGCCAAGGCCTGGACTGCATCCCCGTTCCTTTAGGCCACGATCACTTCTGGTCATGGAGAACAGCAAACTCCCCTTGTCTCACGGACCCTCCCCAGTTGCCCATGACACCGACCCTACCAGGTGCAGCGTGTAATTTCCCACCTCCTCGTCCCACGCGGAAGGGCGAGACGAGGGCTAGCCCCATCCCAAATAGAGCAGACACATAGCCTTGTAGATCCAACTGCATCAGGAACGTGGGATCCCACATGTCGCGGGATGGAGTCTAATGCCGTGCTAGTGGGATCCAGGCCAGGACCCACAGCCCCCCGATTTCACCAGTAAGTCTTTGATGCAAGACAAGCCTTGCCTGCAATATCTTATCTACACCCCATTGTTTCTGGGATCCAGTTCAAAATAATCCTTTTGGATTTTCTACTCCTCTCTCTCTCATCGCTCCCTCTATTCCCAGTTCCTCTCTGTCATGACGCAAATGCACTGCTGGTACAAGACCCTTCCATTGTCCAGAAAGCCACAGGGTCTTTCTCTTGTCTTCTGCTAATGAGTTTCTGAATATTCAAATATATCCCATGTATTTTTAACCAAAGCTTTATGTAATTACCAGTATCTATTCTCTGCCATCCTGTACATCATTCTGGAAATGGTTTGGGGGCGAGATTTATTACAGGCCATTGCAGTGTGCTCTTTGTTGAGCCTAATGAAAGCAGGGTTTGCCCAAGAGGAGGGATTAATTTAAGTGTCCTATATCTCAGCTATAGCAATACTTTTAATCCATATGTTTGTAGACAAGCCAACCTGTTCAATTCTAATGACCTGCGCAAGAAATACATTTTTCAAACAAATTCTCAGCAGGATACTTTTCTTCAGCATCTCTGGCTAGAAGGGGCTAAGTGAGGTGATGAAGTTCTGAATCTTACATCTTGCTCTGGAAGTGCCCTTAATGATGGTTGGGTTCTGAGTTTGTAGAAGTGTTTTTAATTACTAAGGGGAAAAAAACGAAGTCAAAGCTGAGCCAGCTGCCAGAGCTTCCAGAGAACTGACTACATTCAGAAATCTTGTAATCGTTTTATGTTCATTATGAGAATACTACAAAAGAAGGGCAATCAGATCTTGGCCAACGCATTAAATGCTTATTCAAAGATTAATTCACATCATCTGTACTCCATTAGATGTTCTCTTTTGCCAGGGAATATAATGCAATATTTTCAGGGGGAATAGTTGCTGCCATTGCCAAGAGCTTGCAATTTACTGGCTCTTGCAGCATTGACATGGGAGTCACTGGGCTATGGGCACAGCTAGAGCAGATAGTGTAGCAGTATACAGTATGAAACATATGGAGCAAATCTGCTTCATTCTGGTGTTAAAAGGTACTGATTATGACTCTGAGATGCAGCCAAGTGACAAGGGGGAAGCAAACCCATAAACCAATAAAATTTTATCCTTCGTTGTATCATGAAGGGAACAATTTGTTGCTGCTGGGTTTGGGTTTATTTTCCCCCCAACTATAAATATATCGAGATTTCATTTGAAAATCAGAAGACATGGCTGAGGAAAGTGTGACTTAATTTCGGTGCATCTAACCTGAAACATAACAACAGGGCAACCTTTCCAAGAATAAATGCATAGTGCTGCTAAAGGCAGATCCCCAGAATAATAATAAAAAACTAGCTTCCCTAATCAATTTGTGATTCCTTTCAGAATACACAGTGCCAGAATGCAGTTCTACTCTCCTGCCTGTTTTTACATTTGCTAAACACGAAGATTTTACCTTCTGTTTCCCAACACCAAAGGCCAGCACTGGAGTGCCTACCTTGGGGACCTTATGGGTAGGTGTTAGATGGGTGCATGTAAAAGTGAGATTCATGAAAGCCACCATGCTCAGTGCAGAATTGCCTACATTAGCTCATAGGAAATCATAACTACTTAATTTTTGCCCCTTGGGGAGCTGTTAATACCAATTTAAATAACTACAAGGACAACTGCACAATGCAAAGGTGTTTGCATCTTTTAGTGGATGTAGCTCCCAATCCCTTTTCTGTGCAAACACTTCTAGAGACACCATAGCAATAAATATCCCAAAACAGTCATTAATTATCCAAGACCCAATTTTTTTTCGTTGTTTTTTGTTTTGCATCCAGGGTTCCTCACATAGTAAGCACAAAGAACTAAGGGAGGTAATTCTTTTGTGTGTAAAAACTGGTGGCATCCGAATGACAAAGACAGCACTGCAAAAACAAACACAGAGTGCATCTGGGAAAATGGGCAGATAATTCCAGCTGCTAAACTGATCTTGAGAATTCAACTCATGAGATGTAGGCTAACTGATATACTGCACCCCAGATTTAGGTAGACATGTCTTGCTAGTGGAACATATGGTCCTTTCCAGATGTTCTACTGTATCTGCATTGTTGAAATCTACAGATGAATTTACAGATGTCACAGAGTTCATCTGCAGTCCTATTTTCATTCTGCAGTATTTACAATAAACAAATCACCATGAAATCTAGGTGCCGCACTGCCACATAACATACCCCCCTCAGTTGCTTTGTCTGAGGCCCAAATCAGAAACAAATGCCATCCTTCTAGTGACTTCCCCGGGGACTGGAAATGACCCTGCTTGCGTTTGGCTCCTTGTGGAAGCCAGATGCTACGCAGTGGCCGTTTTAAATGGTTGAAGGGCAGAACCCAGTAACGGAAAGTTGGTTTTTCCTGGTAGAAGCTATACAAGATCTGGGCTACCTAGCCAGGCTTTTAAGATACAGAAGTAAATACGCAGTTTGTTCCCAAAACAATTTTGCATTAACTGTTACTTTCTGCTAGATGGAGAATTAATCTCTACTCTCCACTACAATGCACATTGCCTGTTTCTCCCACTAGCCTCTCAGAATTAAAGGGGTGAAATGCAACTGCTGTTTAATGAGCTGCTATTATTCTTATTCTTATTACGATGCCCAATAAAAATTAAGTTTTTATTTTCCTGAGCTCTTTCCTTCAGGAAATGTCAGCCAAACATAACCCAGCAAAAGCAAATACCATGTTTGCCTTGGCTCCTGGGACTCGCCATGTTCCCAGAATGAGGGCAGAACAAAATACTGGGGTCTAAGCACACCGCCTGGCTTGAAAACTGGGCACTGTCTAAAGCTAGTTTGCAGATATTGGAAGCCAAACCTGTATTCTGGGCTTTGCCAAGTTCGGCACTTTTCCTTCACTTTCCCAAGCCCGTGGTAGCCACATCAATATATGTATTTGAGAAAAGTTTGAGCGCATCCAAGGTGTTATGTAAATAGCCTCTCATGTTCTGCTGCAATATATGTATGGAAATAACCTCTTGTAAAGGCTTTGCAGATGTCAACATTTTTGGATTAATTACCAAAAGCCAACAATTTTCCTGCCTTACTGTACATTAATATAACCAATTAGCACTGTCTAGTTGTCAAGCAGCGTCAAAAATAGGGTGTCATGCCAGGTTTGTGAAAAACAATTTGGACACGATGCTTTCTGGTTTTGGCCCAACAAGAGGACACTCATTTCTTCAAATGTGCCTCTGATGGAATAGGTTCGTATTATAAATCACTCCAGCTTAAATTGTGTGGTTTTATTTTCTGCATTAAAAATTCCAGAACATGACTCATCCTCTTGTCACTATGTTTTGACATGACTACAACTCCTTCGCAATCAATGGAGTCACACCAAACTGGGGTGCTAAAACAGGCTTTAAGGCAACACTGTTTTTACTAAGTCCATCCTCTAAGCAACTTCTACTTTCACTAAGATGACAAGACTGAACTACAAAATCATTCCATTCCATGACGTTTATTTTGAAACTCTCATAATACAAGCATGGATTCCCTGAGATTGTACTGAACCCACACACAAACCCAAGCAGACCACAACCAGGGCATGAATGCTAGCATGCCTCCCCACCCCAAGACCTTCTGCTGTGAATGCAACCTGAAAATGAGTTTGAGAACAGTGTCCCCAAACAGCTTTCTCAAGGGACAAGAAAACTTTACGACTTGATCTTCAGATAAATAAACTGGGCTTGGTTTTCAGTCATATCTATTGTTAAAACAACCCATTCCTACAAATGCAGGTGCTGTTAAAATAAGGGTACACTCGGTAAGCCCAAAATTTTCAGGATATACAAGCGTAACCTGCTAATCCCTCTGTTTATCCCTATCTTATTCAGGATAGCAAAGTAGATATGAATGTGATAGCAACATGGATGTGACTGCACATCCTGCCTTTTCCAAGGGACTCGGCAGTTTCTTGCCCCCATCAGCCACTCTCTGTGGCCCATCGTTAGAGTCCCTCCTCCAAGATGCTGCCTGAAGACCGTTTCATTAATTTACGTTGTCTTCACAGATGCTGAAAGCCACGTGAACTTGTGCGCTTCAAAAAATCCAAATCAGATCAGGGTTTAAGGGTCTTACTTGGTTCTTTCTGAGTGTATGTCCCAACATCTCTGTACATTACAGCACTAGACCAGAAAATTTTTGGCATAATTACTCCTTCCTAACAGGAGAAATCTCCAGCGTTGTGATATCAGAGTACTTTTACCATATGCCACTTTTAAATGCGGATGTGTTTTCATTGGCACAGTACTGATCTGAAACATGCGGGGCCTTTGGAAGGAAAATCTAGGGGAAGAGAAAAAGAGAGGGGAAAACAACTTCATTCCTCTAACAGGTTACCTTATAAGCAACCAGCTTTCTGTAGCTGCCCAAGATCCTGGCAGACTGGGAGCTATTCTAGGGGAGAGAAGCAGATGCTGAGACCTGCATGCAAAACGCAGTCCGTCCCGTGGCAATGCTGTTTATCATTGACATTCCACTGCTGTACCGTTGGTAAGACGCACAGACACTAACGTTGGACTTTATCAGCACGTTTCTGTTCCTACACATGCGACCATCATCAGAGAGCTTTGGCAACAGCTGAAGCGCTGAACAAGAAAAAACTAACGATAATCCTGGGCTCTGTGGCTTTCTCTTAAACAGCTTTGACAGGACTTGTGGAACAGGCAAGAGAGCCCTGAAAGTTTCAAGATGAAAGCAGAAATACAAGCATAACTGTCAAACTTCATTTGAGCTAACACCTCTGACATTGTGACCAGAAATACTCTTCCAGAGAACTGCGGGCATGTAACTGAAAGACATTGCTCCTGGACTGCAACCCCAGCTCTGCCACTGACTTGGCTCAGTGATTTCATTTGGGGTATTTAACCCCTGGTTACACCCCCTTCCCCCCGGCAAATGAACAAAAGGATATTGAGCTTCCTCGGTGAGGCTAAGGTAAGTGAATATGTTCTGCCATACATTCCCAAGGCAAGCACTGTACTTGCATAAAATGTTCAATATGCTACCCATATGTTCATTCCTGCCTCCCTTTTGCTAGTGCTGGCAACTCTGCTATTTATTTCAAATGAGAAGCTTCATATTCCTTTTTCCACGGATCCACAAACTTCACCTCATGGGAAGCTGCTTCTAATAAACATCTGTAAGTTTACTGCATTTTTGATTTAAACCCTTACTTAAGGCCAACTCTGCCACGAAATCACTCTAAAACATGACAATGATGAGGGAAGCTCATAAGCTGAACCTTCTTGTATTATGCCACTGCAATAGAAACGTGAAAGGGAGATGCCTGATCTAACGCTGCTCTACATCGGCGTGAGCCGGTGTGTTCCCATGTTCCTGTACACGACAATCTGGAGAAAGCAGCCTGGGTCCAAGTAAGCTGCGAGCAGGTTTGAAACAAACCAGAGGAAAAAGTTTTCCATGCAACACACACTGTGGAGCTTGTGACCACATGATACAAGTTCAAAATGGGATTAAACACATTCACAGCATCACAGTCTATTAAATCTCCAACTCGGGATACGGCTAACCTGCTGGTCGGTGTGGTACCAGGGGACAGACCACTCAACACGCCCTGCTCCCTGATCTCTTCCTTCCAGCCTTCGTTACCAGTCGCTGTCAGAGAGGACGTCAGGCTAGATAAACCTTTGCTCTCACCCAGTAGCATATCCCTTACGTTTTTAGGTAAACTAGTAAGACCTGCTTTTCAACAAGAGCTTATTACGTCTGGCACAGTATCATGCTATATTGCTTCTAGCAGTATGGCAGCCTTCATGGAGCTCAGTACCCCTGCACACTGTCTTGTTATGTCCCTGTGTTTCTTGTCCCCACTTACTGGCTGATATACTTTATTTAGCATGCACGTTATAGGGAGTGGGACACTAGTTTGGTCCTGTGTTTACTGAATGGTCAATATGACTAGGTATAAATATTAGGCACAGGAGATACTAAGGTAAGCTGTCAGAAAGCCCCTGTGGAGGGAACACATGCAGGCCCGACCTCCAGCCCCCTCGATCCATCACACAAGGTTAGCTGATACGATAAACACCGTAAATAGAAACGACTTGTTCTGAGCAATAGGTGTTAAACCAATAAACAGCCAAAACTTTGGAGAAAAACCACTATTTTTCCTCATTTATCAAACAAGACTCTGTATCTTTTTTTTTTTCCCCCCTCCCTCTTTTTAAACAAGTTCAGTTTGTGAAGATTGAAGAAAAACAAGACGTCCTTTCAAATCCCTCCTCTGGATCAAACCTCGTTAGGTTTTGATGTCAATGGTGCATAGAAGGCTGACCGCTGCCAGCAGAAGTATTTGGCAGCCGGGCTGTTACATAATACAATCCTGTCTTTCACAGGAGAGAGATCTCTGTGCTACTAAATGTGCTAAAATTTAACCCCCTGCTTTGCTCCATCCAGCCAAAACAACTCTCTACATTTTCCATAGTACTAAACGATAGTTAGGGGGGAAAAAAAAAAAAAGCAAGCTTCTGCTTGAAAAATACCCAGAAATACTAAAAACACATATAGGTATTTATTTAAGGAAGTACACATTTCCCTTTCCCCACCTCCGACCGAAATCTGCTCTGAGAAGGGAGATGTTTGTCCCTAAAAGCAAGAGAAGTATTTTAAAAAAATTGTATGTCTATTAGAAAAAAATATACTAATGAAAAGAAGTGTGTTACTCTCAAACTGTGTCACTGCTTCATGGAAATGTTTGGATTCAGAACTCTGGAAACATAAAATGTTCTCCAAGGCTGTTTACAGTAAGCTTGAGTTTTCAGCTCCCATGAGTAAGAAGAAAACGTCTAACTTGAACTTTTTTTCCAGAATAGCTTTTTAGCTGTGCCTGTGTATCCTGCGATGCTAAAAAAAACAGTATCAGCTTTGAGTGGTGTAAATCAGGCGCACTTTTGGTCCCATTCATAGATTCTGCCAACAAACTGACATGGCAATTTACAGTGCCAGATGCTGACAGGTGATATTCCCACTGAACCCAAGTTTTAAAAAACAAATTTTCTTCTCTGAGCCCCAGTATAATACAGCCCATCTAATCTCACCCAGCCATCCCTGGACCAGCCCCAATATCTTGTGTTCAGCTAATGAACAGCCTCCAGCAACAGTGATATTAGCAAATCTGGGAAAGAGAAATCCCAATTATGGGACTGACTGAAACTGGAAGAAAGGCCTTCAGGATTTGCCCTGTAGGGAATCAAATGGAAAGGAGGAGGCACAGCTCTACCCAGTCAGTTTATAGTCACCAGTGAAGATTACCCAGTGAGCCTCTCTCAGAGAGCTGGAGAAATACCTTGGGGATATGAATCCCTACTCAAGCATAGAGGTAAGGGGAACTGTGGGGCAGAGCAGAGGGAAGGGGTGTGCACTCGACCCATGCTGCAGATATCGAGCATGGTGTGACCAGCCATCTCTCTACTCTCTGGCTAGTGTCAGGCAGACAAAATCCTTCCCAAAAAAAGCCCTGGTGCCAGCTGCTGCTGAAAGAAGAGGCTAGAGTTAAAGGCATTTCTTTACACAGGGTGGACACAGGTACCCACAGACATCCAACACATAGCACACACCAGAACTGATTGCATCCCCTGTCCTGGGCTCTTGCAATAGCGAAGACTGAGGGCGGGAAGATATTCACTGAGGCAGCTAAGGAAACCGCTTTCCTTATGCCCCTCTGATAGGAAAGTCAGAGGACAGTGGTTTATACAGTCTGTATTATCCCCCAAAGGAGCCTCTCCATCCACTGAGAGCAGAAGGCAAGAGAGAGCAGGGAGACCCGAGTCCTAGGCCCTGAGCTCACCTCTGAGAACACACCAGCCCGAATGCCCCGGCTCGGCAGACAGGACAAGCAAAGCACCAGCTCCCAGTGCCCACGCTGGCCCGTGTCACCAGAGCGTTCCCATTTAGAGATGGTGTTACCGTAGTGTCCAGCAAAATTCTCCTCAGCATGGCCTGAAGATCATCTCTTGGTGCTCCTCCAAACCCCGATTGAGCCCGTTACGTTTTCAATTGAGCTGCATGTTTCATGGGTGGCCATTTTATTGTACACAGGGAGGAGGGCAAGAGGAGAGAAAGTAGGTGGGAAGTTATTTAGCTTTAGGAAAACTTAGTTTACTTAGGAATTTATCTTTTGTTTCCCTGAATCAGGAATTAATTAGCCCATACTGCTCTCCTTGTTTAGATGTTGTGTATTACGCTTTGCTAGGCAGATAGTGGCCTAGAGCAAGTACAACATAAACAAACACTTGTTAATGGAGACTTGGAGCATGATGGAAAACCTGGGGATACAAATCAGCTAAAAAGAGAGACAGACCAGTCCCGAGCTGGTGAACGGGTATTACACACACATCCCAAACCCTCGATACTCCCCATTCACATACGATGATCCCCACCACCGAGGTCCCAAATGACAGATCCTACTCGCAGCACGTTCCCGTGGCCTCGTGCTGCAAAGGCTGCCAACGCAGCCTCCTCCGACAGGAGGGTTTGGGGAGAGGGCGTCCCTCTCAGCTCCGGGAACTGAGCAGCCCCCGTGAGCCCCAACCCTGGCCCTTTCTCCCGCCTGCCCAGTCCCTCGGAGGGATGATACAGCAAAAACCTGGCTCCCACCAACTGTTGTTACAGCCAGAGAGCTCAGAGGTTTCTCTTGGCTCGCTGGCTGACTTGTGTAACCAGGGTGAGGTGGTGTGGGGAGCACGAAGGATGAGAGACCGCATCTGCAGTGCTAGGGGGAATGGAGGGGAGCTTAGCTGCATTTTACTGAGTGTGAAAAACATAATTAACAGTTTGGAGTCACTACGGCTGTGCACGGACAAGGGCTGGGTTATGCAGAAACAGTGACTATACTGAGAGAGCCGGGGATCGCCTCCGTGGGCAAGGACGTAAGGAAACCTTGAACCAACAACCCTGGCGCAGGTTCCCTTCCTCTTCCTACTTTACCCAAAAGCAGCACGGTTCTCCCTCATCTTCAATGATTTTCTGTTGGTTTAAAGTCCAGTTCCTTGTACAGGTACCCATTGGGGTATTATGGGTATTCTGAATAATCATAATTTCAATGCCATCTGCATGTGATTTCCTTATAATCACAGGCAGGAATCAAATTGGTTTTATTTTTTTTAGCATGTAGGCATTTGAGTAGACTGATAGAGACAGGCAGCACTTACTCAAAGGACACCAGCCTCTCATGACACATCCATCTTCTAGAAACCATGCTGCCGGCCAGAATTTGCCACATTTCTGCTGAAACCAAAATCTTTATTGCCTTTTTATTACTACAACATCAGTTCATGCTCACTCTTTGTAATGACAGGTACTGAATTGCAACTTTATGATAGTCCCTTGATGCAAATAATCCAGCAGAAACATAATTGTACGTTATTCATGCTTGGATATTATTAAACTTCCATTATCCAACAGAGTAAGTCTTTATGACTACACATCTAAAAGGGGAACTATTTCAACCCCACACAATATTTTTTTATGCAAACACTACAGTCTACATGCATCATTCAAGGTTAAAGCATGCTGAAGAGCATTCAAAAGCCTTTGGTGCCTAAATCACTTAAAATCACTGGATGAAGTATTTTAAATCTCATTGAAATCGAATCTCTCTCAAAACCCCTTTTTTTTCCTCCTAATATCACATTACGCACTGTTTTAGCCTATGGACATGTTAGGCCTGAACTTTAAGCCATGCCAAGTAAAACTCTGATCTACTTATGAACATCTATGACCACACAAGAGGGTTTTTTGCATGTAAAGCATTGTTTGCTGGCTGAACTTAACATCTAAAACCTTTGGGCCACCAACTTAGTCCTCACTTAGCCATAAAGCAGAAGATACGGCTTTGGACTGCATTTAAAAATCACGTAACACCTTTGGTACTCACATTGCAATTTGGCTTCCTTGCCCTTGCCTGCAATCACACAAGAGGTTAAACTCAAGACATTCATTTAAACCCTCTGACTTCCCTGTGATTTGGGGTGCGCTGAACAATTCAACCTACAGATGTGTTACTGAGCACGAAGGTATTGTATAAGCAATCACGTTGCTACTACTGGTTGGTACGTATTTGTTTTCCAGGTAAATAAGTCGATAGCAATGACTAGACAAAAGCATTTTTAAACTACTCTCCCATTATACCATCCAAATGCTTCAGAAGCACTTTAATTAACCACTGATTCATTCATTGCATCCTTGAAATTGGACTCCTTTTCTAGACATGTCCCCTTATAATTATTACATGTGCTATTCTTTGCAGACAGCATGTTTAACTGTGTACACATCAAATAAGGATAAATTCATACCCCAGAAGCTCTACCCAGAAAGACAGCCTTTGGCTCTAGCAGTTCCCTCAGAAATAAGAAACCAGGCTTTCAGCTGGTCCACAGGCACCATGATTTACAGGCTACTACTTACTGGCACCGCAGGGCAAGGAAAGCCTCGCAAAATCATTCTCCTCCTGTTTTTTCTCAAATGAAACTATCTGAGTTAATTTTAGTTGGGGGGGGGCGGAAATCACACCAAAATGAAGCTTAGCATTCGGAGCTTCAGGCTGGAGGCAGATTTAAACTGCACAGAAGCAGACATTTCTCCATAAATCTTAGGTGTAAAAGACTGGTAAAAGATTCAGTTTGATGAACGTATTAGGGGATCAAAGCAAGATCTTTAGAGCTTTAGTCATTCATCACTATAACTCAAGCTGGAAGTCCAGTTTCTTTGAGCTGGGCCTGTATCAGTCAGTCTGGGAGCGCTCTATGCTGCGTGCTCAGCAGACGACACGTGCTGCCCCGTGCCCCGCGCTGAAGCGCTGCCAGGACTCGCCCCCTCTGCCCACACAGAGAATCCCCTGCTCCACCCTCAGAGACAAAAAGATGTCTCATTAATTCATGAGTGCTATAAATAAACTCAGAATTAAATAAAAAGTTTACCAGGTTGGGACATTTTGTGCTACAATACCACCCAACTGACTTTTTTTTTTTCCTTTTTTAAAGCTTCATTTGGCAAAGCAGCCCATTTCCCAACATGGACCAGGCTCCCTGGGTTACTTCAGAGAAGATGTAAACAAGCCAAGTTTTTCAGATTTGCAAATTAGCTACTGCACACGTACATGTAACATTTGCAGAACAATTTCCCAACACGTACATTTGTACTGAGTCTTAATGTCCCTATGGTGCAGAATGAGTTATATCTGAGGCGTGTGTGACAGATTCATGTTACCCGTCCAAAGAGGCTGTGGTATACACCATGTATCAATTCTCAGGCTTGTTTTCTTTTCATTTTCTCTATTAAAAAATTAAAGAAAATGAATCAGGGAATTAAGAAATGCAATTTGCCAGCCTCCCAGATTTTTCACAGTGGTTTAAATAAATCAAATCAAGATTATAAAGGGCCAAGACCAAGAATAACTATTGCATTGAAGAACACTGTTCTGAATCTGGAGTGACTAACAGAATAGCCTTGTGTCTTGACTTCTCTTTGAATGCAAGCTGTACAGGCGCAGGGTTCAACAAATGAGCACAAATAGAGAATTGTCTTTCTGAAAATGTATTAAGCACCAACTTTTTTATATAACATTGGATATTTACAGCTTTGGAAAGACACTACTGTGAGCCACACTGTCTCTGGCCCTTACATGGGACAAGCACGGCTAGGAAAAAGGAAGACTTAAGGAGATGGCACCATTATGCATCTTGTTCAAAGTCCAAAGACGATCGCAATCCCTCTGCAAACCTCTGCTTGGGAACGTTAACGCCAGGGCTCTGCCTACATGGCATGTTCAAAATCAACTCATGCGCATGTACATCCAAGCATTGCATGTTCTCAGCAAGGGGAGGCCAGATTTAAACACTCCTGAGTTTTGGGAAGGTCTGGATGAAAAACCGCATGGCCCGGGTCCACTTTTCACTGCAGCCAAGTGCCCAGTCCTGATCTCATTGAAAACAATGGCAAAACTCCTGGAGAACAATCCTGCTCATAACTAGCCAACTGTCTATGATTTTTCTCACCACATAAGCTCTTATTTTTACTATTATACCTGACTAGACTCTCCAGGCTGTGGGTTTTTTCCCACCCTGATCTCACTTGAATGATGTCAGACAGGGGGGTAGGGAGACAAACACAGAAATGCGGTAAATGCCAAAGCTGGAACCAGCACATCCAAGAAATAAATATAATAAGCAGATACAGTGCCAAAGCTGGATACAGCAGCCGAGGAAAAAGGGAAATGTAAAACTTTCTTGGCAAGGGCACATGGATTCATCCAGCTGAAAGAGGCACATTCCAGCCCACACCATTGTAAGCAATAATCTATGTCTCCCTCGAGAAAATACAGATGTTTGTAATTTTTTTGATTTTTTTTTTTAACTACTCATATGAAATAACCTTGTTGTCTTGAAAAATTCCTCTAGGATTTGGTATTGCAAATGTTACTTCTGTACAAACTGTAAACTGCTGACTCAAACCAAACACACGAAATTACATACGGGACAGTTTTGAAATGCATTCTAATAATAAAAATGTACTTGAAGATTGACTGAGGCCAATGAATTAAAAACGCATTCAGGCTAGATAAGATGCGATTAATAATAATAGAAATAAAGAAATTGCAATCAGATCTTTTCTTGTCTGCAACAGTGTCGTCCTCCTCTGCATCATCTATTTCAGAATTTTCTTTGTAGAAATGATACTCGTGAAAACTGAAAAATATCCTAATCCTCTTACTTCAGTTGAGCTGATACTGCAGTAACTTCATTGTCTTTTAATCAGATGTTGCTGATTTATAGGAGTGTAAGTGGTTGAAGAGTACAGTCATCACATTCTTAGAGAGGCTTACTGCATTTGGCACCAAGTCCTTTGCTGGCAACTCCTATGATCTGGGCCAGAGAAATATTTTAACTGAAAAGGCCTGATTCTTCTCTGCTTTCCACTGTGCATTGTTATTTACATCTGTGTATGGTAACTGTCAACTGCAGCCCTTCTAATTTTCATGTCTTCCTGGGGATGTCAACAGCTGCATGCTCTTCAGCACACAGGTGAAAAAAGTTCAACGTGCAAACACCTTTTAGTACCCAAGTTTTCAGTTTTCATAATTATTCTTTCTCTACATTAACCAGAAGTCTGTTTTGATTGTTCTTTTTTTTTTTTCCTGGCTTACAAGTGCCATAGCTTCAGTCAGCCTCCTGGCTGAAAGTCAGCCTTTAGTTTTTTGTCTAGCTCTAGGGAAGATGATGAATTGGAGAATTTAAAATACCTCTTCACAAAAGGGCCCAAGAGCACAAGAGTCACCACTCAATCTGTCAAGTTCAGAATTGAACCCCAAGGCAGTCGCTGGGGAGAAGCGTCAAATCTGCAACTGCTGTAAATCCTCCTGGCTTCGTTGAACACTGACAATTTACATTAGCAGAGAATCCAGCCCCAAATTTGAAAAATGTCCAGGATGGACCTAAACGTGCTTATTTGTGCAGTTAGAACACTTAGAGAAGGGTGAACCTTTGATTCCCTGGAGATGATAGACACCTTCTACAGATCAGATCATGAACATCCAGAATAACAAAGTCAGCTCCTGTATGGACATCAGTACCCAACACCGAGAGCAGACACTCCTGCTCAGTAGTGTGCGCATCCTCTTCCACAAGCATTGCCAGTGACAACAAATAGATTCTAGTCCTTTCTCTGAATGAGCCCTAAACGGGATGTGGCAGGGAATTCCCCAGGCAGCTTATAAGTACTTTGTATAATATTCCCTTTTATGTATTCCATATTCTTTTACTTGCAGCAAGTATCTCCTTAGCCATAGCAAGGCAGACCAGGAAGATACAGGTGAGAGGACAAGTGGTTTTCCACAATGCCCTTTGCTATCTTGCTACCTCAATCAGATTTTAAGTGTTTCATCTTTTCTACCTGAACACTTCTCTGACAAGCCCTCAGTGACCTCCTTGGCTAACAATTCTGTTGTCTCATTGATCACAGAGTTAAAATGCTTTTCAAAATTTTTCATTGAAATCTATCTGGGCTTAATTTCACAATGTTAAGTCTTTGCATGCATCACCTATGTCTCCCTCAGATGTCTTCTCCTCCTGGCTTTAGTTTCTTTCAACTCTCAGTTATTCATATCCTGGTCTCCCTCCTCAGCCTTGTAGGAAATTAAAATTGGCTATTTAAGATGCACTATAAAAACAGGGCCACTCCTTCCTGCTAAGAGGACACATGGTTTATTGTTTTCCAAGCTCTGCCGCGTCAGCAGCTCCAACAAGCAATTATAAAAATGAAGCCGCCAAGGTTGGTAAAAGTCACTTTCTTATTAGCATCTAATTATCTACCAGCAGATCTGGGTCCAGTCTTCAGTGCCATTGCACACATCTGATATTGGCTGTGGCAAGTGGAAAATTTATGATTTCATTTTTAAGGAGTCTTGTGAATAGAAATGGAGAAAGAGTTGGAAAACACAAGCAAAGAAAAAAAAACCTGATGCAAGCTTTTTGTATTGCCAGAACCCATCCCCTTCACAATTCATTTCTCTCCCCAAATCATCCATTATGTTTAACGGGCTCACTTTTCATACAAGCTGCACATGTCCCACTGGTGTAAGCCCCCTGAACTGAGAGTGCTTTTGAGTGTGGAGCTGTATCACATCTTTCCTTCGTCTGTAAAAGCGGAATCAGCGAGGAAGCAATCAGACTGTTTTCCTAACAGTATCTCCCAAAATACAACTCTGACCTGACATAACAGAGATGTCTGTTATCTCTGAAGAAGACAGACCAGTTCAGCAGAGGGGAATGTGGCTCCTCCCACCACAGGTAACTGACCTGTGTGATTCCCTGCCAAAGCCCGTTTTGAATGCAAAAAGTTTACACAGGCTCACTGGAAGTAATTTACTTGGGAAAAAGAGCCATTGAGGGTTACTAATTAGACTATCCACAGAAGGCTCATGAGACCTTCTCCGTGAAAATAGCTGAATGTTGAAAGACTACCTTGGGAAGAATATCATATATATTTGCCCTGTTCCTGATCTTCCCCAAGTATGCACTTGGACACCATTAGAGATGGAGTATTGGGCTGGAGGGACCCTTGGCATGTCCTCAGCGCAGCCATTTTTATGTTTTTAAAATTACGATATACTTAAGGAGAGACTAGATGCAGTGGCCACATTTCAGGTGTATATCATCCTCCGCTTTGGCCCAACACTGATCTATAGCCTAAGCCTCACATCTGGAAAGCAAGCACCGTTCTTGACAATTTGGTTCCAGAAGTGAGGCAGATGACAGGACCAGCGGTATACAATTTTTAAGCTCTTACAGCCTTGGAGCCCCAACCTTCAAAAGAGTGTGTTTCTAGGCAGCTACATTCGGACACCATCCACACAACGATACTAACTTTGAGCTGCATCTCAGGGCCTGAACCTCCTCTGGCTTCCTCCTTCCTGAAGGCAAACTCTCCACGGAGTTGCAAGGCAATGTTCTTACCTCCCCTCTTCCCCATTCCGTTCCTCTACAGTTTGTTACTTGTGCTCTTCTGACCTCCTCGTATTTATAAGCCCTAAGATGCTCTGTTTTATTGGAGCAGATCTTCAGGGCAAGGCAAGAAAACTAAGGAAGAGAAAGTGAACAGACATTTCTGAAATCAGTCACTTTTACCCTTGAAATATGCAGATATCATAGCTTTTCTAGCCAAAGCAGCAAACGCCTATCTCTTCCTCCTCTAACACATTCACGCCCTTTTGTTAATCCACAGACCCACTTCATGTCTCCTGTTACAAGCGCATGGTTAATGAGACAGAGAGGCAAGCTTTCACTGTCATTAAATCATTTTCAGTGTTAAACTTGACCAGGATAGGCTGCAGAGGCTCTGCTTGCCTGAAACCCCAGCCCACAGACAGATCTCTCCCTTTGAGGAAAGTCCTTGCTCTGAAGGCAGACACTTTTCCCTTGGGAACCATCACAGTGGCAATCACAGCGCCTGAAAGAGGATGGAGCACAAAAAAAAAGGACTTGCTCTTATTTTCCACACTCCCATGGCAACTCTCTCCACACCTGTAGACCTTGAAAAGGTTAATCACAGTTATCCTAGGACTCGTCTCTCTATACCCACAAGGGTTTAAAATAAGAACCTGCTCCCCACACTGGTTTTCTGTGAAGACCCTAACCTGCCTGAGGAACAACCTCAAGGGGAGGCTGAGGTAGTTCTGCTCCGTCAGCCTCAGCCGACAGTTGCTGCCAGCAGGAAAATCTTTTTAACTTGCTTCTCCTCCTTCCTGCCAGCCCACGCTCGCCTGTGAAGAACAAAGTTCACTTGATAACCTTGTCTGAGATGGCCTTTTCTCTGTTTCATTTCCCGTTCCACCGAGAGAGTGTGATGGGGTGGGTGTTAGGAGCTTGTCTTCTGTGGACCCTCTCACACACCTTCCCCTGCACAAGGGATCTGCTCTGTGCCTCAGCACTCGAGTGCCAAGGCAGCATACAAAAAACTGCGAACGCACTGGTTTGTACCAAGAATCTGTGTGAGAATAGGCCCGCGAGGTCCTTCCTGGTTCCAGTCTCCTCCCAGCCTCGTAGAGCAGTGGTTTTCAAATGGGACAAATGAGATTACCAGGGTTATCACCACATAAGGGACCAACTCCAAATTCAACATGAAAACACAGCAGCAGTTTCGTTTCCCTCTGGCATGCTTACTCACCCGGAGCTGGGAAACCCTGTCTCAGCAACCAGAACGACAGAACGGGGGCATCTCTGCACTAGCAGGCTGACGAGCTTTGTTGGTAGCCTGCATCGGGTGTACTTTCTTCTGGTTTTCCTTCGCTGAGGGGTACCAGAAAGCCAGCTCTTCAAACGGGGAAAGAAGGAAAGCTTCACAGAGGCTGTCAGAGCACCCTGCCCATCTATATATACACTCTCATTTTCCTTAAGGCCCTTTTCTGTCACTTCAGTCCAGCAGCACCTTATGCTGTTAATGGCTCTAGTTTTAGATAGTTCACCGGGAAAAAAGGGACTAACCTAAGGTCCTTTGAAGCTGATTCAAAGCCTTGTAAAGGGACTTTGAACCAAGTCTTAGCCCACCTTCCATCAGTACTCGCTAAGTGACGCCACACTGGCGGACCACTATGGGGCTCTCTCCACTTCCTTCATGGATTTAACACTTTCAGATCATAACTCAAGAATAAAAATTAAGTATTAAAAAATTCAGCTATTAAAGTAGATAGCGAACCACCATGGTAATAGGTAAATTAGAGTATGTTGCTTCAAAGTTCAATGCAGAGTACTCAAAACTATGTTTGAATAACTTAGATAAATGCACATATAACGATGGTTTCTCAATGTACTGAGAACTCAGACATTTAACAAACAGGGTTGTTCTCTGTTACAAGTAACTAGCATCTGTTAGGAGCTTTTTTTTTTCCCTCCCCCCCCATCACCAATGGATTCAAGACACACAGTTTAGATCCAGATCCAAACAATCCCCAAATTCAGGGAGCTTGGATCTAAGATTTGAGTTCAATTCAATCCCTTCTTTTTTATTCCCGTATATTTTGGCCTATCTTTAAGCATTACCAGGGCCAGAATAACTATTTCCAGGATCCAATTCAAAAGGGAGCCCTCAAGCTGCTAAGAAAGGGGTTTGCCATTAAATTACCTCCTCATCTTCCAGTTTTGCTGCCGAATGAAATCTGGGCAGCTGTTAGCAGTTTCTTCAGAGTCCTGATTTGTAGAGTTACAAACTGAACAACATGTAGCTTGTACACAACTGCTGTATCTGAATGCTTGTCAGACACCGTTCTTATTCAAGACTGGTTAGCTATCAAAAACTAGAGAGAGATTTTCCTTCTTCAGCATGAGGAAACTTGTTTTTCTTTTCTGAATTTGTTGCATCAAAAAGCCTGGCCAGCAATTGCAAAAACTTAACTCTCCAAGGATGGTGAAAATTATCTACTTATTACTTTGTAATTATCTGAAAGTTTTGGATGAAAATGCCTGGAGTCCACTATCCACATTTCATCCTGGCTGACAAAGCTGGCAGATGATCCGGCACCAAGAACAGAAGAGTAGGAAACGATTTGGAAACATGCTAAATCTGGAAGACGATCCTTTGAAACTGCAAAGGAGCCTCTGATTAAGTGGTCACTCCGAGTATTCGTGACTGATTCAGGTTAGAAGAAATGGAACAAAAAGCCACCTCATTTGGGACTTCTACTTTAAGCTGAACTGCGCCCAGAGAATTGTCCTCATCGTGAGGGTGCCTTAGCAAGGCTGGATCTCTGAGGGCAAAGGGGAATAGGAAAGCCAAATATATAAAAGTTCCACTTTTCAGAGAGGAACAGGGGATTTATTTTTACTGTTTTAAATTGCGTCCAGTTTATATCCTTGCACCTCTGGATTAAGATCTCAGAACCACTGGCCACCACACCTACGCGGGGGTTCACACTGGTCACGTCCCACAGCAATCTACTGTGGGTAAAGGAAAAAGGTGCAGTAGGTAGGTCTCTTGGAGCTGAACTTAGGTATTGTTTCAAGACCTTGATTCTACAAAGCCCTTGAACATATCCTGGAGTTCAGAGAGGAGGGACGAGGTCTCCTCTTCCTCTCCTCTATGCCACAGCTCAGAGCAAAAAGGAAACTGGGTCAGGCCAGGTATGAGGGAGGGGAACCTTGCAGGGGGGCACAGCTCATTCCCGAGCCCCTACCCACTGATGAGCACATCAGTCTTTGCTACGTGATGTGGTAGCAGCTATGTGTTTTTTCAGTCTCCCTCCAGCTCCCAGTGCAGCTGCTGCTACCACCAGTCAGGCAACTTGCCCCAGCAAGTTACATGGATGCCCACCGCAGCTCGAGACGAGCACTGAGAACAAGCCCACAACCTGCCCTGGGGACTCTTTCTTCCCTCTTCAGCAGACACATTTCTCAAGTGGTTTTGTTCTGTTGTTCCCCTTTAATCTAACGTTTCCCACATATTGGCACTCTCGAACAAAGCCATCTCTTTCAACACTCTCCATCCAGGCTCGCTCCTCTGCAGTGCCCACAGGAAGCGTGTCAAAGCGTATTTTGCAGTGATATTTATTGAGCTCTGAATGGGTTCTACCTCTGCTCTCCGCTTCCTCTCTTTCCGGTGACAGGGACAGCGTCTCGTAAAGCAGCCCTTCGGTACACCAGCAAGGAGCACTGTAACTAATAATCCTGCCTCTCCAGCCCAGTTCCAGAGACGGGGGTGGGATGCACAAATTAGAAACTAGATGTTCACGTGTACACACTTGCACACACCATACTGTCTCATTTAAAGAAATATTCACACTTCTTTGAAAGCAATTTAAGTATTTTATTAAATGAATGCAAATCATTGCTAAGTTATGAATAAACTGAGAGAAATTTAGGCTCTTGAAAGTCTCAACTGGAAATAAAACTGAAGTTCTGTCCCTAACTTCCTTTCCTGCCTCAGACTACTATAGCAATAACCAAAGCAGGGTTAAAAATGCCGTTTTTTCCATAGGATTAACAGATTTTTTAATTACTTTTTTTAATAAGAAAATAAATTAAAAAATCCCTTGTTTCAGAATGTAATTGGCTGGTGTCTCCCCATGACAAAGTAAAAACACATTCATGACAGGACATTCATTTATCTTCAAACCATTCACTTACAGTCAGTGCCACGGAATATGGATCTCATTGAGCAGGGTGGAAAACAACCCAAGTATCTTTTGGAAAGGATCACTTTATTACAGTTACGGGTTTTCAGAATGGACTGAAATCTGATGATTTCCGAGCAAAAGGACACCAAAGCATTTCCCTCCAGGGAATCAGCTTTTGTTTAGGGACATTCCAGGAAAAAAGTCTGAACAGATATATTCTGTTGGCTTTTTTGCAGACTTGGTTCTGAATGCCATTAATTAACTGAAGGGGCCCCAAAAGAGAGCCTATTCCACACAAAAGCAGCAGCACACCAGTAGACATGCAGCTCAGTCCACCACGATGAAACCCCTAACGCTTAAGTTGTTCCTACCCAGTTCCATTTTGCACCTTCCATATCCATCAAATTTCACTGCTGTACAGGGCAACAGATTTTTCCTGAAGTCAAAGCTCGTTTCTTGCTCTATGTTTCCTTCCTACTCAACCACACCGAGCCAGCCACCTCATTGTAACCTTTGGTAACTATATCATCTTTCTTCTACGCGCAACACTTGCTTCTCAGAGGTCGTCTTCAAGAGAAACCGAACAGTGCCTCAGACCTGTTTTAGACCCCTCAAAGTGACCCTCCTAGACAACATGCCAAACTTCCCACACCTTACTACTAGAAAGGGCCCTGGGGGCTGCTACATCCACCATTCTTGAACACATGAGCGCTATGGACCCATTGGTGTGGTAGCCATAAGGCCTCTGGCCCTCTGACACGCAGGAAGAATAAGTTGTCTCAAAACCAAACTTTTCCCCTCGACAGAAGCATTTATCCTTTCTCCCAATGGTACAGAGCGCTTAGATCAAGAAGCGAAAACAGTAAACCCCCTGACACTCAGGTTTTACTCTTTCGTCTCTCACAGTCTCCCCTTTGCACGCATGACCACCACCTCCAGCCTGCCTTGCTTGCACTCTGAGGGTGCGTGAGCAGATGTTTTTCTGGTGTTTTTGTGAGAGGGTGTATCGGCCTGTCAGCCTCACCGACAGCTGGACTTGCTGCACTACCCCCTTCCTTTTCTAGGCTAGGTTATAAAACAGTTTAGTGCTTCGTTTCTTGCTTTTCAATGTAGGCAAACCAATTTTACCAGGACTAAAGCTAAGAAGTTTCTTCTTCCCAGCTATTTAACCCAGTTACTGTACACAAGCAATGATGCTGCTTATCTCATCTACCACTTCACATTTCCGTCCTGATTTCTTTTGAACTCTGTAAGTACACAGCAATGGGTTACAAACTTATAGATGCCTACTACCTATTCACAGGGGACACTCCCACAAAAAAAAAATATCAATAAAGGAATACCTGTACTGTTTGTCACAAATCAAATCACACTATTCTTCCAAAATACTGTTATCTGACTTCAGAATGTGTTAGTGAGCTGACCCTAATTCATCATTAGCTAACTTACAGATCGCATCTGCTCCAGAAGATCAGCAGCAAGTTTGCAAACACCAGCGTATGCCAGATTCATGCTTTCCACAGCCCATGTTTCATTTCACATGGTGGCGGTTTCTCTTTGACTGGACAGTACAATGGGCTCTCTGTACAGCCAATACGTTCTGTTTTTCTGGAGATAGCTATGTCTCCAATAATTTGGAGGGAAAAAAAAAAGAAACAACAACAGCTGAAATCCAGATGACTTGAGTACTTTGCTAACAAAGAAGGATTGTTGGAGGCTAAATGAGACTGATCCTTCCTAGAAAGAGCTATGAACAAATAAGTACTGCACGGTTAAATGCTAGATTAGGATTCAAATGAGGATTTCTGCATAGATCATAAATCAAACTTTGCAGTGGAAAGGGCCTGTAGAAGAGCAGAGCAGATGTGGAACGCCTGCCTAAGTGTTCTGTTATGCCCCTTCCAACATAAGGGGTTTCTGGTTTGAGGGCTAGAGTAAAATTTGGAGCTATCCTTAAGATCGTGCCAGCTTTATGAAAGGCCGTGAACAGGAAGATGGGAGGATAACATTTTAGATTTTCCCCTTTCTATTGGATGCAGCCACTTCTTCGTCACAGTCTGCAGCCTCAATCTCCACTTCGCTCTGGGCAGTCTGGGTGAGTTCCGCCAATGCACGTGTCCCTGAATTTCCTCCCTCTAACTCTGCTATCAACCCCAAATGCACAGTCGTGTGAGAGGGGTGCACGTCTGACCTGGAACAGATTCAAACCCACGCGGGAGAGGGGCACGCCTAGCGTAACGGGGGGCTGTAGCCTGAGGCTGCAACCAGGGAGCGTGCAGTAGGCCTCCCTCACAAGTACATTTCTTGGCAGTCTGGGCGTAACAACCAAAGTTAAAAGAGCTCACCAGGCATCCTCTTTCCCCTAGGTAAGAGGAGCTTGCAGCTGCGGGACCAAGAGTTGCCAGTCCGCAGATAACTATGGCATTTCTTGGAGATCAGTACCTAAAGAAAAATGAAGGCCAAATATATATATATAAAAATATATTTTATATTTGGGGGGTGAATTTAAAAAAAAGATTTAACTACACAAACCCAGCACCACAGTCTGAACCTTAGACTTCAGTCTCCCAAATCACAGGCCTCTGATTCAAAACAAAAGGGAAACGTCCCTTAGCTCTAGCAGTCCCAAGCTCTCCTCATTAGGCTTCCAGACTCGAGAGGGCATGTTTGACCCACGTACTTCAGCAGCCCCCCCTTTCCAGCTGCCAGTGAGCAGTGCTGGGACCAGGCACTTGAGCAGTCCCTGTGGGTACTGCCTTCGGATATGCACCTGCTGCACTGGACATGGAAAACATGAGTTTTCTGCTACATTAACCAATAAATAGGTGGGAAGTTTCTGCCCCTCCAAAAACCAAAACATTGTTATGCTGAGGTGGCAAAGTTGCTTGTGTGAATTGAACTTGGTCACCTTGTGCATATACAAAAGAAATTGGTTTACTATCACGTGGTCCCATGAGCCCTTTTCTCAGGAGGCCTGTGTGTAGGGAATGGCTGGAACCCAGCATCTTTTGGGCACTCGATGTTTTGGGAGCTTCCCCCACCAAGAGCTTCCTTCCACAGGGAGCCACTCCTGCACCCCAGAAGTGAGCCCGTGTCCTTTCTCCCTAGACCACATCAGTTAACAGAAAAATTTAAGCATTTGTCCTCAGCTGATGTCCTTTTCATAGGACCCCGTCATTCCCTGACAACCGAAATCTATCTGCTAAGAAGCCACAGCCCCTGCTGAAAGACAGAGTTTATTAGCACAGGCTCAGTCCTGTTATAACATGGCAACGCATCATCAAGCCAGCTCAGGATGTGGGCACAGCTCACTCCCCTTCCAGCCAAAGATCTTCTGGATGAAGCGTCCAAATTGCTCTGTAAAAATTACAGCTCCTCTGGTCCTCATTTGGGGCTGTAACTGCCAGTCCGGTGCCAGCGCCTTGAACTGACCACGAAGCGAGGAACACACCATTAGTGGCCATCCACAAGAAATTTGGCTCAAATAACTTCCCTAACGACAAGCAAGACTTTTGGGGGCAAAGGCTGGCATAGACTCCAGCACAGCAAGGTGCTATTCAGCTGCCTTCATAAGGGCACCCTCCTGTATCATCTGTACCCCCGGCCTTGTTCCAGCTCACAACATGCTCCTGCCTCTCTGCCCAACACAAACTCTGCCCCAGAGTATAACCACCTTGTGACTTGAATGAAGCTGAGATCTTAGGAGATGTAAAGAAAGAAAACTGAACAATGAAAGACTGTATTATATACTTACTCAGAAAGTAGCCAAATTAACCTTTCCTGTCCTAAGGAGTACATGCTCTTGCTTGAAACACTTTATTTGTCCCATGTGTCAGTCAGAAACAGTAAACACAGATGTAAAAATAGGTAAAAAGTCACGTGCTTTAAGACAAGACTTTGAAAATCCATCAGTAGAGCCACTACGGCATGAGTTTGATAGGGCTTCAATTTTTTTGTTTTGTTTTCTAAATAGCCACATATGTGGCTGCAACATTTCTGTGGAGACAAATACATCTTTATTTTAGTTACTGGAGTTCTCTCAAAAACGCGCCTATAAATCCTCCGGGAGCGAGGAGGAGTCACAATGGAAAGACTGATGGATCTGCAACACTACCGTGGCTCACACGGTTCAATTGCCATAACTGTTCCTTTGTGGCCGCAGCGTTAGCTGTGTGTCACCGAGCCTTAAATACACATTTTGAACTGTCATATCCAATATAGTGGACCCTGGTGGATAGTTAAAGACAAAGGAGAAAAATAGAGCAGCATGGAAATACGATGTGAAAAGACTCACTTTTTAAACAAGAGAATAGGAGCTGTTGTTGAACATGGTGCCTGATGCCTAGTATATTCTGCTGGCCTTGAAGAGATAAAGGATTTAGTAACGCAGCCTTTATGGGTTTACTTAGTTGTACACTCTGAATGAAGAGCTGACAGTATTCGGAGGCTCTCCTCACTCCTTTTTTTGTGTTCTCAAGACCAGAATATTCTCCAGCAGTGCAATTTCCAGCTGACCTATCCTGAGGCCAAATAGAAACAATAGAGAGAGATTAATGGCCTAGGAAACTTTGAAGAGAACAATAGCACGATCTTGGGATGAACTAGAACACGTGAAACATAATAATCTTGGGGGGGGGGGAGGCAGTTCTGCAAACAGAAACCTTTTCCACGGCTTATTTAGCAATGAGCGTAAAAGGAAAACGTGCCTGACTGTTTTGATTTAAAATTTGCTGGCTATAAACAATGATTTTGAAATAACGTGAGTCAATTATTATTTTTCTTAAAATGTGACACAAGGTCTAAAAGCCAAGTTCTCCTCTGGGCGAGGCTGATACCAGTGTGAGCAAGAGCAGAGTTTGTGTTGATTGCATTTGGCGCCTGGTGATGCTCACACAGGAGACACAGGGGCAAGGGACTGTATGAAGAACTCCATGAATGAATGGTTTTGATCTGCAAACAGCAACGGGTCGTTCCAAGAGGAAGTGTGCTTTTATTATCAGTACAGAATGACTCCACGGTAAATAAATCATTTGTATTGCAACTGAAATATTACTCCATTATACATCAAGGATACATGCAACCTTTCCATTTCTCTTTTTTTTTTTTCATTCTGATGGTTTTTTCCTGCTTGTTAGGTATCTCTCTAAGGATCTATAAACTAGCAGTTAGAGGCAAAAAAGGCAAAACAAAAATATCTTAAGAAGTATTCATATTACACAGAAATCCATCCAAGTCACAATAAAACAACTCTTACGGAACACAAAGGCTCTTTAACTAATCAGCTTAAGTTGTCTTTCAGTCTCTGTCCTCCATTGCATAACCAAAATTCAGCCTTACAAAGCATCTGTGAAGAAAGGTAAACTTTGCAGAAGGCAACCAAATCTAAGCCCAAGCTACCCAAGAAAGCACACGTTTTCAAGAGTCTGGCAAGCGCTTCCATAACCTCTGGAACAAGTGATGCACAGCTTTCTATAGCACTGAATCCTGATGGTAGATCACCTGATATCACTTAAAAATCGTTTATGACACATAGCTTCTCTGGTATCTCTCATAATATCTCCCCATGTGACTTCTCTGATACCTTTTCAGAGGTGCCACAGACTTTCCTTTCTCTCTTCTCCTAGCTGCTTGCTTGTCTCTGAAGCAAGTAGAAAGACAACAAATTACTGCCTCTCTGTCCAGCATAGCCGAAATCAACCAAAAGGTCCTAGCAGGAGGATGAAGCCTGACACAAAGACAAGTGCCTAAGTCATACTGCTTCAGAAACCTAGGTTAAAAACACCATATGGGAGGTTGCATGCAAGGTTTTTCAGCATGAATGATTACACTTATACTAAATGTGCAACAAGAAGAGAAATATCCTGAAGTATTTTTAAGTTAAAATTGGAAATACTCCTGGAAAGCTCTGAAGTCAGAACAGCTTTTGAGGTTTTGTTGCTTGTACATGCACTTCCCATTCAAAGCATTAATGAAAAGAGACATGGGTAAGAGGAAGAGATCCCCAGCAGAGAAAAAAATCTGGGCCAGATGCTGATATCCAGCTGTGGGGGCCTCCTGAAAGCAACTGAAATCCAGCGCACTCCCTTTGTCTGGAGCAGAGAGATCCTCCGCCTTGATGTTCTACTTGCTTCTTCCAAGTCCACCAGACGGTGTCAACTTTATCGAGATGAAGCACGAGCCAGTTTACCATTAACTAGGTGCTGGAAAGATCCCAGCGTTATCCTTCCACTGCACCTGTAGTGTTTGCATAATAGGGTTCAAGGCTTTTATGCATTTTTCTACTGGCCTTGTACCCATGCTAAGAGACTCGAACTGTCACTCAGTAATGCCTTAAAGGAGTCGGTGGGTTAGGCAGACAAGTTACCTTTAAGAACTCACTAAGAACAATGAACTCCCAAATACAACTTCATTCATTTCTACGATGCTGTCCTAGAGAGCCCTTTGTAGCCAACATATCAAAGGTGACTAACAGATGAAATAAAAGGAGCAGAAGCATTATCTTCATTTATTCCCAGGAGAAATCAGGTGTTCTGGTATCATCAGTGACATATCTGCCTTGCCCAGCAGAGAAGGATTTAGGAAATTTAGAGGATTTCAGAAGTGTCCCAATTGCATCTGCTATTATGTTGATGACCTACTTCCTATTACCAAGCAAAGATGTAATGTGGGTCAAAACAAAGAGGAACTCACTATGTGTCACAAGCGGAGGATGTAGTTCTAGTGTTTTCACTTTTTCTCATCCAGATTAAGTCTCGTGGCTGTGTCTTCTTCATGCGTAACAAAAAAGGAGATGATAGTTCCCTTCACCCATCCCCAAGCATTTCCACGTGCACAATCAGCCACTATATGCAAAAAATGAAAAACAAGTGGGGAAGAATTAATCCAGCTTGTCAGAGGCATATAAACAAAATTAGCATGGGCAGCTACAGAACATCTTGAATGCTTAAACATTCTTCTTCTGTTGGTATGTGCTGTATATAATAAACCACTGTTGATGGAAGTGATCTGTCCTCTGAAGAATGAGCAAGTAGAACTAGAGTCAGAAGCAAAGGAAATAGCAGAAATGTTAGACATTATCTTGCATCTGTCTGCACTACCAAAAGGAGAGATTGTTAACCTGCGTTAGACGTCAGCTGCACGGCAAGGCTGGAAGGACACAGACTGGGAAAGAATCTACTCACCAGCTGAAACCAATGTTCCAGGCTACAGTATTTCCAGTTTACAAATACTTGGATAAGTTGCACAGCATGGGTGAGCAGAAACAGCCCTCCCTCTACTTTGAGAAACACTTAGGGTAAAGCAATAAAAAGGAACACTTTTAAAGGATGGCCAATACTCCCACCATAGCACAACCCTTAAGGTTCACAGATTTCATGCATTCACTTCTGCTGAGGCTTGAAAGGCAGGGAAGTTGGTTTCATTCTTCTGTGTTACTTTAGAACAGGTTCTTCATAAAAATGTCCCTGCAACCATCTCTTCCTTTTAAAGAGAAAATGTAATGAAGGCTGTTCCACAACATATTGCAATTTAACTTTACAATCAACCCAGACTAAGGAGCAGGAGAAATACAGCTCCCAAGAAGGATAAGAGAACATGGGTAGTAACACAGCTGTTGTTTCTTCCCTCTTTCTTCATTTCTCATTTGCACCTTGCTTGTTTGAATAAGTCACAGCGACGAAGAATCCTTGTGGAATGGTTTTATGCTTTTCATACATCCCACTGTTCTCACAGAAGAACTGGGGCAGAGAAAGAAAGCAACACCTGGGTTCCTTCAGCTCCCAAATCACTGCCAAATCAGCGTGCTCACTAAGGAACACCTTTCATCAGTACTGCCTTGGAGCAGCAGCAACCACAGAGGGGGCTGCAACCCCTGACAATCCAGCCCTGGGCACTGGCTGACCATTTAGGGTCTGGCACCAGTAGCAGCAAGTAAAAAGCAGCTGAATAACAGCAGAGAAGATAGACAGAGATCACTCTGCAGTTAGGCAGATACAGGCATGGCCAGATGCAGCATATTCCCAACGATACCCCAGAGAGCTGCTTAAGCAGGAGTTAGCACTAACACTTCTTTGCAGCTTTTGGCTTTGGTGAGGGTGGAGTTGTGACCATCAGACAGGTGCTTCTCCAGTGCACGCCACGATGGAAGGGAGAAGCTGGAAGGGAAAGTGATGAAGGTGGGAACAGGAATCCTTTTGCTTTGTGTGGAAAGATGAGCTTGACATTTATACTTTAGGGGAATTTAACCAGTTGGATGCAGAGCCAAGAGGCCACACTGGGTGGAGTGCTAAGTATACAAACTCAACCTGGAGACAAGTGCCTTGCCTGATCTGGGGACTATTCTCTGGGCTGCAGAATGTTCCCAGCCCCATCTTGAGCTCCGTGCAGAAGGGCCTCTACTCAACCAGCAAATGCTGGGCTTGAGCAGACACAAAGCTTCAGCAGCAATACAGTTCTTCAATGAGAAAGCTTGCTTTCAAACAGCACAATGTGGTTACCTCAACATACTTGGCATGAGAAGGAACTGGAGTTGAAGGCGTTTGGTGGTTTTGGAGAAACACATAAGGCCTTATTTCACCAAATACCTTTCTTTTTCTTTTTTTCATAGCAAACTTTTTTCTTTTGGGGGATGTTATGACTGGAATGTACAGATTCCATGAGTTTGTTTTCTTCTCTTTTCTGTTCCCTTGGACTTTCTCCCTCAGCTGCTTTCTCCATCAGAGGACTTTGCAGAACAACTTTCTGTGTGCGCCGTGTTTTCTATGTGAATAAATGTATCTTCTGGCATCCTGTTTAGCAGAGATGCATGCTCCCTCCAACACCCATACGTATGCACATTAAAACAATTAAACCTATTTCTCTTCTAACCTTTTCTTGTTGCGCTCCCTTGCTGCTTGATGCACTAACATGCTTGGATCAGAGATCAGCTCACCCATGCTGGAACTGGATCTCCTGTGCACGCGTGAAAAAATAACGAAGCTTAATTAAGTTCAATGAAGATAGGACACTTGGCCAGAGCCAGAGGTTCTGCCCCTTCCATTCTATTCGAGCACAGAAAGCAGAAATAAAGGACCACTAATAAGTAAATGGAACATCCTGGCTGCTTTGGTACGTGCGTTCCCTCCTCGTTTGCTTTATAGTGCTTTGGCTTGCTATTCTCTGTCATGTGAGCAGTACCGAAGAAAGCCAGATCCTTTTTACTTGGAAACTGATGATGTATGTACCCGTGTGTTGATCCAACTGTCTTTATGGCCCAAGAGTAACATGTTTATCTTTTTTTGTCCCCTCAAGCTTCTTAATAGGATGGGTCTATACAAAGCCCTAGCATTTATAAATGCCTTCACTCAAGCTTCCTTTTCTGAGGCTGCCATGCAGTCTGAACACTATCCCAGGCCAACTGTTTCCACATCCAAGCATCCCACCCTATTCTTACATTTATACCACTTGCCCTGCTTATTTTAAGTTTCTCCTGGCTGATTTCCCAGAATATCCTTTGCCTCTGGCAAGATAATTGCACAAGTCTAAAATACCGTCACCACAGACCTTAGCTACAGTATATGCTGTTCTCAATATACCCAGGGGGCTGGAAGGCTGTGGGAGAGAAGTGGTAGTTCCTGAAGAGTTAATTCTCTTTCATGTCCCAGAAATCCATGGCTTAGAACAATTGCTCTAAGTTTATGATTTTTTAAATATGGGGGAAGATGTTTAGTTTTCATCTACCAAGCAAGAAATAATGAGCGGGGGTAAAGTGGGCTGGTCTTTTGTCAGCAAGAAAAAAAAAAAAAGGGACTTTTAAGCAAAGTAGATATTTTCACACCTTTTTTTTTGGTCCTAGTTCAATACCTAGTCTTCTGCTGAAGAGAAGGGCAAATGGAAAATTTTAAGCTGCTGTCTTGAAGTATTTGATCCACTTACACTACACTTTTCTTAACTATGCCCTTAATATACTAACAGAGAATTAACGTTACCAGCCAAATGCCAGTCAATGACACAGCAGAGACTAAAACCTCAAGTCGGTGACCTTTCATGGGCGCCATGAAAAAATTCAGTCTTCTTTCCAAAATTAGAGGGTGGAGATGCTGATAGACAACACAGGCATGCTGGCAGACAACATTTGAGAGCTGGAAGTTTCAGCCTTTCGTGGAGGTAATACATTACCATCAGCCATTCGCCTCTCTGCAAGGTGGGACCCATCTCATTTCCCAGGCCTGCTCCAGCCCTTCTCCTGCCACTCAACATCTGCCCACTGCCATCTTTAACACAGTCTCCACGGTAAGTGGTCACTGAATTACGCTCTCTACCACCTCTTTGGGGGCAATTGCAAAGCATCCTTCACACTGCAGAAATTTTCACATTAAAAAGACTTTTTCTTCCAATTTGTGTGCATTTCTGCGGTCTAGTTCAGGCCACATCGTACATCTTGGTGGCACCAAATGTTAGCACAGAGAATAAGTAGTATTTTTTTTTACCTTTACTGTTCAGGGCAGACTCTGTTCTACTGTCTCGACTTGCACTGTTTTTGTTTCGCATGCGTGGTGGGGAAGAAAATGAAGGCTGGGTGTCTCAGTCTGCAAGGATCCCTGGCACTCAGGGAAACTTGAGGGTAGTCCCACAAGGGTTGTTTGTGTGACCTTGCGATAGGAAGTCAGACGTGGGCGTAATTGCAAGGACAACAGGCAAGGCGTGGTAAAACCTTCGTGGTCCAAGCATTTGTTTTCCCTATGTCACAGCCCTAGAAATCCACAGTGGTGGCTGCTGAGGGAGGGGGCATAAGGCACCTAAGAGCAGCAGGCACAGATAGCAGATAATGGGAGTAGCAGCTTCTTGCAGAACAGAAGTTAGTGCCCTCAGCCTCAGGTCTCCTGCTCCTGTCCCAACTCCACGTATTCCTCATATCTTTCTCATTGCGAGAACAGTCTGACCGCATTTGGGCACTGGTTTCCAACTCCACCCATGCCCTAGGGAGCACTGTGCCAGGTCTGCCCACAACCTCAGGGATACTTAGGTATCTAGCCTTCCTTAAATTTAAGGTGAGCTGGATCCTTTGAAAAACGTGGACCTGAATATCTCAGGTCCTTGTTTGCACCTTGGACCTTTGGATGTACGAGTTCTTCTGACACCCTCCCAAGTTCATGAGTTCCTCAACCTACCATTCTAAACACCCTTCTAGACCAGTATTATGTGCTTGTATGTCCCTACCTTCAGCCCTGTTAGGCATTCTCAAATGCTGACCTTCCTCCTACCAGGCTACAATATGGAAGTGCACCTTCCACAGAAGAAAGACTGTTGGTTTTGAGCTCCTGGTGATCACAGTTTGGGCTGGTGTCACTACACCAGAAGCGGATCACTAACTGCTCTCTACATCCCTCATCATCTCAGAAAACAGACCTCCAAGTTAATTCTCACTTGCACATAGATGCTCATTCTGGTATTTAAAAGAAAGCACTTCACTTTAACAGCAGCGTAATTGCATTGAAAAAAAAAGTGCTTTGCTTCAGCAGAAATCCCTACTTAGAAATAAAGAAAGAGGAACTTATTATTCAAACAAAAGATTAAACAAAGAACAGTGATTGCCACACTGCTCAGCAGCAAAGACACTGATCAAATGTGACTGAACTCCGTCCAGGAGGATATTGATTATAACCGCTTGCTATTCACTTTGGTGAAATTAAAGAAGGCTGGATTCTACTCTTAATTACACCACAAGTTCCAGTGAAATCACTTTGAATTTGTACTGCTGTCACAGGACAGCACACACCCCAAGTCTGTAATTCTTCCCCTCCCCAGCTTAGTTCCCCTCACATGCTTCATGGCTGAGTCTCCACTGCTGAGGTTTAACAAGTACAGAATGAAAAAGGTCATTCTTCAAATACACCTTCAGGAAAACGTTAAAGTAGTAATAAAATATCCAGTAAGTCAGAAGCACAAGTTTCGCGGTGTGTCAGAAAAGCAGATTTTATTTGGAGCTTGGGAAAGGAAAATATAACACAATTCCATCAGTTGGTAGAAACCCAAAGAACACTTTTACGTTAATACCCAAATTCAGAATTGCAAATTACACTAAAGAGTCCAGCACTGCTGGCTGGGCTGAACGAAGCACAAATGGAGGGAAAAAATGGAGTTAAAAAAACCAACTTGCACACAAAACCCAACAACCCTTATTCTTATTTTACTCATCCGCATGAGCAATACAGCTGAGGAGAGTATTTCAACAATCTGTGTAATTTTATCTTTCCTGTGTTCTTCTTTGGATACTATGTGTCATCCCTGTTTGCACAATAGCCAAGTGCCTGATCCTGCTTTCTTTGCCAGCCATACAGATCGTAAATCAGAGAGCGCAGCCCATAAGTTAGTGCCACTGAATACTGAATCAAACTAACACACTCAGGCAAAGACTCCACTTGGTAGGAGCTGCAGGACTCTAAGGGGGCTGGGGGCAGCTGGGGTATCCCCCGAATACACGGGGATAGGCGCAGGCACAGCCGTCCTCAGCAGTAAACACCCCCTGGCAGGGTGCCTCGGCCAAGCTGGCTGCAGGGCAGCGGGGGTGCGACCCAGCCTGCTCCTTCTCCTTGGCCCATTTCAAGCCCACATCTATTCCCATGCCATGTACATGAACTGGACAATGTCACTTTTCCACCATGTCCCTGTAACCCAGTCTGTAAGTATTCCGAGTGAGGGGAAAAGGAGTCCATGAAACATTCAGACTTCTGTGGCTAACAACTTTTGCTTTCAGTGACATGAAGGTTTCTGTCAATATTCCTCTAAGCCCATACTTATGGGAAGGCAACCAGTTAGCAAACAGCCTAGTTCTGCTCAGCAAGGCACTCCAGAAACATCCGTCTGAAGCTGTAACACGGCCTTCAATGTACCACAGCTGCTCCTAACACCCAGCCAGCCAGGCTTTTATATGAACACTCCTCAGTCCAGGCAAAAATGAGCCAAATCAATTTAAACACGAGATCTTTACAACCCCTTCCCTTTCCATCCATCCCCTCTGCAATGAACGATGGAGCACCTGCACAGACGTTGTGGCACAACTAAAAAGAACCATGCAACATGTAGCGACAAAAAACACATGCAAGGATCAGCAGGAATGGGCTCAGCATCCAGCCCGCACCCCTTCTCACAGCTCTTTGCAGCAATACATCTCTGGATGTGGGTGGGGAACATGCTTTGGGGAAGAGCAAGCTTGGAGTGACTCAGTGTTGGTTTTGGCTCTCTGTTTTTAGAGACATGGGGAGGAGAAGCTGAAAACATCCCCAGCGAGCTGAGAAAGTTTTCATTGTAGGTCTCTCTCAGAGTCTGATCTCTATTGTCCTGAACAGTGTGGAAATACATGGAAGAAGGTCTCTTAGAGAAGGTCCTAGATGATACTGGATGGTAGGGGAACAAGAATGATAAAAAGCTGGAGGCATGGGCACAAAACCATGTGGCAGTGCTGCTTCCTCCACAGAAACCTTTATCAAGCAATGGGCTATACCACTCTCATGCATGTTCAGTGCCATTCATGCATACACACCCTTCTACTTGTGCGCCCATACAATTATCTCAAGAGAGTGAGGCAACTATCTCAGCATATCATGGTAATAACTATTCCTGCTGTTCCACCTTGCTCCTCTCCAGATCCTGACT
Organism: Theristicus caerulescens; assembly: GCA_020745775.1. NCBI lineage: Eukaryota > Metazoa > Chordata > Aves > Pelecaniformes > Threskiornithidae > Theristicus > Theristicus caerulescens. Next base: position 4,003,926 of record CM036566.1, read on the forward strand.
TAAGTAATACAGGGAAATTTTACAGACAGAAGATGTGAGTGCCAAGTAGTGCCCAGATAATGCAGACACCCCCACGATGCTGCTGGGAATAGAGCCCACATGCCCCAAATTTTCTAATGCCCTGCTCAAACTGCTCTGAGCCATACAGAAGAAAGTTAAAAGCAACACACTATAAGGTAAAACATGCCAAATTCCCAGCTGGTGGAGCTCCACTGAAACCTGGGGAGTTATGCAACAGCGGAACAGGCCCAAAATTGAATATAAATATTATTTCCATAAATGAAGGCAAGATTTTGTTCCCAGTAATCTTTAGTGGTATCCACAAGCCAGAAAAATCTGCATTTGCCTGTGACTCCTTTCCCCCCCCACCCCTCAAGTTCAGAAGAGTTTGGATCTACGGGCTTGGTTCAGTTGTGAACTCAGATTAGGAAAGGGCTAACGTTATCTCATAGGCTGCCAACAGAGGTAATACTGACATGCATATATTGTCCGCAAAAGGTTAATCTCCATTGGTAAGGGAACTGGGCTGAAGCAAAGGAATGACTCTACTAGGAAAAGAAGTTCTGCTGCAGCTGTCATACAGAGTTTTTTATATATATATATATGAGCAGGCTTGCAGTTAATCGGTACTTTATTTTGAGTTTGCAACGGTTGGGACTTTGAAGATTTTTTTTTTTTTTTTAGGTTTATTATTTCTTTTCAGAGGCTGAATCAAGCTCCGCTCTGCACCCATCTGTCAGTTACGCAAGGGACTCATTTGGAGCTATGACAGTTTTCATTACTGGAAACACAGACCTTCCCTCTGCTGAGGCAGGCTTCAAAACAAGAAGCTGGCTGCCTCGGGACACACAGAGACACGCATGCTTCATCCAGGAGGTTTCAGAACCAACATTTGGAGGCTTGAAGCCCAGCTCCTGCTGGACACTCAAGAGCAAGAAAAAGCCCCAGGAACCTCTTCTAATGAAATGGCATAGCTAAAAAGGCAGGCACAACAGCAACCTTTGACCCTGTCTGGACCATCCTCAAAATGTAATCAGCTGTGGAAAAAAAGCACAGCACAGTCTCACTGACGGCCAATGCAGCTGCGATCCTCTGGCCTTTGTGGTACCTCCAGGAAGCACCATACTACCTAACCACCTCTGAGCTCCCTCAGCATCCAGCAACCAAGCTCATCCAGGCACTGTTTTGTCCAACAGACATCTCCTGCAAAGCACTGTTTCTCACTGGCAAAGCGTTCAGTGTGCTTTTAGTAAGCACACCACCTCCATCACCCGTTTCAGCCTCTCTTGTAACCACTATCATAGGGTGCAGGCCTACCAGAGACTTGTTATATGTTAAATCCCATTGAAGTTTTCATGATGTCACGTGGTGGGAACTGCATGGGTGAAGGTCACCACCATGGCCAAGACACAGGGAGAGGCCTTATTCACTTGAGCACTTGCTAGCTAAGGTGCCAAGTCGTTGTACCCTCTATGCACTGGACACATGGAAAGCGAGTCAGATGCTGACCAGTGTGTTTGGTGGACTAGTCCATAGCACTGCAAGACATGATGTCCAGCTTAGCACAGCCCAGTTCTGTGCCTATGTCCCACCTAAACTTTGGTGGGAGTTTTGGAAGTCAGAAGGAAAAGAAAAAGTTGTTTTTTCCTCCAAAATCCCAGCAAGTTGCATACAATGAACGCAGACATCTGTCACAAGCTGCTGGAGGATTACACATTTGCATTTTCCTCACCTTACATACAGACACAGCATCTACAACACATGAAGTCACTGAACCAAGGCCATTCATTTCCCCAAGAGCAAGTTAGTTAAACTGAGCTGAAGATGTTGTTATGGTGGATTAAGACTAAGTAAAAATTGTGTTTTAGCCACAGTCCACTGATTATATCCTCCTGAAGCTGAGTTGGGGCAAAACAAAGTCTATATATTACAGTGAGAACACTGCAGTTTCTAGAGCACAGGTAAGACCCTTCTAACTCTAGAAATCAAAACATAGTATGCCAAAATACCACTACTCTTTATTTTCTTATCTCCCTATAAGTAGTATCATGTACCATCATATTTTCATGCCTATACTCTGCAGTAGAAAAATCCGTTTTGCTTTAAAACAGACTGTTTCTCCAGGTATTAGATACCCACATCTCAAGATAACCCCCTTGAAATAAGGGACAGAGGAAAGGATGGACCAGAGGAACTTGGCTCCCGGAACAGATCGGTGTGGGCTGCAGGATTAGAACAGAGGCAGCTCATGGAAGGGAGCTAAAAAATGGAGGGAAACTCCTCCCTGTATGGGGTAAACTCCCAACACCTGCCTGTATCCACCTTGCAAGTTACAAGCTTTTGCTTTAAACTGATGATCTATGGGTTATACCAGAACAAATGCAGAGTGCATACAGTTACTCTGTAACTAGTTGCCTCTAGTACAGTGCAAACACTCCAGGATGCACAGAAAAGAGGCTTTTTTTCTCTCCTTACCTTCCTTTACTTAAATTTTGGTTTATCTGCTTGCTAGTGAGAAAGAACACTAAGTAGCAGCAATAGTACAGTGCCTTCCCGCAACAGTATTCTGAAAATGACACTTGTAAACAGTTCCATCAAGTAGAGAACAATAATGCAATTTGGCAGAAAGAATCTTAGAAGCCAAGTTACACAGAGAAATTATGGTTAAAATTACATTAATCAAAACCAGTTAGGAAAAGATGAGAGGAAGACTCTGGCAGAACATGTCTGGGATGTTACCAATTAAACTTGTTTTTCTTCCTAAAAGGCAATAGCATTCTTTTTAATTAGCCTCTGTCATTGTAATTCTAACAATAACCCACAGTGCAATTACTATTTGAGCTACTTGAAAACTTAAAGCATGCACCTATTTTCTTTAAAAGACTCCTCCGTGGACAACCAATGGGGCTGGGTAGAGAGGAATAAACAGTTTATTTTTTCATTTCTGAAGCTCAGTTATATTACAAGATTTATTCAAATACTGAGAAGCCATTCTGGGAATAGTAAAAAACGACCTATAACAAATCAACTAGCTAGGAGTCAGAAATAAGCAGAAATATGTTTCTTTCCAGATTTAGCTTTAATGTTCTCTGTGGAGCAACACATTGGCATTTATGAACCACCACAGAGCTCTGCACATACTATTGCAGTACATGAGCTCACACCAGGCACACACTGGCATTTCTCCTATTCCTACCGATGCCATTGGCACTGAAGAAGTTAACGCCTGTAGGTTGCAATGCTAACCCCAGCTTGGCTAATCCTCTGGCATTACTTTGCAACATAAATGCTCGGCTGAAATGAGATTAGAAAACTTAACGGCATTAATGAAAACCTGACCTATAAAACTCCTTAAAAAACACAGAAACACTGCGTTTTTCAGGTTCTCTGGGCTAAAACGCACAGATTCTCCAGTTTGCTCCACTGCTGCAAGTTCAGAACTAAAGTACAATACTTCAGACCCTCCAACCTCACCAGAAAAATCTGCGATTCTAACAAAGAACATTCATTAATAAGTTACATTTTGTCCCACTGAATTTGTACTAGATTGCAGTCTTCATAGTTCTTTTCCTTCCTCCACCACCAAGGACACGTCTCTTCATTTGTACTCGCTGTGGTGTGAATTATGGAAAATAGTTAGGGAGGACAGGAAAGGCGATAGTTTGATAAAAGTTGCACCATGTGTCATGGGAAAATCTCAGTTCAAAGACAGCTGATAAACCTGCTCTAGCAACACATCTTAAAACAATCCCATAGTAAACTTCTGAAATACACCTGGTCTTGTTGATAACCCCTTTTATATCCTGATTGTGACCTACACTCTATGCTGAAATATCTTAGTAGGGAAAAAACATCTGCAATATTTTCAAGTTCTTTCTTTTGTGTGGAAATGAGTTCCTGCTAAAAAGGTTACAGAACTTTTCATATCTTCACTAGAAAATGGAATGCATAGCCAGAAGATGTATCTGCTTCCCAGCTTTTTCACTGCTCTTCCTGCAGCAACCCATACAAATGGATAGTTTCCCCTTAGACAGTGTGATTCTCTGAAACCCATTAAGGATCTAAAGAAGGCTTTTACAGTCAGCTCTATATTATGAATGTTCATGGTGGTGGCCTTTGCCCCAAATATGTGAATTAGCCAATTCCCATCAGGCCACTTTGAACTTCCTTCTATTGTTACAGAGGGATGAGACACGAAGCAAGATCATGAGTCAGGAGATCTGAAACGGCGGAGATTGTTTTTGCCTACACAAAATACATCCCCTCCCTCCAACTGGTGAGATACTCCCCCCAACACACAGTACCAGATAAAAGTAAAACAAGCACTATGGGATATAACGAAGCACGTGGGAGGACTGAGAGAAGGATTCAATGGTTATACAGATAATGAGAAAACATTCACAGTGACACAAAGTCGGATATGAGATATCTACCTTCAGGCTCCAGGATGCCAGCCAAACATTAACCACTAGGAATTCAGAGGAAAATGTCTCTAAGTAACAATACCATATAATTATTTAACAGGATTTTACACCTTGACCTGAAGCATCTGGTAAAGTATTGCTCTGGATGGAGTACATATATTCAAAACAGTGGAAATACTTGTATTTTGCCCTACAAAGGAGTAGCATGCAACTCATAACAAAGACTATACCAACCATCCTTTACAGCTTCGCATATTCTAGTCACATGCAGTTTCCATTAGATGCTAATAGGTATTTTAAAAGTGTCTCAGCTCTTTTATAGAATATAGTCTTAAAATAGCCTAGCCTAAGACTTGTGGTATGCTGGCAAACACTACATGTTGGCAGCCAGTCTAAGACCACTGCTGGCAAAAACAGGACACCTGTTGTCAGTATTCTATCAAATGTGATCATTTTAACATTGGGAAAGTTTGGAACGGCTCCATGAAAACCTGTCTGATGTCAAATTAGCATCCCAGCCAACCAGCAAGTCAACTAAATTTTCAAAGCATCATCAGTCGACTAATGAACACACATGAAAAATTGAGATAGGCTTATAGGTGAAACATAGTGCATGTCAACTTGAAATATTTACTTGCAAAAAAGGCATATGCTAAAAATAGTATTTGAAAGACATCCAAATGTTGCAAACAGGTATTTCTAGCAAAAGCCCCAATGAGCAAAAGGGAATGACTAGAAATGCCTGGTGAAGCAGTCAGAAGAACATTTGGGAAAAAAAAAAAGCCACATCAGAGATTGAAGTCACAGCCCCAAAGCTCCTGTTACTAATCTGGGAACTGATGAACAAACAACAGGAATGGAATAGCCAGGATTCCACCAGCCAGGCTAGTTCTGCCCTTTTGTGCGCTCCTAGAGCGCCTTTTTTGTATTTTCTTTTTGGAAACAAGTGCCATGACTGTTTGTCTGTACGAGTCAGCATGATGGTAGCTCGAGAACTGCTTCAAACTAAAGCCAAAGAAAATGAGTCTGAGAGATGCTCTGGAGAACAGACGCATTTGGCAGAAGCATCTTGCATCAGCTACTGCAGCAAGAGGGCATTTAGAGGGACGTAGCTCAGCCAGAGCAGAAACACCCTGGGCACCACACTTTCTATTCCAAGGAATCCCAGAGACACCACTGTTTATTTATACAGCTACCTAGTTAGAGATACCCCGAGGCCAGCATCCAGAGAACTTGCCTTTTCCAGTACATGTATTGCTGCAAATTTGCCTAAGGCACTACTTCCAGAAAGAGCCTGAGAGAGGAAAACATCTGTGATTCAACACTAGTGACTGCAAAAATGCATCACCATTAATGTCATTGTGATCAACTGCGTACGTAGCCCTGCCCGAGACTTCCAACATTCTTTCTAACACCAGTTAGGCTATGAGTTTGATCAACGTAATTCTGGTTCTTACAGGAGCTATGCTCATCAAACCCAAGGCTCAGCTAAGATTGAGGACAGACTGAAGTACTCTAGAGCACTAGACCCGTAATATAAGGAATTTCTCTCGTAATGAGAACAGTAAATTTTTGAGAATGCACGGAAAGGGGAGCAGCAGAAAGATAAAGCTACCCTATTCATGTTCCCAACAAAGTGAGAGCCTCGATAGCATGCCCTTGGTACAGTACCTAGTACCTGGTGGGAACACTTGTGTTATGTAGGAGAAGCAGCTCCGATTCCTCCAGGCACTGGATGTCACAGGGTAATGGTTTTACTGCCATCAGCCTGAACTGGTACCCTGTGGATACCACTCAGCTCCCAGATGCAGGCTCAGCTAGACAGGTGTAACCTGGGAATGACTTCACTCATCTCCACATTTGTGTTGGCACACCAAAGCTAAAATCAGTGCCTTTGGAAAGGGCTCAAGATGAAATACTGAGCAGAAGGGTAAGGTAGATCCATAACACAACAGAAACAGACAGGCATCCAGCACAACATAAAAACAAAAGGAAGTAACTTTCCCATACATTTCTTTTGTCTCCTTTGTTATTGTTAATTCACCTTAAGACTCCAACAGAGATCAAGGTCTCATTTCACCAAGCACTGTATAAACACACAAGGTGAAAACTAGGCTCCAGAATCAAAGTACAGTTTTGTTACTCATATCAGTAGAGACAGGATTTCTCCCAGAGCCATAGGCCATCCCTGCCCTAAGGTATTTTTATCTAAATTAACAAGACCAGTAAAGGAGGGAACAGAAAGAGAGGAGCAAACAGAGATGAAGTTCAAAATTCACAGAGCAGATCAGCAGCAAAGGTGAAGAGAACCAGAACTCCAAACATTGCTTCATGTGCTGCAGTCCATCACGATATAGCAGCAAATTCTGCTAAGCTACATAATACCAGCTACAGATAACACAGGGGAAAAACCCTCCCCACTCTTAAGCTGGTGCTTAATATCCAAGAAAAATGGCAAAAACAGTGTACTCAACCCAAGAATAAAAATTACTTCAACCCATCTAAGCTAGTGAAAGTGGTACTAAGGGATGGAGGACACTGGCACTGAGGGAACTTGCCAGCTCTCTGGCTGGAGCCTGATGGCCTCTGTGTAATGCAGGGAGCAGCCACAAGACACACCTTACCAGTATCAAACTCTGCTGTTGAAGAGCTGCCTGTAAAGGCCAGATAAGCCTCTATGGTTACATTCGTCTTGACTTCTCTACATACACAAAGTCCACATACTACCAAAAACATCTAGGGTCTTGACATAGAAATCACCAGTGAATAACATTTGGTTCGTATGGCAAACAAAGGAACAAATCCATAACCTCTGGGGTCAATTCCAGCTCCAGTGCACATTTCCTGAACTACTTTGGACTTCAGTTCCTTTGCTGTAACCGCAAGCAAGTTCAATAACGGAATAAATCCAAAGAGAGGCCAGAGACCAGAGCACAGTCCTTAATATAAAATCTCCCTCAGCCTGCCCCTAGAATGATTTTCCTCCCCAGCAGCACTGAGCCACTATGGATAGGCAGCATTTGGATGCACAGCCTGTGGCAAAAGGCCCCAAGGGACGTTCAGATAGCCGTCACTTCTTGGGTACCACACAGAAGTCTAGAGATCAGGTCCTCCACAGCTCAAGATGATTTGTACAAACTGTGCTAAATGCCTGCACAAAAAATATAACACCTCTTTCTTACAGGTACAGCGATAGCATTGTCACCAGTAAATCAGTGACACTTGCCATAACCCTGCAAGCCAGAACCTCCCAAGTAACCCTCCCAACAAGGGTGTGCAGTACTTTATCATTTTTTTATGGTTTGTTTTGACAACAAAGGTCCTGATCTGGTGATACTCTGCAATATGCAGCTGCCTGGCTGACTTCTGATCCTGCATGGTCTCAGTGCAGGTTCCTGTTCAAGCGCCTGGCTGTTGTCACAGCAGAGCAGCAGCTCCTCAGAAAAATGATCCAACAGTGTCAGCTAGTCAGGCAGAAGAGTGGGAAAGGTCCTAAACATACCTGGCATGTCAGTCTCTTCCTCATGTTATCACACAACTAAATTGTGGCATCAGCAGTGGGCATGCACTGAAAAAAACAGCTGCAATGAAAGCTATGAACTTTCTCCATCCCAGTCTGGGAATTAGGTCTGATGTGGGAGATGGCTTTAGTTCTCACCCATTCAACCCACCCCGCCTCTCCAGGTTGCAGGAATTAGTACTCCACAATAGTCTGAGCTGCCTGCAGTGCTACCTCATCATGAGGAAAACACCATTTCCTATGAAATAAATCAGGTCATTTCACCTGGGTGCCTCTATTAACCTCAAAAGCAAAAATATTGGCAGGATCATAACACTGTTGTGATGGGGGAAGAGCTCCCTGCTTGTATGCCTACTTCATCACGAACTGGTGAGAAGAGAAGCTGGACCCTGCAGAAATATTTTAAGCCGAGGTCAATGAAACACTTGTACAGTCCCAGCTACTGGTGCTAAAACACACAAAAATAATCACATGCAGACACACACAACAAATCTAAACCAATTAGAGAACAAAGTTACATCTTGTTTGTTAGTTTGGTTTTAATTAAGTTCAGCATCATGTCTTTGTGAGGCATTAGTTTTGTTGGAGGCCTCCACTGTTTTATAATTAACACCCTTTAACTATCCCATGCCCAGTCAGCAGTAACTTTAAGACAAGGAGATGCGACTCTAGCCTGAGGTTCATTTGGGGACCTTTTTACATTAAACACCATCCCCTAGCTTTGTTATAAGGAATTGTGTCTTTGTGCATGAATTTTCCCCTCCATTGGCTGACCTCCCTCTAAGAGGTTTTGTAGAGTCCACAGGAATTCAGGTAGAAAGCAGTTCCCTGCCTTCTGTCTTCAGTTTGATACCAGCTTGCAGATGAAGGGGCCCTTTCTGACTTGAATGGCTGAGGAAAAGTAACAACTGCTCCACCTGAATTGCTCTGGGTTTATTCCAGGGTAACTGCAATCACAGCTTGTTACCAGTCCTGTAGGTTATGTAAATAGTCAAAGCAAATAACAGGTCTGCAGCAAACAAGCAGGCAACGTAGCTGTCCTCTGACACAACAGATGAAGCCTGAGCACATCTGAATGAGGATGTCCACAAGAGGGACATGGAGTCACGACTAACATGAAAGAAACACAAACTGTGTCTTTGTCCTGATACCCTAAAGTCAATGTAAAATGTGCTCAATTCCAGCATATTCCAAATACAATGCCAGGTACCTACACTATGCCTATAAATGCTTGCAATTTTGCCATCATCCCCAGTAGTATCTGTAGCGGGCACCCTCACTGCAGCCAAGTCTCACCTGCCTCAAAGATTGGGTCAGGACTCTCCAACCCAGTATGTTGCAACAGAGACTGAAACATGCCAGTTGTGGCCAAATATCAGGGAGAAAGATGAATGTGTGGTCCTGCAGTACAGGGTCTGCTACACCTGAGTGTCTATAGACTCTACACTGCCTCCCCACTGTGTGGAACACCCTGAAGATGTGGCTGACCACGAAGACACAAAGAAAGAGAGCTGGGTGAGAAGTAAGTTTGCCAAATTGGATCCAAAGATCACACAGCTCCTTATCAGAAATCAGAATTCTTCACATTCAACAGCATCTCCTGGCTTCTGGCAAAGCAGGGAGCCAAGTCTGCCCCTCAGCTACATCAGCTGAGCAGCCTAACAGATGTCTTAAACTGATTAAGCCACCAGGACTACAGCAGTATTATTTCAGATGGCATCATTTTGGCATATATAAGCTATTGATGGGACAGGACGCGCGCTCTCTGCCTGGTGCCCACGTCTCTTAGTGCCAAGACAGTGATTCTGCTCAGGCAACAGGAACTCAGACTCGCAGCCCTGAAGCCCCTCCATTTGGTCCTCAGACTGCTTGGAGAGATGAAAAGCCCTGCAGATGTATCTCATTTTCTAACTTTTCTTACAGCTGATCCCTCCATCAAAGCCAATTGTAGTGCTTGCCAACTAGAAAAAAACACCATATGGAAGCGAATAGATGACAATAAGGAAACTGAAGCCTCTAGGAAAAAAAAAAAAAAAACAACACAAAAAAAACACAACCAAAAAACCCAACTCATGAAATTATTAAATAACAGTGGGATATAAATGGAAAGAGGTTGGGGACACTTCTCTTACACCACTTTAATGCCAACATAATTCAGTTAGCACTGCTCTCTTTGAGCAAAGATTTCGTTTTGCACATACCAGATTTATCATTAGGCATTTGTTACGCAACAATGACCTTTTCAGTGAATAAGTTCATTTAACCAGTAACATCATGCCTCTCATTTGTAGCTTCCTTTTTTGGACACAACTGGCTGTTGACATGATCCCTTCAATTTCCACATTTGCAAACTTTTTAAAAGGACTTAAATACTAGAAGACTGTGCATAATCTTACACTTGTGGTATGGAAGGGAAGGAGAGAAAGGTTTCGGTGACATCCAATGTTGCATGCTTTTTTTGGATGTATTAAGAACAGATCTCGAACAATTTCTCAGACATTACGTTCACGTTCTTCACACACCCAAGGTCAAACTATGGTCCAGGTTACCGCAGTTGCTTTGGATTTAGACAAGTCTGCCAACGTGCTCAGGGCTGCTGTCATCGAGATCAACATTAATTTCAGGATACGTTACTTTGCTCAAGTATGTAGTCCTCTTAAGTATTTTCAGTGAAGCATATGCTCCATTTCAGGAGAGCAGTTACAATGTGACAATACCATATCTGTAACACCAAATGGCACCACTGAGGATGACCTCCCTAATGTCATGATATGCTCACTCTGCAGGATGGTGTTTGTTAAAAGGGCCAGTCAGCAGATCTTAGCATTTCCCATAAACTAGAGAACAGATGCTGCAAGGAGTACGCATGATGATCTGTGACACTTATTTATAGCTTCATCTTCTTGCCATCTTCACATAGGCCTAAAAACATTGCCACCCACTTGGTTTCCAACCAAAAAATTACTAAAGCAGCTACTCACCTTCACTGTGCTCTACATTTGTTTCCCTTCCCCTCCCGGTTTTCCTGCCAACTTTGTCTGCAAAAGGCAGAGTCCGATGAGCAGGCATCCCACCCCAAACTCCTAACCTTTTCCTTGAGCCTAATCCGCTGTCCCATTCTACCAAAGCTGACCGCATTGCCACCCTCCTTGTCATCTGGACCTTAGCCCAGCTCCAGGGTAGCCGAGTCTTCCTTCTTACATGTCCATCACTGCATCCTAATGTCCTTTTCTTCCATAGTTCTGAAGTACCGTCTTGCCCTTTGTCCATCGCAAAGGAGTGCTAGGCTAGGCAAGCTCAACTATCTCAACTTCCTTCCTGCTATTCTACTGCTGGATTAATACCATTTTTTTCAACCTACTCTGCTTGCATCCCCTCCTCTCCACCTTGACTGAATCCCTTCATTGGCATCCCAGCTTCTAGTCCATACCTCTAGAGTCTTCAACTGTGTCCCCTTCAATGCTAATATCCTCCTCTCTAAGATTATGGGGTACAGAAAAAGGAAACAGGTTTAGATCATGCCTATAGTACGTGCAATGTCTTCTCCCTCCCAGTGAAGTTTTCTAGTCTCGGGCTGTAAGCTCTTTGGGAAAGAGGTATCTATCTCTGAGTTTGCTGTGGTTGATAACAGCCCATTTTTGTCGGCCTCTTTGGCTGATGCAGCAGTACGTCATTGCTATCCTTTCTATGAAAGTGATGTTTCACCAGGATAATCTCTGACATCCTAGATTCACCCTTGAAGAACACAACCTCTTTTTGCTGAGTAACTAATCTTGAGCAAGGAATTCAAAGACACTCAATACATCTCACAGGAGGTACCATGACTTTTTTCTTTTTTGGGGTGTTTTTTTTTTTTTTTAATCCTGCATTGATTTAACACATATTATCACTGACTTGACAGGAGTTGTTCTTGATTAATTTACTACTATAAATGAAGCTAAAGTATAATGTATAAAAATGGTAAGGCCTGATTTGCTTCTCCCATGAGGTAGTTCTTCAACAACAAGGACCACTGGCATGGGAGCCTTCCACAGTCATACTATTAACTCATTTACTTTTTGGAACAGGCTCGTTACACCTATGCAGACTGGTGCCAAAGAGTACTAACTCCCGAACCATGCTGAGGAATTGTTTGGGAGAGTGCTAGATGACCAACAGCATGGCAGGGACAATGCCAATAACATAAAGGTAGAGATGATTGAGTTCCCATCTCTGAGAACACTTCTAACACGCTTTGGCACAGACACAGGCTTAAGGACTTAAGTGATTTTCTCCTGCTACCACCGTGTAAGTACCCATGCAAAATAACAGAGATAATATCCCCTCTGGACTAACAGCTTAGCCGCTACTCTCATGAACAGTACAGGGGTGCATGTATACAAACATACACATATAACATTATAGATTCTCAACCTTATAAACTCATAAGTGTTACAGACTCTTTCATTGCATTTGATAAGTTTATGTACAAATATTGTAAAGACAAAACTGTTCACAAGCAAAGTCTTAAGAGCTGTACATGGCTAGGAAGATTAAAGCCATATAGAAGCATACATTGCCCAGTGATGTGTTAATCTGCGGTCTATAATAAGGCAGCTACTGACAGTGTTCAGGAAGAGCTTTCACAGCTTAGATGGGACTCGTCTGACACAGATACACTGACGTCGGAGCCAGCTTTTTGCACTTCCGCGCAAAAGGTGATATCTATAGGAATGTAGAATACGTACAAAGCCTTAGAACACCTCACCTGTGACATCAGGTAACCAGTGACTGAAAATACATATTTTATATTTTAAAGTATTCTCAAACTATGTATTTAGGACAGCACTCTAGCAAATCCTTGCACTTAAAACTTATCCCCCCTTCCCATCCCCAAACTATTAATACCAACAGTCAAATGCTGAAGGACAAAAGAACACCGTTTGGCTTCAGTCAGACTGGTGAAAATCTGGAGCAACTCAGCTGAGGCCAGCATAACTGAGATCAGAATTTGGCCCAGACTCAACAAACTAAGCCAAATTCATTACCACACTCTTTCCCTACATGTCTGCATATTAAAGAGCACGTTTTTGGAGTTTTTTTTTCTTCTTAAGTGCACATTTCAGCCAGTCTAGAAGTACATTCTGTAATTGTGACAAAAATGCCAACTGACGTAAAGAAGCTCCACAGATTCAATAATATTTTGCTTGGAAATGGGTGTAGAAGCGCATGCATTTTCTAATCCAGTGTGCCTTGGCTCTGAGCTGTAGGAAACACCTTTCTGAGAAGCAAGAAAAAGGAAACTTTTCTCCCACATAGAAAGCTTCAAAGATCTCAGCAATGACAATTATTTTTACCAACTTGAACATTTTCTTTAGTGCCTGGATGAAGACAATTTAATCAAGATAAACAAATGAAAAGCAGACAAAAAAGAGCCCAGAAGATTTTGGGCATACTACCACTCCAGTGTGAAAAGCTTTCTTCCTGCCATCTTTTACTGTTATCAAGTAAATACTTTCTAGGTCCCAGCCCACTGAGTGTCACAGCACTGAATGAAATAACGTAGTTATCTGTCTGCCTCTTTGGTCTTCTTTCAAGAGAAAAAAAGTTTAAAAACTTGCCAAGTTCTGCCCCCACATAAACGAGTTCTTTGCTAGTCAGCCTTGGTCCATATTTATGGACATGGGCTGTGAAAATCCTGGGCATAGCTCTGAATCCGAATGAAGCAAATGGAAGGGGCCACACTCACACAGCTATCATTAAACCAGGTGGAGTGCAAAAAGCAATGGTGGAAGGGGAAGGATGTCTTCATCCCTTAGCATCACCCATCCCTGTACACTGTGTCACGATCAGACTTTGATTACACTTTCAAGCACTAAGACAGAGCTATACCAGACAGTTAGTTTGGAATCAGACAACAGCAATGAAAATCAGAACCCAGCTCCCACAGCCAGCATACAGTTTTCTCAGTACCAAGAGAATCATTCAATTTGTCTCTCCAAGAATGAGAGAGGTCACTTATTTCATTTTCTCTTGTGGTGCAGCAAATTCTGGAGGGGGTGATTGGTACCTACAGGAACGTCAGCTGAGGAAGCATTCTGGGGAACCTTCAGAAGAATCGGATTTATGGTCAGTTTGTCTTTTCTACTCTATTCCTTCAGTTTTTCCCGTTACCTCAAGGACTCACCCTCCTTACGCTTACACTCTCAGGACCCACACTCCCAGGACACTCATATGCCTCTCCTCTATGCGTACTCTGTCCATGAAATAGTTGTGGACTGCTCCCCTGCTCCTCTCCACCTTTTCCCATGCATCTCTCCATATCTCCCTTCCTATCATCAGCTCCCAGTCTGGACTTGCTAAGCTGCTGGAGCGGGGAAAGAGGAGGCATCCAGGTCTGCCCAAGGGACCTGCATCTATGCCAGAGTACCATGGAACATAGGTACAGACTGCCACCTTCAAGGTTTGGAGGAAATGGGTGGCAGAGGCACCAACCAATCTGCTGTTCTTCAACCCCAGCAGCTGTGGAGGCAGAAGGAGATGGACTATTTGCAACAGCATGCTGTAATTTTTCCTTTGGCTTAGGCAAAAAGTGATCTGCTGCTCAGTGCAGCTCCTGAACCACCTATTGCTGAAGCCAGCAGTCAGCTTTATCGTCATGCTTGAGACCATTAGCCCAGTTCACATTCATACTGAGGTGCACTTACACAGCTGTGGCCTCGAAGTCAGCACTAGTGACTTTTATATTCAACTTTAAGGCTGGTCCTCACTGCCAGATGTTCTCAAAGTGGCTGTGGAGTAAATTAAGTCTGGGCTTAATAAAGCCTATTTATGCTGTCTCATTTAGCAAAGCTCATGTTTATGGGGATTTATTAGGCACTTAACTGCATGAAAGAGGAAAATATTTGCTTGTAATTTCAATTGCTCCGTATGGCTCTCTGACTCAGTGGCCTCTGAAAGCACACAAATATTTTCCAATAAACAAAGAACTGGTTGAAACTGCTGCCCATTGAGACAGAGAGACTGAACGCAAACAGATTTGATTCATAAGCGCTTTTTCCCCCCTAAAAAAAATGGAAAGGATCCAACTTTTTCTTTTACTGTAATGTGACAAAAGTCTTCAGTTTGGATATCTACACAGGGCAGTGACTCCTTCAGCCCTCAAGGAGCAAGTGACTTAACTAGACAGCGAAACACAGCATTATGCTTGCTGCTATAATAATCTCAAAAGTACAACAGCACATGGTCATCATTTTGACTCTTGCTACTAACCAGCTTCAGTGAAGATAGAAACGGAGATTTCTTGCATGCGAGCATCTTCCAGACTGAATCCAGCTGCAGAACTATTAGCAAGTGATTTTCGTTTGTAGGTCAAATTTATATACATGTGCACCCACATGAACATGACACAAGGAACATCTGGAAATCATAAAACCAAGCAATAACTAAATAACCGAGTCACTGCTTCAGATTAGTGACTAGGCTGAATAGGCAAAAAATCAATTAGCCAAAGAAACTGTGCCCATTTGCATCAAGAACAATGTGTGTCATTATCATTACGGCTCCTTGTTTCTTCGTCAACAGTGACTACGGCACTTTACTCAACAATTGCTATTGGCTTTCACTTTTCAAGGTGTCCAAAAGCTTTTTAGCATGTTGTCAGCTGGGCTAATTTCACCTATTTATTATGCAAATAATTTCCCAATTGTTCTTGCTTTGTAGCTAGTTCTCTACATCTCCCTTCTGACTACAGAACAGCCAAGGCACAAGCCAAAAACGTCAAACTATCTCTAGGCTGGCATACTGAATTTTAAATGTTTTCTCATCAAACACAACTCTTGGACTTGAACTGGTATTTGTAGGTATTCATGTTGGACTATCTTCTCCTCCACTCCCTACATTTTTGTATGTTTTCCTCTCAATATACCTTGAGATTTTCACTTAAGGCCACTGAAACTAGTCCAAGAAGAGACTCAAAGTCAGACTCCATCCACTCTTCCAAGAGAATCACTCTTAATTTTTTTTTTTTTTTTTTTGGAGGGGGGAGGTGAGTGTTGTCTGTTTTGGTTTTTTAACTAATCATTCATTTACTTTGGGAGGTCTTTCAGACTTACGAATCACTGCCAATATAAGAATCATATACCAATATGCAAATTGAGATGAAAGTATGAAGTATTAAATTTTATTCAGAGACCATTCATTGTATTGTATCTAAGGGATCGCAATATATGCAGAACTCCTCTGGAAATCCATCCACAAATGACTTGACTTTAAGCAGGCATAGAAAAAAATACATTTGAAAGGAAAAGCCCTCAGAATTCCCTCACTTTTGATAGCCACAGTCAACCGCCTCATTGTTTCCCAGCATTTATTTTGCACCTTAGTAGGCCGTATTTCCCTGAGTGCACAGTTTCTATACATGAAATATTCACAGTGATTGATAGGATAAGCTTATGGTAAGAATCATATCAGTGGGTTTAAACATAAAAATCAGATTTAGAAAAGTTAATAACTTGATACTCTGGGAACGAGGAAACTACAAAACAAAACAATTACTAGCATTATAGCTTACAGAATATTTAGCAAGCCATATATTAACACTGGCACTAGCGCCTGCTGAACAGACTCTGATGTCCCCTAGGAATGGATTTCTGTATCTGTTTGCTCTTAATATGACAGGGCATCTGTCCAAAACTGTGTACTAGGAAGAGTGTGCACATTTTTGCATCTCTAAGAATTGTGAAAAATTTTCTATATGTCAGAAGTTTCATTCCTAAACTATTTCAATCCATTGATTCCATTTCTATTTTTCTGGTTCATTTCTGGTTTATTTTTAACAAAGGAATTTGATATTTCATGACAACCTTGTTCATCACATAATTAAGGCAAGATGCATCTTTCTTCTCCCAACTGTTTTCAGTGAGAAACAGGGTCTCTAAATCAACTTTTGTGTGAAAGAGTTGCTTGTTAAAAATTACTTTTTTTTTTTCTTTAAAAAGGAAGCTTCTGGATCCAAGACAAAAAAGTAATTTTTCATTTTTTGACGGAAGACAGCATTTCCTCCCCCCACAATGGAAAAATTTCAAAACTCATTGCAGCAATATCTTAACTCTGGATGGAGAGAGATCTTATTTCTCTGGAAATACTTTTCTCAGGGGATGAGATGTTTAGACCAAAATGAGAAATTATAGTTAGAAAGAAAACAATGAAATTCTACAACACACAGCTTCCCACTTACTTCCATTTAAAACAAAGAAGGCAAGTTTCTTTTGTATAGTGGCATTATCTGTTGAGAAATACTGCTTAAGGAAACAAAATTAGCTTCCCACCAAGTGACATACATTTAACATTTTCAATACAGAAAACACAAGAAAGGCTCAAATATGACCTGCTTGATGAGTGATACAATTATCCCTGCTCAGAGCTTCTTTATGTCCAATTTCTTCCCATAACTGCTGATTTGTCAAGCAGCATAATTACTTGGAAAGTAGAATGGCATTAAGAATGGCATTAAGAGACCGCAGGGACACACACCTGTGTATACCAGGAGTAGCATCTCCTTCCCCTCCTAAACTGCTCCCATCAGAAGAACACTATCTTGCATTCACATCCATTTCCCACAGGTAAACCATCACCAGTAATATTTAAACCTCTTCTTGGGTTGCCATATTATTCTTAAGCCACTCCCTGAGCTTTATGATTTATAAGTCTTACTTTTATTACACATCAGCATATTAACGTAAGATTTTTCGCATTGTCCTTGGCATTATGTCAAGATTAAGCATCGCACACAACCGTGAGAGAAGACTGATATATGGAGCATAAGGTTGGCGCAACCCAAGTGTTTCACATATTGCCTTCTGATTTTAGGGGGCTGTCACGATAAGGAAGGCTCATTCAGTTATTTATCATTTCTCCCTTTTCAGAGATTACAACAAACTGGGAACTTTACCATGGTCTATGAATCATATAAAGCTATGCTACATTCTGGAAAGTCCTTGATCTCCTATGGGTGCAGATCAAACACTTGAATCCTACTGTCAAAGAAAGGGAAAAGTCTGCCTTCACAGCATTGCAAATCTCATGATTTCGTTTTGGAGCTTGTGATCAACCCTCAGTCTTGTGATTACTAAAAAGTTCCAGCTTCCACTTTAAAAAGTCAGTGTCTAGTTTCACTGTCCATAGAGAATGGCATAATCCTATGGCACCCTTAAATCCCAAATGGTTCAAAGACTAAGCCACAGGATGCAACATTTAACTTTTTGTGGGGAAAAAGACTTCTTTTCACTGTACTTTTGGGTTAAAATCCTTTATTATTGCTTTTCCCCTGCTTTGTGGAAAATATATTTCCCCCCCAAACCTGATGTTAGAAAACACATTCTGAAATATCGAAAGCACTTCTGGATTCCAAAAGATGATTTAGATTTTTTTTTTTCCTTACAGTTCCTCCATGGTTTTTCATTACTCAGTGTTCTAATAGTCACAGCCAGCAGTATTTAAGAGGGACTTAAAACAATATTTTAAAATTTTAACTACTGCTCTCCCATCTACAAGAGAAAAGATCAATGCATTTTCAATTTTACAACAGTCACTATGTAACTCAGTGCCACAAAACTTAGCATTTATAAGGAAGTCTTAATCTAAGATCTCATAGTACCTAGAAACTGTAACTTTTAGAAAATAAGTTGTTCCTTTATGAAAAAGAACAGCCTGCAGATTAAAAAAAAGACAGGCTGATGTGTCAAGTGGCATTTATTTATTTCCTTCCCTTTTCTGATGCTTTAAACTCAAACCTTCATTATAAACTGTATTTACAGTTATTGGGATGGACTTACTCTTAACCAAGCAAATCTATCACTGTGGATTTTGCTGACCAGGAATGAGAGAAGCAGCCTTGAACAGCACAATGATTGGGCTTCCGCTGCTTTGAGATCACATAGGCTTGGAAATTCTCTTTTCATTTATACCTATGGTTTTGAAGAACCAATATTTTCCTAGAAAATAATAATAATAAAAAATCTGACTTTTTGATTCTTTGCGTGATTCACCCTTATATTTACCTTAATACAATTCTCTCTACAACACTTCAGCAAAAGGGACTAGAGCCTTTCGCTTACCATATGTTCCAAATTGTCACTGTTTGAAGCTTAAGTGGCAGAAAGGATAAAATTAATTCTTCTTTCCCTTTAAAAATAACCCAGACTGACAGAATTAAGAGAATTCCCTCCAGCTGCTTCCAGTCTGAAGTCCATCTTGTAGAGTTCAGTAATTCAGATTCAGTTTAGTACCAAAAGTGATACATGGAAACGCTAACAGTGTATAAAACCCTAGGAATAATGAACTTATTTTTAACTATATTGTACTAAATTAGAGTGGAAAAAAATCAATTTCTGAACAGGTCCAGATAAAGCTAGAATTCCAGGACTGATAAGAACACATATATGAAGCAAATGAGATATTAGACATTGGCAACAAGTAGTCTGGTCTCCAAACTAATTCAGGGGATGACTCAGTCAAAGGTTGTACAAAACTGTCAGATTTATACTGCACAGATCAGTTGAAAAGCTTTATGCTTACAATAATAATTTGTACACATCTATGCCATGACATTCTTTGTAAAGTGCTTTTACAAGCCTCCCCCATGCAGAAATTCCTCTTCTACCTTTAAAGCAATAAAGAGCAGATCATTACCAGAAAGCAAAGAGTACTCCAACAGCTGAAAACACAGAGGGGAAGTAAAAACGGGATTACGCAAATTACAATCTGGCTAGGGGTCTGGGATTAGAAACAGGGAGAACGCTCCAAATCTCCAACTCTGTATCTGCTGATCTCATCACTGCAATTCCTCCCACCTCCCTTAAGATCTTGCCCTAAAAAAAAAAATAAAATAAATGAGGTCATAGCCAAAATGCATGCTTATTTCAAAACTCTCAATGCAGCCTTCACATAAACAGTTCCTGCAGAGACTACTGGAAATTCCACTGTTACAACCAGGAAGAAAACACGAGTATTGGACTCTCCAATATCGCATCCAGCAGCTTTCAAGGTCCTCAAAATGTTTTCCCCAACTTCTCCTCAGGACAGAACCATCTTTCTTTCCACATCCTATAATGAGCGAACAGGCAGTGAACAGGCATTTTGAGGTAGCCAAAATAATTAATTCCAAGTCCTTAAGAACAAGCACACTTGTTTCAGAGACAAGGAAGCTCCAAGGTAACTAACTCTGCTTTAGCAGCGATGCTAGAAGTGGTGAGAAGGCCCCTTAAACATGAAGGAAGAGGTGAAAGGGAAAGGGGGGTTCAGAAGAATATCACTGTCACTTTAAAAGTAGCCCCATGCCACCTCCAAAGAAATGCAGCTGTGGTGAAAGGTGAGAGGGGTGAACAGCTTTACTGCTCCAAACAATATGGTCATTTTCTTTTTTTCTTAGTCATGGCCTAGTGTAAAAGGAATGCAGCTGCCTGACATCCTAACGGTTTTGTTTGGTTTCACACCAGATGATTCTCCTTTTAAGCTCCACTACCTCCTTTGTGTTAGATGTACTGTCCAGGGTAACACACAAGGCTAGCAGGACTGAAACTCAACCAGCTTTTTCTTTATAGCTATTCTGAGCTGCAATGCAACAGCAGAGAGCACTCTAGCCCTACAGGCTACACTAAATGTCCCCAAATCACCCACCAAAGTCTACCTTCTGCCATCTGCAAGCCTTCCCCCAAGTTCAATGTTGTTGCACCTGCACCTTCCCTGAAGTAGAGGTTTCACCCATCTGCAGTGGAATTAACAGGAGAGAAGAGATTCTCATTTCACATAATCATCTCCAAAGCTCTGGTCTGCCAGAAGCACCAATCTTGTTCCCAGAGAGGGGACAGGCGAGTTGAATCTCCTGAAGAGATGGTGACAGTCAAAGAATTCCCACCTTGAAAGCCTGAGAAGTTGAACCTAGCAGCCACGGCAAGACCCAACACCTCTCTGCATCAGCCCTGGTTGTAACGTGAGGCCTGTGGAGATGCTTTTGCATTTAGTCAGAGAATAAATCCCTAACAAGCAGCTGAATGGTTGCCCTTTCAGCATAGTTCTGATTCAGCTTCAGTTCCAGGTAAAACTGTTCTGTTTAGTTCTGGTAAAACAATTATGCTATGGGTAAGAAGCAGGTTAAAAAGGCATCTGTTACGGGTTCAGTGACTTCCAGCCAGTTTACTGGAAAATAAGTACTCAGGAACCAGGAGTCCTTCCCAAAGAACATCAGGTTTTAGTCAAACTGTTATTCAAAGTACGTAACAGGGTTTTGGTTTAGTTCAGTTTTGGGTTCATATTATCAGAAACTTCAAAACGAGAAGTCAGACTCAAGCTGTGGTTCCACAGGCATTTCCACCACACCTTCCCTCCACCACGGCTGTCCCCTCCCCTTCCCCAGGATCTGCTGCCATACCTATGGCCCATCAAGAAGAATCAGGGGAGAGGGATCCGAGCAGCCATGGACATTAGACACATCACCATGACTTCCTCACACTTCCCAAGCTGCTGAGCAACATGAAGCAGTCTAAACAGGACAGCCAGAGCAGGCAACCTGTATCCAGGAGAAAACACCTCTGTAGGACAGTACACCCTAAACCAGGCAGTATTTTGAGGGCATAATTTATGAGCTGAGGAGGACATGCACTACATAGCTAACTTTTTTTAATTTTTTTTTTTTTTCTAAATACAGCTGCTCTGCCTATCCCTGGTATTGTGGGTCCTGCTGTTTACCCAGGCCAGGTACAAGGAAGACCTGTTTCCTGAAGCCTCTGGGTACAGCACAGTACAGCAATTACCCAGTGGCCAGGAAGGTTGCCTGAACACACTAGTGCTCTGGCTGCTTGGAAGAAGAGATCTGAGCAGGAACATCAAGCCCCTGACTCTTCTAGCCCTATCTACAGGATGTTCTTTCTGCTTTTCTCCACAAGTCTTTTTTTGTTCAACAGTTGCGTTTCAAGCAGCATCCTCAGCATGTGTCAGGAAACTACTAACATCACTTTGTTTCTGCCACTCCAGTATTTTTTATTCCCCTTCACCAAACTCTGTACCCACAAATCATTCCAACTCCCTCCAAGCTAGAGCCAGAGGTACCATCTGCCAGCATGAGCATGCACGTGGCAGTCAATGCTGCAGCCGCTCTACTTTGTCCTTTAAAACATGTTCTCAGGGTTCCTGAGTTTACCACTCTTGGGGCTCTGCATAAGACTTTCCCAGTTTCTTGGGGTTTTTTGTTGTTTGTGGTTTTTTTTTAAAAAAAAGGAGGGAGGAGAAAAAAAAATCTTGCTCAGATTGTAATTTTACTGCTCCAAAAGTTACGGACAGTTTGCCTGTCAATACTAAAGCAATCAAGGTCTGCCTTTCTAAACCTCTTAGCATTAACTTCCTCTTGATCTAGCTTTTATCAGACCAAGACAGAAATAAAGAGTTTAACTTCTAAGTTTAAAGGGGCAAGAAGTATTTCTTACCACCCTATGCTTGCCTCTCCCTATTTTTGCCCTTTTTTGTTTAGCCCTGTAGCTGCATCTTATCCTGGCCTGAACCATCCTTCCTTTCTGTGCCCCCATTCCCTTTCACAGGTACTCCTGCGTAAATCAGATTTCTCCTGAATAGCTTCTGTTAATCTGACAGCTCAGCAGGGACTAACCCTATCACCTCCTGCCTAAAGATAAATATCTGCCATGGCATAAAAACTGAACAGAGAAGGAGCTATCTTTGTAGCATTGAGGGGGTGGGGACACAGGGGAAGAGAAAAAGCACCTGAAACCATATCTTTACCACCAAAACAATAGCTCTGTGATAGGCACAAGAGTTCAATCACATCTACCTATCCCCTGGACAACATCTGAACTGCTAACTGTGGTGTGCAGTTTCTACTAAAAGCCAGCGTGGATCTTCACCATTCAACTCTTGACTTTTTTCTCTTATTGACCATTATTACTCCATTTTACACTCTCAATAAGGCATCCAACCAGCTATCATTGCCTGAACAGTGATAATCTTGAAAGGTTACAACCCTCATGTTAAGGGGCAATAACCCAGCAGAGAAAATTCAACCTCTTCTGCCCTACACATACGTCCACTTCCAAGTCTAGGAGAAGATGTTCATACTCTCATTTCTTCCTCACCCCCGACTCCTGGCACACTTTCTAGGAGGTCAGTTTACTGGGGGTAGAAGCAGGAGACGAGAAGACAGGGTTTGTGGGTATTTCACGGTGGGGGCTTACCCTATTAACCCCAGCTGGCTCATACCCCATATCACATCAGAGGTGCCACACAGCTCACACTTACTCTCAATCTCTTAAAGTTGTCAGCCTGAGGTTATCAAGAGAAAACAGAAGGAAGCCCATATTTATTATGTTCAAGTGATCACACCTTAAGGCACATCCCAGCCTGACACGTGATTTGGGAATGACAGGAGCAGATGCTGCAAAATACATTTAAAGAACAACACATAATTGTGATAGCTCATAACACCTTCCCTTCTACTGGCTGCATTTGCTGTAAATCCTCCTGCATTTCCATTCCCCGGCAGGTAACAGGAAACCTTACCTTCCAGTGGAGTACCTGTGCCATTAGCTAGCCTCCACCAACTAAGCAACAGGGAGCTAGCCACCTCGAATGACAGTGATGCCTGGAATAAGCATCCCATCGAGAAACCTGGGAGGTGATTACCGAGGATGTGTTTGCAGAAACACACACTGACTCCAGTCTCAAATGACAGAGCAGGAAGAGAGGCCAACTGCTTAGGTCCACTGGAAGCACCTGGCTAGTCACTGGGTACTCAATGTTTCTGGGCTTGCTTCATGACTTCAGTGTTTTCCTTCACGCTCTGTTCTCACACCCAAACCCGCACTGATACTGAGAGTCAGGCTGGCCTGGCCTAGAGAGACATGGGAGAAGCAAAACAGCAATAAACAGCGACATCCACAAATAGTGGTGGGCCTGCTGGTTTACAAGCAAACACTGAAAACAATCAAGACGTGCCACCGCACACAGATGAGGTGTCACTGGTGGCAGCTGAGCAGAGGTTTAGAGACTGAGGGACATCTAGTCCTCACCACAGCAGCCTCCAGTGGGCCCTGCCAACCCACAGACACAGCTTGAGGCCAGTTCTCAAAATATGCATTTGCAAGTGTTAGACACTGGGGGAGACAGTGCCAGCTTCAAGTTTGGTTTGAGAACCAAGGAATCTGGCTTCAGTCTCACCCTTTCTAAGGTCACATCCTAGAGAGACTAATTGGCATCTCTCATCACTAGAAAAGATGGTCAGAGTCTTGGTTTCCTCTTGGCTGGTTGCAGTTCCAAGGGAGATCACTGTGAAATAACATCATGGAGAAAAATAGAGCCTCTGGACTGGGCATCAGAGATAACAACACTGGCTACAGGGGAAATGCACACTGATACATCTTCTCAGTAGCAAGCTGGTGATTTTGCTGACAGCTGAGCTGTACATGACCATTTTAAGGAGACTGCAGTCTTGTCTTGGGCTCAAATTCCCTCCCATCCCACTATTTCTCCAAGAAACCACAAAACACAACCTAATGCAGCAGCGTCCCAGAGAAATCAGGTGATTTCTGCCTATGGATTCCCATCTTTGCTACAGAAAAGGCTGCATTTTTTTTAAACTTTTGGGTAACTGTCATGCTGTTCTGTTACCAATTGCAAGTATAAAAATAGAGCAAGGACCAGGTGCTGGTTTATCATTGAGTTAGTTTGACTAGGAAGTTTACATTACATTTTCATCTCGGAAAAGGCGATGTGCCTTTGTTACTTACGAAAGGAGGCATATCAACAATAGTCTCAAGTCTATGGAGAAGCTGTTTAAACACTCGTTACCATCCTGTCCCTTTGAGATCTCTCATTTTAGGGTTGCATCACGTTTGGGAAATTAAAGAGAAGGTAGAAATTCAACAGGACAGCCTCCTCCCTGTCAGTCAGCCCACTGCAGCAGGAACACAGCACTAGGAATGTGCTGCTTGGAAAAAAAAAAAATCATGTCCAGTCTTAAAGAGAAAGATCTAAGACAATCTCCTAGACTCAAGCACTTAGACTCTGGAAAACTTCATTCTTGGACCCTAGCTTTACAGCCTGGTCCTAGGTACGCACCTAGTTTAACCAAGTCCATCTTACCCCTTGGGAAATGCTAACAACCTCCAGGAGTTAACTGTCAGGAATCTTTTTTCTAGATATACATCCTCCATTTTCCATTGCTCAATTTATTTTTAACTAACTCCTCCAAGTTATAGCCTTGATCTTGGCTGCTCCTTGAGCAATCCTTTTCCTCTGTCTGGATGCTAATGCCTTTCAGAGTGTCTGTAAATGGCTATTAAACATTTCACCATCTCCCTGATGAGATTAAGGCAAGATTCTAGCTTTGTCTGTTCAGTATCTGCTAAGGAGAAAAGCAGGGTAGAAGGCATCAAGGCTCTATGGAGAAATGGAGGAACATGTTTAGCTGAAGGGGTCAAGACAGGGGAATGGAGAGTAATGAATGCAGTAGGAAGACCAGATTTGCATAAGGCAGCACTACTTCTTGCAAGCAATTTTGCCTCACCAATTTCAATTAGAAGAAGCTAGAAAGGTAAATTCGTTGAGTTTATTAAACTACAGGCCAAGAATCAAAGGAAAAATCAGAAAGAGGAGCAGCAAACAAATGTCCCAGTGCACAAGCTATTACTACAAGCAATTGTAGAGGATTTTGTGTCCCTGCAGTGCTTTGCACACAGTAGCTCAGCAGGGCAAGCCCTCCTTCTCAGTGGCCACAAAGGCTCTGCACACTGCAAGAATCTGACCGTCAGCCAGCCATAAGGCAGGTTCATGAACGCAGCAGCCTTTATGACCCAGTTCAGCACTTTTTTCCCCTCCCTTGCACTGCACGAGGCAAGGTAACCTCAGGAAGTTGCATATGCAACAGAAAATCATCTGCTTCCTCCCTTATTATGCTCTCACATCACTATCTATAATCTACAGTTTCCCCTGCCTCTTCTGTCTGCAATGCATTTGTCTCACTTTGGTTATCAAGAAATTCAAAGGAGCACTGAAGCAAGCCTCACGACAACTGCAAATGGATCAAAATTACCGAGCAGGAACCAGGAGCTAAACAATTTGACCTTAACAGTATTAATTTCAGAGGACAGAGAACTCTGTTTTAGGCAGACCCCCAATGCAACAGGTTAAGCAAACACTGGGTGTGATTTCTCAGCTGTTAGTTATATGTCAGTGTTTGAATTAGTTTGCCTGACAAAAGCCACTTATATACAATAGTGATCAAGCAAGGTCACAATGACATCTGGCCCTCTTGGAGCGGCTGGTTGCTCCTCTAACCCCTTTGCTTACTGCTCTATGCACAACAGCTTTGGTCTCAGCCACTTTGATAATCAGCTGAGCTATTCTGAGCTACAGAGCTTCACATGGAAGCAGAATCTGGCCTCAGGCTTTTAAAATACACCTGCAGCTGACTGAATGCAAGACTCAGGCAATGAGCACTGTTGGAACCTACTTTCGTCAAGGGAAGCTGGAACATGCAGAGACACATGAGGCAAACTGAGATGCAACCACACATTTCAGCAGAAATCCAGCAGGGTTACAATTGTGTAACTGTTGTCACAAGTTAACTAACACATGGCAAAACAACATAACAAAAACCTTCCTGTTTCACCCCCTAGCGCAAACGTTTCTTCAGAGTTCGAGAAGGACTCCAAACCTCTCTGCACTGAAGAGGCACTTCGTCATCCCCTTCTGCAGGGCTGAGCCTCCACCAGACAGAACGAGGGACGGAGGGTTCGGAGCCAGGACACCCTGAAGTCAGGGGGACATCAGGGTGGTTGGTACCTCGTCCAAGGCACACATACCTGAGCAGGACGGGACTAGTTGTGCAACTTCATTCTGCTGCTGGCAATTGCAGCATTAAAAACTTAGGAACGGAGCTTTATGCATATGAACAAACATTTTATTTACTTCTAACCCCACCTGTACTTTCTCCTATCAAGCCTTATGACATTTTCGTTGCTTACAAACATCTCAGTTCACTAAGTCTAAAGATTTAAAGTTTTAACCTTTGCATCATATGCAGAGACACTTCCTTACTGTCTTAATATAAAGGTGCTTTTTCAGAATGTTTTCCCACATCTGCCTGGCTCAGATGTGCCAGAACACCTCTCACATGAGACGCTCTGGGAACGGCCAACAGGAGAATTATCCAGAAAATCTACATGGGAAACACAGCTGTTTATATGGGAGAAGAGCTGCTGCTAATCACAGCTATTACAGCACTGAAAGCTACTGGTACAAGTCTGTGTTTAATGGAACAGTATGTTATGGTACAAAACATCCTACAATAAGATACCAAGGCCTGATCTGACCCAATTCCCAGAGGCTGTACTTTATTAACAAGTGTTATTAACTTCAGCACAATTACTCACACAGGCAAGGGTATCCACAGGCAAGTCCTGATTCAGTAGCCTCTATAGTATGACTAAAGTTCTGGTATGCGGGTAGTCAGCATTATTTAGGATGACTCAGGCCACTCTAAATATAAGATACCCGCTTTGTCTTATAGCTTTAGAGGTTTTAAAACCATACATAAAGTGATCTCATCATGTGCTGCTTCGTATCTTACTGCTCAATCAGGTATTGCTAAACAAGACTGTTAAGTAATCTAGCGTATAGTACACAGTACTCCATAGTACTACATGGTACATAGAACTCCATGCTGATTCCAGCAGCAGTTTACTATGTAATTCCTGGTACAGGCAAATTACTGCTTCCACTACACTTTACGTTCTAAGGGCTGCGAAGAATGCATTGCATAATCAATGACAGATGCTACAAAGTAAGTTACTTTGATTTTGAGAGAAGCTTCTGATGTTCAGTACTCAAATGGCCACTACAGAAACATCCCTCTACCATCTGCCTTCTTTCTCTCTGTGACTGGGCAGTGACAGATCTGATGAGACTGAGATACAGCGATGTATAAAAGGAGGAGAGGAGAGATGCATGCAAGTCACAGCCAGTTAGCGGAGTCGTGTTAATTTATACCAGCAAAGATTTGGTCTTGTAGTTGTGCACACAGAGTATTCCTCAGAATATAACTCTCCCCAGATTAAGACTTTAGTTCTGGTGTTAAAGCCTTCTTGCCTTCAAGGAGGTCACAATTTCAACCTTAAGAAGCAGGGAGGGAGACAGGGAAAAGATGCATGGGCCATAATTCTTCCTATTTCAAGCTGCCTTTTTTTGGTCTTTGAAAGCATCTCCTATCTCATTCCCCCTTGGCTGATTCCTTGTGCTGAGGCAGAAGAGATAAATCGGCATTCCTGTGCTTCAGACACGGCAAAGCTTTACTGTTGCAGCTATTTTATGGCTATTAGAGTCTGAAACATCATCCTGTACCCAAAGCCAGTGAGTGCAACAGCTTAAGGAAGAGCCCAGAAGAATTCACTATGGAAGCAGATCACCTGAAAGAGAATTACACCTCCTGATGCATGCTGAAGTTCTGCATAAACTTATCTGCTTGCCCTAGCTCTAAGGGAAATCCTTTGCTCTGAGCAGAGTGCCAGCACCAAGAGGAATCCCGCCCCTCATCTGGCCGTGGAGCTGTCATTCCTTAGCTGACTCAGAGTCAGCAAGGAGACCTATGCAGCATAGTATACACCGCCCTTGCCACCCATCTGCTCTTCCTTTGCAGCACAGCACGAAGTTCTTTAGCTAGGTGAAGTTAGCAGAAACCCCTGCATAAGTTCCCATCAGTTGTGCTAAGTAGGTAGCATATACACATCTCCCTTGGGAGACAGCAAGGATACAAGCCCATCCAGGAGAGACTTTTATCTATCAGTTGGTATTTGTCACCTTTAAGAAGGGACCAGTCTGGGTTGAATCCACTCCCAGATTCAAGTCTCAACTCCCTGCTAACAATCTGTCCCTCCCAGCAGGCTACAACACAGAATAAAATGCTATAAAAAAAAAAATGCAGGGTCTTCAAACACAAGGCTGGAGTCATTGGTGCTGCCAACCCCTGAGGTGCTTTCATCAATTTCCTCAATTCTACTACAAGAATTTGCTTTATTATCTCTTTGTATGGAAGAAAACACCCTAAATTTCACCCTAAATTTTCACACCACTCCAGGTGCCACTAAGTTCTGCAAATCCTTTCATAAACTGCCTTTGCTGCTGAAGACAGTCTTGCCCTTCATGCCTGATGCCTTCCCCCCCCCAGATGGGCTTGGTTCATTTCAATAATCTGATTTACACTGAGGCCCTACAAACTGTGACATTGGCACAACCTGGCAAGAGAGAGCTACAGGAGAGGAGCAGGCATTACTTGGACTAGCTGTGCCAACCAAAACCACATTCCTACAACACCTTTCAGGTGAGCTGAACAGCTGTAGTCTATCAAGCTCCTTGCAGAAATCCTGGCTCCCAGGCAAGGCAATTCAGTTCTCACAAACCCAGGTTAAATTACCTTCAAGTTGTACATGGTCATTTTTCTTCTGAAGTACAAAAAAAAATACAATATATTCCCCTCCCATCTCCATGGGAAATCTGCTCCTACACTAAACCCAGCTCAAAATCTTGCATCATTCAAAACAGGCCTAGACTTCCAAGCAGTGTAAAGTCTTCAGTAGCAAGTAGCAATACAAAGGGTTGCACCTAATGAATTAGAAGTCAACTCAGTTAACTATTCTCTGTAGACACACTAGAAATACCATAGATAAAAGCCAAGGCAACAGACAGTTTTGGGAAGGTCTTGCTGGACTTTGCTACGATTAATGGGAAATCTCATTTTATTTAGAGAAAAAAAGCAGCAAGAGACAAGTTATTTCATTATATGCATAAGGTGACTGGGAAGAATGGGTGCACTGGAAGGCAGACCACGCTTGGGAGGTACTTCACCTGCAGATCTGTACACAGGAATGCAGACGAGATGCACTAGCTGCAACGGTGTAGACTGCAGCATGTAGATAACAGTCTGTGCTATTCCCTTACTGATCTATGATCAGCTTTTTTGGACTATCTTGTCATGCTGGTGTTGCTGTCTTGCGCTATACATAGCCCAAGTAAATTAACATAGGTATCTGATGAGTCCTTCTTCCAGTGCCATATCCAGGAGGAATGAGAAAGTTTCATCTCCAGTGGTACAAGGGGGACAAATCAAGGGCAACGCCTACCAGTTCTCTCCTTGCCTTTAAAGAAATCATTACCCTTACTTGTCCCAGCCACTTAAGCACATGCCATTTACGTGCAATAGCCCTACGTATTAGACACATGCACATAAAGGGCAGGGTACAGCATGCATGCAGGTTAAGGCCTACAAGGAAAGCAGGATAAAAAAAACCCCAAACACCCCACAGCAATCATCACCCAGGCCATGCTTTTGTGAAGATCTTTGTTATTTGAAAGTAGCTGCCAAACCCTTTGAACAAACAGTTTTTAGCTTAAAGAGATCACGGACTGTTTGCTGCCCTTTATTCATGAGTGGATGGCATTATTTCTTCTCCACAGCTGAATGACAATGTTTTTTGAAAAATGAATTACAAAATGGAAGCATTGCAAATACTTGTCTGAGCACAAATTGCTTTGTTTGCTGAGAGGGAAGGTGTTTATATGAAGAACAATCACTCCTGTAAGGCATCCTCAGAGGCAACGCACATTCACAAATGCAGTTGAGTTCCCACAGCAGCTCACGAGTGAGCGTGAGCACAAGCAGCTCACTGGCCTCCAGTGAGATTAATTGAGCACTTTCTCAGTGCTCATCTCCACCCAGAATCTGGCATTCTCAGGCCTGCAGTAAGTGATCCACCACCAGCCATCTGTCTCACTGTCGTCCCCATTAAATTAAGCATATTTTATTTCTTACCATTTACCTCGCCTTTATGCGTCACTGGAAAACAGAAGTGTACTGCTTGGGAAAATTACTCCTCTACATAATTTGAAGACTTGTGGTTGGACATAACACACTCTAAGGAAAGCAGATCCAAAGGTCAGTGCTCCTACAAGTACTCCCTTCCACCACCCCAGGAGTTATAATTTGGCAATGCAGGCTGGGCTTTTATGTTGGCATCTTTCACAGTCCTGCATAGGGTCCCCAGGCCCTTTCCCGCAACAGCTCCCCAGCTGTGGAGACACACGCCACACGCTTTCATTGCCAAGATCTTGCACAATTTACTTGCAAGTCTTTATGGCAGACTCTGCTGCCTGTTCTGGGCTCCGGCTGGAGAGGAAGGGAAAGTGAATGCTCCCATTTTAGCTTTGGATTATTTTAAACACATGATGACAGATGCTCTGCAGTGGGAAGGGCCTCTGGCTGCTTCTGCAGCACGAGTGCACACAGGCACGCATGCACGTAACTGCAGGAGATGGGGAGAAGAGCTCAGCACATCTTACCCAGCTGGGTGACCCTGATGCATCCTGAACAGCAGTGACACAATGTGGGCTCTGAATTAGGTGTCTCCTATCTCTAGGCCACAGGTTTCTGCCATAAACACTGTATGTTAAAAACCCCACAGGGAACAATTTAACATGAAAGTAACTGAAAGCTCCCTTCCTTCTTGGTATTTGTCTACTTGTCCTCTGTGCTAATCCCTGGGATTGTTGCAGCATAATGACACCTTCTGCCAGGCTCCAAGGAGGAGCAATGCATACTTCTGGTGCAGGGAACTGTACTGTCTCTCTTCTGCGAGCTGCTATAGCTTAATCTGAACTGGATCTAAATCCCCCAAATTTGGGGAAAGAAATATTTGCGAGCAGATCTATGCATCACAGTCGCTCCCCTTTCCCAGAGCGGCCTGGGCTAGCTTTGTCACCTTTTTGACTGCCAGAGAGTGCTGAACTTTGCAGTGCAAGTCTGTCTGTAAGTCTCCACAGCATCAATGCCCTCCATAGGCACTCACTTCCTCTAAAATCCAAGACAACATAATTTGTCCGGTATTACTGGAAGCAAGCAGCAAACAAATCCATTCAGACACCAAAGAGTTATATCATATTCTATCAAACAAATGCCACCCTTCAGCATGCCACTGCATTAAAGAGGATTTCCCACAGCTTGAGGATACTGTCAGTTTAAGTCTATAATCACCTCTCTACCTCTTAGTCAGTACAGAGTACAGTTAGTCTCAAGAAACCTTGCTCGACACAGGACACAGTCAAAGATCAGAGCAGGAACAGGAATTGCTGGAAACCAGCATTTCTGAAAAAGGCTCGGACACTGCTACACCAGGATGCTCCTGCTGAAAAGGTACCCACTAGCAACAAGCACTGATGAGGAGATGCGGGGTATGGTCCGATCTCTACCACATGCTCCTAACTCGGGAACTGTGATAACTGTTCCCTGTTGCCTACAGAGACAGCCAGGCACATCCAGATGTTATTTCACCAAAGGTCTTGGGTACAGGCTGAATCACCCTGCAGGTGCACACTTAGCCCTCACCAACGAGCCAAGGAAGACCTGATGAGTAACAGATACCCGATTCCTCTAGCTAGTGGTGACAATTGTCATCTT
This sequence comes from Theristicus caerulescens, assembly GCA_020745775.1. NCBI lineage: Eukaryota > Metazoa > Chordata > Aves > Pelecaniformes > Threskiornithidae > Theristicus > Theristicus caerulescens. Next base: position 4,036,357 of record CM036566.1, read on the forward strand.
TGCAACAGTAGTAACGCAGATTTCAGTCACCTGGAAATTGTGAAATCAAAGGAAAGAATGAGAATGCACAAAAATAAAGGAAAACATTCATTTTAAAATTTTCTGGGTTTTTTGCGGTATGGGTCTCACTGTGATTTATGACTCCATATGCAATAGCTTTAAAAAAAAAAAAAAACCACCACAACAAAGAGCACTAAAAAACAGGGCACTATCAGCACCACCCTATACACTTCCCAATCTACAAAGCTGTACTGAAAGCCAGTCTTCCATTTCAGAGCTTCAATCCCGGATCCCTAAGCTTTCCTTCAGCCATTTTTGCAGCTCCCGAAACATTTTGAGGTGCAGACCCTGAGCACACAGTCTCTCTACACCCATGAAATCCATTTGTCACCTACACAAGACAGCCACATACATATTTTTCAAAACTTCTCGCACTGCAGAATGACACTGGCTCCATGCCTTCATAAATTTCCTTCAGACAGGACTTGGAAGGCCCTTTCATTAGCCATCCAAGGTGTCCTCAAGAGACCCACTATTTTGCTGACATTGAAGATCTGTGCCCATAAATCCCCTACACACCAAGAGATACTTGGACAAGACCCTGTAAGACAGAGACGATTACCTTGTCAGATTAGAAACCGATCCCACCCCCCTATCAAAAACAACTATCACAACCTAAAACATTTTGTTTTCCTTCCTTGCAAAAGGACTCCCAAGCAGATACAGCAAAGTGAATGCATTTCAAGAACAAATTCAAAGCACATACACATCAGAGGGTTAAAAGTGAAAAGCACACACTCTCTGGGACATTCTGCTTCTGTTCTCTCAGGCCCCAATTCCACAAACACATACGCCTGTACTTAGTTTTAGTGCAGAAACCAGCTGGTTTCTGTAGCACACTCATGGAAACGAGGGTAAGGACACTCCCACCTGCAGAATCAGGGCCCAAGGCCGTGGCCTCTCACTGGAGCGCATCTCCCTCCACAGGATGGAAGTCAGCAGAATAAGGTCACACAATTGGAGTAGAAACCGCAGGAAAAAAACCTGTTGGTAAAGGGCAATGCCACAGCGGATGGATCTGCAAGACCAGTTTAATTTGGTTCTCTACTTCAGGGGAAAAAAAATGCAGTCTAAAGAGCTTTCCATTTCTACCTGGGGCGCTTAAACAAGTGTTGGTATAAAATAGTACATATTACAGCAAAAAAGCCAAAGGGTTAAGCCCCTAATCACACAAATGGGAACTGGGGAAGAACAAGCATTTAGATGGAGAACACAAGCCTAGAGCATTCCTAATGTCAGCTGAGGTATTGGAGCGGCAACTTTAAGCGAGTGCTGTGGCCACCTTCTCACCGTTGTCAGGCTGGAATCTATTCAGCTGCATCTTGCCTCCCAGAGGCAGCCTTGCAAAAAGACTGTTTTTACAATCTGGGAGGCATCTGCTCAGCAATTAATAGCACAGCGTTCATTTAGCAATATGTCCTTCCTTCGCCCCACTCAGCCTGAGCTAAGCTTTGATCACCCCACAGTCTATTCATTCTTAAAAGTCATCAGGATGCAAACAAGTATTCAGAGAGGATCAAGGATCTATGCCTTCCTTTACATGAATCATTACCACAGGGACTCACCATGTTAAAATGAGTCTCAGTAAAAAGATACTTTCGTGACAGGTACCTTCCAAGAACATGACTAAAACAGTTGACTGCAACGTACTAACCTACATAGGCTTTTGAAAAGCATCAGTCTCACCTCAAATGCCTGGCCCTGCGATATGTCAAGCGTTGTTAGTAGACTGGTTTGGGGAGTCAGTTGAACTGCTATTGTCTGATTGCTCCCTTCCCAGACAGCATGACTTACACAGCAGGATTTTTTGCGGCTTCATCACAACTTAAAAGTTCTATATCACAAACTATTATCTATGCAACGTTTTAGACAGTTTCACAATTCGAGTTGTATTGCTGGTCTTCCAGAAACCTGGCATAACATGTTGACAGATGGTCTATTTGGCATTTAAAGAGCCTTGCTTTTTCACATTGGTCCGATTTAGGAATTTGGCCTGCCCCAGGTAGCAGCTTATTTTACTAGTTTTCCGTATTGATATAGAGATCAAGGATCTCAGTCATGAGCAGTCCTACTGAGCAGGAGCTGCACAAATGCAGAACAAAAAGACATCTCATGCTTTTTACTCCACTTTGAAATAGATTTTTTAGACATCTGACAAGAAGATCTTTCTCCCTCACAACAAGCACATGGAGCAGCATAAAGAGAGATGGCCTGCAGAAATTAAGACCTTCCATGAAACTCCCCAGAAGAAGGATTGAATAGATCAGTAAGCAGACCTAGATCTGAAACAGGCATTGGGACACTTCTAAAAAGGGATGGTTCAGTGTGTTTTCTGCTCCCATCACTTAAAATCACCCACACAAATACATATATACACAGAGCAAACACAGATTTCACTTATCATATTCTCACTACTGTCTGCTTAATTTTTTTAATGCATCCATTTTTTGCTCATAAAACCAAGCACGCATACAAAAAAAAAAAATCTGTGAGTTTCAATCTTCCCTTTTGAGTGATGATTTTACTGGTACTATTTCTACACACACACTCCTGACAACTCTGTAGTTCCTTGCAATTCCCAAAAAAGCTCAGAAAATGCTGACTAACCCTGTTTTTGAGGACAAGAATAAGTGATCATGCAGACAGCAGCGAGACATAACCTGGTCAAAGTACAAAATTGCAAGGCCAGGAAAACAGAACTCATGTACATGCCTATAGACAGGGCTGTACACATGCCCTTGCATGCTAGTTCTTACTCACTGTCACACACACACTATTTTTGCATCGGCTATTGCTGTGGACCTCAGATCTAAAGAGCTGCAGAGGCCATTAGATGCCTAATCACCCATGATTAATCCAAATGGAGCTTTCCCATTCACAGGAACACTCCCTGCTTCCGAACAAGAACAGCAGAGTGTCCTCAATTGTGTCTCAACATGCTCTATAAAGTGTGATGAAAGAAGACAAGAAATTTATCCTGGAGAAAGACAACAGGTTACTGGTGTTTTAATAAACTTGTACATTTAGTTCTTCATGCAGCCTCCTATTACCTGTGGCGAGCCAAAACTGCTAACCAACACACGTCTCAGTCCCTTTAGAGCTCTCAGAGCCCACATTAACATGCCAAACACGCGAACATTTAACTTCTCTTTGTCCCTCTCACAGTCCCATCTGCTATTTCCTTAAAGTGAGACCCCAGTTTCAACAATATGCACCAGTCACACAGAGAAAGATACATTCTGGCAGGTTTGTAGCTACATCTGCTGTTCCTTGCGTAAGCCTTTCGTATTTTAGACACGGTAAGTCATGTACTTGGAAGCCCATTCTCACCTGTGCACTCCATCAGACAAAAGCTAAGTCGGTTTCTCCGCATTAGGCTCTAGCTTTGGCGTACGTGTAGGTTGAACTATTTCCCATAGATAGTCTTTCTTACTCAAGGAAGAAGGTGGATGCAAAGTAAGGACTTTTCAAAACCACATATTATTCCAGACAATTCACTTCTACAGCACCCAAAATTGTGCACTGAAAAGGTACCTCCTTATATCCTATAGATAGGAGTGAACACCTAGGGGCAGGAGAGAGGGAGGAGGACAGGGGGGCAGAGCCAGGGACATTAAAAAAAAAAAAAAAAAACCACCAAAGTCACACCCAGAATCCTTAGATGACACTCCAAGCTCTTTCAATGATTTCATGTGTGGTCTTGGTCACTCCCTGCCTCAGTTTCCCCAGTTACACAATCATGAGTTTAATTCTTATTTACTAACACTGATGGAATGTGGTTTGGGGGGCCTGTTTTCTTGTTTAATCTGACACGCTGCCTGTGATTTACTGCTTGGTTTCATGCAAAAGCAGTGACTTTTTTTTTTTTTTTTAAACAACCCCAGGAGCTCCAACCTTGGCTTGGGACATCCAGTTCTAACTGAAAATGCCCAGAAATTCTCGCCTCACCCTGAAATTTCATATGGAAGAACCACACCAGCTGCATCTGCCAAGTTCTGCTTCTATGACCACAAACTCAAAGCGAAATGTACAGAGATGCATAAACCCAATGTGGAGAAAGAAAAGCAGCTCCAGGACTGTGCCTAGGCCTTAGGAAACACATACACATTGTAACCAGGCCTTTCTCTTGACATCAGTTATATTAACCGACCTCTCAGTCCTTCAGTTCCAGCCAGACAACACCACAAATCCACCCCCCTACCTAAAATGTGTTGTTGCAACAACAAAAAGAGGTACTACAAGTTTCCAGGTAAGTGGAGACAAACAGGAAACTAAGATGGCTAAAACAAGTGTAGTCAACAGAAAGCAACCAAACATCACAGGAATACATGCCAGGAGCTCCAAATATAGATGGCCCAATCCAGTTCTCCAAATACACCTAGAGGGTAAAGCAAGCATAAGCTCCCACACACATACTGTGACCAGTTTTTGCACCAGCAAGCCAACACTGTGCAAGTAAATAAAGCCAAAAGGCAGGCAGAGCCTTACCTCCTGCCCTGGGTGCTTCCCCAGCAGGCCCTGCAGACTCCACCTGGACAGGGCTCTCCTCTGGTGCCTTTTAGGATGAGGAGACAACGCCACTGCTTCACTTCTCCCACCTCCAGAGCAGCCAGGCTTCTTGTTCCTACAGTAATTAGAATTTAACACAGCTGCTCTCAACACACAGGCCTGCAAACTGCGCCCACACAGCACCTCTGACCAGAGGGGTGCAAACCTCCAGCTGCCCTCAAGCCCCATCAGCTAAAATGGCCTCCCTGGTCACATGGGGCGCTTTCAGCCAATCACAGCCCCGGCCCTGCAGCCCCCCCTGCCTGGCGGCGTCCTTCAGGGAGCCCTCAGCTCTGCCGAGGGAAAAGGAGACATAGCGAGAAAATAGCCACCTTCCTCCCAGTGTTTCACCCAGGGCTGTTAATTAACTCCCCACTGAGAAGTACACTGGTCCCTCGTCGCTTTTTACAAGCAGGCTCTGGAGCCTGTGAAGAAATGAGAGCTCTCCCCAGGGATGAGACTGGGATGGGGAGAAATTCGGAAACCCCTTTCTCCTCCTGGTAGACTGCAATGGGCCTCGGGATCTGTTTTCAAATTAGTAGCGTATTTCAGAAATTACAGGGCTTGTACTTTTGCAGTACACAAGAAGCCACGGGCTACTGTAAAATGGCCACCAGCTGAGGCATAACACCAGTCTGAAAACCATGAGGTGATACAAGGCCGGAGCTGAACAGTCAGGACTCCAGGTCCTTCAGGGGTAAAAACCCTTCTGAAGCCTGCACACAGTTAGCACAGGTTTTATATCACTGCGCATCCATGAGTCACTGGACATTTTTACATCCTGCAAGTGCCCTGGCCATGCTGGTAAACCTTCCTTTTACCTCTCCCTTGTAGTCACATCCATCTTTTCGGTGAGTGTGAAGACAAAAGAAACCTTTTTCAAAAAGGGAGGTTAACCTGTCTTCTCAAACAAACCAAAGAAAATGTGTGGTTAGAACTGTGAGTCCTCCTGATGCATCAGAACCATCGTCCAGTTTCATGGAAAGGACCACAGAGCTGACAGAAGATTTTGACCTACTTGATTTCCCAGGAAGAAGCCTTGGTGTTCATCCCCTGTAAAGTCTATCCTCCTCTGTCAAAAAAGGGAGCTATAAGACTAAGACTTAATTCATTCCTCTCGTGCATCACTCCTTTAAAGTACCAACCCACTGCCCTAGGTTGATACAGTTTATTCAGTTTTCTTCACTGTTCCCAGCTTGTCCTTAGAGCTGATGAAGCCACTTGTCCTGTAACTTCATAGTAAAATTCACCAATACAATGCACACGAGCTCCCAACTGGCTGCCAGATGGCAAGAAAGCCGTGTGATTTCTATTAACTTTATTGGATTTGAACCTGGGAGTTGAAGAGCCCCATATCTCACAGCCAGTCCCTGGCTGAGTCCATTGCCTGCTGCTCTCCTTTCTTTGAAGATTCAGATTTCATTCAGACAATGAGACACCTGTCTAGCCAAATACCACCTCCAGCCCTAGCTAAACTAAATCCAGCTATCCACATGAATGATGAGCACAAACTTAACTATGTGAATCTCCAAAATACAGCATCTGAGCAGACACTTGGAGGTGATCTCTCCTATGACAAGTATAGCCAAGCCACCTGCACTGCAATGATATTTAAGCACCAGCGCTATCTTCCAGAAAAAGCACTTTAAATATAGTAACGATTTTAGATTCACAGCTAAGTGTAACTGCTCACACCACTTTGCAGATTAAAAGCCCTGAGGCAAAGGTATGTTAAGCAACCCAGATCTATGGCAAAGCTTGGAACAAAACCCACTCTCTCTGCTTTATAGTGTTAAGCTGTAACTAGAAACACAATCTTCCTGTATATTAACACCTCCTCTGCCCGGTGTCATTGAGAATAATGAGATAAAAATTGCAGCAACATAACTGGAATGGAAATTAGTTGGTAGTCCTTGATAAGATTGTCTTCATTGCAAGGTGATACTGCTTTGTTAGTTTCCAGCTGACACACAGAGAACTGGCAATAGCCTTGTGGTCTTGCACAGAGCCCGAAATGGATGCATTCCCGCTTTTTCAGCAGAACATTGAATGTCATGCATTGATCTTCTACTCGGCCCAGAGGTGTCCTTCACGACCTGGGGCCTCAGGCAGTTGGCCTGAGAGCTCACCCTAGAACTGGAGATTTTGACAGGAAAGTTCTGTTAGATGTTACACCATAACTTTGTTTGAAGGGTGTGGAGGAAATGCTGTCCAACCTGTTAACTGAGTAAAAGGTCCTTTGAACTGTAGTTACCTGTTGGCACAGAGTTCAGTTAGGCAATCTTAATTGTTTGCATTTGATTATACATATAAAGAAAATGTGAAGCTGTGTCACTTTGAACTAAGATATTTTCGAAAAGACGTGGATAAACAGCTCAGGAACACACGGCAGGAACACCTAGAGGTCTCTGCCGGGGGAAAAACAGATGAGAGAGACCTCAGGACAACACTTTACATTCATTCATCTGGTTGTTCATCCATTCATACTGTCACCATCCTCCTCTTCAGTGCCAGTGGTTTTTGATAGAGCACAAAGAAGGAAAGCCTCAAATGGACAAAACACAAAATCAGTATCCTCATATGGTGGCCAGTCCTCATATTTGGACTAGATTCTCCCACAGCATCTACATTTTGGAAGAGTGAAGGTTCATATTGCATGCGGACCGGATCTGGGCCCACGTGCATATGTGCAAAGAGTCACAGCAATGGGCAGTTATCAAGGGTTTTTATGGGACTGGTGGTAGCATAAAAACACACAGAGGAGAACACAAAGTAGTCTGGTTACCCAATATACAGGCATCCCACACTCCCTGTGGCCAGGATCTCAAAGGGTATTTATTATGTGTTCTGAGGGTGTTGGTAACAGAGACAGTACCAGAGATATGGAAAGGCAGCTAGCTTGGTTCACAGAGGAAGCACTGTGACTGTATTGCAGAGGGAAAATATAGTGATGACTAAGGGAGGGAAGACAGAAAAGGAAGAAGATATTTAATGTCAAAGGGCTCCAATGCACATCCTGATCTTTTAGAATCAGCCTTTTTGGGTCTACCCACATTTATATGGAACAATTCCTGGGTGCTGAGAGAGAAAATAAATGTAGTTCTGTAGGCTATATGCCAGAATATTCATGAGAGCTGTAGATGATTTATAGCTTACCAAAGACACTGAGATCAGTGCTTGGACCACATTGGCTATTTTTCTATGACAAGGCACAGGTCTATATAACGCAGAGGGATTAGGGCCTATCCATCCGTCAGAGTCACTCACGGGACATCAGGTTTCTGATGCCAGGGGAAAAAAGCTCCCATTTGCTGCCTCCTGGCTCTGCCCCATGAGCTGCAATGTGTCATGTACACCACTAGTGTTCCAGCCTCTTTGTTTGCTTACAAAGCAGATGTTTGACAGGCACAGAGATAATTCCTTCAAGATCTCTAACAGCTGTGGCCAGCATTCCGATAAGAGGCCCTATATTTCTACAGCCACCCAGCCAAAGCCTTATGCAACTTGGTTAAATTGCCCTTTGAGACACTGCCTTGCCAGCTCGAGTAAGTGGCAGACACCTCTCTATGGGAGAAGAAAATCAGTCTTTTGTTAGACGTCAATTTGCTTTTCCTTTGGGCTCAAATTTTGAAACGCTTCGTTTTTCCCTCTATATTGTTTTTGGGAGGTTTTCATAATGTGGAGTCCTCATGCATCCAAACATGGGCTGCCCCTGCCAGCCTTCGGTGCTTTGGTGTGGGTGTCAGGGATCAGTGCCTTGGTCTCAACACCACCAGGTGCTGCAGATTTGGCTCTTGCTGGCTTAAATTTTTTTTTGCTATAGTCCATTATTTAGGGCGTCATCACAACTTCTTGGTTCACTGAAATCCAGGCTTGGTACACCTGGCTCATAATTTAAACACAGACCCTCTGTACCCAAAATGCCAGGCAACCGAAAGTCTACCTGGCACATTTCACGTGTGGTTTTGGGATCCTAGAAGTAATAGAATATGTGCAGATGACATGGAAGAGCTGACACCAAAGCAGCCAGAACTAATCCACTGATCTTTAAACTGGGAAGGCTTTGGAAGAAAGGCAGGTAGAAGGAAAACTTCCATATTCTCAGTGAGAAGCTGAGAATAAAACTGAGCTTCATCAGTCCAAACATGAATTTCCTCAGGGTTGATTCCTCAGGGAGTGGCCATCACAAAGGCAGATCTAGGAAACAGAACAAACATGAGTGAAGTTCAAAACAACAGCGCGTGATCACTCTTTGCAAAACAGGAGTCATAAAAAGTCAAAGGAACTATTAACACTTTACCCTTCTATTGCACCTCCTTTTGGAGGACTTCAATGCGCTTCGCCAAAGACACGTGTCAGATTGGGATACCTTTACTCATGCACTTTGCTACATACGTGACCTCATTTGATTTTATGGTTCAAAGCAGTATCTTAAGTACAAAGGGATCAGACTCTTGCCCTAGCCAATGCAGTGTCAGTCATTTTAGGATTGTTTTTTATTGATGAAAATGTTGAGTCAGAAATTACTGCCACTTTCTCTTGTCATTAGTCTTTATATTCAGAGTCCAGTGTAACATCAGTTACAGAAGTCTGATGAGCAAGATGCTAGTCAAGGAAAAATGGAAAACTACTTAAGGTGTTAAGCACTGCTCTCAGTGGTTGCTACGCTGCATATGCAACATTATTTCCTGCATTAAAAGGTATGAAGGGCTGTGGCCTACTCTTACACTTTCTCTTTCAGATTCCGATGGGAGATCATCTTATCTCCTCCTTGCACACATGTGAAAGGTCACTGAAGACGGGCCCATTGAGGTATGGGTAAGCTGAATCAGCAGTCTGTTCTGTGCTACATTTTGCCCTTGCTGAAAGAAAGGTCACCCACAATGGCAGTTCCACAGTGGGTAAAATGTAATGGTCGTCACAGCGTGGCATATTCCTATTGTTGTTATAGTGATCCTAGTAAAAATATTCACAAGGCTTCTCTTTGCTGTAGCTGTCATTAACAAGCATCTCCTCTTGCAACATATCGAGGTTCAGTTAAATGATAATTCCGCTAAGGAACAGTGTCCATATAGCAATGGTATGCGTGACATGATCCTGCAGGTGGTCAACATCTAAAAGAAGTAAAAATGTCTTAAATGTTTTTATGGCCATTTCACTGTAGTGAGAAATGAAATTAGATTAGATGGGTTTGGATTAGATTAGATTATTTTTGTTCTGGCCTATATTCTGGGGGATTTCTGGGAGCTTGAAATCACGTTGTGAATCCATTCTTTCAAGTGGAAAGAGCTGGGGCAGAATTTCCTAGAGCTTTTCTGCTGTTTTCCTCAACTCCCAGGTACAAATTGTGTTGATTCTTCCCCTTTGGCCCCTTCCTCTGAATTTGCTTAAGGGAGTGTTTTGGGAAAGTCCTGCTGAGCTCTGGCCAGGCTCACTGAGGCAGGGACTGCCTGCGTGTCCCCTGCCTATACATCACCTTCACAGCCCAAGACTAGGGCTTCTCTGCTCTGCCATAATCCAACCAACATCACTGAATACTCACTAGACTCTTTCTGACTTTGTGTCATGTTCAGGTGTTGAAGCACCCACTACTACCAGAGATGCTTCAGTAGGTTGCTGTGGGAATCAGATCCAATTAAACACAGTACCTTCACGTTTCAGCCACTAGCCCACACTTTGAGTCAAAGAGAGCAGCTGAAATGCTGAGCAAGGGGAATTGGGTCCTCTCATTTATCTATGGTGCAGAGCAGCTAAAACCATAGCTGCCCAAGTAGATGAGGAAGAATGCTTTGAAGCACCAGTGCAGCCCTGGAAGCTGTTTCACAGCAAATATCTTCATTAAAGTGTTGCTCCTTAATCAAGTATTTCCATTTCTGGTGGTTCTCATTGCTTGGCTTTTAGCTTACAGATGTTCTTCAGAATGGTTAAGTTTTCCCCTGTACAATTGCTCAACATGGTCACAATTTTGAGACAAACTGCATTAGTCGAGGGCAGAAATTGGACTGCCATGCCAGAATTTTGTATTCACAACTTTTCTGCAAGCAGATTTCTTTGGTTTAACCCTCAGGTCAGACATCTAGCTGATATATATATAGAAATGACTTTCCATGGACGAATCTGAGTGTCCAGTAAGAGAATTATTGTTTGCAACTGATTGCACTCAGAGTTGCAACACAGGGGAGAGTGGTTTTTTGCTTTTTTGCCCCTTGTCGCCTTTGGAAATTTCACAACGTTCAGTTAGCCAGACTCTGAGTCTAAGCTGAGGATCTTGCAACACTGGTTTATCAATGCCACTGAAAAACAAATCTGTACAGCGTCATAACTTTCATTGATCCACCAGGTTGGATCCAAGCTGATAGCAGCACAGATGAGAGCTCATGGAAAATAAAAGTCAGACTTGTTGATTCAAACTGACATGGAATTGCACCCTGGCAGCACATAAGCCTCCTGGTTAGCAAACAGACCACACGGCCCAAGACTTCACTCAGTACAAACTCTGACAGGTACAGTAAGGCAGGCACCTCCTGGGGCAAGGCTTTTCTGGTCCAGGACTTTCTCTTCAAAGTCACACCAGGGTCCAGTGGCCGGACAACTGCTTGTTGACAGGAACCAGAGCATACCTCTGCACTGCCCGATTGATACAAGGGACTTGAACCTGGGGAGCAATTGCCTGATGTTGTCGCATCGGCAAGGGAGAATGTGCAGAAATGCTGCATACTACAGTATACGAGTACATATATTTAAAACAAGCACACAAATGTGTCTCACGCTGAGCCTCATGGACCCATGAATCTAGTTGCTGCAGGATGTTGTAAGTCCAAAGGCATAACTGTTCAAAGAGAGGATCAGCCCATGGCTGATCTCTGGTATTAACCTGAAGACCCACAAGGAACTTCTGGCTTAGAGGATCCCCAAGTTGCCGCTGGGTGTAACTGGAAGGACAGACTAGCCATACCCATTTCTTTTTCTCTTTATGCAAGTAACTGCCCCTGGCCACTATCAGCAAGAGGAGCTAAGGCCCTAATCTCAGGCAATCTGGCTAATTCTAAGTTACAGTCTAGAATTTAGCTAGTGAATCAGAATTTCCTGAGATTACTGAGCTTCCACACCAGGTGCTGTAGGTATTTACTGTGCTGCAGCCATGAGTTTTCTTTTCATAATGTAGCAACGTGTGCCAGATTTTATAGGCACCTGTGTTTTATAGTCAGTGTGCCTCAGGAATGAAGACCATGCAGATGTTACTGATTTTCCTTATTGTTTCTCCAAATTTTGGATTTGCTCCATAATCCAACATTGATTTGCGTTGGAATAGTCAACGGAGCCTAGAGTACCCACTGCTCTCACTTCATGGCAATAGAGCTGCAGTGTGTTCACTGCGTATTTGTTGATATTTCCCCGCCCTGCAGCTTCACCAATGACCCTTGCAATACTTACACAGCGCAACAGGACTTTGTGCAGGTGGCCTGTATGGATGTGTGAGTGGGTTGCACAAGTGGAGGATGCCTGGGGAATGCTCTAAACCTTCAGCTTGCTGCAGGTCTCCAGACAAACGTATTTTCCAGCAGATTTGTGCAGAAATAGAGAGTCGTTACGGGCTTGGTCCTACCTGGGGCTGAGAGTTTGAGCCTGGCTCTATGAAAGGGCTTAAACATGTGAGTCTTTTTGCAAGATTCTTGCTAAAACTTAAGCATGCTTGTACATGCTCTTGTTGGAGCTAGACCAGAAAACTCAGCACCTCAAAGCACAAAGACACACAGCTGCAGGGCAAAAATCTAGACAATGGGAATTTTTGCTGTTGACCACGATGTTATCAGAACAAGATTCAATATCTGTCATCACCTAAGGGTGCTGCTGCCAGCAGGATCAGAAGGATGGAAACAGTGGCTGCAGCCTCTAGGAGAGGTTCAGCAGCAGCTCCCCAGGAATAGCCAGTGGCCCTCCCTCATGGCAGCAATAGCCAACATGGCCTTGCAGGACAGGGCAGCCATCAGACAGCCACTGTAGGAAACTGTCTACCTTGCTCATACCAAAGACCAACCCAGTGAGCACTCTCTTCCAGTCTTCCATTGCATAGGTAACTAGGGGTTTCTGTCACGTTTTCTAGCACTTCGTTCCATCACACCCATCGTCATCTTTGCTGAAAAAGGCATGTCAGCAGCAGGTTTCAGCCTTGCTCATCCTTCATACTCCATCTCATCCAGGAGCAGGAACACCTTGAGAGTGACAGGAACCATGACTGCAGCATAAAGGCAAAAGTCTAAAAAGGCAAAGTCCCTGAGGACTCCTTCTCTTTCAAGAGACCAAAACGGCCCCATCACAAGGAGAGAGAAGCTAGGCTGCTGGAACCTCCGGGGCACGGACAGAAGAGGCACTGCAGACTTGCTATAGCGCAGGGTCTTTGAAAGCACAGGGCCAGGGACCCAGATGCCACCCATCCAGATAACCCCATATAATGAAAGTTCACCAGTTCTGCCCTTGCCCAATGAGAAGAGCTGTAGAAATGCTCTTGTTGATGCTTTTGGCATATGGGACCTGGGGGCTGTTGGTTGTGTTTGTGTTTTCCTCTTTATTTGTTTTCTCTTACTACGTTAATGTAGTCCTCCCTACATGTACTGTTGCCTGGATCTGTCCCATGGTCTTGCTAGTGATGTCGCAGGCAGGGTTATGACCACTTGTGACAGCACTTGCAAAAATAACCCTTCAGAAGGAAGCCACTGGAAGGACTGACATCCCAGGAGGCAGGAATCCTGCTTCTGTGTGAAATGTCCCATGTCAGTAAACCATGAAAGAGGAAGGAAAATGTGAGGAGTGTAAGGAACTCCGCATCAAGCATTAGATTTTCCTTTAGATCTCATCCCAGAGTCAACAGCGAGACAAAGGATCAGGGACTTCACATTGGCTTCACCTCCTTCATTCTGTATTCGTGACGGGATCAAATACGAACGTGAGGACTGACCTTTCCTAGAACCCCTTCCGCTTTTCCTGGAAATGTGTCTTCAGTCACATGATAGTGTTTTGCTGCTCTTTAGGAATTCCAGATCCTGAATGAGGCAGACTGTAAACAAGGAAACCCGATACCTCAAGGACAGAAGGAGAGAACAAGATGTCCATAGACACACTGGAGCGTGTTCAAGCATTGCAATGTGTTCTGTGGTTTGTTTATAAATGTGCCTGTCTCTGGGTGTATACACACACATATGTACACTCCTACAGAGTATGTACTATCTTTTTTTATCCCACACCACTAAAAGCTGCCCAGAGAGAGTCAATCATAAAAAAAGTGAGGTTCTCCAGGACAGGCACTGCTCTTTCAGCCCAGTGCTGACCACAGCCCTGCTTTTGTGTCTGCAGCTCTGTGGTTTCAAACCCAGTTATTTTCTGGCACAAGGCAGAGATTGCAGGGCCTTGTTTGTGGGTGCAAGCAGGTACATGAGCACCCACAAGCTGCCGCTCAATACCAGCCTCTCCTGGGTGGCTGGTTATTAAAACCCTGTCTGGCTTTAAAGGAACATAGCTGATTCTGTGGCTGCTGGCGATGAGACACGGGGTGGGTGCCGGAGAGCAAAGGCAGGCTTTTTGAGCAAATAAGCAGCATGGTTACAAAGGAGATGAGACGGATTCCTCAAAAGGCACAAGGAGAAAAAAGAAACCTGGAGAATCAGGGGTAGCAGCTGGATTGGTATACCACACCACTGAGACCCTTCCCCTTTACACTAGAGCATGCTCTTTCTCCTCCCAGTCAGATGCAGTTTGCAGTCCTATGCCAAACACTCACATGAACTCCAAGGAGCTCCTTAATCCTAAGACATTTTTAGTCTTAATGTTAAACATTTACCTCTTATCAGAAAATTAGCCTTAAACCTAATACAGCTGGAACTCAGCCATAAACGGGGCCAAAAATGACTTTTTCACCCTCCATTTATAATAGAAAACTTTTGGACAGTTGGAGACAAACCTTTGCTATCAAATCCTTCCCAAATGAGTTAATTTGTTGCCATTTGCAAAATGTTGATCAAGGAGCCCTGTTTGCTTAATTCTTTATTGGAGGCACAACCCTCAGTGGTACTGCGAGAGGAACATGCACACTCATAGCAACCAGGCCATTAATTACAGCTTTATAAAACCCCAACTGAAGTTACTGGAAGGATTCCCATCGATCCATTAGATTTTGGGTACGGCTTGAAATACAGCAATTGCACTGAAGAGTGCATAGAGACCTCTTCCCTCTCTTGCCAGATTTTTCCTGTTATTGGTATTTTCCTTTGTGTGTCCAACGCCAGAGGGATCAATGATCAAAATCACTGCCAGAAAGAAAAGGTGGTTTGTTTTTTGTGTGGTCCCCACAGCACGGGTGCTAGGGCTTGGTTCAAGCTGCCGGCTGTTGTCTCCCCGTCTTCTTCGTGCTGTGGTATCTCCAAGGTCTCGCAGTACCGACACGGCCATGACTATCAGTACTACACAGCGACATGGGTGTAGCACAATCTCACAGAGTAAGGAGGGATCCTTACTGCAAATTTTGCCATATCCCAGAGAAATAGGCTGAGCTTTACTGGTCGATGTGGACAGCGACCTCAGGGTATTTAGCTGAACAACTTCTCGTAACAAAACTGTTTCCTAATGCTGCAAGTGGAGCCACTGTCCAGAGCCATTCACAGAATCTTTCCTCAGTCCTCTCCATTGTTAGACACTGGTTTAGCCCAGAAAGCACCAAAACCAAAATAGTGGAGTGGCGTAAACACTGAAACTACTGGAAGAAAGAAACCTCACTCATCTCGAGGATTATAGCAGCATAGCTTCTTGGTTAGAGAGCTGCTGGGGACTCATTTCGTTCCAGCCCTGAGCTAAGCACCTGCCAGATCATTTTTCTGCTGCAGTGTTACTTTCTGTAAAGTAGAACTAATTATTGTTATTATATGTCACTAATACGACTTGTACTGAGCCTAAGAGGCCTAATAAATACTGCAAAATTCATGAGGAAATACACATAGAGTTGCAACACAATGTTAATACTCATCATATAATTGAAAACTTCGGCTCCCCTGCCAAATCAATGGGGCTATGACGTTCCTGCTGTTCCCTCCCGCCCAAGTACAGCTACACAAACAACTCGCCGTAGCTTTGCCATCCTCCACGGAGCTGCCTGTCTGCAGTTGGATATACCCATGGATAAACATCAGTGTGCTTTCTTGGCCATGAAAATATGGGAAGCTGCTTTCTACCCTCTGCAGTGTCATAGTGGGCAGCTGGGCTGTTACTGGGGAGGAACAGGCAAGCCAGAAATAAGCCCCGATTTATCTCAGGCCAACTCCTTCATGCAGCCATAGCCTGGAGCTGCTGCAAGACACTTCTGGGCCCAAGTTTTCATCTCTGGATCCTCTGGAGATAGTTCTAATGGCCTGAAACATCTCAGAGGAAGACTAAAAAAAACAGCCAACAGTGATATCTTTTGCCAATCAGCAAAATTTTTTCCTGACAATCCACCAGCGTGCGGATGCCTGATGGTTTATATCCCTTCTGATATTTCCTCTCCTATCACTTATAACTGTGAATTCTCTCATTAGTCATACTGCACCACTTCCAGCACATCATTTAATCTTTCTTCATCAAAACACCATTCAAACAAAGATTAACCTATTTGAAATGTGGCTGCTGTCGTCACTTCCCTCTGTGCTGTATTTATACGCTGCTCTATTCTTTTTTAAGGTAGTCTTGCCAGGTAGCTTTTGGTGAGTAACATATTGTTCGCATGTTGCTGTCACGTAGCCAACAAAGCCCCAAAGATGCCATCAGAAGTAAAAATAAAACCCATTGCACGATACTGAAATAAGCTTTTCTGCGTGAGAGTGTGTGCCCTACCCCGTCAGACAGCTCTTTTCCGTACCGTTCTCTCAACCCCTCTTTGGAAAACATCCTGCTCACTTGCGCAAAAAGAAAGCACAAATCCCCTAGATTTCACTTGAAGGAAGCACAATGTCTCATTCAGAGTCACTTTATGAATGATTAAAAACCTAATTGCAGATAAAAGTTGTTAGGGAGTGTGCAGAATATCCCTGCTGTAGCTACAGCCACTGTAGAGAGGCAAATTGTCCCTATTTAGGCTAGTGTGAGGGCATGCCCATTTCTTGGCTAAATAGTCATGCCTGCACCATGGATGTTTGAAAGCAGGAGCTAGCGTTATGCTAACGTTGCAAATGTCTTTGCGAGTGTAAGTACTCAGCTTCAGAAATCTGTTCTGTTGTCTTGCTATGTAGAAGTGGCCAGCAGAATGCACTGTACGTGCAGCACAGATATCATTTGGATCATTGCTCAATGCCCACAGGGCCAGGATTAATAAAGCAAAAGGGAACAGAGCACCAAAGCACCGTTGATAACTGTGTGCGCACCAGGGACCATTTTATTGGCTTTGTGGAGGAGCTTTCTATCATCTAATTGCTCAAAGCAATACTTGATACTGCTTATCCAGAGATCTACAGTTCCAACCAGAAAAAGGGCAGTGTTGGGAAAGTCACAGCATGAGTTGCAATGAAAAAGCATCTAGCCAAAGAAAAAATTCAGTGATCAAACTCTATGAGATAAAGGTTGGTCTAGGATCTGTAATAAAACTCAAACTTTGCATAGCAAGGGTGTAATTCTGGAAGGAATTAAGAGGTCCCCACTCTAATTTGAAGTGGCCTGCATATTATTCCCATCACAAAGGTAGGAATGAAGGTTAAGGGTCTGCCCAACGCCATATGGCAGAGGACTCAGCAAATGTGGAGCACAGTCATTCCTCCGTATGATACCATTTCCTACCAGATCTAATCCTATGCGGTGTTCAGCACCTCCTTTTTATACACTTCTGAGCATCCTCAAGTTCTTTGAGAAGACTCTTGGAGCTGGTCTGGGATGGCCAGAAGTCATTACCCAACAGATAAGGACACTTTCTCCTTGCTTAGAACAGTAATTCAAATATAATTTGTGAGGACACCAGCAAAGGAAGAACTTGTGATAAGGGGAAGATTTTAAACAGGAATACAACAAGGAAAAGGAGACCGAATACTTGCTGTGTTTTGCTCACGGGAGAAGTAGAGGGAGCAGCCTAAGAGAAGCGTGGAGCTGGGGTTGCAGAATGAGACAAGACTGGAGTGAGCAGGGCTGTCAAAACAATATCAGCCATCTCTGAAGGGGAGGCCTGGGCGATCCCCACATCCCCTTCTTTACAACGCAGGGAGGGATTTGGGGATCTGAACTCGAGGGGACAGGGGAAGGAGGAGGAGAGACACCTGCAAGCCAGATGTAGGCAGCGTGTCCCCCAGAGTCAGGTCCAGCTGGGGGAAGGAGGAAACCTGGCCAACCTGGGACCCAGCTGTAATTTTAACAACCAGGTGGCAGGCTCGATGCCCAGCCTGAGGGAAGGAGCCTGTATGTTTTCCTCCAACAGCTAGGTCATCTTTTCGTTTCTCACCCCACACTGACAAGCTCCACTTCAGCATGATTTGCTGTCAGGGAGGCATAGAGAAACCAAGCCAGACACTGCCAGATCAGAGAGCTTTGGGATGGCCGCACAGTCACGCTCATCTTGGTGGGGGAGCAGTTTGAGTCATTTTTTTATAAAGTGGCCTTAAAATCCACAGGACAGTGGCTGCTTTCTGAAGTCTCCCACTCTCGCTTCTCTCTAGCAGAGGCTCACAGAGGGTCTCAGCTGGCCATCCTGGCTGGGCAGGCTTCCCCGAGGGAGGGAGGGGGCAGGACCTGACACGGTTTGTTTTGCACATGTTTTAATCAGCAAAGCAATGCTTCATGAGTACTCTTATACATGCCAGAAACAAGCCTCCTACACAGAGTTGTCAGTGATATTAAACAGAGTGAGAAGGCAAGAAGGCCCAACCTCATATGGGTCGGAGCTGCTATTTTCAGGGTCAGATCGAGAGCCTGAGGGCTGGACTCTGACTTAGGAGAAGGCTTTCCTCTCGATTCAGTTGGACACAGTGAACAGGCTCTGCCCTGGGGCAGAGGAGGGGAGAGGGTGACAGGAACCCCCTGCAGAAGCCATGGCTTTTTGTGACAAGCAGTTAAAGGCTGGGGTTTTGCACAATTCCTTGAATGCACAAGTGCATGTCTTTCCTCTGATGAGTTTGTAATTGTCCATTTGTCCAGTGCTAGATCTTTGTTCCACTGCAGCCCCATGGCTGATGATAAGAAGATAATGCTGAGTTTGGACAGCTGGAAGCTTATAATAACCTCTTTTTAAAGTCTGTACTGTATATATGAGTGTGTATATATATGTATGAATATATATATTCAGGTGAAGCTGTGGCTTGCCTGTTGATACCCTGTACATCCTCTTTAACAAACAGGGAGAGGAAAATAATACTTAAAGATTGTAAGACTTACTTGTAATACTTAAAGACACAGATTGTAGGGGCTTAACTCTACTCATGTTGCCACCAACAACCAAAGTCCTGTTGCCTTCAGTGGGGTGGTAAGCCCGGTCGTGCTTTGGTACTGTGGTGATCTGTGCCTAAACCAGTCACAGATCGATAGATCCATGTCTGAGTTTGGCTTTTAAACTCTTTTGGGCAAGAAACTCTCTTTTTGGTGTGTCTGTAGTAATATGAAACCCCTTTGAGCATTATAATAAATCCATTACCACTGATAGGAATTACTGTAATGATCAGTAGCAAACTCCTCTGGCAACAGACAAGAAATAGCTGCAGTCTCCCCCAAAATGGTGGCAGGGAGTTGCCCAGAGATACACCTAGTCGTATTCTCCTGTCGTTTACCGCTCTGGAAGCAGGAAGAAATGCCAACAAAGCCAATGAACCACAGTCAGGTTGATTGTTCCCCAAGACCTGTACCCACCACCAAATCAGACCGAGGTGTGCTGGTGCACAAATGGAGCCTGCCACAGGAAAAAGTCTTACTCCCAGCAGCTTCCCAGGACTGCTGTGGTGAGCGCAAGATTTCTCATCTGCGGGTCTGATCCTGCCCAACACAAGCAGTTTAAGCACAGACTGCTAAAGATCCCCTCGACTTGCATGGGCTCATGATCAAGTTGTAATTGCTCAGCTATTGCATCTGTTTGCGTAATTAAAACCAGCTGTCTCTGTGCTAGCTTCCATCCAAGAAATAGCTGCGCAAATACATTTTTTACTGTTAATGTAAAGAACAATTTTGTGGCCTCTGCTCTAACTGGCTCTTCAAAAGTAGCATTGGTGTTTTAATTCCTTCCAAGTTCACACAAAAATGTAACCCCCAAAAACAGTCGGTTCCTGTCCTTTCCTATTATCCAGCACAAGACCTGAGATGTTTCCCACTTGTATGGATTTATTGCCTAGTAATTATAGTTCATGAAATCCATTCACAGTAAAGTGTGTCCTGGATACTGCAGCTCTTCCTGGCAAACCAAATGTTTAACATCATGAGGGGTATAAAAATACAAGCAATCGTGTTTGAGTCACTTTTAGTACAACAGATTAGTTTGCAGGGTCTGGCAGTGTTTATAGCATAAATCACACTTTAGAGATGGGAAAATACTCCTAAATTATCTAGTTCAACTGTTTTTTGCAAGTATGTATTCTCTGCTGCCTTCATCCAAACCTAATTTAAGAAATATCTCTATGTATGAGATTTCCACCACTTCCCTTTGGGATTATCCAACAACTTGACAGAAATCACTGTTAGGAAATATATCCTGACATTTAAACCTACAGTTTCCATTGCTCAGTTTAAGCTTTTTACTCCTAATGCTCAAATTTGAGTTAGCATCCCATTCCCTTCCCTTCCTTCCTTCAGCGTTCACAGCCTCCAGATACCTGCAGCTGGTTCAAACGTCCTGTCCTCGCTCACTGTTTCTCCCAGCTAACCTGTCTATTGGTATGGACACGGACACTTTTCCAGCTCTGCTTCCCTCCAGGTCAGGAA
Source organism: Theristicus caerulescens (assembly GCA_020745775.1). Classification (NCBI taxonomy): domain Eukaryota; kingdom Metazoa; phylum Chordata; class Aves; order Pelecaniformes; family Threskiornithidae; genus Theristicus; species Theristicus caerulescens. The sequence continues at coordinate 4,056,868 of CM036566.1, forward strand.
TCACCCCAGAGCTCTTGAACATGGCTTTGCCAGCAGCAGAGAAGGGAAGAGAAAGGATTGCTAAGGACAGGTCAGCGGCCAAGGCAAACAGTCGCTCTCACACAAGGGAGCCATTTCCAGTATTTTGAATTATTTCACTTTTAATAGGTGTTTTTTCCCCTCTGGTAATGGTTCAATCACCTTTCCCTTAGCTAAACCACTCCTCCGACAAGAAAACAGGAGCAACCAACCGAGACATGTTTGGAGCGAAAGGCTGCTGCTATTTACTTGCATATTTTGCTTTCTCACAAAAGTGCTTGGTACGCTATGGCCTTGATGCTGAGCAAGGAGAGACCATGTGTTTGGGGCACGTAAAGTACATATTCCCCTCCTTGGCCGGAGTCCCTTGGCAGCAGCAGCTTATGCACAGTTCAGCGCCCTGATTTCCTCCTCCCGACCCCCCTGCTTTATTTCGCACTTGACACAGGCGAGCGCTCTCCCCTCCGCTCGCTCAGTGCCCTTCTGGGGACATGAGAGGTGGAGCAGTGGCCCTGGCTGAAGTCGGTTCAAAATTCCCACCAGCTCCTCCGAGGCCAGGATTTCACTTTAAACAACCGTTCTTCACAAGCAGTGAAGGATTAAAACCGTGCCACAAGAGTGCACTGGTTAAAATGGAAGACTTGCTAAGCAGTTACAGGGTCCAAAGAGAGTTACAGAGGGTCAAGTTTCCAGTTCAGTGAACCCTGTCAGCTGTCCCAGGGCACTGCCTCGCTCGGGAGAACAGACTCGCCATCCACACACACCAACGAGAACTAAAGGCTGAGATTTCCAAAGCTCAGGGCCTTGGAGGCACACAATCTGTTTGCTTTTATGCTGATTGGGAATCAGATTCCTACCAGACTTCAGCCTAGGAAGGCACGCGCTCTCCTCCAGGTTCAGGGAAGTGAGGTTATCTGGATTTGACGATGTCTGGCATTGCCACGACACCCACAGCAAATCCACTAGACGCCATGACCCACGTGGCTCCTGGAGGAGGTGCAAGGGCTGCCGAGAGCCCCACGCCGCTCCCAGCAGAGCGCCATGCTGGCAGGTGCAGTCTCCGCTTTGGTGGCCCATTTCTGAGCAGGGGGATCAGGCGCTGACGTGACACCAGGCTGCGTTGCTCCCTCTGCATCGCTCCCTCTGCATCGCTGGGTTTTGGCACTGAGGAAGCTGGCAGCAAGGACATCAGGGAGGGACTGAGATTATTGGAAAGGGAAGCGGTGAAGGAAAGAATCCAAGGCAAAGAGAAAATCTTTCCTCTCCTTTTCAGTCCCTGACCTTTTAGGAGTTGGGTACCTACACGGTCATACCACTTGAGTATACAAAAGGCAACTTAGGGTGCACATCAGGCAGTTACCTGTGTTGCTTTACATATGCATAGGTATGTTGCAGCAAGCACTGAAGTTTGCCAACAGTTTAGCCATATTTTACATTAATGCAGAACAGACCATCCCTAAAAATGTTTGAAACAAGCACCTAGGCCAAACTAGACAACCCCTGTCCCTCTTTTACTGAGGGCAAAGCTCCTGCACAATCATCTTCCAACATGCTGTAACCTGCAGCCAGGAGGAGAACAAACCCTTTCTCCTAGAGATGAAGTGTTTATAAAACAGTGACCTGCAGTAATGATAAGACTAACACAACAGAAAACACCAGGTTCAGCTACTTCTGTGTCCACTTCCCTGTGTGGAAATGTCACCAACTGGACGAGGTTGGAGCACAGCCAGAGAAGCATCTCAGCCCTTCCTACAAAGCCCTGTTCCTGTGGCGATTCCCTTCATAGTCCCAGCACATGTACCTCCAAGGAGGTGAAATGCTGCTTTCCCCACCTTAGCGCCTAGGAAAGGGCCCAAGTGAGGCAGGGTGGAAGAAGCGGTACGATCACAGAGTGCCACAGACTCAATGTTCAGCTGAGCTCCTGCATACACCTCTCCTGCTGACAGCCTGCTGCAGAGCCGGTCCTACCAGTGCAACAGAAGCACGGGCATGTGCCAACACCCCCATTTTGAATAAAGGAGACCTGGCCATACGAAGCTCTACAGGGGGAAGAGGCCTGCTGTGGTGCCAGCAAGCCAAATACCCTCACGTTACCTCCACTCCTAATGCATGCTTGGTGCACTGATCGTTACCCTCAACGTACACCACAAAATGCCTCTGCAGCGGTGGGATCCCAAATTTATAGGATGGAAAGGTCTTAAGATGAAAAATTCTAGGGCTTGAATGAACAACCATTCTGGATGCAAACCTGAATTCAGTGCAAGGTCAGAGGAGTTTTTCTTGTTCAAACTATCAGATCACGACATAGTTTGTAGCATGAATGTATCGGTCAAAAAGCCTGAAGCTTTTTGACAGACCCTGGCCCATTGCAACGTGCAGCTGTCTGCTGTGGGAGTGCAGGGTGAAGATCTACGCTGTGTCCTGTCATCTCTGCAAGGTATTTCATCAGTCACCAGGCTGTTCTGCAATGTGCTTAAGCAAAATTGTGAAAGTGAAGGCAAAGAGCAACTTTGGCAATCCCTGCCCAGGACAGTGAAGGTGATGAAGGGTGAGAATGGTCCTGCTGTTCAGTCACATTACAGGTGGCGATTAGATATTTGCAGAGGGTTTTGCAGGTGTTTGCAATCCTGAAACAAGGAAGCAAAGGCTCTGAAAGGAGCTATATGTGAGCTCTTTTATTGCATCAAGCTGGTTGACTAAATGCAGCAAACAGTGTAAAGTTTCGTGTCTGTGGTTTCTCCCTTTGCTGGAGCTGATACCACAAGATAAAATTGTGGTTTATAATACCTTTATCAAAGAGATGATAGTCAGCACTAATCATAATCAATGCTCCTTTGCAAAACAACAGCCAAGGAAGGGAGCTGAGCCTGAGGGAATGGATTTAATCAGCTTCATTGACATTTGGCCTGATTAGTATAACTGGAACTAGTCTCCTATCTTGTTTAACACAAGAAAGTCTTGCCAACTCACCACCAGTAAACCCCCAGACTGATCATGGGAACTAGTCTTCACGCTAGATGTGTGGGAGGGGAAAAAAAAGAAAAAAAAACCAACCACCAAACACCACCAAACCACATTTGTCTTGCACTTCCACAAAGCTGTCTCCTGTTCTGAATGACACTGCAAGAGCTGACAGTGGCTTCCTCCTGCCCACAGTATTTCAGTTAAAAAAATCCTTTGTGCTTCTCACTGAGCTGTCTGGAAATTGGTACATTAAGTTAGTTCACACTAGAATGTGAGATGGGGCCATTGCATCCTTCGTCTTCCTTTCATTCCCCCCATTCATGTTTGGTTTTTTTTTTTTTCACATTGCTCTTCTACTTTGAGGGATATACACCAAAAGCCATGGTTTCCAGGAGCAGAGTCAATGCATCCAGACAGGAATTGCTACGTGCGAGCAACCTGAGCAAAACATGCATGCTGCCCCGAATGGGAACTTAGGATGCGTCTGGATTTTTTTCACATTAAATGCATGAGGATTTCCAATGAAAGGTGCTGAAGCAGTGGAGACTGAAGTCCTGTATTGATCTCCCTACCAGGCAACAGCAATGCAACGTGCCCTGGCCCTGACCCGCGTGCCCGGCTGCAGGGGTAGCCACTCTCTCTCGAGCACTGGGCCTCCCCATTGAGAAAGCCAGCACAGAGGGCAGGTAATATCACTGGTCTGATGACCAGGCAGAGGACGTTTGTCCACTGGGTATGTGCACTTATGCCCATCAGGAGATAGTCATGTTTAACACTGCTAAACATCTCTGAAGTATTTTTTTATGGCTCATAACCTGGCATTACAGCCTACAGAGGAAATGTGCAGGGTGTGTGCTTTTTATGGAAGGGTGGTATTATGGCCTGCCTCTGGCAATTCACACGGCAGCATCTTGCCTGCTCCAGGGATGCTGGAGAGAGCAATACCAGTTTTCTGATCACAGACAATGATGCAACTAGCCCACGGAAAACCTCACCTTCAATAAAGGTTAAAGCAATTAAAAGCTGACTCAAAAGTTTGGTGATGAGATACAAAGTCTTTTTTCCTCTACATAACGGGTGCTAAGAATATAGATTTTATTTTATGATGATGTTGCAAAGTCATGATAGCTCAGGTAGCTCCCAGGTGAAATGAGCCCAGTTCTCCTCAGCCAGGGCTTCAGGCAACAAAAGCCCAAAAGCAGTTGCCTTCAGCCAGGCCTCTGGCTTGTGATCTCAGCTTCAGGGCCAAGGCTTGGCAATGCTGGGACAGAGACTTGCTTTCAAAGCTGGTTCTTCCCTGTTGAGAAGCAAACCATGTTTCTGCTACCCTCCCAACAGCACAGTGGTAAAAGGCGTTTTACAGGCAGTCTTGGAGACAAGATCCCCATGATGAGGGCTTGCAGTCAAAATAAAAAGCCAGAGAAATAAGAGAACACAAGAGAAGAAAAAGGGGGGAAAAAAAAAATATAAAGCAACTGAAGTGCAATGATTGGGGCCCCGTGGGATGCTCTGCTGGAGCTGTCCTGGGGACTGACAGATAATCCCAGGGCTTTGACTCCAACAACATTTGCCAGCAGCATCCTTTGGTTCTAGTAACATAATAATCAAACACCTCAAAAGGGGCTGCTGAAGACATTTGGATTCCCTTGTGGCTAATTATAGATTTTAAAGCTGTGGAGGGAGTGGGTGTTTCCCCCATAAAACAAAAAAGTATAATTGTATAACTCCACACCCCTTGCTTTCTAATGCGACGCACATAGGGAATCTCGTACATCAACTACAAAGTGCGTATTGTTCTATGTCAGCAGATAAATAATTCACCATCTGAAGACTTGGAAGCTTTTCTCTTAGTTCAGGATTATTGTTCCACTTGATGCATGAAGTTGGCAGCTTTACTTTCTTCTTCTTCCCGAGAGAACTGGATCATTCCAAGACTTGAGTAACTTCCAGGCTAATAGCTCACCAAGATATTTGTGTGTGTGTGCATGCACATGCATTCCTATGGAAGAAGTTAGGTGGAGAGGTGATTTCATTTGTCTTTTATTGTCATTCGTTCTTAACTATATGCTTTTTTAATATAATAATAATAATAATAAAAAAAAAAAGATGTTGCAACTGTTGCCTCTTGAATTTCTTCCAGCCATCTTTAAAACCTGTGACGCTCTATCGGCCAAAAGTTTCAAGGGAGGAGGAAAGGGCTGTGCTGCTGATTAAGGGTTTGTTTTTGTTTTGCTTTAAACAAAAAAAAAAAAAAAAAAGGACCGGAGTAAATTTGTATTAACACACACCTGACCAGGCTATGGCTGTGTGGTCATGGCTGTCTATCCCTTGCTAGATTATTCCAGCAATCAAAGAAACATATGCTTTCTGGCAGGCATGAACTAGTCTCATACCCCATTTTTCAAACCAAGGGGAAGTCCAGATCTTTATCCAATAGCCCCATTCTTATTTTTCATTAGTGCAGAAATAAGAAAAGATCAATACAGACCTCCATCAAGAGAGCAAATTCCTAATGTGATTATGCTTTTATTCTGGTATTCTTAATAGTAATTAAAATTCTCTTGAAGAGGAATGTTTTTCATGGACTTCAGCAGGCTTTGGATGAGAAACAGTCTGGAGGTTTTTGACAAAATGTTATTTCGTCAGAAAATGCAGACTCACTGATATTGAAACAGTTTGTGGGAACAGCTTTCACAGTGACAGCTCAGTAAAAACGCTGTTATCTGAGGTCCACGATGCACTTTTCGGATCCAGAGCAGGAAGAGAAAACATGAAGTAGCAAAGTACTGCGGGCCAGGCCATCCACCCTGGTACAGGAGGCTCCGAGTCAGGGTCAGACTGTGGATTTAAAAATGTCTCAGCTTCTCCCAGAGAATTCAGATTACTGGGGCTTTAGCTAGTTTCAATGGGCTGCTTCTGCAGCTTGGGAGCTGCCAGTCCATCTCAGCACGGAGCAGGACTATTTTTGACTGTTTCAAGTGTTCTTCAGGATAGGAAAAAACATTTCCTGCCAGCTGTACTTTAAATCGGGCCATAAAGCTTCACATTTAAAAACAATTGTGAAACATGACTCAAACAAGATGCCCTCAGGGCTGCACACTAAAGACAACAGCAGCTTTGCTATCAGCTTTGATGAGCACTCAGCTATACATCTGTAGCCCTCCATTTCATTAAAATATTTATACCTCTGTAAGAGAGAGAGGGAGCATTCCAACTAGAAAGAAAAATGTGTCTCTCATTCCGGACCTCTGCTTGTATCAGAGATGGAGATGCAATTGCCTAGATGTAGAAAGAATTATTGTCCTTGAAAATTAGGGGGGGGGGGGGGGGGAGAGAGAGAAAACAGTGTTAAGATTAACATTCAGAGAAGTGGACAGAACTGAGAAGGTTGCTGTTGCTGCAAAAACAACTGGCCAAAACCTCATCTGACATATAATGGCATGCCTGCAGTGAATTCAACAAGGTGATATTGATTTACACCAGCTAAGAAGTCATCCCAGAAAGAGTTTGTAAAATAGGACTAGCATTCAGGGGAAATTTTGAATGCTTTAAGTCTGGGAGAGGTCCAAGAAGAAAGGACCTTCTGGCCAGAAGCTGTATTTGAAAGGGACAGAAAAGAAGCAGCTGAGACCTGGCACAGTGCTGTGCACAAGCACATGCTGGAAGGGGGGCACAGATGAACGCTGCCCTTCCAAAAGTCAGCTTATATCACACCTCGGAGGCTCCACTGCTACGCGGCACATCGAGGGCATGCACATTTATAGGCCAGAATTACACCATGTACAACGATAACTCAGCAAGAAGAGCAAACGAGTCTGCCTTCTGAAAACATCATTGAATGGCTTAGAGCATGTCAGAGGAGGGCACAAAATTTAAGGTTTGTTGGGGTTTATTTTTATTAATGGTGCACAAGAGCCGATGGATGGGGATGGGGTTGCGCAAGGATTGCATTAAACCCTATCATACATTTCCAAGCCTTGTTTGCCTGAACAATTGACTCTGAGCACAGACACTTATCAATAGAAGCCTAAGCAAATTTCAGGACAAGCTTTTTTTTATTTTTTTTTTTTGCTGACTTGAACATCAAGGTCTTCCAGGGCTGCAGTTGCTGTAGCAACAGGAAGGAGCTCATTAAATGATCAACCTGAAGGCCAAAGCTATCAGAGTTGAAATGACCAAAAGTTAATATTTAACCTAAATCCTCTTATTTGTTTAAAAACATGCAGCTCACTTTGTATTAGCAGTTGCCTTGTGGATCTACTTCAGAAATAGCTGTGGAACCATGAGACTACAGAAATTTTCATACATGTCCCAACTAACGTCCCCGTTCCTCAGCGGTGCAGGCTGACAGCTGCCTCCTACCAGAAATCATGCAACAACACACTTAGGTAGAGAGCTGTTTCTTCTGATCTTGTGTGTCTGACAAGCACTTAATATGTACGTGTCTAAGCATGTTGGTTTTAATTATTTCCCCGATCTAACAGCATTATGCATTATTTTAAAAGCTAAGGAGAACGAGCGTAATCCATTTTTAGCCTCATTAGATTCTGTCCTTTGGACAACTGTTCCAGGGGTGAGCTTTGCCTTGAGCCCAGCAGGCAGAACCAAATGGAAATAGATTGCTGCGGCAAAATTAAGTGACCCATCCCCTACTATTGCTTAAGCATGTCTAGCCTCCCTCATTGCTGTTTCAAATGTCTGGCAGGCCACTCTTTCCACAGCTTTCAATATTAACTGCTATTTTTCATCAATGAAATAGCATCTGTGGACAGCCAGGAGGGACCTATTAACTGGGGCTACTTTATGCTCGTCCACCAGTAGAACAAGGATACTCTAAGGAAAGACCTCATTTGGTCAGCTCCTACTTTACTAACATAAAGCAACACATCTTCATCAGTACATGGATGCCAAAGGACCTCGGTAGACCATTGCTTTCAGGAATTTCCTGTGGCTATGATATGGCCAGACTAGGTCCCACATGTCTCTGACAACACCCATCCCAACTGAACATAGCTTTTAATGAAAATAGTAGGAGGAAAAGCACCTCTCTACTTCCTACTACCAGTCCTGACTCAAAGAAGGGTTTTGTCTGCCCTGGAAATATTCCTCTGCCTACGGTTTCTTTGGGGGGGATCTTATTGCAGGTAGTAGCTGCTGACACAAAACTTTTGGATGCAGCCAGAAACTACTAAGGCAGTAATTTGTCAAGTCTGTCCTGTCCTAACACAAAGGCAGAGAGTATCTCTAGGAGGGATAGGCGATGGCAAGTCTATTTCACAGGATTTCTCCAGGCTGTTAAGACACAGAAGAAGTGACAGTTCAGTGCCATTTGTGACCTAATTAAACATCATTTTGTGGTTCTGATTAAACATCAGCAGATCCCAGGCAGAAAACGCAGGTCATGCGGCCAAATGCAGTGACATACACATCACTGAATCATAGCACTTTCTAATACTTCTGATCCTCCTTCCCCAAACCGAGTTAAGACCACACCAGTAATTCAAACATCCAGGTTCTGCACATTAATGGTCAGCAAAATCATCATGTAAAATAAAGCTGTGAAGCATGACTGTGTTATCCAACAGCTTCATAAAAACAAATCTTTATTGCCACTGCTGATGGAGTACGGGGACCCAAAGCTTTATAAATACGTTAGAGGAGCCAGGCCTAGGTGCAACTGCCTGTCATGGGCTCAGATCATTTGTAGTGTGAACCTAACATCTCCTTTGCACCACTACAGCTGGAGGCAGTTAGATGGGAGGCTGTGTCTTAATCCAATGCAAGACTATTTGTTTAATTATAAAGAGGTCTCATCCTTAACTGAACTGTTGGGTCTCTTGCAGAGCTAGAAAACAGTGTAGAAAGACCTGAGACACCCACCCCCACAGCCCCAGATTTGGCCACACATCTTAATACGTCCCAGTTAGACGGTACCTTGCTTGGGCTTTTTTTGTTATCCTTTTGCCCCTTCTTCAGCATGTTTCAGCTGACCCTGTGAGGGAGCAGAAATAGTAGCGTGGCTGGGAGAGCTGTACACCACAGCTTGCAAACAGGAATGGGAAGGCAAGAAAAGGAGCCATCGCGATGGGAGGATCCACTTGGGGTTTTTTTTAAGCTACCCTCACCTCACAGCACACAAATGACACTTGTCATCGGGACACCCTCATCTTCCCTTCCCAGAGACCCTGTGCCAGGCGCTGGCATGCCCTGGGCACACTCTTCCACTCCTGTGCCTCCTTCGTCCTTTACCCCCATATAACAGCTCTGCCAGTAAACGGCCATGAATCCAACCAGAAAAGGTTCGCCTTGAATCACCGCTACACTGATGCTGCGAAAGGACTGCTCTGCAAGTCAGCAGAGATATTTCTGTAAGGGTAAGAATTAGAGCATGCGCTGAGCCATCCCGAAGAACAACCCTCCAAGCAGTAAACCCCAGAAGAAAAAAAAAAAAAAATCCCACACCAAAGCTCAGCTTTGCTGTTGCGCTATCTCCTGGCTGCTTTCTGAAGCCAGACTCCAAGGAGGAAGTGCACTTGGACTTTACACGCGTACGGTCAGCACGGAGAGAGGCTGGGAAGGATGCCTGCCTGTCCCTTCTCTCAAATACTCCCCCCCGTATGATCTAACTGCAATCTGCAGCTGTCAGAGAGCCGGCTCTCTCTGTGCTTGGTAATCTGAGGCTCCGCAAGCGAGCGGTGGCTGCTCGCCTCGCCTGCCTTCCTAAGGCAACACTTGCTCAGCAAACACAAATATGTTTACTGTGGAAACTTTACTTGCCTTACTGCCCTCGCTCTTTGCCAGGTGTTTTTCTTTTTATACCCGCAGGAGATGCAGAGCCATGTTCTAATATAGAAATATAAGTTCATGTGCATGTGTTTATTAATAAACAGGTGGGCAAATCTATTTGCTTACTGCCTCATTTGAGTGATTTATTTAGTTATTTTTAGACCTGTTAGACATACAGACTCAAAGCAGCAACATCAGGGACTGGCTATTGTAATATAATGAAGCTACATTCACAGACTGATTTTTCCAGAGAGAAAAAAAAAAAAGAGGATACGTAGGTATAAGGGCACCCAGCACCAGTCAGCCCTTTTTTCCCTCTCACCAGTTTTAAGCCACTGTCATTATTGGCTTACATGATGTTGCCCTGGCGATACGTCAGCAAGAAATTCAGTGTCCAAGTAGACCAGGACCCCCTCTAAGGGCTGCAGTACAGAATCATGCCTAAGCATCCTGATAGCACTGCTTAGAGCAGCATCTTTTTCTACTATCTATGGGAATATATATATACACACATGTGTAAGAAATCATGTTTTTGCCTTCCAATATAAAACAAAGGAGCCTGAGATACTGCTTTCGTAGCTCAAGCTTCAGGGGAGATCAGCAACATGCGTAGCCCCATGAGCAAGGCAAACAATGTAGAAGGGAACGAGAAGTTGGTGCCAAGGTAAGACAAGGGGCTACAGCCCCCGGTGCCTCCCCTTCTTCCCCCACAGGAAACCTGAGAGATGCTGGGCGTGCAGCCCAAACCAACCCTGACCCCACTGAGACCAGGCTGCTTAGGGATTCTCCCAGCCAAAAGTCACCTTCAAAACCCAGTAATTTTATTCACAAGTGAAAGACGATAAAATGCAAAACCTCCGTTCCTCAGGACGAAGGTTTTTCACTTCCTGAGGACACAGCCCTACCCAGATCCATGAGGACACACCACACGGAAGGGACCTAGCACAGCCAGACAAGAGGCGGCTCATGAGACGGGCCGCAAAGCAAGAGCTCCTAAACAGTTACGAGTCAAGTCAAGGTCCCCCCAAAAGCTTTTGCTCCGACAAGACTGGCCGTGCTGGTTCCTAGGCCCTCTCTCCCTCTGCAAAATTGCACAGGGCCTCCCTGAGGTGGCTGCCATGGGTTTCATACCCCTCTCGGGATGCAGACACAGCTGAACAGGCGCTTTCGCTGTTCCTAGCATCCTCCTGCTACCCTGTTGCAATAAGCAGAGTTGATTGTCAACTTCAGCCAAATAAGCAAGCATAAATGCCAGTAAAAGAAAACATTGCATACATCCCTCATCTGGAAATTATTTTTGTTTGTATTTATGTTCCCACATGTTGTCAGGGTGATGTCTGGGCTCAAGCCCACATGTGGAAAAATCTGGACTGTGCCCTGTACTAGGAAACTCTCTAGCTCAGAGGCTAAACTGTGTTTGCTCCTCCTTGCCTCCCAAAAAACAGCCTGTATGCTTGCCTTTATGGTTCGGAGCACAGCCCCTTTTATCCAGGGAAGACAAAAATAAAGAATTGACAAGAGGTTTATTTTTACACTAGGACACTGAAGCAGGAGGAAGCCCTCTCTTCTGTGCCAGGAGAAGAAAAAGAACAACAGGTCCAGAAAGGAGCATGATCCCCTGAGTCACGCTTTGGGGCACAGCCCAGGCCCAGCCACCTGAACTGAACCAGGGACCTGTCCTACACCCCCCTGAGCAAGATCAAACACCACCAGGACCCTAAGCTCAGACTCCTCAGGGAGGGAGCACCTCAGCCAGGCACAATTCATCACCACCTGGGCTTAAATACCAGCAAACCATCTTTAGCCACCAGCCTCAAGACTCCTTCACCCCTGAATGGACCCTCTTTCCTCAAAAAAAAAAAAAACAATAAACCAAACCAAAAGATTCAACCATGTCAAGCACAGCCTCCCCAACACAGTACCTGCTGAAGGTTCATTCCTCAAAGATTCTCACTACACAGGCCATCCGCTCCTCACTGTAGCCTCCCTCCTTGATCACTCCCTGGAGGTGTCTGACACCCAAACCACCTTCCTGGCCAGCCATAAGCACCCCACCACCATCCCACCCACTCACCTGGGCTCCTCCCCTTACGGCAGCCTGGAGATGCCCTCAGCTGAGACCTCTGATGAGCCCCAGACCCGGGTGAGACTCCCAGCTCCCTCCCAGATCAACCCAGCAAGCAAAGTCGTTAACCCTGAGTAGGAAGGCTGCTTGAGTACAAACTGAGAGTGAAGCCATGGCTCTGACAAAGTCAGTAAGACTTTAGCCTTCACTGACAGAGCTGAGACTTCACCTGGGCAAGAGCCCTTTTTTTGTCTTGGTCTCTGCACCCAGAGCCTGAACAGGAGAGGCTCCAAACCCACGTGCTGCTTATCAACCTGGCAGCCACAGGCTCGCAGATTAAACATGAGGCAGGATGTCAAAAGTTGCAAATCATGTTTCCACCTCTGCCAAGGAAGTCCACCTCTGTCCTTGTGCCCATCCAAAAAATTAGGGGAGCTAATACCTCTGCATTGCCTCACCAGTAACGCTGACCAGAGAAAGCAAAGCATGGTGAAGAATGACTGAGCTTAGGAATGGCTGAGAATGTGACTTTGAAGATCTAAACATCTTCTCTCTGCTAGAGTTTTTCTCTTTTCCCTCATGATGGTTGCTACCACATTGCAACACTAATCAGAAATATCATTCTGTTGTTGCTGCCTCCACTTGAAGGCCCTAAAGACTTTGAGTCTTCACTTCTCTTCAGTGTTGCACTTACCCCGGAGAATGCAAATGGCCTTGAGGTGGTCTTCATGGGTGCAGTCTGTGTGCTCGTGGCCAGCAAGGGGAACAGCAAATGGCTTTTATCATATGGCTGCATTTAGAGGTTGCAGCCATGGGACTCTGAGGTGGATATTTTCCAAAGACAAGCAGGAACCGGTGGACATTGTCCCATGAAAATATCTACGAACACGAAAGAAGTCTGTTCCAGTGAGCTGTTCATGCTTTGGTCATAAAAATCACATTGCTGAAAAGTGAAGGAAAAGTCAACTTCAAAGAGAACTGCTGAGGTTTGAACAAAAACATGTAATTCTTGAAATTTGCATTTGAGGGGGGGAAAAAGGCATAAAAATCTTTTACAAAAACTGGAAAAATCTGAAATTCATTCAGCAGAAAAGTTTTGACTGGTGGAAGACCTTGAACTGGAAGGAGAGAGGAGGTGCTGACAGCAGGGACAAGTGGGTTACAGAGAGCCCTCCACTGCCTTCACATCTCGTTGTCCCAGGGCTCCTCCGTTAACGTAGGCACAGATGTGGCCTCATGAGGGGTCTTCAAGGACAAACTAAGAGAAGAGTCCACTCCTCATTCTCTCTGCATAGCTGTGTGAGCGCAGCAAGTCCCCAGTCATCACTTCACTTAAATAAACCCCTAGCTGGCTGCGATGTTTTGCACTAGAAACTTTATTTGTCTTTAACTTTAGCTCATCAATAGAGTCTTTCTGGTAAAATCACAACATCCTCAGTTCACAAGGGGAACCTCCGTGGAAAGAAAACAAGGAAGAAGGAGCATCACTTCAAAACACCCAACATTGGCAGGCCTAGGCATCGCATAGCCACAGCGAGGGACCGATCCGGCAGCTCTGGGAACTGAACCAGCACAGCCAGCATCCCGTGACTGCCTGCCACCGCATTGGCAATTCTGCTGTCTCCCTTGCTCTCTCACGTCTTCTGGTGAACACTTTCAATTTTTTTCTAATGAAAAGGAATTTTTTTTTCTAGGCAGCCCCAAATTCTAGGCAGCTTCATTTGTCCTGCGCATCTCTTTAGACTGCCAGCTGACTCAGGCTAGCTCTTGCTCTGCAAATGTACTGCATCCATGACACAGGGACTCTATTTGCGAGGTTTCTCTGCGGGTTACATATACCCACTTAGTCACTACAAGGCAGGTAGAAACCTCTCTCTCAACAGCACATTGCTCTAGCTAGTGACTAGTTACTTGTTGATCCAATAAACTGCCTTGGAAGTAATAATTAGAACTTACAACAACAAAGAGTAGAGTTTATTAAATCCCACACAAATTATCTAGTTGCAGAAGTTGAATAAAAGCTCAGAATAAACAGCAGAGATTACATTGGACTAGCTCTTCTGTACTGACTTTCAAAACGGGCACTCTTATGCAATATCTAAAATGTTTGTGTTAATGGATAACAGCTAGTGCACCAGCGGCCGGTCATTTTCTTTAAAACAAATGTGTTTGAGAAGAGTAAGTAGAAAGTATCAAAGTTAAGGAAGGAAAGATTGTAGGTAGATGTACAAGAAGGTACTGCAAGGAGCAGGTTGGATTTTAGTGCAAGGAAACCTCTGAGGGTGCTAATCAGCATCCTTCTGATCACACCATAAGGGTGAAGCCTTGAGCAGCGTCGAAGTGCTTTATGGGGTGATAAAGTCAGGAAAGAAAAAAAAAAAATCAAGTTGAACTTCTTGCTGCTTGCTGTGGGAGCCAGCATGGTCCCCACAGAAGATGAAGAACATGAACCCATCTGCAGAGGTCACCGAGGGCCATTGCAAGGACTCAAAAAGTCAGAAGCAGATATAGCCAAGTTGTTCCCCCACTGCTCCCCAGGTCGTGCAGCAGCTGCGAGGGCCACAGCACACCTGCGCCAACACCACCCATGCTACATCAGCAAAATGAACACAGTTGTCATTCCTTGTGCTTGACCTCATGCAGGTCTTAAGCCTATCCAGTGGGCTAAAAAGCATCCCCACTTCTCCCCCAGTGTGCTTCAATTAATTGCATCTATACATCAGTGTGTACACGTCCCAAAATCAAATGATTAAGCTGTGGTTAACGCCTGGGTCTGAGAAGGAATTGGTACATTTGGGTTTGCCCTACAGCTCTGCCACAAGCTCCCCAACAACTATTGGTCATCATTTAAATCCTTTTTCTGACTTTGCACAATGAAGGTGACAGCTACTCTTCAAGGGGCTTGAAAGGCTTAATTCCCCACTGGGAAGCGTGCTCTGCTCCTCAGCTGGAAGATGCTAGAGAAGTGCCAAATGTTATTATTAATTCAGCATGGCTAATTTGTTTCACTATTAGCATGAAAATGCAGGAGCAAAGCAAGGAAGGTGGCTCCAGCTCTCCCTGGATTCACGGTCCTCCACCCACCAGGGATCTGTCACAGGGTATCAGGTAACTTGCATGAAGTCATCAGGACCAATTCTAATTTGCTAGTCATTCCTTTAGGCATGACACAGATTGATTCGCATTAAACTTTCATGGGTGTCACTGATCTCACGCGCAAGCCTGGATTATCTACGAGGCAGTGCCAGTGATAGCGAGTGAGGGGTAAGCGCTCAGGCAACTGGGCAATGCTTGAGAAGGGCTGTTGCGAGCTTCGGTGCCAAAGAAAATCCACGCTTTCTTGAAGGCAAATGTGTTACTAATGTGTGTTTATTTATCAGTTGTTGGAATAGCCTGTAAGGAGACTAAAGGTCCCGGGTGGCAGGTAAATGAACACCCTCCAGTTGTGCCATTAATTTCTAGGGAGCAAGAGGGAGAGTTTACCAGCAAGCTTGTCAGCTGTAACTAACTCGATTTTCTGAAGAGAGGACAGGTTGCTCATCACCCCGCCCTCCCCTTCCAGCCAAAGCCGACCTTCCCCAGGAGCACCTGCCACTTCCAGAAGGGACGAGCCCATGCAAAGAGGCCATTTCCACATCAGCCAAGGCAGAGAGGTCTCATTTCCAGCAAGGGGCTCCCCACGTCAGCCCCGCCCCGGGACACCCACATCCACGTCTTGGCTCCGCGATGCCACAGTGCCTTAGACCCAAGAACCAGCACAGCAGAGCCGAGGTCCAGCACAGGCACTGGTCCATGAGACCACTTGCTACGGTGCTGCCGCAATCAGCGCAGCCCGGGTGTTCTTCCAGCCGCTCTGGCTGCAGGACGCCCGTTCTGACATAACAAAATTTCCAAGCCCTTTGCCCTCCCTGATGCATTATCTGCCACTAGGGACACCCGGTCTGAATGAATCTAGCTCCAGCCAGCTCTCTAAGGTCCAGGACATGTTGTCCATGGAAAAAACAACGCACATCAGAGAAACAAAAAGTGAGAGACTACCTGGCTGCCGTTTATAGACTTCTCAGAAAAAGTCAGCAGTCAACAGCCAAACTCGAACGTTCACGTCACTCCTTCACTTATGGAAGGCGAGTTTACTAAATGCCTGGACGCTTTTCAGCCCAATAGCCCAATCCCTGTATTTGCAACCATAATGTTGGAATAACTAGCAGGGCTTAGGCTGGTGCCCGCTGGACTCAATAGGAGAGGCAGACGCCAGAGGCTTTTTTAGATACAGAACAGTAATTCTTTGTACCTTTCTTTCTGTGCGTAGCTGGACTCCACCCTCAGTCACATGCAAAACAATTCCTGGGCAGATGTTTCCACTAAAGATCTCAGAGTGCCTGGTAATTATTGAGGTTCCCAGTATCTGGGTCATATGGGTAAATAATATTTCTGCTTTGGGAAGTGCTAAGACTTACTCAAGACCACTCCAAGAATCAGCTACAGAGTCAGGAGGAGAAAGGCAGTATCCTTATACAAGGAAGGGGACCTGAGGGACAGACAGTGAGCAATCCCAGCCCCTTCTCTTTATGACTGCCAACTGTCCAAGGCACAACCCTCTGACTATCATTCCCTAAACCCCCTGCCGTAAAGCTGCTGTTGCCCCGGAGCACGGTACACCGGCTGCTCTGGCGCTGGCTGCTAGCTGAGACCACCTTCCTCTTGTGCAACAAGCAGAGCCCTTTCTGCAAAAAGAGCCCATCACTCCATCTGTGCTGGAAAAGACCAAACAGGGCCTGTTATGCCGTAACTTGCTTCAGTTTCTGTTTTCCTTCCTCCGCTCCCTTCCAGAAAACTATAGGCCCCATTCACCTCAATTTTCTCTCCCTTTCAGGATGGTTATGAATCCAAGATGAGCAGGGGAAGAGTTACCAGCCATGCACCAGCGCGAGCAAGAGGAGAGCTGGCTTTCCCAACAGTTACTTGTCATTCATGCATTTCACTCCCATTTTACCTAACACCTCGGCTTGCTGCGCTCGGCAGAGATGCAAACGCTGCCGTCTGCTCCTGATGGCCAGAGCTTTGTCAGATGTTGCTCGAAACTGCAGGATGCTTGAAGAGCAAGCTGGTGCTCAGTGAGATGCTGGCCAAGGCATACCTGCTCCGTAGGGCAGGATGGGTGAGCTGATGAAAGCTCTCTGCGACAGACTTCTCTAAGGGCTAAGAGGTTCATCCAGCCTTAGCTCTGTAGGAGATCGAGTACTTACATGGGCTTTGAGTCAGCCTAACCACAAAACCATTAGAAAAGCGATACTCGGGTAGGGAACGCGGCAAGAGATGAAGGATGTGCTCCAGCTGGAGGAAGACCTGCACTGAGCTGGCAGAGCAGATCGAAGCTCAGACCTGTAAAACGCTGAGCACTGAGGAGCTACAAACCTCACGGTATAGGGTCATTTGACCAGAAGAGTCATTAAGTCCCATCCCTCTAGCTGTATAAAAACACACATTAGATGTTAAAGCTAGAAGATTCTTCACAATATCTATTTTGCACACACCACACACCTTCAAACCCCCCCCCCCCCAAAGAGAAAAAGCAAGAACAAAACTAAAACCTGTGGGATAAGAGATTAAAAGCCACAAAAAACACAGATGTCCCAGAAGAAATGAGCAAGGGAAGCCAAGGACCCGCCAGGATCTGCAGTCCCTGCCTTAGCTGGGAAATTTTTTCCCCGGATAAGCCATGGCGGTCACCGTCCTTGGCTTGTGCTGAAGTCAGTGGGAGCTTAGCACAACTCATTCTTTAAAAGCAATGTCTCTGAATAACAAGCGAGCGAAGCATGGCAATCGCTGAACCGAGTGAATAACTGGTTTCATAGGTGCTGTCAAAAGGGGAGAAGGAAAATCCCAGCTGGCTCCAAACAGCTTTCTATGTGTGTTGGCAGGTCCTTGGTATTTCTCCCAGACGGGGAGGGCCGGTCCGAGCCGCGAGCCCGTGGCGCAGCACAGCCAGGCTTACATAACCCAAGGGGCCCAGGGTAATCATTAACGCTGGCTTATTGCCACTGGCTTTGTGCTGGAGTCACCTGGTTGTTTGGATTAAATGTATAGTGGCCATTTAGACAAGGAGAAGGCTCCCGGCACAGGGATTTAAGTGGAAACAAGCCCCCGGGGAGGGCGGGAAGCAGGGGACTGTTGCAAACATCGCAGGGTCTAAACCCAAGTGCTCCTCCAGGGAGCCAGCTTTGCCACCTTCCATCACACCACCCTGCTCGATGGGCTGGTTTGCTTCCCATAGGGGTGCAGCGCCCTGAGCTCCCCCCCAAACTGCCAGGGGAAAAAGCCCCCACATAACACAGGTCAGGGGAGCAGGACCCTTCTGAGGGAGTTTTACCTGGGTGACTCCCAAGTGCAACACACCAGCAAGCGAGCTCTCGTTCCTCTCCTTGGCATCCTTTCCAAAAGTAGACGTTATCAGTGCAGCCTGACTTTATCTCGTGCTCCGTCTTTACCTTTCTTTCCTTATCTGATGTCTCACTTACGTGTCCTGTTACTCTTTGCCTTCTATAACCCGCTGTGTGTTATTGACGTGTGGTCTGTGCTGCTGTCTGGGGCAAAGGAGATTTGGGACTTCTTGGTTCTGTTCCCATCTCCCCTCTGGGTTGCTCTGTGGTCTCGGACACATCACTCCACTGCTGTGTTTAGCCATGGGTCACAGAAGTCAGGTCACCTTACAGAAATATCACTTTGCTCTTATTCCTTATGCTTAGTCCTTACCTCGAGTACAACCTTCTCAGTTGATGGCTTCTCACCTCTCATAACACTATTCCTTCACCAGCTTCAGAGCTTTGTTCAGAGCTTCCTTCAGCTCTGATGAAGAGACTATAAACAGCCAGAAATTGCCAGTAAAACCTTTTAGCAACATAGAGAGATCTCACAAGTGTTAGGAACCAGATCATGAGCATTATGTGAAGGCTCTAACACTGCACACATGTCCATCCACACCTCAGAAACCAAATTATAGATGGTTTAAGTCAATGAGACTTCGGCATATGTATAACGATGCCATGCTGTGCTTTGCCGTGCAGAGTTGCTGAAGCAGGGACATAATAAACTTATCTACAGTTGTTGGCATCAAAGCACTTAAATATCTATTTATCTTCAGGCAGGTAAAGAGTGATCAGGCTTAAGGCAAGGCCACATTTTTCTTGTGAATCAGCAAGGCCCAGGCAGGCCAGTAATTCCACATAAACCAAGCATCAAAATCTCTTTTGGAAATTTCTACCTTTTTGTGACAAACCTCTGATAATGTCATTAGTTTTCATGCAGAACTAACTCTCCTTTCACAGCAAACATGGCCCTACTCTTCTGAGCAAAACGTTGCAGCTTTTACATAAACTTAAATTTCCTTACAGGTGTTAGCCAGAAAAACCCACACAATCCACACTCAGAAACCGTACTTCAAACAGAAAAGAAACAAGAAAAAAGAAGAAAGAGAGAATAACTGTTTCATGGAAAATATTCCAGGCTAAAACATAGCTTAGATCTTAGATTTCTGCACTGCTGGGCTCCAGCAGCAGGTATTTTGCATCACTCCACTTCAGCTTTAAGTATTGCCTCTTGCAGAAAAAGAACAACTTCTGCCCCGAGTGTCTTGCAGGGCGAATTGCCCAACGTTACAGCAATATCAGAACTCCAGATGAGATGGGGAGGAGACTGAGACGCTGGTTAAAATAAAGCAGCTGGTTTAATGCCTGATGTCGATAGGGTGAGAACAGAAGGGAATCGGAGATCCTCTTGGTGCAGGCTTGCTAATTAAAGTGTGTACGCGACTAGCGCTCTTAAAACAGCTGTCCTTAGGACTCTGGTCTTCAGACCACATCTCAGGAGGTAACAACAACCTGGAGTGAACAGAACTTAGTCTGACTCATCCCTCGGTCCTCTTGCCAGACTCATAGGGGTTCCCTGGGAAAAATAATCAGGGGTCTGGAGAGCCCTGGCTCATCAGCTGGCCTTTTTTGGTGGCTGTTCTTCAGGGAGAGACTTCAATCCCTAAGCGCCCATTAGTGTCAGAGTGATTCTTGCTGGGAGAAGATCTGGACCCACTGCACCATTGCTCCCATGGAGACTCAGAAGTGACTCTAACACCAGTAACGTTGCTGGTTTCTTCTTCCAGTGGAGGCCAAGCAACCAAAAGCACAGTGCAAGAGATGTCCCAGCTTGCAGAGCATCATGTTCATGCCCCTGCTGCTACGAATGGGAAGCAATGGTTGTTGCAGAACAGGGCGTCTTCTCCTCAGGCCTGAGGCATGCTTCATACCACAGATCCTTCACATCACTCTTTCAGACGTGGGACTTACAGAAGAGCCAACTGAAGCGCCTTGGCACCAAGACCTCCGCCGTGCCGAGCCTTTCTTTCACAATCTAATCCTGTGACTACTGGTCTTATTGCTTGCTCCTTGCGTCCAAGGATCACACAAACGTAAATTAAGTCCAACAGTGTCACTGTGATGCATTATTATCCCCATTTTACAAGAAAGGGAACTGCGGCACATGGCAATTGAGTCCTTTGTCCTGGGTCACACAGTGAGTCACCGTCACAGTCTCAAGCAGCCTCTGAAGCCCTTCCTCCTTCACACTGACCACTAGAGCTTAAATTTCCTCAAAACCTGCTTGCTCTAATTTATTAACCACCTTTTTACCGCAGCTGCAGACCTGTTCCACAGCGGTCAGAAACCACAGAAGGCATTCGGGTCCCAGTGCGGCTGCCAGGCGAGGCGTGAGGGCTCCGGCGAAGGGAGAGCTGGAACATCTCGCGCCTCCCAAAAGCTTTCTGAGATGAGAGAAACTTCTGAAGAAAACCTCAGATCTGTTCCGTCAGCTCCCTGTTACCCAGCACCTGAAAAGTTACATCCAGGTGAATCAAAATTTCAAGCGCTATTGTCCTGATTACAGAGCTGGCTACAAAGGAAATTAATGAATAATAATTTCAAGAAGGGATTTAAAATTTCCATTTTCATTTTATTGTCAAAGTAAATATATTTTTATGAAGAACAAAAGAAAATATACAGAATTGTAACTTATGTACACTGGCTTTATAGGTATTTTTGTTTCCAATTTACACAAATTTTGATACGTTATTAAAAGATATTTTATATAGATATGCATCTATGTACAGTTTTATTTACATACATTCATAGGATGTGATATAAACCAGTCAATAGATGATAGTTCATTTATATTAATTTCTAGAGGACAAAAGGAATGCATTTGCTTTAGCGAGACCTGCTGTTCTTGCACAGCGCAGGCTCCTGCTCTGCCTAGCGCTAGAATTGCAGTTTCCTATTTCCCATTTTGCCAACAAAAAGACAAACAGATGCCGTCTGCGAATGGAAATGCAACATCCATTATAAAATCGTTCCTAATTACTGAATTCTATTTTCTTCTAAAGCTTCTTACAATCGCCAGAGTTCAAAAGGAAAAACAAAACAAGAAGAAACACAGACAAAATCACTTGCCTGCTACCATCTGATTATTTGTTTAAATTCCCTTCTTAGCCAGCTACCACACAAATTTGTTTCTTTTGGCTACTGTTCTCACCCATTCGCCCACCCCAGCTGCACGGAGCTCTGACATGGCTGTCGGTAAGGAGAGGATTAGCACTGAAGAT
Organism: Theristicus caerulescens; assembly: GCA_020745775.1. Lineage (NCBI taxonomy): Eukaryota > Metazoa > Chordata > Aves > Pelecaniformes > Threskiornithidae > Theristicus > Theristicus caerulescens. The sequence continues at coordinate 4,078,347 of CM036566.1, forward strand.
CACCCTTGGACAGAAGATCTCACGGTGCCGTCCCACCAGGCCACGATGCCTCCCACCCTCCCCTGGGTACAGGTACATCCTACAAGACCCTGCCGGCCAGCGGACGAACGGAGACTTAGCTCCAACCAGCGAGGCGCTGACTTGCAGTGGATGCTCGCGATGCCCGGTGCTCACCGGGACCACCGGGCACCTCCGGGGCTGCAGCTCTGGTTTCTCCCCCAAGACCACAGAAGAGGACAGGGGCAGAGACAGGAGCAGAGCTCAGCCGTTCTCACAAATGGCTTCCTGCTGCTTTACGTGCTAGACAACAGCTCTTCTGCTAAAGACAGTGGATGCTGCAAACCAGAGCCAAAGGAAAGCAGCGATTCCTTCGGCGCGTGAGCATCCTTTCACCCCCACGGCAGCACAGGACAGGAGAAGCATGCACACAGGACGTGCTCAGCCACACCAAAAGGCTCCACTCCAAGCCATTTCATCCAGCCTGAGCTTCTGGGTTTGCTTGGGATATGCCTTTGCTTAAAAATATATATGTATGTATGAATATATATACATAAATATTTATATATAGCCCTAGCCACGGAAAAGGTAAATGTGAGCCGGAGAAATCAGAGAGGCGCGGAGGCGCATTCCAGCGCTCTCCATGCCTTGCCTCCCCCCGTCCCCGACTCCCACTGTTCCTCCTCCTATGGCCAGTCCCTACAAATCCTTGGCTCAGGCGACCCAAAAACAAAGGAGTTGTTTTCATTTCAAAAGGAATTTGCTGTTTCCAAACTGGACAAATAGAGCAGCTTAATAAAAACTCACAATGAATGGCCTGTACATGAGCAAAGCCCTCAGGAATGCCAGGGCTATAATTAACTAGCAGCAAGCAACTCTTACATTTTCCTGTGCAGCAGAAAACAGCTAAAAATAAAACACTGTAATTTCCAAAAGAAGCAGCAGCAAAGGAGGGAAAGATAGAAGGAAAGGAAAATAACATCCTTAAAAAAAAAAAAAGACAAAAAGGAAGAAGCACCCCCCTCCCCTGACCCAAAAAGAACTTCATTCTCAAATCATCTTTAAAGGACATGGGACACTCAGACATGGTGGTATCAAGTAACAGCATTGACTGTTCTGTGGAGACAAATAAATTATCACTAGAAATATAGTGAGCAAAGTGCTGTCATCGGCTGTTGTAGGATGGCTGGGCGGGAAGGGGAAAGCGGGACCCATCAGTTCACAGAGCGGACGGAGCGGTTGCTTCGTGGGAACCGATGCACCTTGACATGTTTGGACAAGTGGTCGCTTCGAGCAAACTTCTTCTCGCAGACGGGACACTGATAGGGTTTCACCCCCGAGTGGGAGCGCCTGTGCCGGGACAGCTCATCTGACCTGGAGAACCTGCAAGAGAAGAGAAGCCTTTTCATATAAATGGTTTTTTACATTGCTAAGTCTTTCACAGCGGGGAAAAAACCATCCCCTCAGGCCACTGGGAGACTCCGCTTGTGGCAAAGCCCGACCATGTGAACTGACACACAACCGGGCCGGTCTGGTCCCAACCAGCAGTCAGCAGCAGTGATGGAGACATACAACTATCAACCTCATCCCATGCCAGCTCTGGACTCAGAGCGATGCATGGAGGCAACGTTTGTACCAGCCTTGCCCTAAACCCAATAACTTGGGTACAGCTCAAGAAAAACAGTGCTGCTCTTGATCCTTCTGCCAGTCCCCTTCAAAGCCTGTCCTGCAACCTCCCTCCTGCGAATCCAAGCACGGACCCTTCTCGAGCAGAGCTAACCCCCAACGACCTGCAGGTGAGGTCTGCTCCAAGCTCCCATTGACACGAGCACAGCGGACATCCAGTAATTGCACCTACTTTGAGATGAACCCCAAATAACAGCCCAACATAGCTACCCACAAGCTACACAGCTTATCAGATCCAGCTGAAAAATCGGCTTTTGTACAGGCTCCTGCAGACTAAATAAAGAGTCATTAACATCTCAGTACCAGAGATGCTCAACATCGTAACAGCTGAAATCCAGGTGGGCCCCAATGGCATTAGCATAGGTACTTCATGGGTAAATTGAAATCAAGATTGAGCCTTTAATTACCAAAATTGTCTCCCAGAGTCATCTCAATTTTAGATATTTCCCACCTTCCATCTCCAAAGAAAAATCCCCAAATAGCCACTGTGAATCCCACAGGCTTTACTGAACTCAAATCAGCTAATCCTTTGGTCTTAGCAATGGGGCTGGCTCTATTTCCAGCTCGGACGTGACTGGGAGCCACAGGGTTAATTAATAATGTCACACTAAAACAGCCCTGTCCAGATGGGTACAAAAAATTTGCTGCCTGACAAAGGGCAATTAAGTGTTTTGTTGCCAGAGCAGTAACAAAGAGCGGCACAGAAAGAGAGCTTGCAAGAAATGGTATCAGCTGTTTATTTACAATAAATAAATGAAGTCATGGGCACTAGCTGAATAAATGGGGGAAAGAACATGTAGAAAAATGTGCCCTTCTGGAGCAAAATATCACATCACCAACAGAGTGAATACACTATTTTTATGAAAGGGGGAAAATAGGACCGCTGGGCTCCTATGAATAAGTCCTTCATGCAAGAAAACGAAGTTTCCACATAAAGGTTTTAATTAGCTCTGATCTCCTGCCGCCAGTTGAGGAAGAGGACGCAGGCACTGGGAAAGCTGGGAATGGTTTCCTTAGTTCCCGCAGCTCTTCAGTCTGGTGATGGTACCCAGAGAACGTTCAGCCAGCACAAAGCAGATGCAGATACTCGCCACGGGTAAGGTAAGGTGTGGACACATCTCTCCCGGGGGCATTTCTAGGGGAGATGCCTTCACCCATTCTCTTGCTCTTCTCCCTTTCCTTGCTTTGGTATCCCCATGGTGAAAGAGTCAAATTCACCATTAAGAGCAACAAGCAGATGCCCTAATGGAGCCATTGACCTGTTCCTCGTCTGGGACGCGTCTTCTTCAAAAAGGCTACGACAGAGGTTTCTCTTCACCCCTAGTACTTGCACGTTTGCTTTCTCTAGCACCCCTGCTCCTTCCAGCCATGGCTTCCCAAAACCACAGTCTGGACCTGGGAGCAGCAGGGCCAGGGATTCCTCCCGAGTCCTTAGCAGTGAGCTAGTCCCAGTGCCGCATCCCTGGAGGGATGCTCTTGTAGAGCTACGAATGAGTGGCACTAAGCATCTTTCTGGAGAGGGCAGGATGTTGCCTGGGCAGGCTGCCTCAGCAGGACTCAGTGCTGGACAAGGAACGGACCTGTTACCAGTGGTGGCAACCACGTCCAGGGAAAAGAGGGAGCAGAGAGGGAAAAGCACCTTTGCAAAGACCTGTCCTCTTATATACAGGCTTATCACCCAAAGGAGTAAAACCAGATGTGGCCGGGTTGCCTTGTCCCATGTCCTTGGCCATTAAGGTCACCATCTGCAACACAAGTGCAGTAGCACATGGCTAATCCTGCACAAGAGCTCCGCAAGTGCATTTCCATGGGAATTGCATGGATGGTGGGGGAGAAAGAGGCACATGTCAGGAATGAGCAGCTCTGCTCATACCCTGGGAGCTCGGATGAGTTCATCCAACAAAAATACACTCTGCCTCATAATGATGTCCTTAGCTGAAGAGGCAGGAATGTTGCAATACTGTTCCCCAGCAGTCACAGAAAGATCAACTTACAGAGCCCACAGAAATAAACCTCGAGCTGTCGGTGTGTTTACAAAAAACAACGCAAAGGTTAGGACAAGGAAGCCAGGAGGATCTGGTTGCCTGGCTCTGCAGTGAAATGATATTTGCAGCACGTTCTGGCACTGAGATCACCCCAAGAAAACTGCAAATAATCCCCAGCGGAATGCCAAATTCAAACAAAGAAAAGGTGCCCCCAAGGAACACCTCCCTATCCCAAGTCACTGCCATTTCCAGAAGGATTCCTCCTTCAAAAGAAAGGTGGAGGCATCTGGGCAATCCCACAGCAACTAGAAGAGTTTCCTTCATCCTTCTATCTGGTGGGACCCCAAAGGACCTTGAAGACAAATCCTAGAGCTGCCTGATGTGTAGGACATGCCCTGTGTCTCCCGGCCATACGAGGACATTGCTATGTGGCTCACAGGGCAAGAAAGGTCAATAGCTTCAGCCTGGTACTCCACTCTCCCTGCCACGGCCACCAGCCGTTGAGGCTGGCTCAGGCTGTACATCTCCTCCGCAGTGGAGGGGAGGCTCTAGATTCATCCTGCCCATCCCCAAAGCACCGCTACGGCAAACCGGCACGTGTCCTACGCACCTGCAAACCCCTTTGCACAGCACCAGCAAAAAAGGCCAATGCGAGCCGCCTGCCCTGACCTGTCCCATGCGTCGTCCTCCCCACGCTCGCCCGGTCCCATACACGCTCCCAGCCGCACGCGTTACAAGCCTTTAAAACCAAACCAGGCAGAGCTTGTGTTGCACGCTGTCACCTGCAGAGCCGGCTGCGGCGAAACGCCTCCAGCCCAGCGATGTGGCAGGGCATTTAAACGCGGTTGCCTAATCCCCCAGGCCTTACAACAACAGCAGCTTTGTACGCCGCCACACCAGCGGAGGGAAAGCAAGAGCTTCTCCTGCTCCATGCCGCAACACGGCTGCTGGGGACCGGCCCACGCTGCAGCTCAGCTTTTTGGTCAGGGCTGTCTCAGGAGCAGCGCTAACCAGAAGCTGCCATGTGCCAAAGGTATAAGCTGGCATGACACGGATCAGCACGCTGACCGGTACAGAGGGGTATCGAACGCAACGGGTCACCGGCCACTTATGAACGCCTCTCTGCAGCCTGCCGAAAACAGCTCTCGCCCCGTGCCGAGGAAGGGCACAAGCAAGCAGGGTTCAGCCTCCTCCAGGGAGGTGCCTGGGGCTGTCGCGCTCTCCTAGGGGTTAGCAAAAGGGGTTGCTGTGTGCACACCCCTACCTTGGTGCATTTAAAGCATGCAACTTCACCACAGCAGGGCTGCCCAGAGAGCTGGGAAAGCTTTAACCCCCCCTCAGCTCAGCCACTTTGTGCTAGGCAACACTTTGTTTTGTTTTTGAAATTACTATCTTCAGTGAGGTCAGATCTTAAGTGTCTTCAGTGAAAAAATAAATACGCAAGCACAAGAACGCAGGGAAGGAGGGGGAAAGCAGAGCCCAGCAGTGTTCTAGTGCTTAAATTCATTTGAGATGATATAAAACTGGGAGTAAACAGAGACTCCAGAGGCATTTGACTTAAGTCATGTGAGATCACAGCTCTCGCTGAACTTCTGGAAAAGGTAAACATGCTTTATTGATGAAAGGGGACCGAGTAATTCAGTGCTCCATTGGGTCTGGCCTTTGATGTGGGAGCAGCGCGTAGGGGATGTGCAGGCACCTCAGGCCGGTGCTGAGGGCTGCTGTGAGCGCGGGAAGCAGCTCCCCGAGCGCTGCCGCTCCCACTGGCTCTAAACCTTCCCCCCTCGGAGCAGAGCCCTTCCAAAGTTTGGGGGTGTTGGGGATTGGGGTACCAGCCTGGGCTGTGAAATGCAACATGACAAACAGCAATAGAGAGTTTGAAAAGCCCTTGCAGCAGCCGCTCGTGGACAAGACACGTGTTCCTCGTAGCTAAGGTGATTAATTTCTCATCCCTGTTGGGTTCCTCATCTTTAAAAAGTTGTGGCTGGCTGAGAGTAAAAGTTCAGGGTGCTCCCGGCTGCGGGACCTGCACTTCTCTTGGCCCACCTCACCCCTGCATCCTGCTTTTGATCCACACCATTCGCTGCAGCGCTGGGAGAAGGCAGGCACCCCGGTGTAAATTCAATCTCCATCCACTTAATATTTTTCCTAAATGTTCCCCTAGGTTTTGCAGCCTGGGAAACACCAGCCCTGTAATAAGACAGAGCTGGAGAAGGTCACCCACAGGCAACGCTTCAGGCTCCTCATCCCGAGCCACAAAAGTCACTGGGAGGGTTGGTATAAATCTCAGCGTGGCTCAGACAAACCCTCACGTGCCACGTGCATTTGTCACAAAAATGAGAGTTTTGCTCGCATCCCAGCGCAAGGAAAGCCAAGATGACACCCACGGGCACGTTCACAGGCAGGAGGCACATCTGCTGCCTGCGCGCACGTACTCTGGCAACCAAATAAAAAGGAGCGAGTGCCGCTACTGCAGGTCAGGAGCAAACCAGCCTGCGGCTTATGGAACCAATCAGCTAAATAACATGGCTTTAACTTCAGCGCATCCTGAGCAGCAAGCCACCGAGCCCGGCTCGTGAGAAGTGCCACCAGCACAAAAGGAAAGAAAATCACCACCAGTTTGTAGAGCCACCGTAAACTGAAACGGGAAAGAAAATCACCGAAGAAATGAATTGCATTGATCTCTTCAGCCCTTCCGAGAGGCAAACTTCAAACTGGTCCAGCTGGGGAGCCGAGGATTCAGCCCCGTTCTGACCTTTCCCCCGAACCAATCCAGCCATCCCTAACTGCTGCATGTCTCACATACTTGCATTTTTACACAACCCTCTCCTGTTACTTTTTACCTCGTCTGTTCCCCATGATTACAACCCATTTCCTCATTAGGCATTGCTCGCTGAAGCTCTGCAGGATACACTTCGAAAGAAATCTGTTTGGTTTAATAGAAGGGAGTTAAGATTTTGTTTTCTCCCATCATGATTTGTGGTGCCATATATTAACACTTGCCAGCAGGCAGGCTGGTAATACAGCTAATTGGACAGAGGGAGGAAGGCTTCCGTCATAGTTTCCTTAAAATAAAAAGTTGATTTTTCTAACAGAGTTTTAATTTTTCAACTAGTATTAAAAATAAAAAATTAAAAAAAAAAAAACAAACCAAGAGATACCTCTGCGAAACGTTTTGCTCAGTCAAACCTGCAATCTTTCATTCAAGCAATGCTTAACTCCACCTCAGCCTTCTGGTTATGTTGTTACATCTGACAGCTTTTTGCAACTTTGAGTGGCACCCACGCATTTTTCTGAATCGACGCAGAGAAGAAAACCCAGCGCGTGCCAGCGCGTCACTGCCAGCATTTCCAGAAGGAGTGGGATGGAGCGCGTTTTCTCTGAAACGGCACAGAACGCTGCTCTCCTTAACCGCGCTCGCTGGCCACGGCCCTTCAGCGATCCCGTTTACCCCGTGCAGGCGGAGCCGCACGCAGCCAGGCGCGGCGATGCTGCCCTAAACCATCCAGCTCGCTTCCAGCCCTCAGCTGGTACCAGCCCAGCATCTGCTGCAGCTGGCGTGTTGCAACCAGACCGATGTGAACGCAAGGTATTGCCTGCGGTAACAAGCTTATCTGACCCTCTTGGAATGAAATACAAATTACGACGGACTACTTCAATTTTTTTGAGACACTTAAACAGCTGGTGCCAGCAGGTGATGCTCTCCTATTGAATTTATCAAAGCCCCTGGATTACCTAACAGGAAGAAAAAGGTCTTAATTCTCAAACCAACCGCACAAGTTTTGGGAACAGAAATAGTGCAAACCTACTTGCTCGGCAAGTTAGGTCCAGCGAGCAAAAAGGGGAAGGGGGATAGGACAACACTGCACCCCGATACTAACCTCCATCCGCAACCCGGCCACGTGCATGCAAAAGGCTTTTCTCCCGTATGCCTCCTCAGGTGGGCTTTCAAATGGCTGCTTTTCGTGTACATCTTGGTACAACCAGGAAAAGAACATTTGTGCATTTTAATGAGTTCTGCTGCGGGGTTCTTTTGAAATTTCTGACCCATGATGATTCCCGTCTGACCCTGGATCATGCCTCCTGGCCCAATTGGCTTGGCAGCGATGGGGACGGGAGCAATGCGGACAAATTTAGAGGACAAGTTCAAATTGGAGGACTGAACTATCTGAGGCACAAGGGCAAATGTCTGTCCTTGGATGTTGACTAGGAGCTGTGCAATTTTAATGTTCTCTTGTGCTGGTCCTTGGGAACTGGGGCTCGTGTTGGACTCCTGTTTGATCTGTACAGGCTGAATTTGGAGCATAACCGGTATCCCATTCTCCAGGGACATTCCTCCATTTGAAGCTTGGCCACCTTCCGTTGAGCTGCTCAACTGTTCGTTTTTACTCTCTTTTAAACTAGCGCTGGGTAACATATGGTCTTTTTGCTGTAGCGAAGCAACAGAAACTTGGCTGCAAGCTCTCAAGTCCTTGGTCTCACATTTAGGTCTGTCTTTGAGCTCCAACTCCATGTTCTCCTCCAGAAATTCCTCAATTTCCTCAAGCGTGGGCTGAAATGGTCCTGAATCTTCCATATCCACGGCAAATTCAGGCAACCTGAAGTACTCCTCTTTCACTATCGGCTGAAGTCTCCTTTTGTCCCACCATGACGCGGCGGTGTTCCCCAAAGACGCCTGGGACAATAAGTAGTCTAAGATACTGTCCTGACTTTCTGCACTGGACGTGCTTCCGTAGCTGGAGCTGAGAACCTGGGAGTCAGGGCTGGAACAAGAACAAAAGCTGGACGAGTCGCTGTCATCTTCTGACAGGGGAGAGGGCAGCATTTGGTAGGACCTCACCCCGGCTGTCATGTCCCCAAAGTATCCAAGAGAAGACCTTGTAGATGAAAAGGATTCATCAGTAGGCAGCAAGTGATCCACCATTCCTGGGCGATCTCTTACGGATATCCCAACAGCATATACCAGGCGGCGAAAGTTCAGGTGAGAGCCTGAGTGTAGGAAAACAAAACAGCAACAGTCAGAAGTTGGTTTAATCATTTATCTCCATGAACTAAAGCTCGTAAAGCCCTCTAGCTCGCAGGAAAGTCCAAAGCATCCAGTCTCACTGAGTACACATGCTGCTACACGCTTTGATACGTCCGTACCACCCCCTAAGGACTGTCAGGGCCGAAGCGTTTTGCAGGATTGCACCACGTATTTGCAAAAGAATTCTTTCAGAAATCATTTCCCAACTGTGTGCGCTTTAGATTTACAGCTCCCTTCCAGAATATTACTGGCAAGAGAAAATAAATTATGGGCTTTCACTTAACAGCGAAACTTAGAGCCAAAGAAGGGAATGGGGAGAAAAAATAAGTGTTGAAATTTTTACCACCCAAAAAAAACAAATAAAAAAAGAAGTTTATTGCTGGTGGCCATAAAACGCAAATCCTTTCCTTATCTTGTAGCTTCCACCAACCTTATTTTTAACTTCCTCAGTTCCACAAATATAGGCTAATCAGCATAATGCAAGGATCAATCTGTCAGGAGCCAAAAATATTTACTGTGCTTCAGCATTTACTAGGCGGATTTTCCCCTCCAGATGTAATGAATCAGTGTGCCAACGTCATCATCACCTGCACTGCCCTTAATAAGGCTGGCACCGCGCTGAGCTAATTACCGTGTCCTGGCAAGCCAGCTGGTGCCTGGCTTCACCTCATCGCCACTCCGTGCTCCTCTCTCTCCGGCTACGGAGGGCGAGGTGGTCCGAACCTCGTGCCGGTTGCTAAACTGGGAGGGCTCGCACGGACCCCCAGCATCTCAATCTGCCGTGATCCACGGCAGGCAGCCGCGCTCCCACTTTCCCCCCCGTGTCGAGGCGGCGAGCGGGCAGCATCCCGCAAGCCCCTAACTCACGTGAGCCATAAACCCGCTGCAACCCCACGGAGGCACAAGGGCAAAATCCATCCTTCCCAGCGCAGCCCACCGCAATGCTCGCCGCCAGCGGCGACCGTCCTGCGCTTTCCCAGTTAAGCCAAGCAAGCTTCCTAGAAAGGTTTCTGGGGAGGGGAAGGCAGGAGAGGCATCTGCGTATTTGGTTTTTTCCACCCCCAGAGGAAAAAAAATAAATTGCTTACGGACGGAGACTATGCCTCTTAGAGAGCAAACGCAGAGACCTCCGGACAGAGCAAACGCTGGCCCGCAACCGTTCGCTCAAGGTGACTGATTGAAAACAGAGCTGTATATGTGCATAATAAAACAACTCTTTCTGTGGAAGGTATGTGGACTGCAGAGATAGAAGTCATTTGATCAGCCTATGAGGTTTTGTGTGTGTGTGAATTAGGAGGCATGTGACCCGGCGTGAAGGAAATGCCAGTCAATCTTGTTACACGCTGTCATTTTCCACAGGCTCTGCCGCTGCGCTTTGGACGCTTTGCCATGAATAGTCAATAGCTCCCAGTTTTGTGCAGGGAAGGGGACGGTGGTTACTGCTATTGCAGCGCATCCTTGCTGCCTGATCTCCAAAATTTGCCTTGTCTTTGCCTTCCCTGGAGAAGAATCAAAAGGCGCCTATGTGCTCAGTGCCGCAGCGAACGCAGAGCGAGGGATTTTACACAACACCCTTAAAGAGCTCCATCCCATCGGCGGCATCTATTAATATTTCACAGGAAACGGGGGAGAAAAACCCATATTTCTTAAAGCTACAGCTTCCTCCTTCGTACGCAGAGGGAGGAAGCAGGGGCAGGTTGAAAGACGGACTTAAAAGTAAGATTGCACATTTTCCTGGTATGCGTGGCCTGTCAGTCAGCTATGCCTCTGACCCGATAATGAAATACCCACATGTGCCGAACACGAGGAAGTTCAAGCCGAGGTTAGTGGCTCTGTTTTGTGACCTTAGCCTATAATCATTTCTTATAGTAAAAGTGAAGAGTCAGAGGAGCCGAACTATTTCTAACACGCAGGACTTTTTTTTTTTAAATCTCTGCGTTGATGGAAAGTTCCTCCAGAAGTTCCAGAGCTGAGCTATTCCCAGTTTTGAAACAGAAAACACAATCTGCTTCTGAGAGGTTTTTATTCCAGTAAGAATTCACCCCAGCAGCTTGGGTCTGTCTTGCACCAAAAACCGGTGACGGCCTTGTGAAACGCGGGGCAGAAAGGAGGACTTGCCCTCAGACGGTTTCCGATCCCCCCTCCGATGTCTGCCCTGCTCCGGCTTGAACTTCTGAAGAATGGTGCTGCGAGCGAAATCTGGACTGCAACGTAGGTTGCTTTTTTTTCCTAAGAAAAGCTGGCATGCTCTGCGCGTGCAGGGCAAGAGCCTGCCCCAAAAGCAGCTGGAAAAGTTCTTTTTAAAAAAAAAAATTCAAGTTTTCTTTAAATGCCTGTGAGAACTAGGAAGCCACATAGCGAAATATCCTTGTATGTCACCGGGAATAGACCTAAACCCTAATTTGAATGAGGGCTGAAAACAGGGGGGAAAAACCCAACAAACTCCTAGCAACACTGCGAGCAACGTCCCTCAGCAGAAAGCAGCCAGCAGGCTTATTTCCCCGGCTCTTGCCAAGGAGCCATGTCACTGGCTGTAACCAGAGTAATTTTAAGAAGAGAGGGGACTGTCAGAGGCAGGACAGACCCAGGCACATTAGGGGCCAGATCTGCTTTCTGTGCACTCTCGAAACTTGCAGAGCAGCCAAGAAGATTTTGGGGAATGCCTGGAATGCAGGATCGGGCCCGGGCTATATTTTATCCTAAAGGCCAGCCTAACAACCAAAAGGCTTTCATCCCTGCTTTGCCTGAAGACACAGCCAAAACCAGAACACATTAACAGACAAAAAAAGGCAGGGCTACACAAGCTATGAAAACTAATGATGCTGTTTACATAAAGCAAGTTCATCTCCAGGAGCCCTGAAAACACGTTAGAAATGTAAGCGCCTGTGGAGGGACCGGGGTGCCTGAGCCACGGAAACCAGCCGCTTTGGAGAGAAATACAGCAGCTGTTGAACAGCGCACGGCAGCACGGCGGGCTCCAACTTTTAAGAGTTCCCTGGGTTGTTATGATGTCCTTTCTGCCAGAAACATGTTGTTCTGTTTAAAACCTGTCCATCTCATCGCCAAAAAAAAAATGACAACCAAAAAAACCCCCCAAAAACCCAGAGAAGGCATACTCTGACTCAGAGTAACATGAAAATGTCAGGTCCTGGGAACTCGCTGAAACGGGGACATATTTCCCAGCCTGTCATTTCTGGATGGTCACTCCGGGCTCAGATACGCTGCCCGTCATTTCCTACGTATGCTGCCACAGCTTTTTCTAGTTTAGGACTAATCTCTTCAGGGTTTTCTCTTGTTCCCTAGAAGATTTTAAATCTGTTCAGGCTGACTCCTGCTCCACAGACAGAGCCATAAACCAGTGAACCAGGCCCAGTGTTTCTAAGAAATTAAAATAGAAATGCACCGGGGGGGGGGGGGGGGGTTAAAAAAAAAAAAAAAGAAGAAGAAAAAAGAAAAGAAGGCAGGAGGAAACCCATTTGCTCTTCTGCAAGGTGGCTGCGCTGCTCCGCGGACACGGGGGGGGAATGGGGGGGGCATTTAGGGTCTCCCCGTTTGTGTTTTTTTCCCCCCAACCCCACCGCCTCTGGGAAACTGCAGAAACGTTCCCAAAGCCTTATTTTCTGGAAACTACCCCCCCCTTTCCAGCCCCAAACTTTGGCTTCCAGAAGAGTAAACACTTTATCTGCAGCGGGCGCTGGCGGCAGCCCCCCCCCCAGGGCCGGGAACGCGGCGGGGGGACACGGGACAATTCCCACCCCAGCACAAGCACAGCCAGGTTGCCACGGCTGCAAAGCATTTGCTTGTTGTTGTTTGGGGGATTTTTATTATTTTTCGTGCTTTCCTGCTCCCTCCATCCCTTTTCAGGAGGCTTTGGGCCCCCCCCCGGCGTGGTCCCCTGGCCACGATGACCGGGAGTAGCCCCCCGGCTTGGCACGGCACGGCTCCAGCCTGCAAACAGCCCCCAGCCCCGGCCGCAGCCCGGCACGGGGGATTTAAACCTTCCACCCCCGCCGGGACCGGGCAGCAGCGGCGCAAACACCGCCGGTCCCCGCGTCCCCCCCTCGGCCCCGGCCGCTGCGGCAGCGGGGCGCAGGCGGGACGCGCACCCGCGCAAACCTCCGCGCCCCTCGCACGCCCTTACCTGAACTCCTCTGCAAGCCGGGGAGGGGGGGGGGAGAAAACGCCAAGAATGCAAAACCAACGATGCAAAATTAAATTTAAAAAAAAAAAAAACAACAAAAACAAACCACAAAAACAAGAGCAAAAAGCAAAAATGATAATAACAAAAAGGACCAAAACGCAGGAGACCCCAGGAGAAGCAGAAGGAGCCCCGGCGGCGAGCAGGGGAGCGCGGCGCGGCGGAGGGCGGGCGCAGCTCCCCCGGGAGGCGGCAGGGCGGCTCGGAGCGCGGCCCCGCTCCCGTAGTACTATATCCCCTCCCCGGACGGGCGCCCGGCGGCGGCGGGGGAGGCCGGGGAGAGGCTCGACCGCGTCCGCCGCCCCCATTGGCCCCGCCGCGGCGGGGGCCGGGCCGCCGCCGGCCTCAATGGGAGCCGCGGCACCGCCCGGCCCGGCCCGGCCCCCGGGGCGGCGCTGGGGAGGGCCCGCAGATGGGCGAGCCCCCGCGGGGGGCTGCAGGAGCCTGGCCCGGGGCAAACGGCTGGGGGTGTGCAGAGCCCCCGGGGGTGTGCAAGCCCCTGGGAGTGTGCAGCCCCCTGGGGGTGTGCAAGCCCCCGGGGGTGTGCAAGCCCCTGGGGGTGTGCAAGGCTCCTGGGTGCGTGCAAGGCCCTGGGGATGTGCAGACCCCTAGGGGTGTGCAAGGCCCTGGGGGTGTGCAGGGCTCCTGGGTGCGTGCAAGGCCCTGGGGGTGTGCAGGGCTCCTGGGGGTGTGCAGGGCCCTGGGGGGTGTGCAGGGCCCCTGGGGGTGTGCAAGGCCCCTAGGGGTGTGCAGACCCCTAGGGGTGTGCAGGGCCCTGGGGATGTGCAGACCCCTAGAGGTGTGCAAGGTCCTGGGGGTGTGCAGGGCTCCTGGGTGCGTGCAAGGCCCTGGGGGTGTGCAGAACCCCTGGGGGTGTGCAGGGCTCCTGGGGGTGTGCAAGGCCCTAGAGGTGTGCAAGGCAAGGGCCTGGGCACATACAGGCTCCCGGAGGGATGCAGGTCCCCGGGGATCAGCAGGTCCCCCGGAGGGATGCAAATCCCATGCCCTGGCTCTGCCCCATGGCCTCACGCCTGCCCCTTTCCTGCCCGCCTGCTGGAGCCCGGCGGGGTGATTGCCAGCATGCTGGGAAGTACTGGCTTCAGGGGTACCCCCCAGTGTTGTTACAGTCATTACTATTTTTTTATATAAACACATACCTTATTTTTATAGATATATTTTTATATGTATATATACACACACTATATATATATACACACACTATAGTTACCCGATGTTCGGCGTGCATCAGGATCCGTCTAACTCCTGCAGAGGTGAAGCCCAGCCGAGGAAGCATGCAGGGGTGCCAGCTGCAGCAGCAGGGAGGTTTTTCTGCTCAAGTCAGTGGTTTTTCAAATTCAGTTTTTCATTTTTCAGACCCTTGGCAAGGCGCAGTCCGGGATAGCAGGTTGCAGTCTTGTGACAACAGGTCTGTGCACCTTTTTGAGGGCTACACGGGACAGAGCACCATCCCTACTCTCCCACTGAGGGAGTGTGGGCCTCAGGGCTGCAAATCACTGTCCTGCAGGAAAAATTAAGTATTGTCCTCATTTGATGATTTTATGGGGGGAAACTGAGGCACAGAGGGTCAAACCAAACCTCTGTGGCAGAACCAAGGCGCGGTTTCTTCTCTTTTCAACTCCAGCCCAGGGCGTTAAACTGGCAAAAATATCCTCCGCCCGCATTGCCCCAGAATCGCCAGTAACCCGTTTTGCCGTTTGGCAAACATAAACCAGTCTCTTCCCAAGCAGACGTGCGGCCCTGACAAGGCACGGCAGCGCGGGGGTGGCCCCACAGGCGCCGCCTCACCCCGGTGGGCATCGCCAAGGGACCCGGGGTGCCCAGGGCTCTGCTCTCACCCACAGACCTCGCTCTTCCTCCCCGCCTTGTCTCAATGAATAATGCATTAATACACACTCATCAAATTCCTCGATACTATATTTATACAGAAACATCAGGGCCAAATTCTGCATTAGTGTAACTTCACCGATGTAAAAAGCATTAAAAACGCTGGCCTTAAATATTTTTACCCAAAATAGATTTTTGGCAAACCTTGCTTTACTCTTTTCTCTCGATTAAAAACCCTGTCCCCTGAGTAGGTGAAGTTTAGCTTGATGCAATGCGAAGGGCAGGAGATTTAGATACAGCTAAAATCCCAAGCCCTCAAGACTGGGCTTAAATGGAATTTGAATTGATGGCTGTACAGATATGAAATTCCATGATGATTTTTATTGCCATGAAAACAACCCAAAATTACAATCTTAATTTTATCATTTTTATAACCTACATATGCATTGGAACACACTAGAGGTTTTTCTAAGTTTTGTTTTTCCATGTGCAAAAGACAATTTCTTCATTTTTTAGTTATAGTAGTTCCTGACTTTAAATTGCTGGAGAGGCAGCGGAATCCCGTATTTACCTTACATGGAAATAAACCGGTGTGTCCCCCAGTTCTGCTTCTCACGTTTCATCCATTTTACTTGGCCCACAACCTTTCTGCTTCCCTAGAAGTGCCGCTCAAGGCTGGGTGCGTTGCCCATCACCCAGCCACAGGCCCGCGCCGTTAGCTGGTGCCGAAGCTAGCGATACGAAGATGTGAGGTTTTCAGTGGGCTCAAACAGGCCCAAACGGGTGCTGCTGCCGGAGGAGATGCCCAGCCACCTTCCCCCGTGCCGGCGCCAGCCCTTGCGCGGCGGCGCACTGCGATGGAGGCGGGATCCGATGCTTTTTCACACTGAAGAACCCCACAGAGCATCTTACCCATTCAATATAAAGCAACAGTGATCACTGGGAGGTGAAATGCAATGGAAATAATCTCGCAAGTGTAACTAAGGCTTCTGTATTTCTCCCTGAGATTTCCCTGGAAAAAAAATATGAAAATTGCAGGCAGGCAGCATGCAGCGCTTGGGACGTGAGCCCAGAGCTCCGGGATGCGCCCCTGACCTGAGCTTGTCCGTGCACTAAGTGACAAGTTCTGGATGCACCAAACTTTTTGCGTATGCCCAGATCCCCTTTGCTGCGCACGTAGGATCAGCTGCGCTGGGGAACTTCAGCAAAGCCCTGTGCCTGTGGTCAGTGACTGCGCCTTAGGCGTTTCTGGGTGTCCGGCACCCTTGTAGAAATTACTGCCCTGACCAGGCTATGAGGACACCTTGGACAAATATCCAAAGTCCTCTTTTTCTGCCCAGGCAAAATTTCTAGACAGAGACAAAGGACACGTTAAAACCAAACAAACGGGATATATCATAGCACAAGTTCTGATATTTCGCTGTAGCGTAAAGAATTTCACTTCTGCACCAACCCGTCATCGTACAACAGGGAATAATGAGAAAACGTGTAAACGTCACTGGCGCTTGGAGCTCGGGTCTGGGGTCATCCTTGGTGAAACATCTCCACAGGTTCATCCTCTACAGCACCTTTTCTGAGCAGAGATTTTGTCTGCGAAATTTTCTTTCCCGGGATGATCACCCATGAGTCTGCTGGAAGAGTCTCCAACCACAGTCCTGGGTTTGAGGTCCGCAGGAGCACTTTGGGGCTTAAACCCCAACCTGAGAATTACAAGCTCCAGCGGCAGGTGCCAGCTGCTGGGCTGACCCAGCCACTGCTCCGTCCCTCGGGGATACCTGAATGCACTCCTCAAGCTGTCAGCTGATTTACTGATTAATTCTTCCGAGCCCCATGATAGTGAAAGCAAAGCAACACACATCTAAGTTTTGCTCAAGGTTTTGGAAACACTACGAGCCTTTCTTAACAGGAGGAGAAATGCACAGATCTAGACAAATATAATGACTTCTGATCACTTTTGGCTGCCAACTTTTCGTTGACTGTTGGGCTGGGACAGGCTTTTGGGGCTGAGTTTTTGTGCAGTGGTGACCGATGTCTCACATCAGCATCCTTCATTTGGTGCTGCAGCAAAACTGAGCCCCCGCTCCCTGCTATAAAATACATTCGCCCTTTCCCCTGCCCCATCCTTTTTGTGCATCGCTGAGATTTCCGTCCCTCTGTTCATCTTTTCACCAACTCCCTTTAAAATCTATCATTGCCTCTGTCCCTTGGTCCTCCTTGGGGATTTTCCATTCTCTCTTTTGCCGCCTTTCGGGAGAGAACTTCAGTCAAACTGGTTCCTACAGCCCCATCAAACACTGGGGCTAACGTAACGTTAAGGTCCTTTTCATTGGCTTTCATCCGATGGCTGTGTGTTAAAGATCCAGTCAGGAAAAGCAAATAAACCTCGGCATTCAAGCCTTTTAAAATTTTCCTCGAGATAATAATAGCGCTGCATTATAAAGTTAAAAAGAAACCGTCGGCTGAAGTTGTTCCCGAGTTGTTCTGCCACGTAGCACAGACCCGCTAAAGGCGGGAAAGGCAGCAAAAGGCTCGGCCGCTCCGAGCAGTTTACACCGAAGGGTTATTTGGCTCTGCCCACACTTTGCCTTTCCATACGTGGCTGCACAGAGGCCGATTTTTCCTGCCTCAGGTTTTCCCATCTTCTGTACGTTGTCTGCGCAGCTCTCTGTTACAAATGACTTCTCGGTTTTGAGGGGACTGGAAGGGAAAGGGTTTGAACTTCACGGATGGGCAAAAAGAGGGGTTGCGCTGCACAGGGTAAGCGCTTTGCTGTCTTTAGAGCTCACCTGTGCTATTTCTGCCCCAGCCCCTGCTATTCCCCATTTACTGCAGCAGCAAACTCTTAGCAATCCGATGAGCCAACGCCACTTGGCAAAACAAGGGTTAGTCAGGCTGAATTGATTACTTGCACATTTCCATGTCATTTACGAATCAAGGCTGCTCTTTTCCAATGAGAGAAGCAAAATAGTCAAGGCAAAGAAAAAATTAAAAGGAAGTTCAAATTCTATTTTGGGATTTTTTTTTGTTTTAATTAGCCTCCTGCAGACGGATCCCTTCCGTGTGTCACAAAGCCGATGGCCGTGGCCGGCCGAGCTCCGCTGGCCTGCAGCTTTCAGCACCAGAACAGTTACACGGACACAGAGGGAACAAAAAAGCCTGTCAGACTCCCCAGTAATGTTATGATCACTTTAACTCAGCAGTCCTTGACACTTGCAGATAAGGACTGCAAGTTCTCTCGGTACTACAGAAATATTGACACAACGAATATGTTTATCCCTGGCTGGGGTTCTGCAGGACAAGGTGGAAACGGCAACAGCAATCTCAGGACTTAATTTCTTTGGCCTTGCAAGGGCATCTGTGCTGCAGAGCCAACCGTTGATTGATTTTTTTTTTTCTTTCCTTCACTAGTTTGGACACTATGTTGTCTTTTCAAGTTGGAGTCATAGGTCTAAGGGGAGATAAAATGGAAGGAACTCATTTTAGGATTTTTTTTTGTTTTGTTAATGCCCTTTCGATTATTAAAGACAGCGAGGAGCTGGGGACAGTTTCTGATTTTCTCCCAAACTTTCTGTTCATTAAGATACTGAGAAAGAAAATGTCAGCTGAGATTCTGGCTGCTGTTTCTCCAGGCCATCTTTAACCAGGTCCAGTTCCAAACTTGGGTTGCCATGCACAACCCCTGCATTTTAATCTATTGGCAAAAGCACCCACGAGCAGAGCTGCACCTGCTGATATTATGAACGTCCGAGGGAATGAGACCACCTTCTGGAGGGAGATGGGTGTGCTGAGTGTGGGACAGACAAGTTGTCCCATCACTGCCTCCCCTGGCTTGATGGTGAGGTGAAGCAGAAGAGCTGGGGCTCAGATGTTTAAACCCTGGTCTCGAAGATGTACTGGAGCTGATGCCTTCAACGTGACACATGAGGCTCATCTGAGAGGTTCAAGAGCAAGAGGAGGAGCCTGGTGCAAGCTATCCCTCCTGAAGATGACTCAGGGACAGGCAGGTCTGTAAATGTGGCAAAACCCACTGACTCACTTCGAGGAGATTCAGCACCTACCTCTGCTCATCCAAGTTTAGGAAAGCAAAATAGACTGGAAGACGTACAGGAGGATCAGGGACATGACGAAGGTTGGCCCCAGTTCAGGAGTGGACCTGCAATAAACTGTATTCCCCTGCCCTCTCCTGGAAGGAATATGCCAGAGCTGGGTGTATTTGCGCAGGATCCTTGTGCTGAGCACTCCAGGGAAGTGGCTCAAGGTGGTGAGAGGAGATGGCGATTTTGAAGACAATGTTTACAGGAGTGAATAACTATGACCATGTTGTGTCCATCGTGTGTTGCCAACACCGAGTCTGCCAGAAACTGGCACACCTCTCAAGAGAATTTGAATGTTTTCAAGGAAGAGCTGCCTGCCCGTCTGGCCGTTTGCATTGAATTCGGAAACGGAGATGATGACCCAACTGATGGAATCCAGAGCCTCTCGCTCACCTGAAATACTAAACACCGAGCCTACATGAAAACACAGGCAACCTTCGCTCAGGTCACAGCGGAGCATTGCCAGGTCAGAAATGCAACACCGCGGCACCGACAGACAGTGCTCCTGGGGGTACTGGTGCAGAACGGGCAAGTGGGACCCCATCACTTGGCCAATGATATGGTGAGAGCCCAGCAGTGAGGCTGACTCAATCTCTTTGGAGGTTATAGAGTAAAGACAGCACCAAAGTACAAAGTCCTCAAAACTGGGAAGATCCAGGTCTGGGGGTCTGGTCCTGAACCTTCAGCTGTGATGTTGCTGTTAACCCTCCAGGCACAGAGTTCAGTGAATGTGACCCATTTACACAGATCCATACCTGAATACATTAGATGTTTTTGTGAAGCTTTCTTCTCCTCCAGAGTCAGGCGAATTACATTCTTCTTTTTTCTAACCACCAAACATCCAAAGCAATACCAGTCCTGTCCTACAAAGAGGACTGATAGCAAATTGCTGCTGTTGAGGTCATGATGGGAGCAATGAATGACAAAAGCTGAGTGCAGAAACTCTACAAATAAGTCTATAGTTCAATAGTTACAGCACAGGACTATGAATCAGGAGCTCTGGAAGGGCAGGACCAACCACATGTGCACTATATAACCTCAAAAGTGTCTCCCATGCTTTGAGTTTTCTTTGCAGTTGTATTTCATCAAGTCTTTGTAAACCCAGCAATGAGGTATGCCAAGATGATCCAACATGTTGGGTGGGTGAATCACCTCCTTGCAGCTGGGGCACTGCTCAGCACAGAGGAAAATGGGACCATGCTTTGTAGACAGACCATGAGGAAATACTCATGTTGGGACCGGGGGAAGGGGAACATTATCTTTTAAACCTTGGCTAATTGCTCTGTCTTCATGATGGGTGAGCCACTGAAGACTACAACAGACTCTACATAGTATCTCGACCAGCTCCGCAAGTGGTTTCTTTCCTTGCTCCACCGAAGTGTAAGTCCTGTTTCCTGGCTTTGCAGTATGTTCGGCGCATTTCTTTACCCTCCACTTCACCCTCTTATCAAAGAGATGAACTTCAGTAAAGCAGTTTCAGCTGCCTTAAAAAGAGAGAAGGTTCCCGTTTCCTGCTTCAGTACAGGGGTTAAGAACAACGTTTCTGTTCATCACAGAAATAAACGTTAAATGGAAGTTGAGTTATATCCCTCCTGTGACTAATGTTCTAGCTTGTTTTCTAAAGTTAATTCTTCATACACTTTTTTTCCCTCTTGTTCTGTCTTACATTTATCCAGACTCCCATGTTCCTGAGGGACTAATTACCCACTCAGCAGTTACTCTGAAGTCCAGTTGTAATAGTTGGCAAACCTCTCTTCTTCCATGCAAGCTTTCAAAATAATTCCTCAATTTATTTCAAATAGCACCACTCTCTGGAGCTTCTTCCCAATTCGCGTTGCCCTGGACTGAGATTTATTTCGCTGCTGTTGAGAGATGACTGCTTTGCTTGTCTCAGGGCAGATATTCTCAGCTGAATTATTAAAAACAAATAAACAAACAAAAAACCCCAAACCAAATGGATTGCTCATTTTAAAAATGATCCATTGTGATGTCATCTTCTATTTTCCTCATCGAATGAATCCTTAGTAGCAATGTAAGCAATGAAGAAAACACTGATTCAGGCCTGGATTAGTCTTCCTCAAAACACAGACGTGATCATAGCAAGTGTTTTCATTCACACCAACCTTGGCCTTGTCAAAAAGTTTGGGGGAAATTTAGTCATACATTCTGTGATCTTTCTTATTCTGGAGGTGTTTGGGAGCAAAATATTCACCCCTACCGGCGTCACAAGAAATAACGGAGAGCTAAAGTCAGATTACTGGCATATATTTTTTCCCATAAACACTGCTTGAGAGGAAACCACATCCTTTCCCAATTCTGCTACTATTTAGTTGTCTATACGGCTGGAGGGAATGCACCTCATCTCCTTGCTCTTCGGTTTCTCCACTTGTTCCCTGAGGCTAATAATCTTCACACTGGACAATGCTGAACAAACTGATGTTCATAAAATGCACTTAGATTGGTGAAGAGTATATAGAAAAAAGACGACGACAAAGCCTTTTTTTCAGGATGCCTGAATTGTGCCAGTGGCACAGGGAACCTAGCAGTTCCAATGAGAAGAATCTGTAATCACTGAATGGGAGACAACATCACATCTTATTTAATAATTTCACTCTTCCATAACCTCTACTTAATGGCATGTTAATTCATTTTTTCCTAGAGAAAAGACAGCTCTAAACCTCTGCACATCACCCAGTATTTGACCAAGTGGACTTGGGATCTGTCTGCTGCAGAGGCACGGCGCAGCAGCCGCCCTCGGCTCTAAAGCTGATTTACCCCAATGCTTGGGCAACATTTAGATCTAGACTTTGGGGTTTTTTTCCCCCTTAAGCTTGCATTTAATTGTGATCATCCTGTGAGCTAATGCAGGCAGTGGGGCTTCTCTAGATAGCACTATGGCTCCTGTCAATCAACAGGTATCAACTCTCTTACTGCAGTTAAGCACTGATCATGCAAACTTGTCAGGGTTAGCCGAAGTTACTATTGTAATTTTCTTTGGAATTCCTGTCTAAATATCACATCCCCTAACATAAACACTGGCTAATTTCTGCCCTGCAAAGAGCAAAGTATTGTAGTACCAGCTCTTCTTCTCACAGCCTCACTGGGGCGACCGGTCAAGAAAACTAATTTTGCTTTTATGCCCAGAAATAAGACAGTTATTGCTATCAGAGAAGACAGGAAGGATGCTGGTTCTGGGATGTCAAATTTTTCACTTTTAGCATGCTAAATCAATTATAATCACAAGCGTAAATTATTTGCTGGTGGGACCCACAGCAACACCAGTACTAGTCAGGAGTTTCACTGGTGCACTCAGCAGAGGCTAAAGAAATCAACCGCGGACTCTGGGTCTTTATCAAAATTGATCCTGTAATTAAATACTTACTTTCAAGACTCATCTCAGTCCTATTTCCAGCTCAAAATTACAAATTTTTTACAAATACCTTACTTCTGCTCCTACATGTTAAATACCAGTATCACTCTGCTTTTGAAACCTAGCAAGTTCTGGTTCTTTTTTTTTTTAATACAGTTTTATACATCTTATAGTTTTTTCACTTCATGAGCTATCATAAACACTCCTGCTAACATTTCAGCTCGTCTTTTTGCTGCTTGCCCGTTTCCCACTGTTACTTTCCCCAGGGCACTCGCCCCGAGCGGCAGCGCCCAGGGAGCAGCTACCACCAACCAGCACCGAGCTGCCTAAAGGAGAGGACGCTGTGCACCGCCACAGGCACGCTGGAACTCCTCCTGCTGGACTTACAACTTGGAAAATCCCAGTATTTCCAAAATCAAAACTTGGGAGCTGTTCTTAATCTGTCAGCACCGTTTTAAGAAGAACCTAAGAACTGCCTGGGCATTCATATAAAAATTGAAACCGTCAAACACTCCTTCCTTCCCCCTGACCTATGTGCAGAGCTGTCAAAACGGACCGCAGCTTGGGCCAGCGCACAGCCGACCGAATCAGAAACATCATTTCACCCATCTAGGGCTGGAATCGGCCCGCTTCAAACCGGGTCTGGCAGATGCGAAATGTCAGCAGCCGCCTTACCAGCGGGTAGGTCCGGTGAAGGGCCGGCAAGGCGCAGGCAATGCTTGCGACGATGCCAAGGGGTCACAGTGAATCGCGTCCTGCAGAGCAGCACAAGGGTGTTTCACAACCCTCCTGCCCTGCCGTAGCCTCTGCGGAGCGCGGCAGGCTGGGTGCCGCGGGGAAGTCAGGCTGCGCTGCCCCAAGGACGTGCCCGTCTCTTCCTTCCCTGCAGCACCGGGAAACCTTCCCTGTTGCAAACCGTCAGGTGTAGCAGTGGATCTGCCACCCTTATTTCACCAGGGCTGGTTGGGTGCAAGCTGAGGCTGCTGCTTTAACGGTCGCTGTTGCCTTCAGCAGACCTCCGCAGCAAGCCTTCAAAATAGCTGCTTATAGATAACGTACTCCCGTTCTCCTAACCCTCTCTCTCCTGCCACGGAGATGAGCACCAAACCACAGCCGGTGATTTACTGGCACGCTCTGTCATGCTGCCTGCTGCAGCTCTGTGATAAATGGCATTTGCTTGTGCCAGCCTGAGTCCCAAGCACGGGAACGGCTGCGAGTCTGCTGGAGTTTTATCATCTGCTCACAGGTTCAACATCAGAGGATGCTCCTTTTAAAAGCAGATTCCATTTGCTTTCAGTCAGAGATTTCTGGAGCAGCAGGAATTTGCAGGGAAGAGCCAGGCGTGCAAGCAGATCTCCACCGCGCAAAGCAACGCGGGCCACCTGTGCTGCCATTTGGTAACCTATTAATTGCGCTGCGCGGGGCGAACCGGCAGCAGCCGCGTGGCTTCAAGCGCAGCTGCAGCCGCTGCAGCGGCACGTCGCCAGGCCGGGCTCTGCCAGCGCCGGGAAGAGGTACAATATTGCAACCTTTGACGTCATTCCAGCGGGATCAAGCTCAGACGTCTGTCCCGATCACAGATTGCGCACGGCCCCCCCGGAGAACAGACGTGTTGTGCAATGCCGAAACAGACTTTGCTGAGGAATCGGACGCAGCCATGCCTCGCAGCAAATTGGCTCAGCACCGCCAGGATCAGGCCTTCAGTGTGTAGAAACGGCAAGAGTTTGGCAATGAAATCGGTGCAAGTCTGCTCAAAAAGCTGTTTAATAACTCGCTTTCAGGCGAAAACATTTTAAAATAGAGAGGACATCACTGTGCAGCAGCAAGATGATGGACAGAAGACCTGTTTGCCCTCACAAGCGGGGCTGTTTGCATGGGGTGGAGGAGAGGGTTTGAACAAGCCTTGGATTTTTTCATTTTGTTTGGGCACTGCGTAGTACAAATGGGCTTGGGCACAAGAAATTAAGGCTACAAAAATCCCAGGGACCCATCGGTCAGCATGAGTGCATGGAGATGTTTAGGTCTTCTCTGGGGTAAGAGAATCATGGAAGGTTCATGGGGAAGCCACGTGGGATGATGGTTTTGGGGGTGATGGGAGGGAGAGAAATGAGAGCATATGATGCAAAAAGGCTCTGAGGCAGCCAAAGGAGCTGGACACAGGCAGGAACAGGGAAAGTCCCGAGGGCATCCCGGCAGCTCTGCTGGCTGCTTGGGGCAAATGGTTCAACGCTGGACTCAAGCATGGGATGTCACCTCCAAGGAGAACGCCGAGGGCTAACATTTCTGTCGAGCCAAGAGAAAATGAGCAATGGAGGGGCCACTGGGCTCAAAGATGGACCAAAGAATTGAGAGAGATGGAAGCTTTGCGGAAAGGGAATGAGAGTCTGCAAAAGGTTTCCCAGCAAGGGCTGGGCTGAGCTGCCGGTGGAGCTGCAGTCTGCTGGGGCAGAGCCAGACCGCGTCCAGGCATCCCAGGTGAGGCTTTTCTGGAAATGGGGATGGGAAGGTGGCCCAGTCATCAGAGCCCAATGGGTGAGACAAGTCATCATAAAAATACAAGCCAGCAGGAAAGCTTCAGTGACCCAGAACAAGAGGTGCAGAATGGAATAAAAATGCTGAAAAATCACCTTGAGCAGAGGTTCCCGAGCCACACTGGAAGACAGCCTCCGCGTGGGACAGGGCCAGCCCGAGGACTTGGCACTTCTTGCCTCTCTTCGCAGCCCACTGGGATCCAGACAGGAGACAAAAAGTTTTGTCAGCTCAATTATTGCAGCCTCCTCCTCCCTCATCCCCACTTTTGAGAGGAAAACATGCCAGGAGCCTTCTTTGGCTGCCTTCAAGTCCACATGCCTGCTAAGGAGGCACACGGCTGCTTCAAGGGGCTGTCTTGAGCAGCCGTACGTTAATGGAGCTGCAGGATTTATCCTCTGAAAAGACATCAAGCTGTGACCCAGGATGAGCACAGCACAAAGTCCCGGGTCTAACACGGTGTACGGGGAGTGGAAGGTAAATCAGGCAAACTGCTGGAGGTTTCACTGGCTTTATCCCAAGGCGATGCTATATATTCAAACAGGGAAACTTAGAACAACTTAAGAGACCTTCAGTTATGAACTGGGCTCTGTTCCATCTGCTGTAACAAGACATAGCCATATTGTAGAGGTAAAGCTCCTTGCTTCACCATTTAGCAGTGCCAAAGGCAGAAGATGGTTTACAAGATGTTAGAAAAAGTATCAAGAAAATAAATAAGAGTCTTTAACTAGTCCTTGAGAATGGTTTAGCCGTAGGCCAGGCTCAGAAAGCACTGAAAAGTCTACAGGAAACTAAATATGAGGATAACAGAAATCCAAACACTCTTATTTTACAAGACCCTTTCCCAAAGCCACCACCAATCTGAAGAGCCTTAACAAGCTCCATTAGATTTTATCTAGAAAGCTTAAATAGCAGGAACTGGCAAAAGGGGCTGGATCTGAAGGACAGGCACCAGATTGCTTTCCCTGCAGGGTACTGTCTAGGGAAATTGGGAGCAGTACATTTTTGTCCGTATAACACCCACGTGTGGCAGGCCATTGGAGAGGGTACAGCACGGCAAGTGTTTTCAGCCGCTTTTCCATACCCAGATGGTGTCCTGCTGCTATATCAAAAAGGTTCACAGTAAGACAGAGGCTGCCAATCTGAGCTCAAACTAAAGCCGTTCCAAAAAGAGGTAATTTACCTTGGACACGCTGTTGCTGACAGGGGGAAAAGCCACGAGCAGGCAGCGAGCAGAGTCCCCGCGGAGCCAGCCAGAGCTGCAGGCGCTGGGGCGGCTGCTCCTCCGACACCAGGCTGACCAGTGGCTTTGCCAATATTGCACAACCCCTGGGGAGATGGGGTGGGAAGGGAAACCATTGCAGTGGGCACCTGAATGCAACCGAGCCTTTCAGCAGCAGAAATGGCTCTCGTCCCTATGCCTGACTCAGCCTCCCAGTGTTGCGAAATCCCTGCTCGTATCATATGCAGGTGGTAGGGTTTCTAATTTAGAAGCTGCGTTGGAACAAGAACAGGGAAGGCATTCAAGGGTGATGGCTTAACCTGGCACACGTCTGCATTCAGCAGAGTGAGATTGCTGCCATGCCCGAAAGAAACTCCCATCAGAGGCTCTGAGCACCGCTGCCCCCGTTTTCCGCAGGGAAAAGTGTGGGGTCGGGACACACCTTACATCTCCGGGCCGTACAAGCAGAGTTAGCAACCACAAAGAACAACTCGAGAAGCAATCATAAAGCCTGCCCCCAGCCCAAATGGAGCAACGCTGGTGCTCGTTCCAGACAGCTTAGCTGCAAACACCGCTCTCGGTGGACCGCAAGGGAGCGGCTGCCCCAGGGGATTTCCATAGCCAAGACGGGGTCTGCCCTGCAGAGGTGGGGATGGGCTGCGGGGATGCAGGCTGCAGAGGCTGCGGTAGGAGTTCATCTCCTGTTGGAAGAAAATGGGCAGAGTCTGAACCAGAACCTGGCTGAGAGGGAAAACAGGGCAGGCGGCAGACCACCATGGAGCCTTGGAGGGCAGTGAAACTGGGGTGGGTGCTGACAAGGGGAGATGCTGGCAGAACACAGGAGGTAAACGTTAGGAGACAAATTTCCATGAACTTCATCTCCTAACCTCTAAATATCTAAAAATCAGATATCTATCAGTGCGTGAGCCATTCACCTGTGGCTGTCAGTAGTCAACAAGACACATCCAGAAGGAAGACAGGCACTGAGAGCTCAGTGCAGCAAGGACTGAGTCAGAAGGAGCGACTTACCTAAGCCACCGGCCTCAGGAGACACCTGCCTGCAGCTGAGCTGGGAGGAAAGAAGGATTTTCCTTCAGGCTGAAGGGACCCATGGGAAACGGGTGTCATTTAGTAATGACAGCATTCACACCTAGGAAAAGAAAGCAGCCAAAAAAAGCAAAATGACATTAAGACTAATATTGCTAAGAGAGAAAGCCCAGAGGAGGGTGTTTTTTGGGCAGGGTTGTGGCTGCCCAAAAGGGGCTGGGGACTGTGAGCGTTTCAAGCATGATGAACTCAGCATTGCAGGAAAGGGACCTTTGCCCTGCCTTGGGAAAGAGGGTCACCCCTCAGAAATACCCGCCTCCACCACCGGCTCTCAGGAGCTAATCCCACCTGCGAGCGGTGATGGGGTAAGTGATCTGCAGGTTGCTTTCAGGTGAGAGGCCTTTGAGTTAACAGCAAGTATAGGCAGCTGCCCGCTGTGTTAAGTGAACTTTATTCCATTTGCAAAACAACATGAACCCCACACGCTGCCCCCAGCTGTCTGCCGGCCACATCCGTCAGGTCAGACTGTGTCGGAGGGATCTGACTCACTTCTTGCATCAGATCTGCAAGAAAATGAGTCAGGGATAACCTTAAATATCCCAGTCACCCCCTAAGCCTCCACAGATCTCCTGCCTAAATTCACCTCTCTCTGGCAATCTCTCTGGGAGCCAAATTTGAGGCTCATTCAGTGCAAGTAGGGGGTGAGAAATGACAATAGTTATAGAATCATAGAATCATAGAATCGTTAAGGTTGGAAAAGACCCTTAGGATCATCAGGTCCAACCGTTAACCTACCACCGCCAAGTCCGCCACTAAACCATGTCCTCAAGCACCACATCTACCCGGCTTTTAAATGCCTCCAGGGATGGGGACTCAACCACTTCCCTGGGCAGCCTGTGCCAGGGCCTGACCACTCTTTCAGTAAAGAAGTTTTTCCTAATATCCAACCTAACCCTGCCCTGGCGCAGCTTGAGGCCATTTCCTCTCATCCTATCGCTGGTTACTGGGGTGAAGAGACCGACCCCCACCTCACTACAGCCTCCTTTCAGGCAGTTGTAGAGAGCAATAAGGTCTCCCCTCAGCCTCCTCTTCTCCAAACTAAACAACCCCAGCTCCCTCAGCCGCTCCTCGTAAGACTTGTGCTCTACACCCTTCACCAACCTCGTTGCCCTTCTCTGGACATGCTCCAGCACCTCGATGTCCATCTTGAAGTGAGGGGCCCAAAACTGAACACAGTATTCGAGGTGCGGCCTCACCAGTGCCCAGTACAGGGCACTCAAGGAGGTCAGCAAAAGAAAAAGGGGTTAAGGGATACGTACCGAGGAAGCGGGGAGGAGTTTGCACCGGGGGTTGCTGTCTTTGCTGCTCTTCATCCACTGGAAGCAAGAGCTTGTTGCGTTTAGATGGGAGCGCTGGTGATCAGGAAAGCATCCCAGGCCAAATCCCAGCAAGGATTGCCAGACTCGTGATGGACTTGGTGAGCCCATCGAGGAAACAGGACCTGGCCCTGATGGAGAGGGAGGAAACGGGCAGTGTGTGGGCGAAGCAGTAGGAAAGGACCGGGGCTTGTAGCTGTGCTGAGGGAGCCTCTGCCTGCGACAGGGGAGTGGAGCAGGGAGGGCAGGGAACAGTGGAAGAGCCTCGTTACTCAAACGACACCTTTGCCTCATCTCTCAGGGAGGAATCGGAGACTAGGACAAGACTGAGGAACTGCCAAGCTGGAACAGACCAGTGGTGCCTGCAGTCAAGTACCCGGCTTCCAGCAGAGGCCAAATTTGGATGCTTTAGAGGAAAATCTTCGATAGCATCCCAGTTCCAGGAAGAGTGCAATACGTCAAGTGTTTGCTCATGTTGGGATAGCTACAGAACCGTAGCAGGGCAGACAGGCTATTTATAAGCATATCAGATGTCAGCTGAGCTCTTTGCGATTTCTATAGATCATACATCAAGTCTAATGAGAAGGCACACAGGCTGAGGGGAGCGAATAAGCACAGGTTAAAGAAGAGGTGTCCTCAATACAATACATACGGGGAAGAAGAGCAGCTGGCCCTGTGCCCAGCACTACTTAGGAGGCCTCCAAAAGCTGAGCAAGATCACTTTACTAACGACACCGTGAGAAGGAAGGGTTGAGAATACTGGTTGTGATGACGCTCCTGCATTATTAGACAGAGAATCGTTTGCTCCTGAAGCAAAAGGATCCAAACCTATTCATAGATGTCTCCTTATGCTCTCTTTTAAGGACATGCTGTGTCTAACAAAATAATAAGCCAGCTAAAGGGTTAACTCTTTCTCTCTCCAAACCGACTACGAGAGAGCTAGAATACAGATTTAAGCACAGACAAAAGATGATAGTTGTTCCAATTAATGTTCCAGCTAGCATCTGCTCTTTTTAATTAGTTGAAGTCTGGTTTTGTCTGGAGACAGAAGTGCTGAGCAGAAGTGTGCTGGCTCCTTTTCTGCTTAGCCGGCTATTCTGATCTCTCTTGGTCTTTGGAAACTTCTCCGTTTCACAGAGGCTATTGTGCACTGATACTTGGTACATGCCCACGGGCTGTGTATACGTTTCACTGCAAACAGCTTCAAATCTGTGTTTCCCGCTGGAAGGAAAACCGACACAGGAAGATATTTTACAGATGTCCTCTCCCCCCTACAGACACATAGCTGTGCATTCCTTCTCTTAGCGGCAACTCCGCTTTCTTCTGCAAACAGCCATTATCGCAGAGCAGATGCAGGTGGACTGAGGAGGGTTCCCCAGGACCTGTTAACCTTCCTGTTTTGCTCAAAGCTCGCTGATCCTTCACCTCACCCTTTGTAACAAGACCTTTGAGGAGCTGCATGTTTCAATTACACACAGATGAATAATTTACAAGTCACGGCTGTTGCAATAAACAAGTCCTGCTGCTTTGTCCAAGCACTCGATGGCTTGTCTTAAATTTCCCTCACTTTGCTAAAACCTCCACGGCTTAAGCAGCATTGAAAAACCATTAAAGGAGAAGCTGATGAGGGAAGAGCAGGGTGGCATATCGCAGCAGCAAACAGCACTCACAGCAAGTATTCCTCTTATCTCTGCGCAGGGCATTGACCTGTTGTACAAACTCCAGGTAGGAAAGCCACTGGCAAAGCAATCCCAGATGTAATATTTACCTAAGAGGAGACATTTCAGTGGAAAACAAGCTACAGGATCTGCTGACATCCTGGTGGGGAGAACAGCGGGCATTCACACAGGTGCAGGCAAAGGAATAGGAATGGGATGTGGAAACTTTCTAGCATTTCCAAGTAATAAAGCTGTTGTTGTGTGAGGAGCATGTTTGTGCTGTCCGTGATTCCAGCTAAATGGATACAAGACATGGATTTGGGGCTTGTCCCACCAAAGACCCACTGCACAGCATCGGCAGAGTCACTTTGCTTCTCTGTGCCCCAGTACTCTGTACTTAAAATAGAGATACAAATAGGCGGATCCTGCAAGAAAACAGCCAGGCTGGCACCAAACGTTCCTGAGCCCTTGCAGCTGGTACCCAGTGATGCCTCATTCTCTGGCAAGGGCAAGTGGATCCCATGAGCTACCCTGGGAATATGAGCCACAGTTTTGGATCACAGATAATAGTTCCTGTACAAGCTTCTCTGGAGAAGAAGATAGACAGGACTGAAACAGCTCGGGAGCGAAGTGAATAACAGGGTTGTTTTTATCTTTAATCCATTCCACATGAGCAGAAAGAGTTTGGAGCCATGAAGCATGTGCTTCCTTTTGCAGCTCTTAGAAATCAGCATGACCCATAACTTTGCTTTATGAATCCTTTTTGGTCTGCTCCATGCTCCCCTGTCGAAGGAAATTTGTGTGCAGGGCTTGCAGGATCAGCCTGTTGCACCACCGCGAAGCTGCAGTTTCATTATCTCCCCAAGACGATCAAAGCACAGGCTGTCACTGGAAGGGGCAATCCCACCTTCCCCCAGCCCATGTGTCCCTCTTCCTCAAGCCATCACGGTGATCATCATAAAAAGGATCTTTTCCTCAGGCAGGGTATTTTTTCAGCTGGACCAGTTCCCATGCAGTCACAGCAGCTGTAGTTTTGCCACAAAGCAAGGGCCAGGAAAAAGGCTGGAACTGTGCCTTAAGAGCTTAATGCAAAATCATGAAGTTGCAACCTCAGGTTCCTGGGTCATTTGTCCCTGCAAATAGCCTGGATTTATAGCCCTGGTTAGGAAAGTCTCCTTGGCTGCAGCTTTGTGGCTCTCTTTACAATGGGTCAAATGCAAACTCCTAGGTCCCAAAAGTGCTGAGCTCTGAGGGAAGTCTGGAACTAGTTAGAGTGTTCGGTTTGGGATCAGGTCTAAATGGTTATTCAGAACTGGCCTTGAAATTGCAACCATATAATTTATGTATATCCTTACCGGAGCAAAGCAGTGGGGCCACCCCGCTGAGCCCAAGCTCAGCCTCCCAGATTTCACCCTCCATCGTCTGGAGAGTTTGTGAAATCTTGTGCATCCTTAGAGGTTTTCAAAACAGCTGGGCAAGGCCTTGAGCAGCCTGATGTGACTTTGAAGTTAGCCCTGCTTTGAGCAGGAGGTTGGACCAGAGACCTCCGGGGGTCCCTCCCGAATGGTATTACCCTGTGATTCTGCCATCTTCCGCTGCATTTGCATCAGGCTCTGCTGCACCACCACCGCTCGACCGATCAACAAGCAGTCCCCACATTGATCCAGAAGTCAGGGAGCCTGAGTCAACCAATTCTTCATGGCGTTGGCTGCGTTAGCTCAGGAGCCAGAGCAAAGCACAGAGCTTATCTGCATGCAGTTGTCTGAGGAGAGCACTGCCGACAGTCGCAGCAAGGCAGACTCCTTGCCACCACAGCACACACTCGAACAAGCTTTGCATTGCAAAAGAAACTGGCCCAGCTCTGGCAAGGGTCCCAAGAATTGCAGAACGTTTTCTCTTCTTCTCAGCAGGAAGGAGCCTGCATTCTCAGCAAGAATGAGTGTGAAATACAAATCACTGAGCACTTGCTGCTTTTTGTCCAAGTCGTTACCCAGCACCCATGCGTACCCACAGTAAAAGGACAGATGACAGAGGCTGTCTTGTCATTTCCACGTGGCCCTTCAGAGATTTTAGCAGCTTTCATCCACCAGATTGAAATCAGATCAGTTGAAAGAATACCACAAATTCATTTCGATGAGACAGCCCAGGAACACAGTGGGGGCTGGGGATCAGTGGGAGGACACAAAGACCTGAGTGAGTCCTGCTCCATCAGCCTGTTTGCAAAGATGAGAGCTGAGCTCACAGGTCTTCTTGCAGAGTCCTCCTCTGCGGATATTAGGAAAAACTTCTTCACTGAAAGAGTGGTCAGGCCCTGGCACAGGCTGCCCAGGGCAGTGGTTGAGTCCCCATCCCTGGAGGTATTTAAAAGATGGGTAGATGCGGTGCTTGAGGACATGGTTTAGTGGCGGACTTGGCGGTGGTAGGTTAACGGTTGGACCTGATGATCTTAAGGGTCTTTTCCAACCTTAACAATTCTATGGTTCTATTCTATGATTCAACCCAGAGGATGGGCCAGGGTTTCTTGGTGTTCATCAAGCCTGGAGACCTCATCTATAAGGTAAAAGGGACATGGAGAAGCAGGAGTGGGAACTGTGGGTCACCCCGCCAAATCCCCAGCCCTGGCAATACAAGGTTGCTGCCATCTCGTGGCTGGCTCTGGCCATGCAAAGGTCCCGGGACACATTTTTCAGCTGGAAAATTTTGCGTTGAGATAAAATCTGTCCTGGAAGCAAGCTTCAGCTGGAGGGAGCAGGGGGTAAACAGCAGTGCCAGTGGTTAGACCCCATGGGGCCATGACACTTGGGATCACAGCTTTGCTGTTCATGGGTGGTCTCCTGCTTACCTTCTGCGCTAGCTGCTCGCTCCTGTTTGGGATGGCTCCCCACAACCCTTTTTCTGTCAAGCCATCGCTTCCTTGTGTCCTGTGACCTAAGGAGACAGGAGACATCCCTGTTGCTGTCGAGAGGCCCTGGGTTTGCTGTGCACATGCAGCAGTCGATGCATGTGGCCATTCAGCCCAGCTTCAACAACGCTGTGGTGCTGGGAGGAGAGAAGATCTGCAGGGAAACAGAGACATGCTGGGATCAGATGGGATGGATATGCTCTCCGATACTGTTTCTTTTGGCATCTTTCATTGAGCTGTGGTGCTGATGCAGGGATTTGTACTCTGAATAAAAGTACAAATGGAGGAGAACCACAGGGTCACTGTTTCTCCCCCTTTCAGCCTCTCTACAGAACTCAGCAGCGTGCGCAGACCTTGCAAGAAGTGTGTGAGAAGCCATATATTCCCTGTGGGGTCTCCATAACCATCTTGAAGCTGCTTCCCCCCAGGCAGGAGAAAGGCAGGAGAACAGTGTCCCAAAGAGAGCCACCAGCAGAAAAGATTTTCCTGACAGCCCACCAGAGCCCATACTGGAGTGAGAGCTGGCTGCACTGCCTTCAGCAGGGCTCTTGTAGGCAGTGTCTTGTGGACACTCGCTTGAGGATCCCTCCTCCTTCCTTGTGTCTAACCCTGGGAATAGGCTCCGACTTCCACTTCTCCCTCCTGGGATGCTCCAGCAATCCACTGGGAAACACAGAAACAAGAGTGCCAGCGAAAGAAAAAACTGCCAATCCATTTGGTATTTCCATGGTGTTCGCTGGTTACTGCCAGGCTTTTCTCTTTGGGCGGTACGTATTGTGGCTCACGTCGTAGAAACTAAAGTGAAATACTTAAATAAAGGAGTCCCCTTGAGAAGACTCCAGGCGATGGGGAGATGACTGCTCAGTGACCTTGTGCAGCATCCTAGGTACACAGGGAGTTTCCCGTAATGATAAGACTACAAAGGGATATTTATTTATCTAGATACTTATTCAGCTTTCATCTCTGGCAGTGTTTCTCAATCAGCCATTTCAAAATGTTTTGCCAACACTAATTAACCCTCACAGCACCTCCATGGTAGGGATCAGCATCCCCACGTCACAAACCCGGTGATGGAATGGAGAAGATAAGTAACCCCTTCACATCACAAACTGGGTGACCAAGGAGTGGAGAAGACGAGTAACCCCTTCAAGAAAGAAATGAAGGGAGCAAAGAAATAACGACATCCTGAAATCCCAGTCCCATGTCCTAACAAAACCACCCCCTACAAGACCCGAATCTGCAGAAATCCTGTTGGAAATGTAAGCAGCAACCTGCCACTCTTGTCATGCAAACTGCCTGTCTTTCTCAGCTGTGCACCGAGGAAACACTGTCCGGACATTCAATAAGCCCTCAGAACATGGTGTCCTGAAGCAACTTTACACAACCCAGAAATCCCTAATGAGCTGCAGCGCTGGTCAGCTGCACGGCCTATGCCACCAGGCAGATTTCCCCATGATGTTGCACATGCTATTTATTCCATTCATTAACCAAGTTAATGGTGGCTAAGAATAGACCCCAGATGTCCTTCTGGCCTTAAAAACTTCTTTGCCCTCAAGGAAATGCAAAGCCTAAGTGGCTTACGGCATGTGTGGGGTATGAGCAATGAACCCAAGCTATGAAGAGCTTGCACATTTCCAAGAATTCACAAAATACATCTCTGCTTTTAAATAATCTCTGTTCCAGTTTGGGGAAATAAGTGTTTAGCAATGTGTTGTGGTTTAACCCGGCAGGCAGCTAAGCACCACCCAGCCGCTCGCTCTCCCCCCGGTGGGATGGGGGAGAGAATCGGAAGGGTGAAAGTGAGAAAACTCATGGGTTGAGATAAAGACAGTTTAACAGGTAAAGCAAAAGCCATGCATGCAAGCAAAGCACGACAAGGAATTTAATCACTGCTTCGCATGGGCAGGCAGGTGCTCAGCCATCCCCAGGAAAGCAGGGCTCCATCACGCACAACAGCCACCTGGGAAGACAAACGCCATCACTCCAAACATCCTCCTCTTCCTCCTTCTTCCCCCAGCGTTATACGCTGAGCGTGACATCGTATGGTGTGGGATGTCCCTTTGGTCACTGGGGTCAACTGTCCCAGCCGTGTCCCCTCCCAACCTCTTGTGCCCCCCAGCCTCCTCGCTGGTGGGGGGGGGTGGGAGGCAGAAAAGGCCCTGACTCTGTGTAAGCGCTGCTCAGCAATAACGAAAGCATCCCCACACCGTCAACACTGCCCCCAGCACAAATCCAAACCAGCCCCCTACCAGCTACTATGAAGAAAACCAACCCCATCCCAGCCAAAACCAGCACACAAGGATAGCGCAGAACAGAGCAACGGGTATATAAATGTACCATTCCTTGATGTACAGATTATGCCAGACAGAGCCATAGCTGTTCAAATGTCTTGGTTTTCTGTTATCTATTTCTGTGATGTTACCACTGCGGCAAATTTGCAATTCTGTAATAAACTGGTACTTCTGAACAAAGACCATTGGATATTATGCCTTTAGAAAAATGCATTTTAAGTACAATTTATTCCTGAATTATTTTTTTGGTAATGGAAATTATTCTATAGTCTCATTTTTTATACATACTCCCCAATACATTTGGGAAATTTCCCAAAACATACTAAAGATAGCACTGTGGTTTTCTGCATCACTGCTAAAAATCAGAGCATTCATGTGCAGAATAAAGAGAAATTTCTTTCTGTATAAGCATTTTCCTTCTGTTGCCTGAACCCAGTCTCTTGATAATCAGCAATTACAGAAAAGAACTATAACAATCAAATAGGAGTTTGCACTTACAGAAAATCGTGCTATTTATTGCATGAGTTATTCAGATGGAGAAAGCTGTTTGGAAACCTATTGGTAAATGAAAGAAACTGCTATTTCAGAAAGCTGAAATTGTATTAATAGAGAGCCTAAAGAGTCTAGAGAAGAATATGATCTATTTGGAACTGATTTGGTCTTCCCAGAAACAGGAAAGAGTAAATATGGGGATTTAAGGATCTTTTCCCCATTAAAATGTATTACTTTTTTCAACTGATATTTTATCAAATTATCTGTAGAATGATATGATTTTTTGGAAGGTGATATTTGAGTTTCTGTAGCACTATTGACTTGGGGAACCTCCAGTAAATGACACTTCATCCACCCATACCACACATCGTCTCCAAACTGTGGCTGTTCAGACTTTACAGAGGAGAAGACCAAGGCAGAGGCTCGGAAATGAAAAATTAGAGTCATTTCCACGATCAGGGCCAGCAGCTCCCATTTCCTCAACCCACTGCTTTGCTTGCAGAGATGGGGTTAAATACTCGATTCCCAGGCTGTGTGGGCTGAAATAATGAATAAAGACCCCAGCAAGCCAGGGAGACCTCTGGCACCACAGAAGTTTTCTTCCTTTTCCATCCCGATGTCTGGTTTGCGCTTCAGCGAGCTGCCTGCTCAGGAGACCTACCGACGTGCCCGCGTTGCAGCCAGGCAGGTGATTTTGCGAAGCCTCCCGTGGCGGCCGGGCTCCAGGAGGACCCACCCGGCTCAGCCCCGCTCCATCGGGGTAGGGGCACTTGTCCCGACCGTAGGGGACCCAGGCCTAACGCCAGACGGGAGCCACGCATCCCTCCCCTGCCTGCGGGTCCGATGCCGCCCGGCAACGGGAGCGCAGGTTTCCATGGCAGTGCAAACAAGAGACGGGCGAAAGCCCGGAGCTGAGCCGAGCTGCACCGCGGCCGCGGCCACGTCCACATCCACGTCCCCGTCCTACCACAGCCTCCCCATGGAGAGGAGCCCGGAGGAACTCTCCTTTGGGTGAGAAACCAAAAAATAAAGGGGGTGAGGGCAATCACTGCAATTTCTTTTCTGTTTTCGACATCAGATACAGCGTCTCACTCAGCCAAGCGGAGGTGCTCACTGGGAAATCACACACACGAACCACCTCCTCCTCCGTGTGTGAGTGGGGGGATGTACTGGGAAATGGGACACATCTGTCCCTGGAAGAGCTGCTCTGTAGCTCAAAACGTGGAGTGGTTTGCCAGGGAGCATAATGAGCCTTCTCTGCAAGCGATGGTATCATTTAAATCATTGGAGTGTATAAAACATATGCTCATCCAGTGCTCTGGGAACATGGTGGATGGATTTTATTGTATTATTTTTTAGAACTGTTTGCGTGTTTACTTTGGCATATTTTTTTCTGTGCAGCAGCTTGATGCTAGGGAAAAGCACTGAATAAATATTTCGGTAAATTAAAACCATGAATGCCTTATCTATTGATTCACATACTACCGGCCATTGGTATGTAGCTACTGAAACATAAAAATGTCAGAGGCAGTGAAATATATGCCAAATGATTCTAGCAAAACCGCAATTTTTTATTTGCATTATTGAGCTTAATAATTATAATTAGCACAACTAGAGCTTCTGTAGCTGTTGGCATTATTTCCAAAGTGATGTGCAAACAATCTATTAAAAAACTCAACAACCTCAAACCATAAATACCTCGATAAAATGAATATTTATAAGTTCATCTTAGAAACAAATTCCTATACTTTGCTAAAATTATATTATAAAGCACTTTTTCTCTCCGAGAGTTTCACTGACAATTATTTTCCATACGCCAGTATCCTCTGTCTAGTCCTGCTTTTCAGTCCCGTTCCCTGTAGCAGGAATTTAAATCAACCACATGAATGAGAAGATTTTTATGAGGAGGGGTTTAGGTTACAGCAGCCAAGGTGTGCACTCCGAGGGCTGAGCATCCAGGTGTTTGCTGCAACTGGATATTGCACAAAGTGTATTTAAATGAACGCCGCAGACGTTTGCCTGCCTTCCTACCCCTGCCCTGGTGGGGTTTTCTCCAAAACTCACCTCAGCAGCAGGGGTTATGTTGTTCCAGGACATAGATGAGGGACACCTGGAGAAAAATATCCCATGAAGTTATGCAAAGTTCAGAGAGACATGAAATCCAAGCAACCAGTCAAGGAGGCTTTTGGAAAAGGTACTTCAAGAACTGAAAAGGAGAGAGAAAACATTTGGGATGTATTCAAACAGCCTAAATTCTACCTCAGCCTCTGTCTCTCATCAACAGCGAAAGTCCGACACCTCCAAAGAATAAGATACTAATTGGGCAGCTGCAGAAACACAGCCAGTAGGAAACACAAAGCACCAAGGACGTACATGGAAATTAGGCCAGATGAGTTTAGCTCAAAATACATAAAAACTGGAGGCTGTTCAGAGCAAAAAATGATGCTCTAAAATAGCCTTAAAACTAGTGCAAGCGGAAGAGGATATTTTCTGCTGTGTCTTATACCAGTGCAGATCGGGAATGGTCCCCAGCAGCAGAATTGCATCAATTGAACGAATACCTCCCCGGGACCCAGCTTGCTGCCTTTGTTGATTAGAGGATAACTTTAACAGTGGTCTGTCTGTTCTTTGTAAGCGAGGTCATTACAATTATGCCTTTTCGCCTAGGACCCATAGCAAAGACTACAAAAAGAGACTGGATTCAGAGAAACAAAAACCTAGCCTTCAACAGTTTGCCAGCCTAAAACTAAACACGACGGTTCCCTACAGCATGTCTGTGCTGTCCAACAGTCATCCAGCCCTACCGCAAGAAACCCACAGTGCCGAAGCAATTGCTGGTAAGAGCTTTAGGGAGTAAAAATGTTGCTTGTGAACCAGCAAGGGGAGGATGAAAAATTACGGGTGTGGATCAGAACTGGAAATGTGGGTGGAACAAGAGGCAAGGGACTTGAGTTGCTTGTTATCTCCAGATCGTTTTGTCTTTGCTTTCCCACCAGTGTGTGTGTAAGGAGGACAGTGTTTTACACAGCTTTCACATAAGCCAGGGGTGAACATCTCCTTTTCGGGGTCAGAACACAAATATTTTCCAGTTTACTGAAGCTTTTTGCTAATTCCTGCAGACACAAAAGGCTCAGTGGTTAAGGTCCAGAAAGCCCCTAAGCCCATCACTGCTGTAAAACCCACTGCGTCAGTTACTGGCAGGTCCCAGTTGATTGACTTTTTAATGGTTTTCCCTGGGCCAGGGTCAAAGATGCCATCTTCACATACAGAGTCAACCACTGAAAGTCTCTCTTCCAAACCTGGAGCGGAAACCCAGCTTGTGCTGTCAGGTAAGGTCACGATGGCGCGACAGCTTTTTGTTGTTAGGTCAAAGGAGAGGCCTGTATTCAGAGTCCTCTGCCCACCATCAGATGAGACAGGTAAAATAGCTCCAGACTTACAAAAATCCCTGGCTGAAACTCCTGAGTTGACCAGCAGATATGGTCAAGTGACATAAAGCATACAGAGGTCTCATATCACTGGCTTCTTATAAGCCCTATCCAGCTCCCCACTCTTGACTCAGCATCGTCAGACATCTGCAGCTGTGAGCACAGCTGCCCACCCTTCAGGCGTGATGCAGCAGAGTCCCTTTGCACTGGATCCTGATATTCTGCCTCGCATCTTCTACATCCTCATCCATTTTTTGCAGAAAGCCCAGAAGAGGATGAAGAAAACCCAATGAAAAATCCATTTACAATTCCTCCAGATATTGATATTTTCTCAATAAGGGACAAGGAAAGAAAAAAGGCTAAGGCGGTACGTATACATGCTTTAGGCTAATGTATATACAAGCAGTTCACTAGGGCAGGCAACCAACCAATATAATACCAAAATTTAGTGCATGACAGAAATAATAGGTGCCAAATTCAGCTGAGATTCCCCCAGATCAGCTTCAAGTCCACTGAAGTCCATGATGAGAGATTAACTTTACCAAGAGCAGATCTGAGCACAGCTTGCCGGTTGCTAGTGCAAAATCTGGATATCATCACTTTGCTTACTTCAAGGTAGATTTACCACTCGCTCTTGTTCCTGGAGAAGATACCTGCCAGTGCTGTCAGCATTGATTTCTACATAAAGCTTTGGTGCCAGATCTCTTGCTTTCCATTTCAACAGACTTGGCTTTCTGCTTGGGAAGCTGTATTCCAATGTTTGATGTGACCTTCTTCTGAACTGCCAACGACATGAATGCCTAGGAAGAAGGACAACATGGGTTTCATGCCTTAGGTTTCTCTCCATAAGATAGGGAATTGCAACCCACCAGACCAGAGAGCTGGGTCTCAGGAATGTCTCTTTCCTCCTTATTTCTGCAGTGGACTTTCCTTAGGACACACGATCCAAAGGGGGTGGGAAGTCACGGAGAGGTTGTCACGTCTCTGAGAGGTCTGACTGTTGCACGTGGTTGCAGAAGCCAGGCAGTAGTGTGGAAGCAAGAGGTCTTTGCTTCTAAATCACAAAGGGACGGCTCCAAACAAGCTTAAGCCAGCCTCCTCACCTCACATTGATGACTGAAAGTCTGGTTTTAGCTTGGGTTGCAGGTCACTGTATAAGTATGGGGAAGAGGTTAGGAAGAAGGGCACTAAGGATGTCTGCCGAGTGATGTCCTCAGCCTCACCCATGCCCAAACTGCGCAAAGAACAATGAGTTACACTTCAGCCCATGTGAAAGCACTGAGCATGAACAACTTTTTACCCTCCAGAAAGCTCTGGAGTGGGTTTGAATAGATCCTCTCAATCCGAAGTTGAGGGTTTACGTGCCCTTGTGAAAGTTGGACTGAGTCGATATTGAGCATGGGCTGTCCTGTTGTTCCCTTTTACTAGAGGACTTGAAGGATGAATCTCTGAAAATTTCCATTCTCTCCCAGGAATA
Organism: Theristicus caerulescens; assembly: GCA_020745775.1. Lineage (NCBI taxonomy): Eukaryota > Metazoa > Chordata > Aves > Pelecaniformes > Threskiornithidae > Theristicus > Theristicus caerulescens. Next base: position 4,118,970 of record CM036566.1, read on the forward strand.
ATCCAGGAAGGAAAAATGAGGACACCGAGTAGGTACTAACTGGCACAGCTGGTGGCTAGATGCAGAATACAAATCAACAAACTAATGAGAACAAATGCTAAGAAATGAAGTGTTTTGGTTGCCTCAAGAGAGAATATCGTTGGGATTAGTCAGATAAACCAGGCAAACATGCATCAGCGGGATATCAGTAGCCTGCAAATTTCTGAACTGTGAATAACCACGCGTGTCTTTAAAAACCACAGCAAACAAAGCAGATAGATAATCAAACTGTCCACATAACTGACTTCTCCTCATAGGAACGTGAAAGGATGAAGACCATGAAAATCCATGAGAAAATGACTTACTCCACAAAAATAAAAGCAAAGCAAAAAGGATTCAGGAAAGCTCTGCAAAAGGAGGAAGAAGAAGAGGACAGAAAACAGGCAACAAATGAAGAGAGACTGAAAACTCTTCAGGAGAGTCTTTCATGGCAGATAGCCATTACAAAAGGTAGGGAACCGTTACTATCTTTGTAGTGTGGTGCTTCTCAGCTGGGTAACAGCCTAAAGTAAAAATCAAAGAGGGGATGGGAGCAGCAGTTAGCTCTAGCTGACTTTGGTGAGCTCTTGTGGACACAATAGTTATATGCTGCATCTTGCCAACCTCTGTGCGGCTGGGCCATCTCCATCTCATGAATTTACATACGGGGCACGTATCACCCCACCACAGTAGCCTGGATCCCACCACCCCCTATGGCCTCTGCCGCAGCTGTGAGCTCTGGGAACCAGCTGGGAGTCAGCTGAGAGTTTGCAGGACCTTGTGTCATGCAGACCTTTCTACTAAGCTGACCTGCAGTTGGATTTTAGTGGAGGTGGGCCTAAATTTTCTGCCTCTGACATGAGGAGTAGCTTTGCCACTAATGTCTAGAGGACATTGACCTTTGTAAGAACCAGATTCCCCACTCCATTCTACTTGGTTTTACTCCACAGAAGCTCATATGAAACTGATCTAAACAAGGTCAAAACTGTAATAAAATAATCAGTATTGTTGGCTCCAACGCCAACCACTGTGTGCTCTTTTGCGCTGGACACAGGAGGTCTTTTGCTCATGGCAGCCTCCATATTCACTGCATTTTGCCTGGGCCATATTTCCCCCTCTAGTCTGATCAACTTTATATCCTCATTTCAGATTACCCATTAGAAAAGGAGACCTTCCGTGACTACATAAATGACAGAAGAGAGATATTTTTACTTGAGGTACTTGGCTTTAAGAATGTTACTTTCTGTTGGTTTAATTATTCTTCCCTGTGTTGCTTTGTTTTGTTTTCTTCCCCCTGAGATCCATTGCCTAGAGGTCACACCAAGGAGGCACACATCAGACCTCATGAACTGATCGTCCAAGTCCCGTGTTAAAGACACTCACAGTCTATAGCCCAGCAATCCCCAAGCAAGAAAGAAAGGAACATACTTCATTTGCACCATCCAGTAGCAGCCATGCAACTATTTGATTTGTGAGATGCACAGATATATTGACCTTTTGGCTCCTGCTGTCCTATATAAATTATAGCTGGGAGCCATTCGGAACTCAAAATAAGGGAGCCGTGCGGGAATATCCCCATTATTCACCTCTATTATTGTGCTGTAACACAACCGAATCAATCTTTGTCAGCCGGGAGTTAATGCAGTGCTGGGACTTCTGGATTCTGCCTTTAATTTCACTGCTTATTTGCTATGTTACTTCTGAAATATCTCCTGGGCTCTATGTACCTAGTTTGCACTAAGACACATACCTTGGTTTGAAATCCTGACCCTCCCCGCCAACAGCTATAAGGTAATAAGGTAATCAATAACAAAGCTAAACCAACATACCTTTAAAATCAACCAACCGACGTGACTGTGTTGCCTTTTGGGTTCATTTCAGTATGCCATGGCAGTAAAGCGAGATGAGATTCAAAGGATGGAGAACATAGCAAAGAACGAGGAAAGAAAACTGGAAAAGGCTGAATACTACCTGCAGAAGGATGCTGCCATGTTTGATGAGTTCCTGAAGGAGAACCATAAAAACTCTGTTCAAGCCCTGAAAATGTAATGGAAGTTGAGGGAACCACCCGTGTGCTCTTTTGTGCTGGGCACAGGAGGTTTTTCGCTTGACGTCCCGGCAGGGTTTTGGCTAGCAAATGCTCTATATCGGAGTTTGCCCAGAGTTACACTCCTGGTGGCACTCTCTTCCCACACGTTCAATAAAAGAGAGGAAGGAGAGCAATAGCTGGAGGATCCCCTCATTGCAAAAGCCCTTGATTTGGCTGCAGCAAGGAACCTGCTGTTGACCCCACCGCTTCCATTCTTCTCACAACACCCGTACGAGAGGGAGATGCTTCTGCCCAACCCCTCACAGCAGGAACAGTCCCTAAGCGAAGCCAGTTGAGCACTTTGGCCCATTACAGGTATCACAAGGGCAGAGCAGCAACCGATGCTCCGCAGCAGCCAGATTAGGGAGGCCTTAACCTGGAAGCGTCACCGGGACCCCATACTCTCTTTGCCAAGACAAGCAGGGCCTTCAGGCAGGAGCCAAGCATCGCCTGGGATACATTTATAAGAGAGATTTCTAGTGCTCCCCCCACATCTTTTCCTCTGTTTCCTCAATTCACTACCCACTTACTGCTAAATTGTTTTATGGCTTATGTTTATGCATTCTTCCCTAGTGCCGAAAAAGAAACTGTAGCAAAGACAAAGAAAATAACGGAGATCCAGGCAATCACTTCCCAGATAGAGACCCTCCAAAGGTAATGGTTGCACACGATTCCTGCCTAGCCTTTAGCAGCCCCTACAGCACTGTACCCTCACAGCCCCTGGGGAGAAAGGGAATCAGGGAAAAAGATTTCTAAAAATATTCAATTTTAAGACGCAAAATGTTTCAGCTTTTGTATTCCAGATGCTGGCTTTGTTTCTAAAACAACTCAAGTAGTTTTTTAATGGTATTTTTAAAAAGTATAAATATTCCAAACCCAAAATTAAATGCCTAGTCTCAGATTAAAAACCAAACAAAACTAAAAGTAATGCATTTTAATGGTGACTTGGGGAAAGAAAAAAAAAAAAATCATAATTCCCATTATGAATTGAGCTGACAAGATTTCTCATTCATTTTCGAGTAAAAATTCCCAAATTAACAAGCCCAGTGCCATGGCAAGGGTCTGGCCACAGGGATGTGACCAGACAGCTTCCACATCAGGAACCACAGAGAGCACCCAGGGCCGGTTCCCGTTTGTCCTTGCATGTCCATGAAGACATGTGCCCTCTTGTCCCTTCTCTGGGTGAAGCTGAATATCAAGAGTTAGAAAGAACCTGTTCAAATAGGGGCTTTCCTCCCTGCTAACAAACTTTGCCCATGTCTCTCAACCCAGTGATATATCCAGATTCAAGAATACTCTGCAGGAGTACAAGATGTACAGGGACTTCCTCTATCAACTATCTCCGAAAGAGTGGCAGGAGGAACATGGAAAAAAGCACACAAAGGAAAAGGATTTGGAAACAGCATCCAAAGATAATGAAGAAAGTGCCTCGCCTCCCGCCACCGCAGAGCAGGGTGAGTGCCAGGGAAGAGCTGCCCGCTCTGCACTGGGACAGCCCCCTGCTCTAAGTGTGCATCTCTTCTTGTCTCCAGGCCAGGCTCTGGCAGCCAGGACAAACGCTGCCAGCCCCTGCAGTACCAGTTGTATAGGTGAGCCAAGTTCCCTGCTGTCTACAAAAAGTTTGGATTTCAGGTCATTACATGAGATCGGGCCACAGCTCAAAAACCTCCTGAAGCCTCTATCAACAAGACGACTGTAAGTACAAGACAACGTGAACAGCAGACTTAAGTACTGTAGAGAGCACTCAACTGACTGGGAGCCAGTATAGAGGAAACCTGCTCCTCACCTTGGCTATCACCATACTGAGATCTGGGTCTTATTGGAACAAATCAAAATACCAGTAGAAAGCCATCAGGTGTGGAAGTCAGTACCTATGTGCCTACTCCAACAGAGCTCCATCTTCACATCCTCTGCTGAGAGCCTTGCCCCAAGAGTTTGGGCCTTGAGGTAACCCCAGGAGGAATCGTAGACCTTGGGCATTTGTCCTGGAGCAAAGCTTCTCTGTGGCCTATTTGTGGCTGAGCTACTGCTTCCCACTGTTAGGCACGGCCGCCATGCAAATAGCTGCCTGTTTTGGCAGCATTTTGCCATTAATGAAGGTCCAAGGTCACTGTAGACCCACATTGCATTGACCATCTACTTTCAGTAAGAGCCTTCACACAGCGTACGCTGGGATGCGGGCAGAGTAACACTGCTGCAATGCAGGCAGGGCCAGCCCGAGAAGAGGAGGGGCAGGTGGGAGTATGAGACAAATACAACCAGCTCCAGCTTCTTGAGGCAAAGAAAGCAATTGCCTGGAAAAGCAGGCAGGAATGATGCAGACACAAGTGGGGCTGGCACTAAGATGATGCAAAGGGGGGTTTTTCACCCCTCCATGGCACAGGGTGGCTGGTGCCAGGGAAGGCGATGAGCAGGCTCTGCTGCCAGCATTGGTCAGGCACCTCTTGCCTTGCTCTTCCAGCTCTTGCACTGGCTTGTCCCTGGGGCTGAGCAGGGAAGAAAGAGGCCGGCGCTGCTGGTTAATGGTAGCAAGCTGTGCAGAGGAAAAAGCACTCAACAACCTCACAGTCCCTGGAAGTATTCAAAAAACGTGTGGATGTGGTGCTTAGGGACATGGTTTAGAGGCCCAGGCAGTTAGGTTAACAGGTTGGACTCAATGATCTCAGAGGTCCTTTCCAACCTTAATGATTCTATGATTCTATGAGTCTCCCAGGGCAGGTAAAAACTGCAGACTCCCATGGTGGCTACACCCTGTTGTTTAGGAGCGGTACCACATCTCATACGGAGCACAAGACTTTCTCTACACTTGCTCTGCTGCTGCCTGAGCCTTTTTAATAAGGCTTTATCTCTGCCTTCTCATTGCCCAAGACTCAAAGCCTCCCATTGAGTTAAAGGCGTTTGGATCAACACCCTCAGTGCAGGCTCATGCGTCATGTCCCGACCCTGCTGGCCAGCAGAGCCCCAAGGAGCTCAACAGGCAGCTTGCTTGTGGACAGCCGTAGCTCCCGCGCTGCATGGTTGCATGACCCCTCGCTCCTACCGACCCCCAAATAGCCCCCAGCCCCGGGGGGGCCAAACGCGTGCTGTGCAAAGGGCTGTTCAGGAGCAAGCAGCACCAGCAAACAACAACGGTGTTGGTAATTCACTAACAAGGTCGCCTTTGAGCTGTCATTTCTCTCAGGGCCTGATACACAAAATGCTTTTTCAGAAGTTCACTGGAGAATGCAGAAAGCGAAACCGGCTCGGACGATGATGAGGTCAGAAGTCTCGTGTTGAAATATTTACATTTTCCATTTGTCCTGTGTCATTTATGGATGTTACTAATTTCCCTCACCTTCTAACCATTCATTATGGTATTGAGGAGTTAGTTACTGTTAGCCACTAATTACAAATGTACGTTCATACATTCATAAATGTTCATGTTTTAGCAATATGTATTATAAATACCTTAGTTTAACCTTCCTCCTCCACTTTCCAAAATCCTACCATCATCTCAAAGCTCGCCATCCCCCAACAAGACATGACATCAGGTAACAGGAGATTTTGAAATTAGTGAAGTTATTGGTTTGTGTCTGAAATTGAAGTTTTCCCACTCACAGATGTTTGCACCACTTTTTGCTCCCCAAAATGCAACTTGTTTCGGGGGTGAGCTCCTGAGGCAGCGTAAAGCCACGTGCGTGGCAGGAAGGTGGGAGACATTTGTATGTGGGCAGTCACGGACCTCTCTACGTGGGAGAGCGTTTGAACAGCCAGGGCTGCTGCAGACCAACCTCCTTGTGGTTCAATGGAAAAGAAGCCAGAGGAGGACAAAAACTCATCACGTGTGTTTTCCACTCCAGGAGCCTGAGTTGTATTTTACTGATCCCCAACAACTGCTGTCTATTTTCACGGAGATGGAGGAAGAGAACTTGTCCTTCATCCAGAATTCCCAGGAGATCGAGGAGAGTTTGGAGAAGGTCCAACACACTTTCATCACCACACATGAAAGCATGTAAGCGTGATCCTGCAAGTGGTGGGAAGGGGTCCCGGTGCCCCAGCTTTTAAACATAAGCAACCCCCTCTTCCCACCACTGGCACCTCACCGTCGGCTGCATGCTGCAGCCCACACGTAACGCTGCTCATACAACAAAGCCTCTCTTTCTCATACCTCAGAGCCCAGCTGCAGCCCATCCAACTCACCATCCCGTCAGCTCCTAGGAAAGTGTCCCCTCGGTGTAACTTAGGAGATAGATAGGACTTGAGCTTGGGACTAGCTCCTTAGTCCTCGAGGCACAGGCTGGGGAGCTGATGCATTTAGCATCCTGGGCTGGACACAAGCCAGCAGTATCGTGTCATTCTCATGAAGAAAGATCAAAGGAAGAAACAAGGCATGTCCTGGAGCGATCCAGCCCAGCACCTATTCCAACTCAATGCAAACCCTTCCTAGGAAGCCAGCAGGGAACCCACGTGTAATTGCAATAGAGTATTTCAATGGCAGGTAGACGCACATATTCCTGTTTAAAGTGTAGCTTATCCCCTAGTGAAAGTTTTTAAAGGTAATCTACTTCCCGCACTGACTTATTAAAAAATCTCAATTTTTTTTAGTATTTCTCCCTCCCCCCCACCAGCACAGTGACTGCTATTCCAGAAAAATCCCAAGTTCCCTCTGCTCTCAGAGCTGTGGGTGCAAGTTCCCCAGAAATGGCATGAAGTGTTACCTCCATCTGCCGGCAGCAGGAGGGACGGTCCCAGGCTGGAAAGCAGCAGAGGAGACGTGTTTCCGAGATGCCCTTTCAAAACGCCTCCTTTCTCTTCTGGCCTAGGGAGAAGAAGTTAGCAGAGCTGAAAGAGCAGGTGGTCACCCTCAAATCCTCCATCGCCAAGGAAGAAGAGAGAGTAGCAGATCTGAAGCTCAAAGTTCACCTCTTTTCCTCTGAAGAATGCGAAGCTGGTGACCAGGTACCTCCTGAGATGAAGGCAAGGGCGGGCAGCGTGCACATAAAGGGTTTCTCTCCACCAGCCGTGTCCATACTGGGGAAAAAAGCGGACAGTGGGTTGTACTGGGGAGGGGTCAGCACTGTTTCTCAGTAACGGAGCTATAGCAAGGGCAGGTTTGGGGCACTGCTGAGGCAGCAAACTGGGGCAAATAAATGTGTCTGCTCCGTGCAGCTGCTACGAGGTGGGAGTAGGGCTCGCAGAGGCAACGGGGCAGCTGCAACCTGTCCCAGGCCACAGCAGAGCTGGGAAGATGAGGCCAACAGAAGGATGGCTCGATACAGCCATCTGTCCCAGACACTGCTGCTAAGCAAACCGGGAAACAAGCAGTTGAGCCTTGTTGAGGGAATTAAAGCATACTGATTTCCTCTGCTTTTGGAGGGATGTTGTGGTTCTACTGGGCAGAACCCAGCCATGCCTCTCACCGTGCCTCCGCTCATCTCTAGGACAAAATGCTGACAAGCCTCAACAAGAAGGTGCTGGACGTCTATTGCCACTGCACGGGAGAAAATGAGACAAACCTGCAGACAGTGCAGATGCTAATGGTGATAGAAAAAAAGCTCACTGATTTACTGGACAACCTGGAGAGAATCCCACCAGCAAAGATAGAACAGGCCGAGAAAGCCAAAAAAAAGGAACGGAGGATAAGGTAAGGCAAGACCCTTTTCTGGAAATGGGGCTTCTGTTTTTAAATGTTGACAGCCAAAAGCAAAGCCACTGAAAGAGCCAAATTTGTCAGGTCAGCCCAGGAAACTGTCACAGCAATCTGAAAGCCCACGTGACCAATCCATCCTGGTTTACTTCTGCAAGGGTTTCACATTCATAGTACTTGCATCTCCCGATCAGCGAGCAGCAGCCCACAGCGACATTAGAAAAGACCTGGAAGCTACGTTAGAAAAGGGCAACATCTGGAATAATAATTAAAAAAAACCCAAACAAAAAACTCCAAAACCAAATTCAATGATGACAATCATCATTTTCAATTTGCAGTAACAGTATTTAATCTGATTAAATAGAAAATTACTCCTCTGTGGTTATTTAACACACTCAGAGTCTGACATGCCGTGATATTTTGTCAGGCTTCAATAGGTAGATAAGGGCATTCGTCAGCAATGCCAGCTTTCAAATGTTTCTTCTACAAAACTCTTAAGTTTAACTTGTATTATTAAATTAAATAGTAGCCAATTAACACAATAAATTTCGGTTCTGAGATGAGACACGTTCCTTTTGGCTCAGTTACACACATGGAATTTCCCCTCAGAAACAGCAAAGATGCAACTGGACGGCTGGTTGTATCTGGCCATCCTCAGGTGAATCAGATCCAACCGAGAGAAAAAATAAAACAGCGTGAGGATTTCAAGGCAGAACAGTGACGTTTCCCTCCTACTTACTCTCTTTCTCGGCATCTTTCTTCACCTTTGTAGTAAAAAGGGTGCGATGCTTCCTCCTGATGTTCTGTGACCGGTTTTGCACTCTTACCTTATAAAAGAAGTAAGACACACGTTTATTCTGCTCTGGGGATGGAGGAGAATAATTCAGGAAGGAATCTGACCCCTGCAAATAAAAAGCAAAACCAACCAAACCAAAAAAACCTTCAAAGAGCATTTAAAATTTTCCCGAAGATCGCAAGGTGAGGAATTAATTTCCTCTCCGCCGCAGTGTTCCATAGCTTGAGCCCATTTCTGTTCCAGCACTTCATTTCCATAGGGAACTGGAGCCAGTTAACAGTTTCCCATTTAGGTAAATTGTAGCTCCATGTATGTAAACCCCTCCTACTCGCATCTGGGCGTCACAGACTTGGTTGCACTGGTGAGAACTTAAGACACAATGAGCATCATTCACCCACAGAGCTGGTGAGCATCCTGGTCAGCTGTAGAGCATGTCACCTGCTGAAGGTGGTACAGAGCACGTCTTAGAATCATAGAATCATAGAATCGTTAAGGTTGGAAAAGACCCTTAAGATCATCAGGTCCAACCGTTAACCCAGCACTGCCAAGTCCGCCACTAAACCATGTCCTCAAGCACCACATCTCCCCGGCTTTTAAATCCCTCCAGGGATGGGGACTCAGCCCCTGCCCTGGGCAGCCTGTGCCAGGGCCTGACCACTCTTTCAGTGAAGAAGTTTTTCCTAATATCCAACCTAACCCTGCCCTGGCGCAGCTTGAGGCCATTTCCTCTTGTCCTATCACTTGTTACTGGGGTGAAGAGACCGACCCCCACCTCACTACAGCCTCCTTTCAGGCAGTTGCAGAGAGCAATAAGGTCTCCCCTCAGCCTCCTCTTCTCCAAACTAAACAACCCCAGCTCCCTCAGCTGCTCCTCATAAGACTTGTGCTCTAGACCCTTCACCAACCTCGTTGCCCTTCTCTGGCCACGCTCCAGCACCTCCATGTCCTTCTTGAAGTGAGGGGCCCAAAACTGGACACAGGATTCGAGGTGCGGCCTCACCAGTGCCGAATACAGGGGCACCATCACCTCCCTGCTCCTGCTGGCCACACTATTCCTGATACAAGCCAGGATGCCATTGGCCCTCTTGGCCACCTGGGCACACTGCTGGCTCATGTTCAGGTGGCTGTCAACCAACACCCCCTAACACCCCTCTCTCTGTAACAGAGAACAACTGTCTGACATCTCCATTTGCAAAGCCTGACGTGCTTTTTCCACCCCTCGCTCCAGAAAGAGCAGGCTCAACTGCAGCATTTCCCTCTTACCGCCTTCACAGCAACAAACTCCAGCATCGGCTATGCCCAAACCCCTGTGCTCCGGCGGTCTCACACTGTTAGATGTAAGATGGGATGTAAGATGTAACCTTAGATGTTGATGCTGTGTGTCAAAAGCATATTCGGTGTAGCTGCACGCCGCATTTAACCCATCCTTTATTTGCTCCCTTCAAAAGGCTCAGGGAGGAAAAGCTGAGGCAACAGAAGCAGCAGCAGGAGGAAAAATTGCAAAGGGCCTTGGAAAGATCGCAGGCAACTATAAAAAAACAGGTAAGTGCAGTAATCCACAGAACACCTCGCCTCAACAGCCCACTTCAGAGAGGCTGGGGGTACCTGAACATCAAGCGTTTAAGGGAAGAGCGGTACCAGGTCCTCCAAGGCTGGGGGGGATGGCACCCGTACCTACGTGTAGCCCCATTTACAGGGCAGATGTAACTTAAGCACTGCTGGGAAGTCAGTTACACTGCGAGTTATTCCAGCTCAGTGTCCTTCCATCGTCCTTCTCCTGTCCTTCTGCCTTGACCACATGGCCCCCTCCATTACTTGCCAGTTTTCTCAGTAAGCTCATTTCAACTGGTTAACTTGGCAGTATTAAAAAAAGCATGAAAATCTGCAAATGAGGAACGAGGCAGCAGCGAGACACTCCCGACAACGGCAGCAAGGCCCTAGATCAGCTCAGCCGTACCATCAAACCGTAACTTTTTGGCATGGTCCACCTTACGCCAAACTGAGCTTGGTCCCCCGGGAGGCACCATGCGGAGCTTCAGGCCACGGCTCCTGCTGCACGTTTCACAGGTCAACACGACAGCCAGGACGTCCCAGTCCTCAGTCACCGCGCCGGTGACAGCACGGGCGATTGAGAACAGGCACCGTGAGTCCCTGCCCCTTTACCCAAGACGAAATAAGGGGGTTCTGCAGGCTGCCTCAGACATTTCTTCGGACTTCCCTGCCTCTTGAGATAGGCAAGATAAGGCTTTAGTCAGAAACTAGTTGGCGGTGCAATAGTACGTTGTAGAAGCTGAAGCACGAGCACATGCATGGCCTTCAGGTGCTTCACACTCATTTTTCTAATAGAAAAAACACACTTAATAGACACACTGAAACCTGCCTCGAAAAAGGCAAGGGGTGATGGCCCCTCGCAGCATGAAGCCGCTTTAGCCGCGTGGTTCGGACACGCAGCTCCAACGCAGCACTGATGCCCGTGCCTCTTCTTCCTCCGTAGAGCGGCGGGAGGCCGGTGTTCCCTCCCAACCCACCTGCCAGGAAGGAGAAGAAAAAGCACAGCCAAGAACAAATGGATAAGGAGAAGGAAGAACAAGTCTACTATTTCACTTGACAGCACAGCCTTAACCACAGCAGGCAGGGCTGGTGCTGCTCTAGAAAAAGGTTTTCATAGATCTACATTCTGTTAGTCTTTGCTCAGTTGATGAACTTCACAGTCCCATGAAATTCCCTTCTTCTCCTACCCTAAGATCCCAGGGAAAGTTGCTGTGTCAGCCAACCCCCTTCTTCCCCCCCATTGATCTTTTGCTTAATAAAATTCATTCATTTTGCTTCTCAGGCTCCTGCTAGCAATGATGCTTTTCTCACTCGGTTTTTGACGCAAACAGCACCAACCCTACAAACCTGACCAGTGATATCTATCGCAGTCCTGGGTAACACTTTGTTAAGGCACGACTAAGCCAGGCACCTGCCAGACATTTCTTATAATCACAAATCTGTTGAAGGAGTACAAAAAACGAAGGCTAATGCTTTAAGCGAAAGGCTGGGTTTCAGTATAGACTCCACCCCACTACGGCGGCGAAGGCACAAGCAAAGGAAAAACACAAGCTCTGCAGAAATCAAGCTGCTGACAGTTAGCTTTATGTCAGAGGAGTCCATACAAAGAACAATACCCAGTGACAAACTGACCATAAAAAAAAAGCTTTATTAACCCTTTTGCACCAGCAGTTCTTCAGGTATCCATTGCCAGCAATGGAGTTCAAGCCAAGTGATCCAATTTTCGGCCCCAAGAGGTTAGCACTTTACATTCACTTACAAAGCTGAGTGAGGTACATTTTCAGAAGTAGAAAGATTTGGTTGCGAGTCCCATAAAAAGATGGAGTGTTCCTTGGCCATTTTAATAGATTACGAACTGGTATGGTCCTTGAGAACAGAGTAATGCAGGCATGGGGAGCTCGAGGTGTCTCAGCTTCCAGGGAGGGCACGGCGACCACTAGAGCAAGACCCCGTAGTCCCTTCAGCGTGATTCCTCCTCAACCTTGCTACCTCTCAGGAGCGGACTCTGTGCTGCAGGCACAGCCCCCAGGTAGAAGATCTCATTTACCAGTTAGTTTGGTTTGGAAACCCAACCCGAGAGGGTTAAGAGATTCCTTGGACATGAGCTGTAAACTCGGGATGAGAGGAACAGAAAGACCTCAATGCTCAGTTAAGCTGAAGATAGAAAAATAAAACTGGTTCAACCAGAGGATATAATACTGCCTACAAATCAGGATCTGAAGTTGAATGTAACCTGTATGCTTTTTTTCCTCCCCGAGTCTTCAACCAAGAAAAGCATTTATCTGGACACATACATAGTTCAAAGGCACAGGAATAAAAGCATTTCTGAATGACCTCGTGTGAATTCAACATCAGTATAACTGTAAAATAAATAAATATGTGCAAGGTTAGAAAGATCACAACGTTCTCCTGCATGATGTATCTTATTTTGTAAAAAAAATACACATACGTGCATACACACACACCTCATTGAGAATAAAAAACAGTACATACACCCTTTTATCAAACTCCTATACATAATTTTATAGGCATTCAGTACATCACCATAAGAAACATTTAAATTACTACCTTAAAATGTAACCAAAGGGTTTTTTTTTTTTTTCCTATACAACCCTAGACTTATTTAGGTGTCTGCAATCCAGATAAGTACAGTACATACAACCTCTCCCCCTGCCCCCAAGAGAAACTGCAGTTTTTCAGTGGGGCAAATCCTCCTAGGTAACATTTCTTTTCCCCTCATAAAATACTCTGACAACTGCATCTTCTGTAAACCACCCGCAAGGCCCACGTGCACGTGACGCTCTAGGATAGCGATGAAGAACAAGTGTTAACAGTGTTCAATTGAAAAAAAGAAACCAACCAACCCAAAATAAAAAGGTAGTGGCCAGTTTACGGGTAACTTGGCAGCAGTTTATAGATGAGATAAAATCAAGGTGCTTCAATTTCCGTGACGGTCAACATTCCTCCCAAAAAAGGGAACACAAAGATAAAACGAACCTCTCTCAGATGCTGTGGGACTCTTAGCTAATCACTTACAGTGAGTACAGTTCTATTGCAGTTTTCTTTTTCAAGTTTTGCTGGAAGAATTCAGCAAAGTATTGGGACGCAGGAGCAAGGAAAGGGAGAAACTCAACATGAGCTACAAACTGATTCACAGCTAAGTTAACATTTAGAATCTAGCTTTCTAAAACAAAGATTTTAGAGCATCTCATTTTCATGGCATAGGACGTTAATTCTGTTACATGTGACACTTTATTCCAGTTTTCTGCCAAAACACAGGGGCCGAAACAATTATTTTTTTGTGTGTGGAAAACACTTGCAAATTTTAGCTCTTAATTCCTCGATGCCACTGGCTCCAGCAGGAGACCAACGGAAGGAAAGTTTTAACTGTCGTAGGCAGGATTAGAAATTTGTACTTGTTAGCTGTAGAATACTTGCTTTCCTGTGAAAACAGTAAATATTACCTCAGTTTGAAGTTTAATACAGTACTTCTCCCTGAAACAACACTGTACAGCAGTCTGCCCCAGTCTCCAACCACCAGGCAGACAGGGTATCTTACACAGGCACATCAAGTGGGATTTACATTTTGTAAGAAAATCTTTCAGCTGCGACTGTCCTTAGCAAATTGCGAAGAGTGCAACCATAATCCAGTACTCCTCGGTTTCATATTTTCCTTGGAAAAAGACCCCCACAGTTATCTCACTCTGTCAAGACATGATTGCCCAATTTGTTTTCAAGTAACTGTTCTTAGTAATGGTCATTCCAGATCCTGTAAGTTTATTGTGCTTCCAGTGAACTGAGAGTTATCAGAACCTGCATCATCTTCGGTGGAATTGTGTGGCTCCTGTTGAAGCAAACAGACAGCATGGAGTTCAGTGCTTTCACCTCTAGATGCTTTTAACGCTTAGCAGTAAGATTACTTTGACGTTTATCCAAGACCAGAGAAAGGCTTTGAATGGTTTAGGGGAAACCCAAAGCTTTCCTACTTTGGGGACCCACTCAAACGGTGCTGCTCCAGTTTTCCTTTGCAACACTTCAGATAAGCATTACTAATGGAGATAAATTTACCATCACTGACTATTTGCTTTTCCTCTATTAACCTCCTCTACCATGACCAACAATCCTAGTACTCTTCTTGTATTTCTAGGTTTATCACAGTAAGGTGCTCTTCTCAAACACAAAAGCTTTATTTTCTATCCAGGAGAAGCATACTTGGAAAGAATAACTGCATTGCAGAGTTTATCAAAACCAAAGCCCCACATAGTAGAAAACGTGGCTTACGTACATGCTAATCATTCATTGCTGCTCGGTTCTCAGCTGCTCCTACTCACTAATATGCAGCTTACCAGGTCAGCAGATAAGAAAACGTTTACACAAGAAGCTATATGAAGCTTTCTGCGTTCAAACACCACTGACACTCAGTAGTTAACGAGGGCGGGTAGTGCAACAAAAGACTGTAGAAGAAAGCAGGCTTTTTAATCTAACTGCTATTCCCATATAGACACTGCTCTGAAATCTAGCCTCAAGGTTTTATTTCCCTCTTCCCACCCTTCCTGTAGCCTGTTACATATCAATTCTGATCCTCTTTCTTGTCCCATTTAATATCTGCAGGACGGGATCAGGAAAACAAGGATGGGGCGCTTCAGTAATAAATGAGTAACATTTAGTTATTCATTACTCGGTAACGGAGGAAGAAAAACAACCACCTATGATGTGTCAAAGGTTGGTAACATAGATAAATCTTGCAGTGCAGCGCTCTGCTTACTGCTTCTTGTAAGTGGAATTAAACTCCCAGTAGAAAACAGGGTATTTTCATGAGGCAGAACACCAGAGCGTTCCCAGTAAACTCTCCTCCCTTTCAAGCTAGGCAATCAAACCCAATGGCTCTGACGTGCCGTACCTGAAGGATGTGAACAGGTAAGTCCACTGTAAGCTGCGAATGTGACGAGGAGGACTGAGAGCTCAGCTGAAAGGGCAAATCTCCCTCTCCTGGGGAGTCATCCTGTGAATGCAGAAACACGATGGGATTACAAGACCCCCAAGCATCTCAGCACAATATGGCAAATTTCACTCAGCCTCACAATCTTAAAAAATATCTGATAAAGCTACTGCACTGTACTAGTAAGGCCTGGGTCCACAAAGATATGTGGAAAGCTAACTACCACTTAAATCTGAACCTAGCTCAGTGTACAACCTATTATCCTGTCGTAACCAACTCGGAAAATTGGCAAGATCTGAAACGGAACGGTTCATCTTCCAACAAACACAACACTCGGAAATATGTGACAAGTTCCATCACGTTGTGTGAAGCTGATACTTAACATAAAAGTTACAAACGTTTACACCCATCAGAAAAATAGAAAGAGGAAGAACTCTGCCCACAGCTTCCTCCACACCATATGTTGTTAGGAATAAAGTGGAACGAGCTTACCCTCTCTCTGGATACTATACAGATACACGCCTGGCCCAAACGTATTACCTGCCACGCTCCACTCATCAGCCCACATGGATTACTAGGTATTTTTAGGAAAAAAACTTAAGCTTCATTTCAACAGTTTACAAAAATAAGTTAAGGCTGAAACTTCGTTTTGCAGGAATCTTTCCAGGTCAGTCTCATCTACCTTGTAAATGAGAGAGAGGCGGAGTAATGTAAGAATTTGGGGGGGTGTCAAGAGAGACTGGAGGAAAAAGTCATACTCCCGTGCATCCCCTAATGTAATGCATGCTAGTAATCCTTTCCTTTTGGAAGAACAAGTACCCCATATTTTGGGACAGGAACGTAGCACCGATTTCACTGCTCTCATAACTGCGTGTCCAAACTGGGAAAATCCTAAGCCCTTGAAGGATCACAACTCTCACATGCAAAACAAACGCTTGCTAAAGCTCTTAGTTCCACCACAGCGTTTCCTACATTGAATGTATCCAGCCTAGGAAGCTGACAGTTACAGTGCCCACGTGTTGCAGGCTGGACTGAAGATTAGTACTAAACCCAATAAAAACATCTTACCCATTTCCACAATGCATCTGTCTGGGCCCCCAGCAGTTGTATGATTGAACCAGCTCTGTTTTCAGGCATTTCTAGACCTCTCTAAAGCCAATTTCACACAAACTTCCAAGGACAGCGCTTCTTGTGGGCAAATGCCCTAACGGACATGGTACATACTGCCACTCTCCAGGTCCCAGCTAGGGGCAGCAGTACCTGAGCTCACAGATAGATTCTTCCACAAATGTGTCAGTTTGGGTAACGGAGAAGATGAGCATGTTGTTCCTCCTCAGCTCTTACCTGAAGAAGCTGAATTTGCACATACTGGGCTCCAGTGGCAGGGTCCCTTATGGTCAGCCCTCCGTTTGGCAGAACTATGTTGCCACCCAGTCGACTGCCAGGAGTGGATGATGAGAAGTTGGTAGGGCTTACTTTACCACCCTTGCTTTTCCTCTGACCAGAGCCAGATGCCCCTAAAAGAGAGCAATTTTAATATTTAGATGGTCAGAAGCAATTTGCCGACGTTTCCTGCTAGTATTTTTCAATTTTATGCAGTTACTTACACTACACAGCAAATGCCTGGAACAGCGCAATGTAATTAAGCACCATCTGATAACTGCTAAAAGGCCAGACAGCGATCAGCTGACGAACTCCAACTGCCGACTGAGCATCTTTTTACGTGAATGCCATTAAAACCACATCACAAACTGCTAAGCTTAGGGCTCACCCCTGTGGTAGCACAGAAATATCAGCGTGTTTGTGGAGTTATAGAATGGAATTAGGAAGTAGAATTGCATTTTCTATTTTTAATTTTGCAACTCATTTCCTGAGAAGTCGTGTACATCATTCTTCCAAACTGTAAAAAGCGGATAGTGAAGCTCTTCTATTTCCAGAAAGATTTCAAGGACTGTTAGGTAGAACACGCTACAGAAGTACAACTGTCGCAACCTTAAGCATTTTTCAGTTTAAAACAAGACGAACCAGCTGCTTGTATCACAAGCTGAAAACCAAAAACCTAATCAAAATAAATGTAAGGATACAATCCCATCAGCTGTTTCAGGTTTTTGTTTTTTAAATCTAGAGTAAATAAAAGGCTTGGATAACTTCTTTTTAAACACTGAACTTCCCTCTACAGTGTTTATTCAACCTAGTTAAACCAATTAGAAATACAAGACTCCTCAGACCACTTTGAGAAGCACATAGTAGCATTAAGGCAACAGCTGGTGAAAAGTGGACTCCTGGGAGTCTTGAGTAGGAACAGAAATAGGAATTTTCTGAGGCCATTTTAGGAGACATGCAGATTAAGTGCAATCACCTTTTTAAACTAATGTCCAAAAGACACGTTTGATGATACACGCACATGTTTGATGGTACAAGCACACTTAGAACTAGCTTCATAAAGCAGTTATCCTTCTGTGTGATGATTCACTGAACCAGATAGAATTTATGCATTTCTGTATTTTTACAAATACAGAAACGTGACAGTGCTCTGTCCAGAACTAGTCTCTTAACTCACCTTAAAAATTATCACCTTGATTTTCAGAGGTGGGAGGTATTAAGAGACAGCACTAAACTATATATGTGTATGATGTTCCACCCCAGCCCCAAGGGTGGACACAACTCAGCCACCTGAGCTCATGCCAGTCTAGTGAGCCACGGACCACGTTTGATCTGACAAAGTAGCGCTGCGTAATTCACGTCAGACAGCTCTGAGTCAAACTACAGTCTAAGAGAAAGAGGACACATCTGAAATCGTGACCTAAACCTTACCCTGCACAAGAACTCCCTACACGGCTAAAATCTAAGAGAGAGGTTTGAGTATTTCTAGATAACTAAGAAATAAATTCTTTAACACTGCATACACACTGTTACTAAGTGAAACACAGAAGCAAAACAAATCCAGCTGATGTTTCCATTGTCTGTACTGAGTAAAGGAGAACCCACTAGGTAAGACCAAAAGGGTAAACAACAGAAAGCAAAGTGACCTTAATTTTTTTTGTTTGAATAAGAAAATAAAAAGCAGATGAAGAGATGGAGGGATAGTATCTTGTTAACAACCGCGAAACATATGGTGTAGATTTCTTTGTAAACTTACTGTGAATTTGATATTCCACGGAATGTGATTATCCTGAGTAGCAGATGGTACACCACATGCATAATTATTTTAACTAGCAATAAACCGGATGGGATGTTTAAGAATCTACTCAGATACCTGCTCCCATTTCACTGCCAAACCCCCTAAATAATTGCATTTAGTAAATTTAACAAAATTAATGGCTTCTCACCTGTGCTGCTCCCATTCCCTTTTTGCTTTCTTTTCTTGGCTAGCTGAATGGCTCTGTAGTCTGTTCTCGCAGAACCACTGCTCTCCTAGTAAAAAAAAAAAAAAGCCAAGAGATCCAAAGTTTTTTGAGTGCAAGAACAAACCAAGACAATGAACACAGACTAATGAGTTCTCACCTGCAGTTATCTTTTGCACTGCAAACACTGAATTCTAGTTTTCCATGCTCTTCTGATTAGAGTTTCAATAAATTCCCTGCATGCACTTAATATCTGGAGTTCAACACAAAAGGAAGTTGGCTCCACATTTGTAAGTGGTCAGGTTTTAACAGGGTAAACATTTACCTTGTAATGTAAATAAACAGTTAAGTCTGCAGTAACATAGTGAAGCAGAAAGGGAAGAGTACTTAAAAGGGGAATAAGGACTGAGATGAAAGTGTTTAAGTTACTCTCCCAGCCCACATCTTTCCCTGGGATGAAATGCACAAGAGACACAAGGTATTCTTGCGTATTCTTGTAAATTCCATTTCATCCTCAGACAGAGGGCTGCTTATTTTTTAATCCCTTATTTTGAAAGGTTCTCCCTTAACTCTCCCCACCAGAATTCCAGTATTTCCTAAGAGAACTTATCACCACCCTGAATCTACTTCTGACAACACACTCTTCAACATAATGTTCTACATCCTTCATCAAAAAAAGCCAAAATGCATGATCTGCAAAATCTGAGAGAGGTCTCCCTGTAAGGTATAAGTAGCAATGGATATCCCCAAAGTCCGGGCGTCTCAGTTATCTAGGGGTAAAATGAATATAGCTACTGCATACCAAAAATGAGCTGCCAGTCACTGTGCCAAGATCCATTTCTTTCTGTGCACTGTAGCTCCCTGGAGGGTTGGAGAAGACGAACTGCGTCACTACTTTGCTGCCCTCTTGTTGACCAACAACGTCCGAGCTAGGAAGCAAATTCCGTTCAGCTTTAGTTGGTGTTAGTAACTCAGGCACATTGGTACCGCCGAGGCTACTGGAAGGGGTCAAAGTGGCGGTGTCGATCGTTAAATTATTGCTGGACGTCAAACCGTGCACATCTTGACCGGAATTCCTCACCGACAGAGATGCTAGCGAACCCAAGGCTTCTGCATTGACAGTCTGTACGTCATCCAAATTTAAAGTGCTTTGCTGTAGAACTGTTGCGCTGGTTCCCAGCAAGAGAGAACTGTCCAGGCTCTGCGGCATATCGCTGCTGGCCACCAGTATCAAGGGATCAACCGCCTGGCTTAAAGAATTGTTACTGACAGGCAGGTTTCCTCCGAGCGTTGAGCCCACCGAAGCAACATCGATCGTGACAATTCCAGAGTTCACTAGCGCCATGTCTGTTGCAATTCCAGAATTGCTACTAGACACGTTGGAGAACAGGGATACAAGGTCTATGTTGCTGAGATCGCTCTGCCCCGGACTAGTGAGTTCACTGCTGGGTGTGAGGGAGCTGGTTGCTTCGAGCTGAGTTAGGAGATCTGGAAGAGAAGGGTTTGGTTATAAGACAGACCTCTCGTCAGACAATGGGGAGGAAAAATACGAGTCATCAAAGGAGGAAGCTTAAAACTCTGGATTCTCAGCCTACTAAAACACTTCCCAACTTCCCTGCAAGCAGATTTAAGGAAAAGAAGTTTACCGAAATAAATTCACTCCTTTCCTGAGAAATTTCAGCTACAAAAGCACTTGCCAAAAGGTAACAACACTAAGGCAGTCCAGACTAAGTTAGGTTACAGAAGAGTGCAAAAGGAAGTGCTTTTAGTCCTTGCTCATATTTTACAGATGGCATGGAGAAGGACAAGCTCTACTTCACTCAAAAAAGCTGCCATTTCTCAGTTTCACACAGGTCACGCTCAAGTCTCACTTTCTGACACTCACTCACAGGTCCCACTGAAAATTTTAGGGGCAGGGGGGAACCAACTCCAGTCTCGGTGAAGATTCTGCCATTCGTATCTATGGAGCTTGGATTTCAACATCAGTAAATACACATTTTCCTTAACAAAATATTCAGTTTTTCCATTGCACCCTCCTATAGTTTGAAACAAGTGCTTTACCCGGGCTGAAGTTATGCTGTTTGACCATGTGCGTCTTCATACTGTGCTTGGAAGTGAACAATTTATTACAGCTCGATACAGGGCAACGAGTCTTCAGTGAGTCCACATCCTGAAGGTGTTTTTTGGAGTGAATATACAGACTACTTCGTGCTGAAAATTTTGCGCAACAGCCTGCAAGAAGATACACACGGCTTTAAAGTTTCATCTCATTTCAATTTGATGTTCATATTTAGTATCTTAACAAAACAAATCAGAGTAGCTCTGCAGAACTCGCTGATTTGCAGTGCCCGTGCATACATTCAGAGCAATCAGAAGAAAGCCAAATATACATTTCTTTGTTTCACATCAAGGACATCTCAGTGGGTGGGACAGGTCAACAACCTGCTTCTGACAACCAGAAACTCTTAAGTCATTCAGTGCAATGCACAACCTTTCCCCCCTATGGCATCTTAAAGGTAAACTCTTCATGACAACTGCTGGCAAAAGCATCAAAAGGAGAAACAATCACCAAGGAGAGCTGCTTTACTTTATGAAGCAGAATATTCCAGATCAGACCCAAAATCTTTGTTCCTGGAGCCCTACTGAAGTGATGGAGGTAGTGCTAAGAAACGCACGGAGCGTCAGCGAGGCTCCCGTACAACCAGAAGATACCATTCCCGTGGCCACCCGCCCTCCCGGCAGCAGAGACCACCGCAGTGCAACCACTGAACGCTCCGGATGACATGTCACAACAGCAAAACGTGGCCTTGAAGGTGCCGGACAGCACCACTTTTCACTGCTTCTGATGAATCGAGTGAAAAAGCTGAGCTGCAGAAACTGAATATGAGAAGCAGGCTTTTGCAGAATAAAGCAGTTCTGTTCATCATAAAGAACAAAACCAAGCCAGAGCATGAAGCACTGTTTTCTCCATGAATTTGAGAATGATGACTCATTCAGTTACACGTCTTTTGTTGAGTTTTACCTCTTCAAACTCTGTTAGAAGACTCACTCTAAATAGCTCCGATCCCGTAATAAGCTTGCGTTTGGGGAAAAGGCACACAATCTTCAGGCAATATACGCGCCGATTACCAGGGAATACATACAAGAGTTGAACAATACCTTCTACTGGACACTCAAATGGTTTTGTACCAAGGTGAGTTATACTGTGGCCTTTCAAGTGTTCTGCTCTTGTGAAGGACTTCCCACAGCCTTCTACCGGGCACATAAATCTCCTGTCATCTTCGTGTTTCCTACAAGGGAAGGAAATTGCCATTGGCATGATTACATCCACCACTGCTTAAGTACTGGAAGAAAAACAAGCAAAGAGCAAGTGACTTCGGACAGTACAATCAGAAAAGGCTACCTTTTATGTCTCAGCAGCTTGGACATACTGGTGAAAGACCAGCCACAGCCTTCAAAGTCGCAGATAAAAGGCCTTTCACCTTAAGCAAAGAAAGGTTACGTTAATAATCTAATATGGAAATACACACTGCTACTATAAAATCGCAAGAGCCGCTTGAATTGGATTAGTTTAAAAGAAGACGACTCAACCGCCCTCTCCTGCAATTCAGGGCAGAGTACTGGGATGCCCCTTCCCCATCGAACAACCTGAGCCTTCTTTAACTCAAGGCCATCGCACCCTTCCCTACGCATCAGGGAGCAGAGATGATTATCGATCCATATTAATGATTATCCATCTCATATTAATCTGAGCTACCTTGAAGGTGCTTCAATAACCAATAATAGCGTTATTCAGAACAGAAACACAGCTGAAATGGGTTTTTTCTGTTTTCATGACCTGTGATTATATGTTGATTACAATACAGTGAAGCATGTGAAGTTAATTTCCATCACGTCTATGAACTGCCACTTAACAGAAGTGACACTTTAAAAAAAACAAAACCCCCACTGTAAAGCCACAAAATCAAGAAAAGAGAGGACAGTGAAGAGTACACATATTTGTCTTTAAAACACTAAAGGGCTGGATTTCAGCTTAGTGGTGGTCCTTGCAAGTCAGGAGTGCTTGCTTGTGTTGAAATTCATCTTCTTGCTGTTCCAAACCTTGGTACATACATTTCACATGTTCTAAGAGGTTTTTAGCTGTTTGTTTTGACCAAGGTTAGAATTTACACAACATTTTGAATGTTTATAAACTCGGAAATAGAGCTGGGATAATTTTTCTGGACAGAGTTCACATGCCAAAAGCCACAACTTTGCACGTCCATAGCTACTTCGCATTTGGCAAGTTCATTCAGCGGACTCCAACCCCCCAGGAGGCCAAGATCAAATGTTTTCACTGACCCCAAATAACTCGTGCCACCCTTTCTCCCTCCATGACCTTCAGTTCTTCCAGCGAACTGAAGTCCACTCTCCACACATTATCTTCCGTGTCCTTCCCCAGGTACCAGTCCCCCTCATGAATACCTGTGTGGCTCCTCATGTGGATTTTCAGCCGGCAGGCTTTGTCATACTGCTTGTTACAGCCGGGGAACGAACAGGAGAACTGCTCTTGCTCTCTGAAGTGGGCTCGATTATGGGAGAATAACGCACTCACTGTGATAAATGTTCTTTCACAGCCTGGGGAGAGAAGGGAAACGGCGTGTCAGCTCGATACAGAACTGAATCAGGGAAACTGCATTCTTTTCTCCCTCCCGAGTTTCAGCCGGGGACCTTCGCGGTCTTCTTTTTTCTAGGATATTATATCCTGGCACATGGGAAAACCAAACAGTTCAATCCTAAACTATGTTACTCCCAGGGATTACGGTTATTTAGCCAAGGTGGGCAACCAGAAGACGTATGGCTCGGTGCAAGGCATAGAATCATAGAATCATAGAATTGTTAAGGTTGGAAAAGACCCTTAAGATCATCAGGTCCAACCGTTAACCTACCACCGCCAAGTCCGCCACTAAACCATGTCCTCAAGCACCACATCTCCCCGTCTTTTAAATACCTCCAGGGATGGGGACTCAACCACTTCCCTGGGCAGCCTGTGCCAGGGCCTGACCACTCTTTCAGTAAAGAAGTTTTTCCTAATATCCAACCTAAACTTACCCTGGCGCAGCTTGAGGCCATTTCCTCTCGTTCTATCACTTGTAACTGGCGTGAAGAGACCGACCCCCACCTCACTACAACCTCCTTTCAGGCAGTTGCACAGAGCAATAAGGTCTCCCCTCAATACCACTGAAGACTTGCGCTACGACTTAAGGCGTTTCGCCACGCCAGCACAAGCTGACCGGCGAAGGCGCAGCCTCCTCCAGCTCCCAATAAACGATAACCGGGCTGGCGTGGAGCAGGGGCGACCCGCAGCGGGTCTGGGGGCGAGCCGAAGGGGAAGGAAAGGGGCAGCGGGGAGGGGAAGCGAGCAGAGCCGCCGGGATCCCATCCTCAGCGGGGCCAGCGACCCGTCGGAAGGGGAGGGCAGGGACCCCCAAGCCCCGCAGGCCCGGCGGCGGCGCCTTACCGGGGAAGTCGCAGCGGTAGGGCCGCTCGGGCTCCAGGTGGCTGCGGCGGCGGTGGGCGGCGAGGCGGGCGGCGCTGGGGAAGCGCTGCCCGCACGCCTCGCACTTGTGCGCCGCCTCCTGCTCGTGGGCGCGGCTGTGGGCCCGCAGGTTGTAGACGGTGGTGAAGCGCTTGGCGCAGCCCGGCGCCGCGCAGGCGAAGGGCCGCAGTTTGTCGTGCGAGTGCAGGTGCCGCCGCAGCTTGTAGGCCGTGGCGAAGGACCAGGCGCAGCCCGGCACCGGGCAGCCGAAGGGCCGCGCCGCCGCCGCCCCCGCCGCCCCCCCGGCCGTCCTCCCCGCCGCCGTGGGCCGAGAGGCGGTGCAGCCGCAGCTGCTGCTTGCGGGGGAAGGCCTCGCCGCAGCGCGGCTCCGGGCAGGGGAAGGCCGGCGGAGAGCGAGGCCGCGGCCCGCCCGGCGGCTCGGCGGGGCTGGCGGCGGGGGGAGGCGGCGGCGGCGGCGGGGCGGGCGGCGCGGTGCCCGCGGCCTGCTCGGCGCCGGGCCCCAGCGTCAGGACGCCGTTCTCGATGCGCACCAGCAGGCTCTGGTTGTTGATGGTGATGGTCCCCGAGAAGGAGCCGTCCTCCGCCCCGCCGCCGCCATCGCCGTCGCCGCCGGCGGGGGGCAGCGGCGGCGGAGGAGGAGGCGGCGGCGGCGCCGAGCCGGGGGCCTCCTCCGGCGGCTCGGCGGGCGGCGGGCCGGGCTGGGCGCGCCCCGCTTCGCCGCCGCCCGGGCCGGCCTCGGCCGCGCCGCGCACCACGTTGAAGACGAGCAGGAGCCCGTCGTTGTCGGGCGCGGGCCCCGCCGGCGGCGCGCAGGGGCCGGGGGCCGGAGCGGCGCCGGGCTCCGGCTTCTCCTCCACCAACAGCACCGGGAAGCTCACGTAAAGGCCCGACGCGGCGCTGCCGGCGGCGGCGGCGGAGGAGGCGGCGGCGGCCGCCGGCTCCCAGTCGGGCGGCGGCGGCGGGCGGCGCGGCGCGGCGGGGCCGCCATGTTGGGCGCCGGGCCGGGCCCGGGCCGCCTCCGCGGCGGGCAGCCCCTGCGTTTCCATCTTGGGGGTCCCTGTAGCAGCGGCTGAAACCGGAGCCGCGGGGCGGGGCCGGCGCGGGGCCGGCGGGGAAACGCGGAGCGCGGCGCTGCGGAGCGGGAAGCGCGGGAGGCGCCGGGGAAACCCGGAGAGCGGAGCCGCGGACGGGGCTCCCGCGGGCGGGCAAGGGCTGCCCCCGGGCCGCTCGCCCCTGCCGGGCTCCCCTCTCCAAGGGGAGGGCTGGCCCGGTGGCTAGCGTGCGCTGGCGAGCTGCTGCACAGCAGCTTGTACCTTGGTGGACTTGGCAGCGATAGGTTACCCGTTGGACTCGATGATCTTAAGGGGCTTTTCCAACCTTAACGATGCTGTGATTTAATTCCACTCGGGATTATTCCGGTATCTCTCTGTCCCTCTTCATAGCAAGGAAGAAGCTGTGCCAGAGCAGAGCAATTCTAAGCTTGCAGCCACATTTGGGGAGTCGCAATAGGTAAATACGTTAGCAAAATATCCTCTGCACCTTCAGCAGAAATACAAAAATAGCATTATGAGCCAGCCTCAAGCGAGGCACATTTCCTCCCCTCCATCCCCCGGGACAGCCAGAGTGGCAGAAGAGGCAGACCTGAGTGCAGGAGGGCAATGAGGAGTGCTGCGGTGCTGTGCAGAGGGAGGGGAAAAAGGACAAACGCTGACAAGAAAGATTGAGGGTAGGAAAGAGACATGCAACGCTGAAGTCAATTGATCCCAGGCAAAACAACCCTACAAATTCAGCTAATGCATAAACAGTTTCGGGTTTTTTTTTCATTCTTAGGCAATGCTTTCTTTGGGAGAATGTCCAGCTGCCTTCTGGCTCTCCAATACTTAAGGAAAAGGGAAAATCATCCTGTATTTGCCATGGAAATGACACCAGTCCCCTCCCGCTGTGGGACCGACGAGCAGTCCCAGCAGATGGTGCTGTGATCCTTCTGCTGCTCCAATTATTTCTCCTTTCCACTGAGCAATTGTGCATCAAACCTCCAGCAGCAAGGATGGGAGACTGCTGGCCAGGCACACTCAGCTCTAGGGAAGCTGGTACTTCTTGCCATCGCGTGTAGGTACACCCAGAGCCCCAGTGTGCACCTTCACAGCCATCTGTGCAGTCCGACGTCCCTGGGTGCTTGAGCTCAGCCTCCTCTGAAATCCCCCTTACCCCACTGCTGACTGTCACTGGGTGTGGGTCATTCCTGTTCCTGCCTGCCCCTAGCCCTCCTGATCTCCCTAGGGAGGTCTTTGCTGTACCTTCCTTCATATTCCTAGGAAAAGAAAGGTCTGCTCAGGAGTTTATTGCTTAATACATAGGAGCATCCCTGGTTGAAGGATGGCAAACCTGAAGGAGAAAAGGAAAAAGAAAAAAAAAATCAAGCCACAAATCCCTTAGTTTGCCACAGCCTGGAGAGATTCAACAAGACCCTAACTAGAAGAGCTGACAGCTCTGTCATGTCACAAGCTTTATACCTTTAAAACCCACTGTAGTTACAGACATAAGAGTGTCTTGCATGAATTATCCTTTGTCACCAAGCTCTTGCCTCTATCTGCAACCAGGCACAAGCTTTTCGGGACAAGTGCCTGCCTTTTGAGGAAAGCATTAAGGTACTAGGATTCATAGGAAGGATGCTTCAGCCTGGGGCAAGCTTGAGACTTCGCTACAGAAATTCTCTGCTTCTATATCCACTGTCTGGATCTGATGCAATGCCTACGGATGCATGGCTTGAAAACTGCTCTCCCTGTATTGGGTTTGTCCAGCAATGAGGTCAGCTACCTAAAAATGACATCAGCATCCCCACAGAACAATAACCCATTCACAGCACCAGCTTCTCTGCAAACCAAAAGAGAACGGAAAAAATGAGGCTCAGCAGAGCTCAGAAAGGGAACCTTCACACTGGTCTCGTTTATGGTTTCTGTGTGCTGGAAACCCCCTGCTATTTCAGCCCAGGCAGTGACACGTTACTGTTGCCCTGTGCCCTCCCGAAGGTATTGTAAACCTCAGTTCACATTTGTTAAGTGCTTGAGATACGCAGTTAAAAGACCAAAGTAGATTTAAATGTATACATGTAACTATATATACTTCATAATTGAAATAACAGTGAGTAGTCATAAATATGACCAACTGCTCATCAGTTCACTGCTTTTCTGTAACCCATTTTGCCTTACTCAACCTACCTAGTTAATAGACAAAGACTTTATAATCTGATCTTCAACTAGTAGCTCTTGAATTGTGCTCATACGTTCCGGTTCTGTCTCTCCCTACAAGTAGTCCAGAGTTATGAACTCCCAGGGACTTGAGTGCCATTCAACACGGGTGTACTTGCAAGGTTATGTCCCCAGGTCAGTAAAGCTATAAGGATGAAAACAAGGTTCCTTTTTTGTCTGGGATGTGAAGGTGAGCACGCTGGCAGGTACCCCAGCACTAAACAATACAAAGATTAAGAGTTCATAATAAATATTTCTTCAACATTTTGTCTTTGGTGGATTTTCAACTCAGAATTACAACTTGGAATTAGGATAAATCTATGGAGCAGCTCTACGTTCCATAGCAGAGAAAAGCCCGTTTATTTTCTGGTTGTTCCTCATGACAAAACAGTACCCTAGCGCTTTTGGGCTACGAAGACTAGAGTGGTTTTGTACAATACCAAGATCCTAACTTTGGACCCAGTCCAGTGTGGTTATTAATAATAGCTAATGCATAACATATGTCAAAGCAAAGGCTGTCAAATCTGGCTGACAACTACTCACATCTCAATCGTGTAACTTGGCAATGTGGGCGGGTTTTTTCCATAATATAAAGCAATTCCCATCAACTGCAGATTGCACTTCACAGAAGGTTCAGTTACGAGCAGATGCCAGGCTCTCACTATTCATCTGGAGACATATACAGTACGTGAACAGAGTAAAGAACTGATTTGTGATTTAAAATAAACGCTTTCCTTTACTTGGCACCAGAGGCCATACAGAGTTGCAGAGTGTGCTCACCTGGAAAGTAGCACAGATGTATAGCTCCTTGAGACCCCGCGGTCCTGAGGACTGCAGCTCATCACACCTCATCCACAGCAGCCAGCGCAGGTTTGCCTGTGTAACCCCTTTCCCTTCAAAAAGGTAACGATACGGTGCCAAGGAGACCGAGGGACAGACCAGATCAAGTCCAGACCTGCGCACTGGGGGAAGGGATTGCTGACCCTCTGTGTTCACATCTGAATGAGGCTCCAGGCAAGGGCCATGCTTAGCATGAGACATCATAGCTAAGAATTGTTTTTGTACACACACACATACCTAGATGTGCATGTAAGATATGTTTCTGTAAATATATATGTATGTATCTGTCAATATGTAAGGTTATAGGGAGTTCAAAGTAAGCATCAACTTTTGGTTCTGCATTGCACCTGATTAGAACAAAATACCTCAGTGAGTTACTGTTAACACAAATCTACTACATTCAGGTGTAAAATACGAGGTTTCTTTCAGTTGCATCTAGGCACACTGGGTCATGTGCCTTCCTAACTCTTCCTAGGAAGGAGACCAAAAAGACCTTTCTATCTCTATTTTACTTTATAATCAACTTCTGCATGAAGGAAGCCCACACTGTCTTGTCTTTGGTGCTTTAGTTTGTTTCACATCAGTCATGTTTCATTTCAGAAGGAAAGTCTACATGATCATTTTGTTATAGTGCTTTACTAATTGTACCACTCACATCCAAATGGACGAGTAGCCCATGTTTTTTCATTAAAAAGCAGCAGCCAGCACTAAGGATCTAGATTTTCTGGAGCTTTCTGTCCATTTAGAAGCTGCTCAAGTGCAATGGGCTTCTACAGAAGAACAAACTCATCATGGTGAGGCAGCAAAGTGCATACAACATCAGATTCAGCAGAATGGCACCATCTCAGACTGATGCAGAATTTGGCTCACGCTAATTTATCATGAGTTATTCCATGTTTTCCTGGCCTTGCTGTAAGATATTTGGAAATGGTCTAGTACTTACTGCCCTCAGACTTTTCTGTCCTCTTACCGGGCACTGCATTCTGTTCCTGCTTGTGGTGAAAACCTTGGGTGAAAATTTCAGGGAAAAATACACACAGGCTAGCTATGCTTAACCAGTTGCAGTTTATCTGTCACTTTTTATTGCGCTCACCAAAGGCTTTTATGGCAATATAGAAAAGCTTTGAGTCTAGCACGTGATATCAAGTACATCCTCCACCAGCTGAAGAATAAGTTCATTTACACACCTACATGTTTGGCTACTTGATTTCACGGCTCTTTGCTTATAGCAGCAAACTCTAAACTAGAATGAAGAGTTCCAATTTCCGTTCCACATTTGATCTACCAGACCTAAGAATCTCCTTAATTTACGAATTATCAGGAATAAGCGGATTTTTTTTTTCTATTTAATTTTCAGGGACAAAATTCCAGTTCCTTTCCTTACAAAGAATAGTTTCTTACTGCAAACATTGTTCCAAATATGTTAGTGAAAAGACCGTTCCTGACATCAGTGGACCTGTCACAGACAGATACAGGTTTGCCCCATTAACAAGTTAAAGGGGAAAAAAGGAACTTGCACGGAAGAGACATTTGCGAGACTTTTATCATTTGGCCAGAGAGCACAACAGGGTATCAAGGAAGGAACTTCCTATGTATCTGCAAGGACAACGTTGCGCTAGGAATACCGCTAACGTTTCAGGGCTTGCTCCAAGATGTTCTCATCCACCACCTTGTGAGGGAGGGTCACCTTCAGCGTGGCATTCTCTTTCATCGCTTGGCAGATCGTTTCATAAGCATAGGCATTACCCGACCAGCAGCGTCTGGCGACCTGTCAGACCAGAAAATCAATGGGTGTAAAAATCATACATTTCTCTTGCCGCATCCATCTGACACAATATTTGCGCAAATGCTGGCACCCAATTTCATGACAACAAATCTTTCAGCCCTCTGCCAGCTTCTAGTTTCCTTACTGATTTTGGAAGTAATTTTTGTAATACCTACTTCATTTTTATGAGTAGTATTTGGATAGACTTGGTGCATTTTCATGCAGAAACATAACATTGGACAGATAACATTGGCAGAGCCAGGTACCTTATAAACTTTATAAAATTCTCTCACTAAAAATAACTGTGCACTGCATCCCAGCTCTGTAAAACTAGCATTTGCTTTAGATAACAGTAACATTTAAACAATCGATGCTTTTGTAGTGGGATAAATATTTAGAAAGGAAAATGTCACTCAATGCATTTTCAAACTATGAAATCAAGGAGTCAAATTCTCTGCCAGCACATAAGGATGAAACTTTATGGACAGCCATGGAACGGGTAAACGCCTCTTCCAACAGCAAAGCTCTGTGTTTTGATCTGTGTACAAGCAAGATGCCCCAGATGAAAAAAAGTCAAGATTTGGCACACAGGAAATAAGTCCTTCCCTCTAATCAATGCCTTACAAATCTCTGCTATGAATTGCAAATCAATGTCTGAAATATTCAGACTCAAAAGTGTTCAAGAATGAAAATACTTAGGCTCCAGTTTAGCAAAATATTTAAGCATATGATTAATGTAAGCCTAATAAGTTCCCGGGATCATAGCAATAACAGCTAGAAATGACCTTTCAAGTTAACAACTCAATTTCCCTGCCACTCACCTATGATTATTCCTGGCAGTATATTTTCAAGGGCACACTCCAGTTTCTTTCCAGTCTTGTATATAATATGGGTAGCATTCTCAGATTGTCCTTTTTCAACATGTGTGTGGAGGAGTGGGGCTTTTGCTTGCAATAAATCAGAGCAGCAAAAGATTTATTGGGTTTTTAATAGGCTGTCTCTGATAAACAGTGCATGTTACGGGTTTGTCTGCATTACTCTAATCTACAAATTAATATAATTGTCCTCCTCCTTCTTCCTTAATAGTTTACTAATGTGTTATTTCAGATCTGGGACAGGGAATATGTGCAAGTTGTTCCTCCTCCTCTTCTACCCCCAGTCATACCAGATCTTATGGAGAGAAAAAAAATGTTTAGGTCTAAGGCAAGAAGGAATTCTGCAATTCTCTTGAGAAATAAAAATGGAACAGATCATGCCAGCATTGGCAAGGAGCTCCCTCAATACATCAGGTCCTCGTGAGGTTTCATGACTGAAACACAACAGGTTTTGTCCTTTAATTGGAATATGCACCACTATGTCCTGCTGATTAGGGTCCCTGCAAGTATTGAATCAAAACCTCTCTGCCACTTCAGAGATGGGATCCTAGTCTTAAACCCAGATGGGATCTATCTGGACACTAATGGAATGCAAAAGCTCTAATGGTAGCAAGGGCTGGGCGAGCTGGCACTTAAATGACAAGCCTTTCAAGACACCTAGATCTAGAAGTTAGGAATAGACAAGACTAAAGTTCATATAGTTGTCAATTGTATTATGGAGGCAAACAGCAATGCCAACATGTCTAACAAAATTATTGTAAGCATGCTTCCCTTTCTGCTTAAAAAAAATAACCAAACCAAAAAATAACCAAACACCCACTGAGATATGTGGAAACTATTGGGCTCTGATATGTTGTAAAGTCAGAGGGGGTGGTCTTGACACTTTACATTAAGTTCCTTACCCAAGAATTATTCAGCCTCTTTCATTGACTTAAAGTCCTTTGAAGTTGGTTCGAGGGGGAAAAAAAAAAAAAAAAACAAAAACAAACAAAGAGAACAACTTGTTGGCTCTAGTGGAATCGGGCTCATAACCACCCGTATTAGAAGCAGCAAATAGAATGAGTCACTCGACCCATTAGGACTATTCCTGGGATACAAAAAGACAGATCCCCAAAACTCCTGCCCGAGTGCTCATACTCCCATTCAGTTAAAAAGAATAGGAGCACTGGAACCTGAGTGGCTAAGTAAACACAGCCCCGGAGGCAGGAAGCTATTAAAGTGAACATATATAATGAGGTTTGCTTACCCCGTTGGAAACATCCCAGCTGAGCATCATCTTAGCCCGTTCTTCAGCCTGTGTGGATCCGTCCAAAACCAGGCCAAATCCCCCATTGATCACTTCACCCCTAAAAAAATATAAATGTAAGAGAATTAAATCAAAATAATTCAAACCAATCCCACAACATTCACAGGAGTTAATCTGTTCAGTTGCACTGCCAGAAGAAGGATGAGAACATAGAAATGGTGCTGAATAAGAGATGCTATCAGTGACCTTTTATACTTACAAAAAAAACCAAAAATGGGGAATTTAGCAGGGCAAAGGCCTAGTTTCCTGACCTGCAGCAAACCTATTCCACCTTTCTTGTAACGCCCAGCTAGCAGTCACTATCTGCTCCAAGCAGGAGTGCCAAAAATTAAGCTTGCGCTGCATCTCCTGAGGACTGCACACTGTCCTGGCTCTAGAAACAAGTAAAGAAAGGTTAGCACTTCTGATGGGCCGGCGAGTTGCCTATCTCAGGGTATTTTTAAAGATTAAGCTGTTCATGTTTGCTACACTAGAGCCTGCCATATAGAGAGGATCATGAGGAGGACTGTGTACTTATTGAAGCAGACAGATGGATCTATTTATATTCTCTCGGGACAAATGAGAGAGCATAAGCATTTTATTAAAAAAGTGTTAACCACCACTTAATGCACATCTGCCTCGATCATTTCAAAAAGAGTCATTCATTTTGTATGAGATACATAGATGTTTAAAGACATCAGTGCCAACTTTTCAGGAAGCAGACTTATTGGCAGAGGAACAACAGAAATATGTTAAAACTAACAGATTATACTTGGAGAAATACCAGTCTGGTTTTAAAAGGACAGGGAAAACACGTAGAGCAAAACATCTTGTCTGACTTCAGAGTCTGGCCTGCTCAAGTTCTTGTTTCGTTGCATATGGTGAATAGTGGTGGATGCAGTTGGATAATTATCTGTTGCTGTAAATCCATGAGAGTTCTGGCATTATAACTCCGCATCAGCAATACCTGAGGGACGGGGCATGTCATACAACACCGCATGGTATTAAGAGACTACTAATGGAGATCCCTGGAGGCAGGATTTTGTCCTCTGTGTTTTATAGCTAATAAAATGAATAAGTTTACAAAATTGACATAGAATAACATCAGACATATCCATGAATCAGACAGGAGTTAGGTGTCTTCCCGTCCAGGGAAGAATAATTTCTTACTGTATATTTTCCAGCAGTAACTTGAGCTTCTCAGGAAATGGGGAAATGAGGCTACACTGGAGCCTCAGACACCTGAGATCTTCTTCCTGAAGCTAGATCCCACATCTTCTCATTTTCAGTGTAATGTTGTTACTTATGTGATGTTAATTCCCTTTTACTAGTGATAAACACTACCTGTGTGCTAAGAAGGAGCCTATCACATAGCTGAGCAAGAAGCTTAGAGCTCCAGATCTCACCATCACTGTACCATTCTGTGAATTCCCTCCACTTTACCGTTATCAGAGATATCATTATTACAAATACATTTTCTGTTGAAAGGCACAGTTTTCTGGAAAATGACAGTTCTCACAGCAGAATGTCAGTGAATGAATCAATTTCTTATCTCTAACAGGAAAATTTGAAACAAAGTAACATTTTAAATTGAAATGTTTGAGTATTGTAAGCTCTGACTCTTCAAAATAAAATGTTTCTTTTAGATTGACACTGTCAGTACTTTTCAGCCTGGAATTTAATTCCCAGGATCTTTTTACTGTGTGAAATCTTTCATTAGTTCTGCTCTTAGTCTCATTTTGGGATGAAAACAAACATCCAAACACCTGCATTTGTTGAAAATTCTACTTTTTGGATAGCTCACGTTGTTACTGTCTTCTCCAAAAGAGGGGACCAGACTGGCTGACAACATTACAAATAGAATTATATAAAGACCAGGGTGAGTTACCTCACCATACTCTGCTGCTTCTGTGTACAGAGACCAAATGAGCACTGTTCTTTACTGCCAAAGTACCAAGCTAGAGTACACGCGTGGACATCAATGATGCCATTGCAATGTAATTGGGATCACAGTATGAGCACATCTCAAGACAAGCTATTGGCAATATCAGACAAGAAGAAAATCAGACCTTTGGACCAGCGCTTTATAAAGATATTCCATATGGGAAGATGATGTTCTTTCAGTGGCAAAGATCCCCTCTGTGCACAGCATCCCAAAGAGCATCCTTTGAAGCTTAGGCATGAACAGTGAGCATCTGATCTCACTTGCACTCCATAAATTTAGAGCCTCTCCATTGATTTCCACAGAGTTACTCCAGTGTAAATCAGAATCACTCATCAGAATCTGTCCTACTGTCTAAAAATCACTCATAAATTAAATGCCCATGTTTGTTAGGATGGATTTTCTAGCAAAACCTCTCACTTTTAAAGGGGAGCTCTCTGCCTTCATTACCATTGGGTCACATTTTCAGGTAATTAAAGAAACATGTGGCGTTTTGACCTAAGCTACCTCCTATAATTTCCAGATGTCTCCTTCTGAGGTGATCAAAGAAAACAAGGCCTCTCTCACAATCAAGATGTCACACTGTCAACAGTGCAGTTCGATTCTTAAATTGCTTCTGCCTTTTTGTTACTATAGGTTACTCGGGCTCCGTGCTAACATACATTCTCCTGCAAATAAACAGGCAGCAAGAAATGAATAACATTCATTTGCTGTAATTATAGTCAAGACTGTGTTAATCTTAAGTCTCTCAAACAGCACATGTGATGCAGATTCCAGCTAAATAAATATTAATCCTGCTTTTTCTGTTTGTCCCACAAGGCTATAGCACAGAAAAATCAAAGCAGGTAAAAGCTCATAGGGAAGGCATGGCAGATCTGTCAGCAGCTCCAGGCAAGCCCAGCCTCTGCAGGGAGGACTGGTGGCTGAACACCGTGCAATTCCCATTTCTGAACTCCCTGAACAGAAATTTGCCCGTGACAACTGGATTTCTCTCTAATCACATGCATATTTGTTTATAAATATATATAAGCTTCTCCAGTGACAACTTGATTTCTCTCTAATCACATGCATATTTGTTAATAAATATATATATAAGCTTCCATGTGCACTTTCACATTTCCAAACCAGCTGATGACAAGAAGATTTTATCAGGCACATGGAGACTTCTTTATGGCAAAGTCAGCCATAAAGGAAATTCTTAGCTCTCTAGAGAAAAACAGGGTCCTAAAACCGAAAGGCATCTGTCTCTTCCAGGCAAAGAAAGTAATTTTTTATGGTTGGGGGTTGGTTTTACTTCTTTTACCACCTTTAAATTATTCCTCTCTTTCTCCGTAGAAGGCCAAGGGGCGCAGCGCTGTAACCAGCCGGGGTGGTGCCGTGAGGAGTTAAGCCGAGCAGAACCACCTGTCCCGCCGTGGCTTTCGGGGGCTCTCCAGACCGCGGCATCTAATGACACGACATTGTTACCACATCTGAGTCTCAGCATGGTGGCTTATTAAGGCTCACGCAGAGACCGGCCTAATTTTCATGCTCTGCATTCTTCACTGAAGCACAGCAATTTAATCACAGAGGGCGATGACTGCTCCTGAGAACAAGGTGAGCAGATACCGTTCCACAATGACAAGCCACTAAGCAGCCACAGGAAATGTCAAAAAGGATAACCAAACCCTGGTTTTCCATCGATATTTTGATTTCAGTGAATAGCCACATGCTAATTTTCTGATGCATTACATAAACGACAGCACCTCTGCTCTGCCTGGGGGAAGAGCTTCTTTCTAATGATGCAACTCCACTTAAGAAACAACTAAAACAACGTAACTGAAATTGCAGGGTGGCCAGGGCCAGTTTTCCAGACGTAAGGGCCATTCAGCCAATCTCTCTTTGAATTGCTCAGAGGGCTAGAAACACGCAGGAGGGATTGGCCTTACAGAAGCCAGAGAGAGAGAGGGAATACGATCATTTGTATCCTTTGAATTAAGCATCTTTGATGCACAGAACATTCATGGCATAAGCAATTATTTTAGCAATTCTAATAATTATAATTATCATTTATCATAAAAATATTCCAAATATTTTGCACAACATGTACTGGAAAGCTATTTTCTTTGTTTGTATTTCATAAGCAGATACCTTAAATGATTTAAACTTAGCCAAGGCCATTCAGACAGATCTCGTCTGCTGCTACCTCTGGAGTCCGAGACTGAGATGACCAGAGTAAGCAGATATTCTGGCATGCATTTTCCATTCAGAATTATGGAAGTTGTGAATAAAATCGTGGCCACAGTGGGTGTTATCAGTTATCAGCCAAAATCAGTAAAGCCAGATTTTCACTCCATGTGTCTAAGCCCTCAGAAAGCCGCCTTATCCCACTGTTCAATTTTGCTCCCATGTACTCTCTACTCAGTAGTTACTTCACTGAAATCAAAGGAGTTAAAGTACAGGAGAGGGAATTCTCCATCTGACTTGAAGGGATATTTTCTAGATCCAGATCATCTGGATGACTAATAATAAATCATCATCAAATGTCTCTGAGGATAACATCTGCTACAAGTTCTTTGGCTTGCTGTTGTTGGCATATTCCAGAGCTGGATGGAACGGGGAAGTGGGAGGGTTCGCTACAGCATTTAATAGAGGGTTGCCCCCCTTTTGACTGGCAACACCACAAAATGAAGACATGACTGTAAGTGGGAGAGGCTTCGCTGGACTATGCTGGAAAGAACAAACCAGAACTAAAGACTCTGCAGTGTGGCCAGGCTCTCCTTTTCCCTAAACCTCTGCCAACCCAGAGTAACCTTTTAGTGGCACCTGGAGATTAATTTCCCTCTCCATACATAATATTTGTCTCATTCTGCATCTCAGTTTAGATGTTCCTCTTAGTTCTGCATCTTATGTGAAGAAGGAGGTGTTTACTTACTTGGCTGTGGCCTTTTATCCTGCCAGGCATGAGCAAGGGGAGAAAGAAGACTGGGGGGTTTGCTGGCACCTGAGCTGTTTTGTATCAATAACCCCTCGTTGCACTTTAGCACATGGGCATTTATATTGGGGTCCTAAGGTCACAGATTTAAATACAGCTTAAGGGGAAACCTAAACCTAATCCATCCTCTAACACTCTGGCTGTGCATGTGCGAAGACAACTTTGGAAGTAGGATCTGTTCAAAAAGACCACGGCACACTGTCCTTGTTTGGCAAATTAAGTCCTCCAAACTGTGCTGTGGCCAATGTCCAAAACACTTTTTCTAGACATATGGGCATTAATTAAAAAAGCCTCATACAACACCACACTTTACCATATAATACATCCTTGTCTCCAAACCCATCCTTCCCATCATGATGGCACTGTACTACTCCAGTAATACACAGCTTTTCTGCAGTTCCCCTCCTGTCCCTCCTCCCTACACACATACACAGGAGTGGTAACAGGATTGAAAGTCCAGCTTTAGAAACATAAATAACTTCTTACCAGCCAACTCCACCGCCGTTGTGCAAAGCGACCCAGGTTGCTCCTCTGAATGCATCTCCTACAAAATTTTGTACCGCCATGTCTAGGAGGAGAGGAAATGTGTTACAGCTCTGACGTGCTGCATTCATTTCCTTGTTGTGCTGCTTCCACTAACACCTTGATTTTGGCTGTGTGAGGGCAGGGTTTAATCACAGCTTCTCTCACAGATCTACACTGAACATTTCATTCTTGGGAAGAAGAGGCAAAAGAGATTTTCCTCCCACTCTTTGTCCCTACACTGGAGGAAGCAAACACCAGTTTCACACAGTGGTTTGTGAAGACCCTGGTGCTTTCTGCATTTGTGACCCAATTCAAGCAGTTGAAGAACCTACCACTCCTCAGCTGGGAGATACCTCCTCAGGGTGGAGAGAAATACAATCCTCTCCTTTGGGATGCCTCAGTCATGGAAGAACAGGCTGGACACATCCATGTGGAGGGTTTCAAAATGGGGGAGACACCTGGAAAACTACACACCTTGCAGTTCTCAGGAGCCTGGAGTCTTTTCAGATCAGACTGCAGAGTTAATTCAGC
The DNA here is from genome assembly GCA_020745775.1 of Theristicus caerulescens. NCBI lineage: Eukaryota > Metazoa > Chordata > Aves > Pelecaniformes > Threskiornithidae > Theristicus > Theristicus caerulescens. The sequence goes on from CM036566.1 coordinate 4,156,857, forward strand.
CCTGTGCAGAAAGCCAGGCTAAAGCTAAGGAGTTGCATTTTGGGAACACAGTTGGGATGAAAGTAATATTGGCCCCTATTCAACATGGGGGAATTTTACCCTGAACATGAACTGCTGAAATCACACAGGAGGTTTCTTTTGTTTTAAAAAAAATGAAGGAAAATAATTTAGCAGACAAATGTCATTTGACTAATGTCAAATGTATGATTTCCACTGAATTGTTCACTAAAATTGTGTATGTTCACTACAATTTGTGCTAAAGGATGTACCCAGAGAGGCACAAAGAGGTATACACGGAGGATAACAGGGTAAAATTTACTGAAAATGTTTGTCCAGATTTAATTCAGGACAGATTTAATAGATCATTTGCTGTGCTTTTAACAGCAAAAAATAGGGGACAAACAGCAATATCCCCACCAGTCACATTTGCAGTCCCACAGTTGTTACATGTCTGACGGAAAAATGAGTTTACTTGAGCACTAATCTATGTTAAACCCTGTCAAAAGCCCCATTATGGCATCTTTTATCTGGCATTATGTCACTTTAATAACCCAATTATCATAATTACAGTGCTGTCAAGAGGGAATGGGAGAGATCAAAATCCCCATATTCTAAAAATGTACAGATTTCTTCCTCAGCCACTAGCATGATAAGAGCGGAGGCTGGACAAGGAGCACGGCAAGTGGACTAAAGATGTAATAACGTGCCGCTCCTTGGCTTCAATAAAAGTCACTAACTGCGCAAATGTCTGTGCTGAACTACACTTTGCTGAGCAGCGATGACCCATGTTTGCCAAGGATCAGGCTGAAGTACTTGCTGCAAAACAAAATAAGACAGGCAAACACTCTGGAAAATTCGTCTGTGCCAGAGAGGAGCCGATTTCAACTGAACCAGCTCAAATGTGGTGTTAAAACAATGGGAAAAAAGGGAGAGAGGAAGACCCAAAATGTCTTTTATTATCTCTAGAGGCTCATCTGGTAAAACAGAGTTAGGCCTGGTTTCAAAGACCAGTGAAATCAGCCATCAACGGGCTTTAGAGAAGCCCGTGGAGAAGGCAAATAGTTCATGTAAATCACAAAATGCAAAGAAAAACACATAACATGATGAGCAATGGGGTTTCGCAAGCCTTGTTTCTTTTGCCCTCTTCTGAGGGCATTGCCTGAGGTTTCCTTATGTTGTTAAGCCCTTTGGCGGAGTCATTACTTTGGATTGCTGTTCTCTGGGCAGCTGCACCATTTTCTCACAGCTTGTCAGAACCAAACATTATTTGAGGCATCTATCTGGCCCATTAGAACTAGCCAACCTACTCAAAAAGTGTTGAAGTGGGACTGATAGACACAGCTAAAAGCCTCATTTCATCAGGAAATCCAGTTAAGATAGCAGGGAACTTTTCTCCTTAAAATTGAGCCATAATTTGGTTCTATTATGAATTCCCATAATGGAAGTCATTCAATATGCTCAGCTACCTTGATCATAATTTCTCCTTCTACAGCAGCTTGTATCCTCCAATCTCAAGCCACTTTGTGATTGTCAGTTCATGACATGCGGAAACACTAGTGGGCTAAAGCTATTATCATAATTTCCACTTTATGGATGGAAAATTGAGGAAGATTTAGGTTAAAAATTGCTTAGCACTTCACTCATTCTTTTTTTTTTTTGAGGTCTCCAATCTGATATTTCTTGGGTTTATTTTTCTAAAGCACCATTTCACAAAGTTAAAAGCAGAGTCTGGTTAGCTCAGGTCAGGTGTGCAGAATTAAAGGCTCCTTTTGTATAGCAAACCTACATGATTTGCCCACAGTCACACTGTAAGTGAGCAACAAGGCTTGGAGTCTAATCCAGAACACCTGACTTCCATTCTTATGCTTTTACTATCAAAGTATGTTCCCTTATGACCAGAAAAGTTCCTTTCAGAAACTCCAGACTGTTTTCCTGAGTCCTCAGGCAATGAAATAAACGCAGCTGTGAATCTTTTTGCTTTAAGGAAAATACTGTTATAGACTTGATTTTGATCTTGTGGATCCCAAGGAAATACAGCTGTATTCTGCTCAGATCTCCTCTTTGAAACAGTGAAGTGCAAAATTAAAATCAAACAGAAGATACAGTCCTCTGAGACAGACTGCTCTCCATTTACATTGAAGTAAATCTGATGCATCTTTGAATTTTCAGCATTGTTCTGGACCTCTCCTATTTAACTAGCTCCACATTCATCTTTGTATCACTATTAAATCCCACAAAGCTGCTCAGGAAATCTGATTAATTGGGATTAAAGGGTTAAACAAAAACATTTTAACAATGTTGCATTAAAAAAAACAATTGCTTTTTTAAAGCAATTTCCTTGTTTGCCCGGACAGACAAGCCTCAGCTGCTCTGCTGACCTGCGCAAAAGGCTGATCCATCATAGATGTTTGACGTTTCTCTGTAAGGACTGTCGGTCCCACTCACATCATGGTGATCTCGGCTGAGGACTACTGGAGCCTGCAAAAAAGCCAAGGATGAGAAAATTGAATCCTTCATGGACTGTCAATGCTACCGAGGAGCACCATTTGCTGAATTCACTCCTGTCTTAAGTCATTTCAAACTTCAGCTTTGTCCCCTTTCCTAAACCCCCTGAAACACCTTCTCTGCCTGCTATTATTTATTATAAAACAGCTCTTCACACACTGTTCATGAAAGCCACCGTCCTTTCATAACTAAGAACCTGTTTTTATGCCAATGGCATCCTCAAAAGAGGGCAGGGAGAAGAGGGGAAGCAGTATGGTTATTTCATCTGAGCATTTCTTTGCTGAAATTTCGAAGACATTTCAGTATGCAAAAGTTTTCATTCAAAAATAGTTCTTGTTTGTTGTTGAAAATGAAAAATAACAGTAAGAATTCTTACACTTTTTCATTCTTTTGGAAGACTTCAAGACTAAAAATAGGTTAGCAATGAAAATGAGTGATTTCATACAGCTCAAACAAGTCCATTCTTGATCTGGACTTTAATTGACAGTATGAATCTAGATCAGCTTGCAGGTCTTCATTATCATTTGCCATGCATGGGGTTTATATAAGAATAATTCACTCTTGGCATGGTGTGGTTTGGAATTAGCTGGCTCTGTTTTATGCTGGCAGTGAATTAGAAAATCATTGAAAATAGACATGAGCACCCAGCTTGCGAGGTGGGGAATGGAGATTGGCAGAAATGAAAAAAGGACACAACAAAATCTGAAGGGCCTGGGCGTCTGACCTTATCAGTCATAGCTCCAAGGGAGTGCTCTGTCTGGTTGGGTTTATTTTTTAAGACTAGTTTGCAATGATGTTGATTTTGAATCCTGAGAAGGTCAACAGCATTTGAAATATTTTAACAAACATTTTCTGAGTAACAAAACCCAGACCTTTCCTAGCTAGAATCCATTCTAAGTTTTACTTGAGTTTTCCCCTTTAAAAAGAGTAATTGTAATTCAGCTATAAAAGAGATGGAGATGAATGAGTGAACGGGCTTTGGTCTGATGCTGCGGTACATGCAGCAAGTAATGGGTATAATTACTGAGTGGTGCCTTCAGGGTTTTGGTCCTCCAGGATGTCACGTTATACAACTACCTACGATACCCATGAAGAACTCAGAAAATCCCTACACAATCTTGCCCATAATATGTACTTTTACCACCACCACATGGTCAGTGGGATTTTACTCAGATGAGTAAGATATTACTCATTATGGACTAGAGTGGCAGCGTCAAGGCTAATGGTTTTCTTCATTCACATATGCAATGCAAATGAAAATTGCCTGCAGAGGTGGCTGTAGCCATAACATGGCTGAAAGTGAGGGACAGAGGGTAAGAAGCACTGGGCAGTGGCACGGTCTCTTGTTACTTTTAATGTTTGGGGCACTGCTAAGGAGTTACAGTCCCTGCCTTGTGTTTTCAGCAAATCACAGCATATGTTGTGCTTGTAGATGCCAAAATAGAAAATAAGGCAGATTCCCACCATAAAATCAAAGGTAGCTTATTTCAGACAGTTTCTAAACCCGTCTCTCTTCTATTAAGTTGCACAATACTGGTGACAGGCAGAGATGAAGATGGAGCTCTAATACGTGCTAACAGAATGCTGGTCCCATGTAAATGGCAGGCACTTCTGTTCTCACTGGTTGAAGCTTTCTCCTTTCCCACCTGCCACCCCAGTCTCAGATATTAAGCACAATTACCGGACCATATGAAGACAAAAAAGACAAACCTTAATCCTTCCTTCGGAAATCGCTCGATTAATAGCCACAGCTATAGACACACGACCCCTCTGATCAGAGTATAAGATTCTAGCTTGAGAGCCAACAACCTGGAAAATGAAAATGCCAGAGTGATAAGGTTCTCTGTGCAACTGGCTTATCTTCAGGCCCCAGATAAATGGAGTCACGGGATTGACCCCTTCTGTAGGAGAAAGCGCAGATTATTTCTTCATCAACATCCAGCTTCCAGAAAAAAAGAAATTAAAATCCCTCTTTGAACTGAGTTTTATCTCCACTCACACAATCAGTGAGATGTATTTCTGTATTCAGCTGCTACTGTCCAATAAATCCCACTTTTTAAATCAACCTGATTGCTAGGCTCTAATCCCCCTATCAACAAATCCCTTATCAACAGCTGAGAAGCAGAGGTTTGGAACTGGTGATGACAGGCTGGAAGGTAAGAGAAATATGGAGACAAAGAATGGCAAAGAACATCTGTCCTGCACAGCTATGCTCCTCTCCAGCTTTTACCCCACAGACCAGCCTGGCTTCCAGATGAGGAGAGCACACATGAGCCCTGCAGTGTTCCCAGTTAGCTTCACAGTGGGAGCCTGCCCTAAAAGAAAAACAAAGGATGCTTCACTGGCATCCTGCTTCCCACAGTGCAAAAGGATGGCAGTTCTTTGGCCCCATCACCTGTTTTGAAAAAGGTACTGGGAACCGCAGGTGTGAAGAGGTTGGGCCAAAGCAGTGCCGAGAAGGACATTTTGAATAGTGCTCTGAAAGAAAGGTAGTTACAAATGAAGTGAATCATTGATGTGTTTCACTCCAGACATAAGACTAGATATTGCTGGATTATTTGAACATTTCCAGATGAGGAAGTGAAGGGAAAGAACTGCTTCAGCTCACCCTAAAACCCTGCTGTGGAGAGAGGTTTAAGTTACCAGCCCTGGGAGTTACAGCCAGTGTTTTCATTCATGCCCATTCCTGCTTTTCACTCCAGCATTCAAAAACTGCATTCTGGACCGGGAGTGGTCAGATGTGCTGAAGGAGGTTGTGCACTTACCAGGCTGTGCCTGCCAGCTTCCCGAATCCAGCGGATGTTGTCATGGTACTGCTGCTTCACAGATGTGCTCACTTGCAAGAGAAAGCAAGAAAGAAAAGAGGTTTTGAAAACGAATGCAATATGCTCTAATTTAATTCATCTGACAGCACTAGGAAGTCAAATTCTACTCTCGGATACAAGCACGCATATAGGAAATGCTATATAGAATCGTCTGTGCAGCTGATGCAGTAACTGGTACCATATATTTAGAAGAAGGTATGAGGTGTCACCTAGGAGGCAGCTGGAATGATAACTCCCATTCAGATCTTTAGCGAACTAAATTAAACCTTGAAATACAGGATACATGTACTGTTCATTTTTGGTCACCTGGCTTGCTGCCTACTAAATGCCCAATCCCTTTCCAACCCTTTGCTAAATTAGTAGCTTTAGCAAACTCCATGACATTGGGTACTACAGTCCAGTCTTGCATCAGGTAGTAAATAACTCCTTTGAGTCAGCCAGCAGAAATTCTCAGAAGCAGCTGACAATACATACTTAAGGATAAGTTACACCAGTGCTGGGATATAGATTTATAGCACAGCAGTTACTCTCTACTAAATGGCCCACATGAATGTGTTTATCCCAAGATAAAACTGAGGTCTCTCACCCTACAAACTGAGGCATGTTGCCTCCCATTACTATGGAGCACAAACTGCACAGAAAAACTTACTATGGAGTAGCTTCTTTATGTGTAAATCCACCCTACACCTTGGCTACTATATATGTTGTTATCTATGAAGAGAATTATATATAACGGTTTTATATTCTTCATCTTCTCTCATTTATATCTGTGCCATTCCATCTCAATCAGCCCAACCAAAGAGGAGTAAGAATAAAGACATTTGAAGTGAAAGATGGTGAAATATGGCACATATCAGTCAGATACATGGCAACCTCAGTACAATCAGCTGCCTCCACAGGCATGGCATGAGTAACAAAAGGGAGAGAGAGTATGGAATGTGACAGAAGCATTGTCTTACTGTCTTAATTCTGGGGGTTTTTACAGTTATGCCTTTCCTGGCAGGCCAAGTGTGAGCTCAGATGAGGTTACAATGGCTGAAGAAGTTACTGCCTGTAGCCTCTTTCTTTATGGGCTAAGCTACATCACATTACCTTGTCCTGAGAGACGTGGTCAGCTACCAGGGCTCAGCTGGCATGTGGGAACATGCTAAACCATAGTGACTTGCTCATGCATTAGAGCTTCAAGTTATAATCATTTCTGCAGATGCCAAGATAGCATGGTCCTCATCACTTTTCAGCTCTCACCCATTTTCAAGTCAAATTATAATGTACATACAACTTCACAGAATCCTGGAATAGCAGGTTGGAAGGGACCTCAAGGATCATCTGGTCCAGCCTTTCTTGGCAAAAGCACGGTCTAGACAAGATGGCCCAGCACCCTGTCCACCTGAATCTTAAAGTGAATCTTAAATCTGAAACTTATGTTTGAAAGTCAAACTGGAGAAACTGCACACTGCTAACTTGAAGTTGTCCCTGGTAACTGAGAAGAGTGTTTAAGACTACTGTCTTTCCACTAGGCAATATATCAGCAGATATGCATAGTAAAACCAGAAAAAGGAAAGAGGAAAAAGCAAGATACTCATCTCTAATCCAGGTGAAACACATTGTTAAAGGGAAATGTAAAATATGCTCATTCCTGCAGAGGCAGGCCTGCCATACAGAGAGTTTTAATGATCCTAAGAAGACCTGTCAGTACTTTAAGTGTTGGCTCCAAGTGATAGCTTCTAAAGTCTGCAAGGAGGATTAACATGTCAGCTCTCAGCTTCACAGGGAGTGAAAGATGAAACATCTGCTAGTGCTGTCCTAGGAGGATTGTGCTGCCATTCATAAGCTTTAAGGGAACATCTTCTAGAAGGTAATGGGTAGTATTCACTTAGGTTATTACAGATATTTAATGAGACTTTACAGGAGTTACTCTAGAAAACCAAATAGAGAATGAGTTTTGTTCTATCACTGTTATAAGCTATCTGATAGTACTTACCGTATTTTATACTTCACAGTGCACAGACTGCTGGAAAAGATCTTACTGTCTGTTAATTCTATAGAACATATCCAGAAGAGAAGCCAGATGAGAATACTGGCTACAAGGACGTATCTCAACACAGCACATCTCTCCCTGCCAGCCAGCTCCAATAGACAGTCATATTCTGTCCTAAACTGCGGTGCATCCAAAGTTGGATTTCATCAGTTATCCCTGGGGAAGCAAAGAATCCTCCCTTTTATTTACCCTTATGTCCTGCAACTGAAAATCTTACAGCTCCTTCTAGAAAGACCTTAACTTTAGATTAGCTCCATGTGTCTCATTTGCTAAACTGGTGCCCCCATTTCCCCACCCCAACAGGAACACATTTTGAAGTCAGGGAAGCTACTGTGTTGCTTCTGGTATTTCATAGGCCTTTGTACTTATTTAGCATTTAAAAGATACCAGAAAGCATTGTGTACTCAGAGGAACAGTCCTCACCAACACAGAGATTGGCTCCCTTTGCTCTTGGGTGATTTGTATTGTTGTTATACAGCAGCTCAGCCTTCAAACTACCACAGAGGTCATAAATCCAAGTTATGCTCCCATCATCAGTGCTGCGTCTCTTGTGCAAAGGCTAAATTAAAATCTTGGATACCTTAGGAGTGGAAGCAGATAATAAAACTACATAGGACTTTTTACACAGTTTGTGAGGTTTAAGTGCAAAAATTCAACTCCGCAAAATAAGAATGTTTAACATTGGACTCAAGGCCAGCTCAAAAGTTTAGACTTGGAATACAACAGACTTCAGCTCTGTGGAGTTTTCACTCAGCCATCATAACAGATTCTTTTATAAAATTCAAAGGTAGGTTCAGATTTTAGATGTATATGTGTGTGAGGATATCCAGACCCTGGAATTTGGTCCAAGCCCAGGTCCCACAGGGTGTGGACAGCAAGTGGAATACTCAAGAGCGTGAATCCATGAATGGCTGTTTATTTTCTGGCCAAATTCTGTTTTCATTTCTCTTTGAAATCCTATTCCCATTGTCCTGCCAAATTCAACAGCAAATCCAATAATAGCCTTGCCCGTAAGCCTGTTTTCACCTGTTGGGATTTTTTAAATGTCATTTTTCATTTAAGAATATCATGCAAGAGTTCAATGCTTTTTGTCTGTGGAAGAGACTTCTCTCCCCAGCTTTACATTACCATCTATATAAACACCCACATACTATTGTACACACAGTAACTGATTAATTTCCTAGTCTTGTAATGCAAACTATCCTAAGGTCATTCAATCTTGAGAGAAGATGACTGGAGATTGCAGTACATGGCAGAAAAACTACTGCAAATTTTTGAAGACAGATCCAGCGCTATAGTATCGGATTTCACCCTCCCTTCAATTAAGCCGAGGGACCAGGTTTAGAAACATGAAAGTTTCAATATCTATAGAACAGGGGAGGCACTTCTGGGCCATTGCATTAAAAACACCTTGTGCTCCAGTGCTCTTTCTTTAAGGTGACTCCTAAGGAAAGTTTCAGAGAATAGACAGAGCTAAGGACCTTGCAGGATCAGACCTACTCTATCAATAATTCACCTCTTGGGACAAAGAGGAAGCTGGACACAAGCCTTACATTATAGGAAGACAACAGTAGTTTTGTTTCAAATGAGAGACATATCTGAATGTCAGAAATACCACCCTCGATCCTCACAATGCTATCTGTTCCAGAACAAATAGGGGAGCATTCAAAATCTTCACACTTTATTCATGTTTCAATGATGTCTTTCATGAAAGAAGCAACAAATATTTCAATATTACTAGATAAAAATATTATGCTCTCCTCCCCATAAAATAGGTTTTGGATTTGTGATCCATTTCCTTCCTTGATTCTGAGAAGCACAAAGCTCCACTCTCTCGAAACAGAAGAGCTGAGGACTTCAGTGCTAGGGGACAATGACACTTAAGTCTGAGTCTGCTGTTCAGCTACTGTAAAAGCAAAGAAAGAGAAAGTAGTAGGGTCTTCCACTGCAACCGGGCAAATTAGGATTCATGTTTGCTCACACAAAACTAGCTTTGTCTCAGTTCCCATTCATGAGCAAGGGATAACAGTAATAGCCCACTTTCAGGGATATGGAAGAGTGAAAGACAGTGTAATTCCTAGATAGTAGAGTAGCATACAGAGCCATGCAGATATTCCAGATTGGTTCCACCAGTGAGTAGAAACAGCTGTCAATTTATTAAGAAATAACAAAAAAGACCTCAAAATTGTAATCACAAATAAATGACACTGGATGGAGCACCACACCCATGAAACCTGGGGTTCCTGCCACTGATCTGCTTGCTAGCCTCTTAAAAACCTCCCTAGATTCCCATGCCTCATTCACATGTGAGACAGGGGCAAAGCAATTTGAGTCCTTTAAAAGACCCTTGGAGACCTGTTGATGAAAGATACTGTTTGCCTTAAAGTTTCAAGGTGACAAAGCGCAGGAAAATCTGTAACAAATGAAAAGAAATGCTCTTAGCCAAAATTGCAACAATGGCTTTGGGATCAATAACCCCTCTACATGTTTTTTTTTATATTTTACCTACTGGTTACACTCCTTATAGGAGTTTGGAGAACAGTGAGATTTCCTGCCCCCACGGAACAAGCAAAAGAGTGCTTTCTACAGTTCCAGCCAAAAGCTATCACAGATTGTACAACACTCGGTTTCCTTTTCTCCCCAAAAGCATCCCCAGTGATGGGGGCATGGGATGGTGTCTTACCTCCCTGACGTATAGAGTCTTCCAGCACAGACATGGCAATTGAGTCAGTGGTAGCAAGATCCTGTGGGTCACCTGAGGTACAAACCCAGCGGAATGGCCCAAATCCCAGGGAAAAAATGTCCCTGGGAAGAGAACATATTTCATTAAGAGATAGTTGAAATTCTTTCCTTATTTATCCTGGCTGCTAGCAGTGCTTTTCTTTCATTAGCTGGAGACGGAAGAATTTGAAACATTTTCAATGAACTAATCTAAACAGAAGCATCAGGGACCATTAATTGAGAAGTTAAACAGTGCTGTTTCACACAGCCATTGACTGGTGTATAAAAATACAGTCAGGCCAGAAGTTTGACAGGAATGTTGGGCAGTTCAAACAAGCGCATCATCAGATGAATTGCAATTTTTCTTTTGTTTCATCAAATATACTCTCCCTGCTGCCTGGTCTTTTCGTCCTTAACCCAGGCTAACACTGAGTGCATCTACGCTATCAGACAAGTGTAGGTTCTGAACAAGTGCCTGAGTCCAGACTCATTCGCTGTCCACATTGTTTACACACAAGAGTAAGACACACTTCAGCTGAGTTCCAGAAGAGAAGATCTAATGTGGTTGGCACCTTCCTCTACGTTCAAGCTCTTATTCACATGATACAGGCAAGCTAAACATGAGTCAGAGACAAAAGGTGTCATAAACCCAGTCCCTCAACAGATCTCCTGAGCTCAGCTTTTTCTACAAGCAGCATGCACAGCTTGGGTAAAAGGTACAGTCAGCCATATGGGCAGAAGAGTGTCCTATTTCAGATGTGCTTTTAACTTCAGTGTAGACATAGGCTTTGATGACTTGGAATTGAGCTCTACTGCTCTGAAGAGAGAAGCTCTTCATTTTTAGCACCTAGAGGTGAAGTTGCATATAGTTACAGTTGGAGGCTGTGACTTGGCTATTGTCTTGAGTAGAACTGCTTAAGGAAAATTGATGCAACAAAAGAGAAAATGCAGCTATTCATGTAAAGGAGTGAAGAGTTTTGATTTGGCAATGCTTTAGCTTACTGTTCATATATCTGGTGTCTGCTTTCATAAAAGCTTTTAATTCTAGAAAGGATAAAGCTTTACATCAAATTATCAAGACATGCCACACCTTTCAGGACAAAATGTTAGCATTTTGTAAACTGCTGTCAGAGTTTACTTATGCTAATCACATACAACATGTCCCTCCAGGCCTGGCTCTTCTTTTCCCCTGTACACAGGAAAATGCAAGGAGTAACTCTAAGGAAGCCAATAGAAAACATGAGAGCAATGCTTACAGCCAACAGAGCATCTTCCTAAACCACACTCCAGAGTGGAGAAAAATAAGACTAACTCTGGCATAACACCTGTGAGATCAATTTTCCTACTGCTACGGTTGACTCCTTTTCATCATTTGTAGTACACTGCAAGATTTGCACTAAGTGGAATCTCTGTAGTACTCTCCCCCTAAACAGAGGGAGTCACAAGGGACTTGAGTGCTTTATTCCAAACTCTCCCCAACGTACCCCATGATGTGCTGAACGTAGGAAGGATATCGAAATTCTGTTTTATTGGCTCCTCTTTTCTCAACATCAGCACCTACAAAATAATTTTAATAGTCAGTGACTTGATGAAGAAAAACCATAAAATGTAAAACCAGACTGCACCTGGGTTCCCATGAAGGCTCTGTCTCAGCCACAGAGAAGGTCAGAGGTCTCAGAGAATGAGAGACTAAAGAGTTAGCATAACACAGCGGCCAATCCTATCCTACCAGCTGGGAAGATGCATGCAACATCATCCTTGTTTCCACCTAACAACTCCAGGATCTACTCACCAGCCCTCTGAGCTTCCAAGAGAAAAGCATTGCCATAATCCCAAAAAAACATGCCCTTATCAGCTAGTCTGTTAATAGCAGCCACATGTCTCTTCAGACTGAAATAAAGAAGGAAACAGTTATTCTTGAGATTGATAAAATACCTAAAAGAATAATATCATGAACTCACTAAAGGCATGGGAGTAGGGGGAGACAGATGGAACTGAAAGACCCCAGAGACATTCAGACATAAACCCATTAGATACCAATTGAGATGTTTTCAATCTCTGTAGCACCTGTTATCCCCAAATCTTGAAGTGATTTACAGTCATTAAGGGAACTTCATTAATTAGCAGAGAGGGGTCACATCTTTCAGCAAAGAAATGCAGCCAGCTCTGAGAATGGGAGGTAATAACAAAAAGCAGCCTACAAAAAACTGCACAAGAGTTTAAGAAGTTCACAGAGGAACTGACCAGAGACAGAAATACTGAAAATGGCTAAACATCACTGTTCCAGCCTCTCCCTTGGCCAAAACAGCCCAGTTTTCCTTTTGTTTCCAATAGTGGACCATACCCTAGCACTGCTCTCTGTGATACCACTTCCACTTAATATTATCCCGTTCTAATCTCAATGCATAGTTGTACATGTGCATAGCATATGGAGTTGTACATGCATAGGTGTAACCTCTTGGAACTCTAGAGAGGTAAATCAATGCCTAACAAATGAAATCGGATTTGTTTAGGTCATATCTAGCTTGTTAGAAATTAGTCCCTCCCAGAAATTTACCTTTCTGTTACCTTTGTCTTAGAGTAGTATGATGCAGAATTGGGAAACTGGAAAGGCCCCTGTAGGTTCCTCATCCAAAGTCAAATAGATTATATGCCCACTTTCTACCTTCTACTGGAAAAAGGTCTCCAGCAGGAATGTTCAAGGTGAACTAAACCAGAGTAGGAGCCATAAAGTCTCAAAAATACCAGTTGAGAACAACGGTACAGCTTGCCGCTGTAATTTTAATGTCAATAAAAACCTATTCCACAGGTTTTTATTTATATACAAATTATGCCAAATTGCTCCCTTTATAACATCCAATTCCAATTTCACTTGCAAACTTGTAAATCATGCGTAGCTCCCCAAAATACAGAACTTACAGTTGCAGGAAGCTGGGAGAAGTGATTGGGGGAGTTTGTCCCCTCCTTATACCCTTCCCTGAAAAGCATTACTGGCCACAGCTGGAGGCATGGTAGGCTAGATGGACTTTCTGGCTTACCCATTGGGTTTTTATCCTATATTCAGTGAACCTAAACCAACCGGTAGACTATGTGGAATTGTACTTATTGTCCCAGATTTTCAAAACCTAATGCAACTTTGGAATTTGTTGAAGTGAAATAAAACATTAGTGTTCAGACCTCTGATCTTATACACTGGAGACTACTCCTGAAATGGTGGGCAAGTGATGTCTGCCAGATTCTGAGTGATAGCTGTGTAAGTATAAAGTTGGGAGTTATTAGTACTGTAGCTCTACCCCAGATTTCTACTGAAATACTAAAGAACAGAAACTTCTTGTGAGACAAAGATCTGATCACTTGCAGAGCAACTAAACTTAAAGGTTAAAAACATGTGTCGCCAAAACATTTACCTCTCTTGTACCAGGGTCCGGAACTTCCCCGGGTTGGTGGAAAGGAGCTGCTTTGCTTCCTCAAAGCCAAGCTGTACCGGATAGTATCCCCCGCTGAACGGGTTATGACACGAAGTTTGGTCAGACCCCAGATCAACCAGCAGCTCTCCTGTTGTGTCCAGCTCATATACTAGCCTCTCCCTGGGGAAGAAAATGAATGGAGTGTTTGAACAGAAGCTGTCGTTTCACATTTTAGCTCCTCTTTCAGGTGAACTTCTTCCATCCCAAGAGGTCGTTTATAAAGATATGCCCTTGGCAGGCTAAGTCTTTGTTTTAGCAGTCAGGAGGTGGGAAATGATGGTGACTAAGATTTAGGTGCAACTTTTATGCTTCACATTTACCTGTGCAGAAATGCTGATAGATGAATCCGATACCAGTATGACATACCAGTCTTATTGGTCAATCTCAGCCCTTGGTATATGGTGTGGCAGCAAGATTTACCATTGGATAAAGCCTCAAGAGTGCCAGAATTTCTGTCCATCATCTGATTATTTTTATTCGATCACTACCTGAATACTTCTATTCTTCACTGAAGTCAAAGACATTTTCTTGCCATCCAATTAGCGAAAGGTTAGAAGGAAAGGGATAATTTCTTTCTTCATCCAAGGAAGAATCATAGGGATTTCTTTCCCTAAGAAATTCATTGTTCCATAAGGAAAGGAGAAGGTGTATGGGAAGCAACTGGGAACTGGAACAAAGATGAAGACCCCTATTTTGACAATACAGTTTTTCATGACCATCTAGAATAATGAACTCAGCACTAAGTTTAATGCCTCTTCCAAGTTGGGGAACTAATTCCAGGTTGACTAACAAGCAAGAGCATTAATATATCCATTATCCATATATACTACTTACCATAGATCTACCACATTCCCATGGTAGCCCAAACTAAGGGCAATTTTATTCTTTCTTGCATCTCTAGAACAGATTAAAAAGATCGATTGAAGAAAATGCACCTCATGTAATTCCATCTTGCAATGTACAAATCATATACAGAGTCAAACCCAGCAAAAAAGTCTATATGTGGTTTACAACACCCATCTAGGCAACAGATCTTTCAACTTTTATGTAATTGTTAATCACTGATTCTAGAAAGCTTGAGTGATGCTTCAAGTGTAACGTTATTTGTAATTGTTCTATGCATATTCATGAAACTGAATGAAGACACATTTAACATCTATAAATTATATGAATCATTGGTCGTCACTAATAATGACTGCTGCCGTTTGAAGGATGGATTCACACTCAAAAGCAGATCTGGAATAAGAAGAGGTGTCCCTCAACCCCTTCTATATGCACACTAAAATGGCACAATGCAGAAAGATGTAAAGTGAGGATTAGGAAGCAGAGAAACTCACTGAATTATGTTAAAAGTCATACCTAAGGCGAGCAATGCAATGGTCCAGGTTGTTAGAGATTTCCATCAGCCATCCCTGCTTGTGACGTTTCAGAAGTGCTGCTTCATCAACCTAAGAGAAATAGCAGAGAACTTAAAATTCCTCTTTCCCTTATCCAGTCACTTTTACCTTTAGTTTTTCAATTAGTCTGCAAGAAAGAGTAGCAAATAGGTAAAGGGAATAGCCCTGCCTTGGCATTAATAATATGGAGTGATTGTTCAAATATTTATTTTTCACCTCTGTTTTTTGTTGGGTTTTGGTGGGTTGTTTTTTTTTTTTTTTTTTTTACACTTTCTGTTCTCTTTTACTCCAGGCTCAAAGCAAGAAAAAAAGACTTTGATACATCACTTCCCAAAATATTTTACAAGCCAAAAATTATCATTAAAATTGTACAAGAGGTAATATTTTTCTGCCAATTTTAATTATTCTTATTGTTTCTTTTCTTAATTATATTGAAAAAATGAAAGCCAAAATGTTTCCAATTTATTTTTCAAATCTGGCTATTTTCTGTGAAAATAAAATTTCTGTTTAATTAGGGAAATATTTTCTTTGATCAGCTCAGAGATAGACATTTCTGCCAGACCGCCCAGGATGAACCAATGGTTTGCTGAATAAAATTAACCCTCACTTTTGTTCTTTGACTGCTGGTTGAAAATCTCAACCAAATATGGAAAAGAGGAAAGCATTTTCTTATCCCAGCTGGCTAATGCCTCTGAAAAATGGAATGGATCAAAACAAAACTATGTCTTCAATTCCCTCTTGTTTGAACTTTGAAGCTCCAAACTCAATCCCCAATCTGTACTCTCCTCCGGGCTCAGCTTCTGTGTGTGTCAGTGTGTATGCGCATAAGAGACAGCTGGATAAAAATATAAATGGAGAGACAAACTGTGGAGGCTTTGGCACAGATTCTTTATTAATGGTTCAATGTACAAACTTGCACATCATTAAGACTTTTATAATGAGCTATCAGTGGCATAAAGCAAGTGGCAAAATTAATTCAAGCCAATTTTCTGTGGTAGCAACAGATTTAAACACCCACAGTGGTGTGTGTGCATAAGAACACATAACCTGAGTATCTTCTAGTATTTCATTAAAGCATTTTTACTTCTCTATAACCCACTGTCATTATTTTCATTCTATTATTTCTCATTAACAAAGTATTTATATGTAAATTAAATAAGCTCCATATTCAGGAGTCACTTGAACACCAGGAAACCTTTTCTTTCCTAATTATTCTTAGCATGAAAAACCTTCTATCATTTCCCACATCAGTAATAAAGACTATCCTTCCAAAGCCCCAGATTATGATAATATCGGTGTCGCTGCCAATGGAATTATTCAATAAAGTCAGGTGCCGCAGGGGACAGCTTCTTTGCGAGTTATTTAAATCAGCACAGGAGGAAAGATATTAAATGGTCCATATGAATTAGAGGAATTGGGTTCATTTAAAGCTCAGCATAACACAGATCAGATCTATTTAAATCTGTTACCACATCCTACATATTTTACTTCAGACCTCTCTGATAGTCTTTCACAGACTGGCTAGCATACTGAAGAAAACTAGCTGCCTTTGAACCACACTTTCAAAAATATGCTCATTTTTTATCAGCACCTCACCAGTTTAAAAAATTGCACAAACGTGATGGCTAATGCCACCGCCAGTGTAACCCTGGAGAGCTTAGTGCAGCTCAGAGGAGATAGCCTGGCCCTCCACACAATTATTTCATAAAATTACAGTCTGCTTCGTGTCAAACAGAAGAGGTAAAAGACTTGCACCATTAATCCCTTCTGTCTGAGCTTCGGAAGCCCTGGCTGACAAAGTGACATCTCTTACACAATTCAGTGTCATTTGCATAAATAGTTCCTTAAATAAATAATATGTACATATATATAGCTATCCACATGTGCTGCTGAGACTCATTTCCGACAAGGATCATCTCACAGGAGATAAAAACCAGGCGATATTCAGTCTCCTGAACAAAATCATCTGCAGCCGTAGAGATGAAAAGGACAAAGGACCGCTGTGAATAGCTTTCACTGGAATCTTTCCTTTGTATTCTCGCATTTGAAAGATCATGATGACAGAGTAGAAGTCTGAATAAAGATAATTTATTCAATAATAAATTGAATAAATTTATTTCATCTGCAGGGAGTACCTGATAAGATCTCAAATACATGCAAAACTCATGTACTAACAAAAACACTTTTGCACCATCATTGTAAAACAGTTGAAACCCTAACCTTCCATGAATAAGACCTGAGCTAGCCAGAACAGGTCAGATTTACCGCACGCCACATGGGCAGTCTGATCTATTATGTTTTGAAGTTTAATTATAATTACCATGGGTCAGATTGCAATATTCTTACCCTTTTCTTTGCAGCAAGTGACATGCCTACAGCAGAGGTCTGCCAGCTAATTCTCTCTATAAACAACTTTGGGTGAGAAGGTTAAGCTCCCACTGGAGTTTGGTTCTCAAAATCTTTCTTCCTCTGGAGCAGTAACAAGAGCTCATCACCTGCAGATAGTCAAAAGAGCTCAAAGCATTTTGGTCAGTCCTATATCTGCTCCACCAAGAATGTTTCCCCAGTGTATTGAACTCAAAGGTAGTTATGAGGAAAGAAATGCATGGAAGCATTTATTGTTTCTCAGTAGTCAGTATCATTAAAGATATTCACTACCATTTTCACAGAATTGCAGAGCAACATTTTCTGTTGAAAAATTGTTGCAGTGTTTTTGTAGTCCATCCTTCCATCTGATGTGTTAGAACAGAACCCTATGATAAGCATAACAACTGCATAATGCAGGTATTGGGAGAACCTAATGTTACTCTTTCATATGAAAATGTATTTCACTCAAAACCATATATACTTACCAAGATTATGATGTTGGTGTTCTGCATTATGATATTATGATACTTAAGGATATCTGTGGATCCTATCATACACTATTCCGATTGCTTGGACATTAGCAGTCTTTGAATCACAGATCATTATTAGATCCTCTTTGTTTATGGGAGGAAACAGCTGGGCTATTTTAACATATTTGGAACAGAGAAATATTACATCAGGATGAAAGACTCTACAAAGAATATATTCTGTGGGTGAGCTTCAGGGAACAGGGAAAATGGTACTACAGAACTACTCATCAGCATTTTCCCTTAGCAGAACTTACCTTCATTGTCTACAAACTGGGATTCTCATAAGTGCTTGTAATTAGCCTCACCATCTTCATACCGAAGCCAACTTTAAAATTTCCAGTCTTACAAAATCCCATTGACTTCAAAGGATCACAACACCAAGCAACTTGGTTAGTCCCAACCATGATGAGTGAATCATACCAACATTTTTAACCGGTACTTTCCATTGCACCTGGTAAGGGTGCCAGAGGTATTAAAGATCAATTGCAATGTAACTAACACCTTTTTAACAAAGACTTTTTTGCATAAGAGGGTGCAGTTACCATGGGAATTGCCTGTGGAAGTTACACCCTTTTACACATGAAATGAGGGTAGCTCAGGCACTGAGAATGGCTCATCTGACAGCACCAATCTGCATTTTTGTGAAGCAACTATAAGAAGTTACAGTCCATATCCTTACGGTCTGATCCAGCAACTGAACAAATAGAGTGGAATAGCAGTGAAAAATGCTCAGCAATGCAAAGGACAGACAGATCTTAGAAAAAGAGGTGGGTTTTGGTTGGGTTTTTTTTTGAGTTTGGCTTGTCAGGGTTACTTGAGGAACATGTCAGATCAGGAGAATGAGGGAGATCAGGACATTCAGCACATGGAGAGATGACAAAATGAAAGCAGCATTGCTCTCACCTCTGCAATGATCCCCACACACCCAGCAATGACTGCAGCCTTTGCTTGAGCCCCACTCATCCCTCCAAGACCAGAAGTAACAAACACCTTTCCAGACAGGTCTTCTGCCTTCAAGTAGCGACGGCCTGCATTGAGCACTGTGAGCTGCACACAACACAATATAGCAATTATCAGGAGCTATTTTTCCTAGAGTCCCTGAAATTTAAAGATCTTCTGTCCCTTTTGCAGAGTTTGAAACTCAGGGGTCATTGGAACCATGAAACTGTTTTAATCTTTTAAGAAAGAAACATATTATGAAGTGATGTTATGAAACCATCTGTCCCGATTACGTTTATTTCTCTCACCATGAAACAGAATAGAATAATCAGTGGTTCCCAGCATGCTGCTCTTGGGGTATAAAGACTTATTCAAAATGGCTGCAAAAGACAGCTAAGGAAAACAGCTAAGAAAACAAGCTAATAAAATGTTTTTATCTAACATTTCGTCCATTCATACTTCACTTATTGTAGCTAGATATGAGCTCAAATTGAGACCTTGACTGTAGATTCCTTCAGGTCTGTGTTCTGGATAAGATGCCATGGACTATCTGAGTGGAAGGACACTATTTTTTTTAAGGAGCAGGTGATGAGAATTTCTTTGTTAGCCAGAACATCCTCTCACAGCAATCCAGTCCACTCCAGTCACCACCCACTGCAGGAGATACCCTCCTCCAAAAGGTATGGACAAACAGACCTTTCCCCAGTTTCTTACCACAGTCCCATGGACTATTCCCTGAGGCCCAATGTAGCAGTAGCTCCCTGCAGTCATCTGACCATACCTAGGAATAGCAACGAACACAGTGATACCACGTCACTCAGGCTGGAATGAATTCTGTACATGACTATGTATGTTTCCAGTATAACAAAAAAATCTCTGTGCTTTGATTTGTTGCTAAAGATCTGCTATTATCAAATTCACAACTTAATCGAATTTCTTCATTAGCAATGCACCAAGGTGTTTTTGGAAGAGCATTTAGCTTGTTAAATTGAGTTCAAAAATGCATGGATCAAAGAACTGGGTGTAAACTTGTCTTGGCATTTAGCATAGTGACTAGGACACAAGGACACTCCTTTTCACCTTGTTGGCACCTTTATGCCCTTGGTTTTCAGTGGCACTCGCACTTCTAAGTCACATAGTTGCTTTTGAAGTTGTTACCCCAAACAAGTTGTCCACATTCCTATGATATTCCCAGGAAAGTGGCAATGGATATTCTCTATTCATGCCCTTTCATTTCTTCCAGCTTCCGTATCTGTACACACCCAGCTCTCCAGTGGTTTTAATTTATTTTTTCCATGGTACACAACAGAATAATAATCCTGTGCTCATCAACTAGATCAGCAGTAAAAAAAAGTAGGTAAATAATCATTCAAAAAAAATTAAAAATTATAACTTTCTATTTCAAAGCTTTCTCTTAGTGTGAAGGAAATGTGAAGGAATGTTTCATAACTTGTGTTTTCTGTAGATTGCAAAACAATCACTGCAAAGTGGAACTAGCCAGTGCTATAAGTAGGTTACGATTAAGGCTTCAGGCTGTAATTCAGCCAAGTCCGACACATAAACCTAATACTAATTCCTAGCAGACCTCAATTACATCCTTATATATGTGGCTGAACATAACTCAAACTCCTAAGCGATTCCACTTAAGTGTGCATTAATGCTTTGCAGCATCAGGACTTTATGCAGCACAGTTGAAATCCATCTGCATTAGAAATTTTAACCAGCCATTGCTTGATGTCTGAATTACATTTTAGTTAAGTATTTGATATATTTTAATAGTGAGGTATCTTCTTACATTGTTACTCCCAAAGCAAACATCTTCTCGTATTCATCTCTGGTGGAATAGTTGGGAATAACCTAAGAAAACAATCAAAAGAAAACCCACATAAGCAAATTAGAGATTTAAGCAGATCTTTTTAACAGCTTACATTTCTCTAACTATGGTCACACACATAGAAAAACAGTGAAAAACAGGAGTGATTCAGGTGTTTTATTCCATGCATTCTAGTATTAGAAAAAAAGATGTCTGGTCTTTCTGGCAGTGTGACCATCATGCAAGTTTTAAGGAAAGCAGTCCTCTCGCCACAAAAGTAGCCTGCAGGGAGACAGATATTGAATGGCTCAAAAGTCTGGCAATGAACCAGTATGTTCACTTGTCCGGCTTGCCTTCCAAGCAAAGCAGTCCACGTACCTAAGCATCTGATTAATAATCACCTGTTTGCCTATTGAGGGCTTTTAAATCTTCCAAACTGAGCCTAGATGAAATGTTTTGGTCAAGAACACCTACAGCTCAGGCTCAGTCAGAACAGAAGTTGTCTAACACGGAGAGGATTGTTCCCTGCATCACTGCAGATCAGCACACTTGAGGTGAGAGCGACTGTACTGCAATAAATGCTGCAGAATTTGGACCCCAGATTCTCCTGTGTGCTGTTGTAAATTTAGGTAGTATAAATAATATTTTAATTCAGTAAACACTTGAAAACTAAACAGAAGAGGAGGAAAAAGAGAAGACAAGATGCTAATACCTACCATGCCATTAGTAATGATTAATCGAGGAGCGTACTGATGGCTGGGAAAGAGTCCCAGAGGATGCCCACTGTACATTACTAGTGTTTGCTCTTCAGTCATCTCTGACAAATAGTGCATTACCAACCAGAACTGAAAGGAAAAGCAAGGAAAGTGAGGGAATCTGTTTGCATCTTACATTTATGTTTCTTTGTGAAGCTGCTAAACTTTGAATATGAAGGCAGCTATAGAGATAATGAGGTGTATTCACAGATGGAATAACAGCCAGAGCTCTCAACACATTCTTGCTTTTAATAAAGTCCATTAAGAGATATCACTCAGCAGGAAACATAAATCACCAACTAGCACAAGTCTGAATAAGTTCCAGAATAATTTCTCCAGTACAAACCCCAGAAACCCTTCATTTTAAAGCCATTCTAATTTTATCTTGAGGTTAACCAGTTGGATCTGGCACTTTTCTGGCAATCTTTCCAAAGCCAGACTGCAAAATTTTCCCTATAAAAGTGATTAAAATACCCATGCATATTGTTGATCCTAAGCTGAAATGGATAATTCAGCATCTTCTAATGTTTGTCATCTTTTCAACAAATGGATATTACAATGTGCATTAAAAAATGAAATAATTTTTCTTCTTTCTCAAAGAAAAAAATTCAGCTTTCATTGTGGACAGTGAGGAAACTCCTTGAGGCACCTAGAAGTACACAAATAAACGCATCTCAACTTTGTCTGCAGAACTCGATAGTTACTCTTGATGTATGCCAAAAAGTAGGCTTTGGCCATCTAAGCTGCCTATAGATTTGACTCGCACCCATTACTGTCTATCACAAAGCCCATTATATTCCACAGGACTTTTAGTATGTGACAACTAGGCCTGAGAGGAGCTTTCCTGTGCAATATTGGAATTCAACAATAGCTTGAAACCAGAGACAAAGCTTTGAGAAAAAAATGGAACTGCTGATCAAGGAGACAGCGGTATCAGTGACAAATAAACAAAACCGGTTGTCATGGGCAGTTAACCTCTGTGGTTGTGTCTTTGATCTGAATTAAAAATGGTACAGATTTGAAGCCAGTCCCTTCTAACCCAGCTAATTTCCCAAGCTGCAAGTTAAGTTGAACAGGAAGGAGTTACTGGCGTCACTCTCTTGCTTTTTGCATTTTTTGTTTCATGAAAATGTTGAATAATCAAATTCTGGTCCTAGGACAGAACAGGTAACCAGTTGAACTCTCAACTCTTTAGCAGGCTGGGAAAACATTGTAATAAAACTGGAAGCTGTTGGATAGTCAGATCTTTTTGCACTGAAAGGCACTAGTAAGGAGGAAGCAAAAGCCTTTCCTAGCTAAAAGAACAGGTCTGTTGTCTGTAGGCTTGTAAAGTTAGCTCAGGACGTGGCTCTTTCTTTTAAAATTATTCAGAAGAAAGCACAGGTCTGCGTGGGTGATATAAACCAAACTGAACCTTTTCACGAGGAATTTTGCAATGATAGATTTCCAAAAAAGCATGTTGTTTTCAAGCCACAAACAGAACAAAATGTTCTGTCATAACTGAATCATCCACGTGATTGCTACTCTAAGTAAGCAAAAACAAAAAGGTTTTGTTTTTCTGCTGTGAAACAACTGCAGGTCATAGCTCTGGCTTGGATGAGAACAAGAGAAAATAGTGTATTTCTGACTTTGGCACCGCTTCTGCTTCACCTTGCAGCCCAGCATCTGCCTAAGGGATGTCAGTCCAATAAAGGCTACTATATAGACTGCAGGCACTGCTCACATCAGAAATGCTGTAAAACTCATGTAGTTACCAGGCATTAGTTAACTGGCACTTACTAATTAATACACAGAATAAAGAAATGGTCTGCATTGCCATGGTACCTTTCTTTTAAAAGGTCAGAACAGTTTTGCCTCAAAAGCTGCCCAAGACTTCCATTTAACTCTCATTTACCAGGTTAGGAAACTGAAGCATGAGTTTCCTTTTAGCCACAAATGAAAAATCACAGTCAAACTGGGAAGAAAACCCAGGTCGCTCAGTCCCATGCTACAGTGAGGAATCCATTCCCCTCCCCTAACTAGGAACTTCATTTACAGGTTAGTTTTGCTTGGATTTTTTAATAAGCAAGAGGCCAGATTCAGATAAAGCCACAATGAGATGCATACGTGATCCTTTATGACAGAAGTTGGCTCCTTAAGTCAGCTTTTGCTTAGGTAAGTTACAGAATCAAAAATCAAGATCTTCCCAGCCTTCAGGAGTGATGCTGCCCCTCAGGGTGATGTGGCTTTCTACCTGTGCCGGTTCTGTGCTGCACTGCAAAACTCAATGCCACCTCTCCACCTGTCCCCACTCTGTGGCCTTGGGGCGTACCAGAGGCTGCGGGGAAGATGTGGTTTTGGCATTCACAATAACCACATTTGTGCCTATCAACAGACACTCAGGATGGTTGTTCAGTAAATGTTCCTCCTGCCACCACACACCTGTAGAGCATTCAGACCCACAGCGGTTTTTTTTCTTGAGAGAATAAATTGAGCTCATACAAAACATAAATCTAAATATGTTGCTGATGCCAAAGATCTCCTGAAAATGTTTCCCACATGCATTTTGCAATACTTGGATTAAAGCAAGTGTATTTATTGCCATTTTTGGATAGAGAAGGAGAACAGAGATTATACAACCACACCTTAAACATCCCAGCTCCCATTTTAGACAGGCTTTTACCCACCTGCCATTATTCTCAGAAGATCAGGGATAATGTTGCTAGGCCTGACAGTAAAGTGCACTGCGATCTGGCCAGCTAGCATGTAAATATTTACAGCTAATCTGATTTGCTTGGAAAAAGACTGAGGATTGCACTTTCTTAATCAAAGCCTTTTTTTTTTTTCCACTACTTGTTGTGAAAAATGTTGCAAAAGTACCAGAAACAAGCAAGCAAAAGAAACTTTGTTTCCTAGAATTCATTTTGACTCTAAAATTATCTGTGCAAAATACACAGGCACATACAAATGCATCAGAGAAAGGCAAAGAACTGGTCCTTACATCATCACACACAGCCTGGTATGTTTATGGTATTATATTTAGTATTTCTGTTGGGCTGTCTGTGCTCTTCTTACTAAATAAAGCTCTCCCCATCTATGTAGTTCATAACTGAGCATTCCTCTCTCCAGACAGGATGTTTTGGAGCATTTTGAGACAACGACTGCCAAGAATTATCACAAACTGCCTAAGCAGAATGTGCGTGGGGGAGGGTGAAACCGGTTTCGTGAAACAAGCTGCAAAAGCAGCGATGTCCTACCTGCGCCCAGTTGCTGAAGACCTGCCCGTTTCCTCCATAAGTGACAAGCTCCTGAGGAAACTGAAAAAGACAATTTAACAATAAAGCAAACATTTTTCGGAAACATTTCACTGTACTTCCAAACAATTTTTTTAATCTCAGTAATAAATCTTTTCTATAGCTTATTGCATCGACACTCTCTAGATTCTTGAAATCAGAAAATAACACTATAAAAGTGATAATTTAAGAAAAAAATTAAAATTCTTTTTCGAAATGAGATGTTTGTTATTGTTACAATGGTATTTTGGATGCAGAATGCTACAAAGTGATTCCTGGATTGCAGTTTCTGTAACAGACAGACATCCCCCTCAACTCCCTTATACAGGGACCGAGTGAGCTTACAGTTGGGTTGCTACTGGCATTTACAGCTGGAAGTCTACAACCAGCAGGGCATAGTTGCATGGCCTCTCCCCTGCCATTTGCAAAAAGATGCATTACACTGGGTAGTGCTTGTAAGGATGGACTTTGGTCCTGTAATCTAGTAAGTCTGGCCTTGAGGGATGAGCTTTCAAAGATACAGAAAGCATCAGCACTAATTTTTCAGCATATGTTGTAGAAGCAATGTACTAACAGCTGAGCTCTGCCTATCTCACAGACAGCGACCAAGCTCCTGTATATAGTGGGAGCTGGAGCGAGCCTTGTCGGTGTTGCCGGAGGCCTCAGAGGTCCGAGTTAGGACCAGGACCCACCGTGCAGGATTAACAACTGCCCACAGCAGGGAACTATAGAACTTAATACAAAAGACTCCAAACCCCAGGAATCAAAACATAACCACAAGTATGGAATTACCTTTAGTCCCTTGCAGGCTTAGCCGCACAGAAATGGACATTCTAGCACATCACTCCATAAGGAGGCTGCCTTGGCACTACTGAAATTGCCCTGCTTAGCTGACACGCACAGCAGCCAGCTCTACAGGTACAGGGACTGGCATTACCTTGGAGCACAGAACCAGCAAAAGGCCTATGAACAACTAAAATCCTATTCAATCCATGGAGGGAGGATCATCTGCACAAGGATTCATTTCACCTGTATGCCTAAATTCTTCAGTTTTTATGTGAGAGCACATACAGGAAATAACTTGCATTTGCTGCTGCCCTATGAATCCAGCTTCTTTATTTTCACTGAACCTTACCTGAGCCACTGAGGGGTCCAGATTATTCATGATCATCAACATAATGGCAGCAGCTGATTTGGTCTTGCAAGGGTAGTCTCCTATGGGGTACGCTCTGAAACAGTAGTCACAAAAATTTTGGAGACACTGACTCACAAGGGCAACTGCAACAACTTACCCCACAGAAATATCCCTGCATGCCAACACATTCGTTTGAGTTGCAGGCTTTTATTCAGGAGGGAATAAAATTAAAAAAAAAAAAAAAAAGGAGAAAGTGCAGATCTGAAATGACATATGTACCTTAACAGGCAAATAAGGTTTTAACTGTTATCAGAACTAAGCAAAGAAAAAAATGGTATTCAGCTTATTTGCTGAATCAGTTAATCACAATTGGTTATAAATACGGTGGCCAAGAGCTCTCATTGCTTTTTAACTGGATTATTTTTGGGATGCTGGAACTGGCCTCTGAAACGCAGTTGCAGCTAAGTCTCGTAACACCAAGGAAAACAGCATCAGTGGAAGTTGCCTTCAGGCTCATCAGCCCTTGTTATTTAAGACCCTATCTAAGAAAAAACACCCAGCTTGAATTTCAGTCCCAAAGAAGCTCTCAAAAACTGAACTAGTTCGGAGAAATATGGGCCTTTTTACTGAATAAGATGCTTTTCCTCCAGAAAGTTGAGAGGTGAGATATGGGAAACCGTTACAAAGGTATTCTGAGTCAGGTTTCCTAGCACTAATGTGCTTCAGTGCCAACTGCTGCGATCATCTAACTTTTCTCCTCCACCATCTGTTTGTTATATCACATTGCTCTAAAACTTCTAGTCCTACTGTAGCTCTTCAGAGCAGGGACAGTTCCTTTGCTGCGTTTGCACAGGTCTTAGTACAATTGTGCTGAGGCCTCTAAGGTATGATACCAAAAGGAAGTATAACCATGGATCAAGAGTTTTGCTCTTTCCCTTTCTGTAAGCAACACCACCCTGACAGATGCTGGATATTCCTGAAGGTAGATAGGATCGTTTGACATAGTTTCTAAATGATCTTCCTTTGAACGGACCACAGATCTCCAGTGGGGAGACAGCTACACTGAAAAGGTTAAGCTAAAGAGTGCCAACTACAAAAAAAATTGGACATCCGCTGACCAGCTCATGAGCTAAGATCTGGAATGTATATTCTACAGATTTAGCGACTGGGCTCCTCCCATGATCATATGCACTTTATCCTTGCATTTTACATCAGGATTCTAAAACAAATGCCTTGTAGTCATTGCCAAACCAGGAGGGAAAGCATTTGAGTTTTTCCACAATACTTTTTTTATTAGTGTTTTCTGCTTTTCTAAGCTTGATGAGATAAAATAACAGGATTTCTGTGGAATTATACCAATTCACCAAGAGGAGATATTTCCACATAATATGGCTCAGAACATAAGAAACCCAAAGTTCAGATATCAGCTGAGTGTGCTGGTATGGGAACATAGCTATTAAATGGAACAGAACCAAGTTAGACCGTGCTCCCTGAGACATACAGAACAAAAATCAAATACTACCAGACTCCAGAGAACAAAAGGTGTTTTCTTAATCTGAGACTGTAACAATCTATTAGAATGATTGATCAGTGAAAGGGTCACAAAGAAAAAAAATATTTGAAGCTATTAAAGAGTCACTGATGCCAGTGATGGAGAAAAGCTGGTGGGCTGTCTTATCCAAGCCTACTTGGAAGGTGCCCTCATCTGTAGTTCAGGACTAGGGTCCTCTGAAGTCCAGCTCTGCAATATCTTTCAGACAGTCTTCCAGTTGTCCTCCACTTAGCTGAATTCTGCAAAGGCTGACCCCAGACTATTATGGACAGCACAGAAATATGGATGTCTGTGGAAATCAGAGTGCTTTCTACTTGCTTGCTTTATTCAGATTTCTGTATAGACATTAACCAGGCCCCTGCTGGATGCAAAAAGGAATCAATCAGTCTAAAAAAAGCAGCTAGCCCCTGGCAGCCCTCTCTAAAGCTGTTCTGCTTCACAAACATTAGCCCCATCAGCCCTAGAATGAAGTGATGCTCCAAGATCAACAGGCAACAGGCACAGCATGTTACAAACCAGGGTCAGATACAGGTTCCAATGATGGAAAAATGTACTGTCTTTCTTTTAAGCCCAGAAAGCCTTCTCTGTGAGACTGGGAAACAACCAGCCACCCACAGCAGGTCCCAAGCCATCCACTCATCTGATCTTACCTCTTGGTTCAGTTGAGACTTGACTTGCAGCAGCTCAGGACTATTGCAAGTTTTCTGTCCAGGCTGCAATCAGAGATCTCTGAGCAATGACTGGCCTCTAGAAACTATGACTTGTCACGGGGCAGAGCATTTGGGATCGCTGTGTGTGGTAAAGCTGGCATTACCAAGCACACGACCTTGCACAATCCCTTCCCTGTGTTGAGTGGTGCTGAGCTTTCCAGCAGCAAGACTGTCTTGGCCCTGCCACAGCCTATCCAGAAGGGTGCACACTGTCTCCCATGGGACTCTCATGAGGACAGAGAACAGGATGAAAGCTGGAGGATGAAGGATCACTGTTACACAGCTTTACAGAAGAGCATCCCAAAGCATGCAGTATCCCTCATTGGAAATGAAACCACTGCTATCTAATGACATACAGAACATCCAATTTATTCAGATGATGCACTTCATTAATATGTTAATGACATGACTTCTACAAGAGGTCAATTAGGACACAGCAATGCCACTATTTAAAGGTCAGTTTCACAGGTGAAAGCTGGAAAGCAAATGGCAGCCAAACAGAACATGAACCATCCAGCCCTTACCTCATCTCAATGTCTGGAAAGAATCTGTACATATAGATATGGCCATACAGCCTGAGTTCTTCAGCAAATTCCAGCGCCAGCTTCTTTTGTATTTCAGGTGGGAAATAACGCAAGGCATTGCGCAAAGCCAGCTGCCAAAAAAACCCAAGAGAGACAAAAATCTAGGTAAAAGACATGGAGGTAAACCAGTGGACCTGACCTTTAATCAGACTCAGCTGGAAGCCTGCCTAAGCTATCACAAGGATGATATAATTGAAAAGGCCAAGCTCACACCAGGGGAGCTCCATTCCTGCTTTCCTATTGAAGTGTTTTCACCTGCATCTTTCCTTGTAGATTTAATGTACACATGTAACCCTTCCCTTCCCACCCTCCCCCAAACCTGCATGGAGGGACCCTGGAGATTTGTTAAGTAGTGCTCAATCCTATCAATATCAGACATGGCCGAATTCCCTCTCACAATGCTAGGGGGCACTGAACTGCCAAGGAAAAAATTGTTCAGAAATCCTTAGGCTGAGACCCTGAACTCCTAGAGACACTGAAGACCCTACTGTACTTTCCATTCAAAAAAGGGATCTTAGCCCTGAGCTGTGACATACTCCCAGATGAAGATGTTCTTGGGCTAAGTTTTATTAAAGATTCACTACATTTAGCATCCTAATGTACTGCAGAGGGTGGTGGTTTACATTATTTTATTGATGCTACATGTATCATTTCCAAATTAGCTGAAGTAATTACTAAGCACTCAATTAAATTCTGCAGATGATACTACGTGGCTTATTCTCCCTATTGCCTTCAAAGACATTACCCATGGTTTGCAAAGTACAGTATGTCCTTTTGGCTGAAAGAAACCATAAATAAACCACTATCTTTAGTAACAGTCTGTTAAGTCATGCCTCTCTATTCCATGTTCCATTTGATTAAAACCATAATGAGAATAAAGATTCTGTGATCTTTAAAAAGCCAATTTCATGCAAAGATGCTAAAAGATCTTGTAAGCTCCCTGGCAAATGGTGACACTATCCAAATGACTTTTAGTCGAAAAGATTCACAAATCATATGGAATTTCACATCTTCTTTAGGCTGATTTTTAACGGCTCTGGAAAGGATAGAAAGGGATCAAGTTTGCTTCCAAACCTGGTAACAGCCTACAAAACAAGCAGGGAAGACCAGTTTTGGAGAGGGCTGAGTATAGCAAGGATACTCCATGTTTGTGACACCTGCAGTTGGCAGTTCAAAGAGTTATGGAAGCAAGGATTTTCTGTAGGAAGTGTAGGAAGGCTGTAGGACAGGAAACAGGTATGTAGAACAAAGGCACCTAGAACCATCCAGTCTAGATATCATCACCATCCATCCTGGTAAGAAGTCCTGAAAAGGTCTATAAAGCCCTTAGTAATAAACCCCCTCATTCAACATGACTATGGTCTGGCTCTTACAGCTAGAGCTCTCCAGCCCCTTCATTTGAGCATGCTGGTCTCACACACCTTAGAGCAGACAGAAGGAACATTATCTCTAAACTTAAAAATGCCCCATACTAAGAGAGGTTTCTGTTGGCATACTGCCTACTGAACAGGCATATGGGTCAGACCCTTTCAGATCAGTGAAGCTCTACTGATTTACACCAGCTGAGAATCAGACCAATAAAACCCTACAAATTAGATTTGCCATTCCACACAGAGAATGACAAGGAAGAAAACCTATTTATCTTCAAATATCACCTTATTCTTCTCCAGTTAGATAAGCAGTCATTTTTCAAGGGCATATTATTAATAAACACAAAAATCCCAGCTATATCCATACCATGACAAAATATGCAGGGATTTTCAAGGTCAATCTCAGCATCAAGCAGCCATCACAGTGCGTTCTAGATCTAAGAAATTTCTAAAGTAAGAATAAAATCACCTGCACCCCTTGCAACCACAAAATCAACAGGAAAACATTGCCACATTTGGCATTTTGTCTACCTATGAGAACTACAGAGTAGTAGTGTTTTGCTTCCAGTTTGGCAAGGACCACCCAGTCTTTGATCAATATATTATTTGTATTATAATGAAACTGATGGGCAAATATTTTTATTTCCCCTAAAAATACAAGCAAGAAAAATCTGGTTGGATTTTCAAATAAATTCACTTAGACTGAGCCTCTACCCTATTGATGTTACACATTAGCAGAAGCCTGCATTTTGATGATGCAAACATTAATGAAACATGAACTTGGATGTTATAGGAAGGGTGGGAAGGGCGCCTTGGTTGCACAGACAATAGAGAGCTGATCTTATGAAAGAGGACTAAGACTGGGGCTTGTTTAGCTTAACTGAACAAAGGTGACGTTTGATTGCTGTCTCACTGCAGGATAAATGTCAAAGCAGGAAGGAGCTTCAGGGAAATGCTGGAAGAGGAATAAATAGCTGTGAATTAGCCATAAAAATGTAGTCTTGAAATTAGAAGACTTTAAATATAAGAGATTCTGAAACAGTCTCTGATTAGGAGAGCTAGGGCACTTAAAATTGCTTAGAGAGCCTGACTGCTTTATGAAAGGGCAATTGCCATGTGCATCAGGAAGAATTTTGCATATTCATTATTGAGTCATAAACTGAATAACCTGAGAAAGGCACTCAAGGAGGAAATTCAAATAGGCTGCTCATCATGCTTTTGTGGAAAGGCAATACAAGGCCATTATTCCTTACATTTCATTAAATCACCATATAAAACATTATTCTGACCTTTAAGTAGGCTTCATTTTACCTATAACTGACACATTGCATTCTGAATATTAGACATTGTGCATTTGATATTTAGTGTTCTTCCCGGTCATAACTTCCACTGACAGAAGCTTAGGCTGCACATGCTCAGCACCTCCGAAAAACCAGGTCCAGAGTTCACTGGTGTCTTAAAAAAAATAATCAATTGCATTTATACTCCTGAGCCTGATAGGTTGTTTTAAAAAACCCGCTCTGAATTTGCTGAGTTACTGATTCAGTTCAGCTCAGTGCAATATAAGCATCAGATGCAAAGTCTTCCTCTTAGATCTGCCAGCTGGATCTAACATATGATTCTTGTGTTTAAGCTCTAGTCACTAGCAGGGTCTCTTTTTTTCATATTCACTAGCATTCACACAGCAAAACGTGATCCTGCTGCCATTTAATCAAGATTCAGACCTCTCAATGTCAAGAAAATGTAGTCAACAGAACCCATGAAATCCTGCTCCAATCAAGCAGTCGTAAAGATCTTTGTTGTGAGATTCTCTTGAGATATCAAGAATACTAGCCTCTTGGTTAATTGGTGCTTGTTGAAAAACCAGTGCCTCTTCAGAAGGAATGGCATTCATTCCCCTTGTCTAACACCATCATCAGGACTTCCAATTTAAGGATCTTGAGACACTCGAACACTAAGATTCACAGTCTCCCTGTTTCCTGAGGGGAAGGGAAGCACGAGGAGAGGAAGTGACTAGCTAAACTACAACAGTTTCATTCTTAGTTCTCCCCTTTCCCAGTGGAGATGTTGCTTGCCTCCCACTTGTCCTCTTCTGCCTGATGATATCCAGGCCCAGAATCTTTGCTGGCACTATTCTCTGAACAGCAACTGTAAAAGCAAGATGGTTGTTTCATGTATTATTCTTCCTGACAGGTCCCAGTTTAGATCAGCTCAGTTGGGAAATAAGCAGGGTGATTTCTGACTGGCCATTGCTGTAAATGCCCCATGGGCTGTGAAAGTTTAACCAAGTTCTTTATCATCCAGACATTCCAGCACAGGAGCCAACAGGTTGGCTTTCCCAATCCACATATAAACTTTTATGAGTGGCCTCATTTCTGGATGCATAAAGCGACCATTAAGGTCAAATGTCCTGCTTCTTCTCCAGAAAGTTCAACAAGAACTTCAGGTGCTATGCAACTTCACAGGCTCTGGTTTTCAGCTCTTTGTACTAGGATGTCACAAAGCAGCAAGGCCCAGCTGCTCCCTAAGGGGTATGGAGTCAGGGTAACACAGCCAGCAGGACAGGCACCTCACCAGCCAGGGTCCAGCCTCATAGTACCTGAGAGAGGCGAGCAGGGCAGCCCAGGGAAGATAGCCAGGTTCCACCAGGAGTCCAGATCATCAGGAAAAATCATGGTGATGCGCAGGTCTGGGGCCAAGCTAGGAGTGCAAGTCAGGATCAGGTCTAGTGATGGTTACCACAGAGAGATAGGGCCCAGAAATCACCAGGAAGGTTCATAACAACAAGTCAGCCCACAGGTTAGAGACCAGATCAATGAGGTCCATGGCTGGGCACTGGGACACCCTATGACAGAACTAGAGGCAGACACATCTCCAACATAATTGAGATTAAAATCCCAGGCCTGAGCTTAAATAGAGCCCTTAAGCCTATGGGCAGAGGGCATGGGTGGACATCTCAGGTGAGGCTTGTCAAGGTCATCAAGGCCCGTTACTGACCTCAGGGCCCTATGACAGACACAAGTGATGCTGCAATCAGGTAACAGATGATCCTGCTGGGGTGGCAGGAAGATTGTAACATGATTTGGCTCTAAGATATGTAAAGGAACTGCTGCACGGATGAAGACATACCATTTTTTTCTGATTCTGAGCAATACTGAGAAGTGCGCGTTCTTCCCAGGTTGCTCCAGCTTTACTAGCATGTCAATGAGTATTGAGCATGCAACATCCTTGTTCTGCAAAGGACACACCACGCATAAGATTTTAGGGGTGGCTTCTTTGTAGCATATTTACATTAAGATACAGATGCTGAGAAACAGAAAGCTAGGGTTTCCTGAGCTGTGGAGGGAAAGAGAGAGGATGTGGCTGTTTCAGGCCTCAGGCAAAGAATGCCAAAGGAAGAGAACTCAGGAAACATATAAACAGAATCAGCTCTGAGAAATGGCTTGATTTATCCAAGAAGATTAAAGTTGGTATGATAGGAAGAATTATATACCTCTTCAGCAAGCCCCAAAACACACAGAACTTTATAAATCTTACTTACAGGATTTCTATTATAACCACAAAAGGAGGCCCAAGAAAATAAAACATTGGCAGTGCTAAGATTTATTATTGTAGAAAGGGCTAAAACTGGAATGAAGGCATATGAAGAGAGGGACAAATCCTGAGGAAATTAGCAGAGCATTATTAACTTCACTTCTGTCAAAGCTTCCCCTGAGTACTTCAATTAGAAAATGAACACAGTGTCATACCTAAAGAAAAGCCTTGCAATATGCTCAGCATTATACACTGCCAACAAAATCTGCAAACTTGTCTCAAGACTTAAAAACCACCTTGTAGACAGACAAACTTTTCTATAGTTGTCTGTCTACATGCTTTTCTAAGCGTGGAACACCTCCTAAAAAAAAGAGATTTGACCTTTCAGATATAAAATAAATACCAGCTGAGCCTCTAACTCTGTTAAGAGTTTAAGGTGGAAGATTAAGAGTAAAATAAATCAGAAAGGAAGCTTTTAAAACTTTAACAGTCTAATAAAAAACCCAACTAGCATGACCTCTTATCACATATGGTAGATAAGAAGGAGAGATGAGGGTAGGATGTTAGACAGTAGACTGGGACCAGAAAATCAGTCTATTGCCGTCTCCCTGCAACACGTAAAGGAGGCAGGAAATGATCCCAGTTTCTATATAGGGAGTGAGGACTTTGTCATTACCTTTCTCTCCCCAGGTAGAGAGTAAGGTTTAGCATCCTTTTGAGAGATAGCATCTTCTCTCCTGCAACATGGACTCCTTCATGCTATAGCAGACTTCTGATGGGGAAAAGTGATTTAGCAAAGGCAAGGGATAAAATGGAGATGATTGGCAATGTTCTGACATGCAGTGAAACTCACTCCCTGCTCCTTTATCTTCACAGCCATCACCACACACCACAGCCCCCTTCTGCACACTTAGTAGCCACACTTCCACGTGTCTGAGCTGTCCGAGGCACAGGCAGGATGCCTCAGCCATGAATGCTCCTGACATTGAAGTATATCTTCTTTGGATATCTCACAGCTGTCCCTCTTTCTACCCTTTGACTAGGCTCTCCTCTGCCTGTGGAATTGGACTTTGAAAGAATTTGGCTGCTGATGCCAGTGGGGAACTCCCACAAAGGCAAGGAAGTTGCAAGCAACTTGTTAGTGGGGAAGGAACTTCTATGTTCTGACCAGAACGTCACATTATAAGTGATGTTACATGTGATGAAGCACAGACTTTAAAAATAAGGAACCCACTTTATCCTCTCCCACACAAATTCCTAAGGATGTCCACCCATTGACCATTATTTTCTGCTGATGATTTTTTTTAAAATCTCTAACATGAAATAATGCAATGATTACTTTAGTGTGTACGTAGACTATTCAAACAAAAAGAGACAGGGAAAGAATTACACAACTAAAGACAAATAATTAACTCCCTACAAACTTGCCTAAATTCCAGGATGCTTCAGACTACTGGTTAAAATAAATTATCTTTGGATCTTTTAGGCAAATATACACAGATGTGTAGCTTGTACCGTGATGTTGATTCGCCACATTTGATGTTTATTGTATTTGAGAGGTTAGCTTTCACTCCCATACATATGCAGTGTTTTTGCAACAGCATTCATAATTTCATCTCCGAGGAACAATGCTGGATTGACAGCATTGAAGTCTAATGCCTCTTATTTAGCCATTTAAAGTCACAGAAGCTGCTGTGCAGCAAATCTCCCTCCTATCAACCTGCTTATCTCTGGGGGAGGAAGAAAGAAAGCAAGCAGAAGAGTTTCCAGTACTTTGTTCCATTACCCACTGAAATTATAACACTAAGGAAACGCATTTGCCACAAAGTTAGGTGCACACTCAGAAAAGCATTTGAGGTAATCAGGTCTGCTGCCCCGAGCTGCATTGATCTGAAAGAAAGAGAAGTGAGGCCCTGTGAAACCCCACGTTACCTTTTTCTCCTCAGCACTGAGATTAGGGGTTCTCACAGGTGCATGGGGTATTCCTTTCCTCCGACCTCTGTTTTCAGGCAAAGGGTATAGAGGAAGGCCACGACAGATTTCCTTCAGGCTGGTCATAGCTGCTGAGGAAATACGAGGAGGAAAGGCAAGGCAAACTGGAGAGGTACAAGGAACGAAGGGTGCAGGCAAGCAAGATGCTAAGCGATTCAGATGTACCACCACTCCGGGGTGATCTCGAAGAGGACAGCCTGTCCTCTGGCTTTTGCAAACAGGTCTGTCAAGCAGAGAGGGCAGGCGGCACAGGTGACACACCTCCCCCCTCTGTGCCATGCCATTGGCTCTTCCCTCCTCCCCCAAAATGAATGATTCACAGTTTTGCTGTTTATTCTCTGGGTGCTTTGTCAGCTGGTGCTGTGCTAAGCCCCTAGAGCAAAGTCAGTCACTTTCCAAATCATCTGATTCCCCCAATGTCCTAGTGAGAGCCATGGTCTGGACCATGAACCTTGCCTGAGACCTCAAGGACTGTGCATTTACATTTCTGTAGTTTAGGAACTAATTAAAGTTAATAATTATTATTCACATCACTGTTCATACACACTGTTCAGTGAAGACGGGCATTCTCTGTTTGACACCTCTGGGTATGGGCTGTTCCTCTGATCTCATCAATTTGTCTTCTAGACAACAGCGGTTGTCAATGATAACAGCAAAATTTCCCCCTTAGGTGTTAGCTCCTCTTAGCTCACAGGCATGAGTGGATTTTAGTAGTACTACACTGGAAATGTACTCATTAGCACTGGTAGTGGCTTTCTCAAGGCAGGCAATAATTGGAAGGAAGAATTAAGGCTTTCGGTTCTAAGTCAGTTTTATCCTCTATAGTCAACAACAACTAGAAAGTCTTATGGTACTGCCATCCAGACATCACAAGCAAATTACTATACTTAACTTTGATTTTCCACTTACAGTGCAACATGAACTTTGCTCTCCATTTTGAGTTGTTTAAGTTACACAGGAGCTTCTTGACCTTTATTACATCCATGGAACTACAGCTCTTAGCCAGGGCATTTTCTCAAGTGCCACAGTTCAAGCCTGGTGAAATTAACTGGGAGAAATATTTCAGTTAGGAATGAGCCTAAAACCTGGGAATAAAAAATTACTGCATTTTCCCACAAAGGCAGCAATCAACAGGCGATGACAACAAAGCACAATTACCAAATGACGGCATCTCATTAATGTCACATTGGCTTTAGCTCTAGGACATACTGCACATCCCCAGCTCCCACTGAAGATGCTTGAGTTGAAAGGACTCGGCATCCCAGGGGAGCTGAGCACACAGCAGACTCAAACCCTCTGAAGGATGCTAACTGTCATTTATGGCAGGAGAATTTTGTTTTCTAATTATACAGTATTTTAGCTGTTTTCAAACAAAGACAAAAAGGAGAGGGAAAAGCCTCCTTCACATTTTAAAATTTTCTATTGGGTTTTCTTATTAAAAACATACAAAAAAGGAAGATAAGGGTAAAGTCAGAAAATTCTACCCCAAAACCTAGCTAAATATCCCTGCCTCACATAAACATTCCCACCCCAAAGGGAAATAAATCTTTCCTTATTCTTCTTTGTATGACCCACATTCTCCAAATCCCTCTAAGGTCTGATCCTGTGCACACATGGGCACAAGAATAACCTCGTCTACATTGGGACTCCCATCGGACCTGCTTCCCTCTATGACATCAAGCAGAAGTTAATGGCGTTACACTGCTGTAAAAGCTGAAGAAAGAGAGAATGAAGCTGGGGGGGGAACTCGCTCCCTGAATTAAAATTATTTCTAGGGCTGAGCACTTTCACCCCCTGATCGCTACATGCTGGAGCCTCGCTGGGTCCCTGGGAGCTTTGTGTTGGAAATACCTGAGCAAATCTGACTTCAGGGGCATGCCCGGTGCTGGCTGGGGCAGGCCAGGTGCCAGAGCAGACACCCCAGCTTCTCTGGGAAGTCACAAGTCCCCCCGCTGCCCGGCTCGTCCCAGCTCATGTCTGTGACTATGGAAGGTCCCTGATGCCTGTGCCCGTTTGTACACCGTGTCGGCCATACCGAAAGCAACCCCCCAAGCCACCCCGCTCTCCCCACGCCCTGGGGGTGCCTTGGGGGTGCCTGGCGGGGGCTGTGTCCCCGGGGTGCCGGGCAGGGCCCCGCCGCAGGGCAGCTGTCATGTGCCGGGCGGGCTGGCAGAGGGTGCTGCAGGGACAGCAGGCACCGGCCGGGTGCCCCCGCCCTGCACACACGGACACACGGACACACGGACACGGACACGCACACACGGACACGCACGCACCGGCTCCTGGAGGAGAAGATGCGGCTGGAAAACAACGCCTGCATCTGAGCGCAACAAGGACCAGCCCAGCCGACGAGGAGGTGCGGAGCCGACCCATCCTCCTCCTCCCTAAAAAAAAAAAAAAAAAAAAGCACATATAAAGAACAGGAAGAAGATCACATGTTATAATAATCCCCTTTGCAGCCAGACAGGACCAGAGAGGAGAGCTGCCCAGTTAGGACTGAGAGATGTGCTAGAGGCTGAAAGGGAGGCAGAGACAAAACTTGCAGATAACTAAGCAGCCCTCGGGAGGGAAGGAAACCCCCAGCCCTAAGCCTCGCTGCAGCAGGAGGGAGGACGGATCCTCCAGCCCCCTCCTCCTCCTTTTTTCCCCTCTCGCCTGGGCGCTGGGCACTGCCCCTCCCGCCCAGGAGAGCAGCCCCTGCCCGGGCCTGCCCTGCCGCCGCTCCCCGGGGACCGCAGCCCCCGATCGCGGCAGAAGCCGCGGTCCCGCAGCGGGGGCGGCGAGGGCTTTCCCGGGCGCCGGCACCGGCGAGCGGGCGTTGCGTTTGTTTTTGACTCTTATCCCCCCCGGCGCTCGCCGTGTGAAGCAAATCCCTTGGAGGTGGGGGAGAAGTGGCTTCCGTGACAGCGGAGGGAGGAGGGAAATAAAATAAAATAAAGCAAACCAAAATAAAAAGAGAGAAGAGCCAAGAAAGCACTTGCTTCTCATCATCTCTCAGGGAGAAACGCCAACTCCGTTCTTCTTATGACCCTCTGCTGCAGGGAGCAAAGGGAAAGAAGGTACCGGGGCAGACCTGCTAACAAAGCAGGGTCCAGGCTGCCCGGACCCCATCGCTCCCCCGGTTAGCAGCAGGCTGCGGGAGGTGCGAGGGGCGCCGGGAAGGTTGCCAGGGGGAACCCAGGCAAAGCCAAAAACGAAGCTCCACCAAAAGCAAGGAGCAGAAATGAAAGTTTCGAAATAGCATCCGAACAACCGCAAAGGACCGGACCGAAGAGAGCCCTCCGCATCGCGTCAGCCCTCGATGGTGCATTCAAGGGGCGGCAGCAGGGATGTGAACGTCCCTGGCCTGCTGCATGGAGAGGGGTAAAGGCACAGAAAATCCTTCTTATTTATTTATTTATTGGAAGCAATGTACGGGTGACACCCAGAAGGCATCTGAGCCTTGAGAAAAAAAAAAAAACAAAACCACCTCTGGACCGAAAGGAGAAGAACAAGAATGAGACAGCAGCCTTGACCCCTACACTGAGAGGAAGGTGAGCTGAAAGAAAGAAAGAAAAGAGAGAAAAGCCATGCAAGCACCAAACCTGTAGATTACTGCAGCTCTTTTTTGCTTCACTGAGGACAGATATTTTACTGACAGCCATGCAGCGTAAAGGCATCATGCTGATTGTGTTCTTGGAATATTTTATTTCTGGCCATGGGGAAGCAGGTAAGCAAAATAAATCAATATTGCCATTCTGAAACAATTTATCCTCAGTTTAGCAAGGGGAAAGGGAATAGAAATCAGATCTGGTTTTGTTAAAAAAAATTATAGCAACATCTTTATTTTAGATTGGATTTTTACAAGGAATCCGGGTTAGTCAATATATACAAATGCTTCTTATTCCCTGCAATACACAGCTTTGTAGCTCAGTCTCCTCCCAAAGACTTATAATAGGATGTGCAGTTTCATACATCCTTAAAAAAGTGTTTTATTTTTGTGAACGACAGAAAAGTAAGA
Source organism: Theristicus caerulescens (assembly GCA_020745775.1). NCBI lineage: Eukaryota > Metazoa > Chordata > Aves > Pelecaniformes > Threskiornithidae > Theristicus > Theristicus caerulescens. Next base: position 4,196,363 of record CM036566.1, read on the forward strand.
GAGAAAGAAAGAGGTAGATGGACTGAGATATGCTGGATATTTGTTTTGAGGATGAAACACTGCCTTCCTAGGCAGGACAAGAGTGAAACAACAACATCCTTGAACAGCATCACTGTAGGAATCTGAATTATTCTCTGTTAACTTAATTTTGCATCATTAAAAGTCAGAGACCCTGTTTAGGAATTACTATATCCAAGAGAGTCCATTCATTCAGTGTATTCCCTGACTTAATAGTTAACATGCAGTGGACAAGATTAAATTAGCATTAGAGAGAAAATGGATTAGGACAGAAAGAGAAGTCGATTAGTTGTGTGTGTATATGGGGGTGTACAAATAAGCATATATTGGAATGATACAGCTGTAATGGTATTTACATAGGGTCCTAAAAATACCTGGATTATGATGGAGACAAATTCCTTAAGGGAAAGGAAGCAAAGCATTAGGTTGTTTTCTTCTTGTTGTGGCTTAATACCTCTTTAAGGTTAAAAGGGATGAATTATGCAGATCAGGTCAGAAAAATAAAGATAAGTATTGATAAAACAACAATACATCCTTGGTGACTTTTCCTTTGAGATACTGGCTTGGGATCGCTCTTTCTGTACAGGAAAGCGTCCCAGTGGTTTAAATTTCACCTGTGTGCTCAGAGTATTAGGACAGGAACAACGCTCTACCTGCAGTGATTTGGATGCGACTGAAGTGCTCAGCTACCCTGCAAGCTCCAGTAAAGTCAGAGGCAGATCAGGTGGCTTCAGCTCAGTTTATTCTATTATTATTCTAATTCTAAGAATTATTCTATTATTATAGAACCTTTTTGATAACATAGACATCAGATTCCATAACTGCAAGAGTTATTTTCTTAAAAACTGAAAACAGCTCATGGATTACAATCCTGTCATATCATCCAGTGACTCATTTGGGAAAAAGGCTGGCTGCCACAACATTACAGGGAACGAGTGGAGGGAGGACACGGTACCTTAGTCCTCTTAGTGCCTTATCTTGGGCATTCACGAGTTTCCCAGGCTAGGACTCTCCTTATAGAATACATATGTTGATACACAGCACGGAAAGGTTACAGAGATGTCTTGTAAAGTTGCTGATACTGTTGCAGAAAGCAGCCTGTTATAAACTAGCCTAAATTTGCTCTGCATCCAATTCACAACGTGAAAATGAATCTTCAAGGAAATGCAGCCCACAGCTGACTGCTTGGGAAGTGAATTTGAGGGGAGGGAGTGCGTTCTGTATGGAGCTAAACACACTCAGAATAATGGTGTAGGACATAGTGAATAACAGCAACTAATTGGATATTGAAGATGATGATGCTAAGGATTCAATCTCACTTTAAATAAATATATGCTGCTTGGTCAAAAGGTTGCACAAACCATCAGCCTGTGAAAGCACAAGGGTTACCTGTTCATTTTTAATTCCTTTTTTTTTAGAAGCAATATAAAAATCTTGAATTAACTTTGACTCTTTATAGGTCCTGTTACAGGCAAGGTCAGTACTGCTCAGACTAAGGTTAGTTCAGACAGTGTTTAGCCAATCTGTGTAAAACGATGTGGAAGTCTCAGACCTTTCCCGAGCAGAGAGGTGTACAGGGAAGTATGTTCTTGACATACTTCATTAGCCTATACAGTAAACTCCCTTTTCAGCCCTATAGTTGGTCCCTCCTGGTCAGAAATCAAACAAATTGATGGGGCAGTTGTGTGGGGAGTACCTGAAGTACAACATTTGTGGGGAGTACAATATTTGCCTTCTGCCATCTCTGTGCAGAGAAGACAGTCTGGGTTGTCAAGCTTGGCTCCTTAGATCTTTAAATATAATGCCAAGGGGAAAAAAAACACCTTAGTGGTTAGGCTGGAGGAGTCATGTAGGTTTTATATTGTGAGATGTGACCCTTGGGTGATCCTTCCCCTAGTCTTATGCAGGTGGAGGGCGTTATTCCCCTCAAATAAACTCTGCAGTGGTCCGAAAACTCTTGCGTATGGGGACAGTTGACGGGACTGACAACAGCTTGGGCTCTTGCTTCAGCCCCGGCCAGCCCAGGCCCCCCCAGGGGAGCAGCAGCCCTGGGAGCAGTGCCCGGGCCAGCGCTCCTCCCGATGGCAGCCCTCCAAAAGGGGGCGTGGTGTGGCCAAAAATGGCCACTGCTAGCACCAAGCTTAAAATCAACCGCAGGACCTGATTATCAGCAGGGTTTGGTTTCCTCTGGGCTGGGGTTATTCAGCTCATCTGCAAATGAAGCTGTGGGTGTTGGAGCCCACCCTTGTTCCAGGAGGGATGCGGGCAGGCAGACTGCAGCTGGCCACAAGGGAAGAGAGTCCATGCCTCAGGTCATGGAGGCAGCTTGGTTTCGTAGCATGTTCAGAACTTCACCTCTTGGGTATTTATGAAGGCTGGCTCATTAGCTCCAGTTATCAGGGCTATTTTAGTGCAGAAATACATCAGGCTACTCATAGATGGATGAAGACTTGCCAAACTTATTGCACGTTGGCCCCAGACAAACCAAAGGGTTGTATAGGACTTCTGTTGTAAGCAGCATTAAGGGGTAAAGTTCTAGATCTGATTAATAAAAACTTGAGCAACTCATGTCCCCAGGATGGTTAGTTTTAAAAGAGCGTTTAAAAGTTTTTGGTTATTAAGAAAAAAGTTAAACAGATACAGAACAAGTGAAATCCAGGTTGGACATACATGCTGAAACTGCTCCATCAAGATGCTCAAAGGTTTTAGTGTTTACATGTTGCTCAGAACTGTGAAAGTTGCTCTCCTGTCTCGCTGTAGGAGACTTGAACACACAAAATGATAAATTTGCATATGGAAAAGAAATAAAAATTCCAATTCAAATTGCTCAGAAAATATTAGGCGTCTTTCCAGTCACACCAGCAGGCTTTGACTGAGTTGCCATATGACCTTTCTTCTGTCAGGCATCCAATGGAGGGTGAAAAAACCCCTAAAAAACATTGAACCTGTTTTTAGTTAATGTCTACAATGTTCTGTGGCATTGCAAGGCTCTGAAGTAAGAGATCTCTATTTGAAATGGTGTCCCAGGAATATCAGTAGTGTGACCTCCCTTGAACTGTATGATTCCCTAATCATCGGATAACACCATTGCTATAACACGTGCTGGGCGTGTGCCATTGACCTGCCACTTTGTGGCACAGCTCCGAGGGACCAGAAAACAAACAAATAAATTAATCATACCATTTATGGAGCCCAGCCATCCTCCATGGAGTAAAAGCTAATCAACTTCATAATAACATGCAGTGCCCATGTGCAATCAAACTGTTTAGTTCTTTATGAATTATTCAGTGAGTCCTCCTGGCAGTTGGGGTAAGTTGTTTGTGCGCCTGGCTGCTGTTTCTCTTCTGCAGCGGTCCCCCCTCGCTGTCCAGATTCAACATTTCGTGTTGTTTCCACAGAATCAGTGAGTGATGGACAGGCTGCGCTGTCCTTGTGGCCAAGCAATGTTCTGCCAATTGATTTCTTTAAATGCAAAGCTTTTAATCGACTGCAGATTTTGTTTTCCAATCTCTCTCCTTCTCTCAAACTCCCTTCTGCTAATTTGCACTTTGTTCTTCTCCTATTTTCCTAATGACACAGCAGTTCAGACAGGAACTGTTTATTGATGTTGCTGTATTAGCAGGCAGAGCAGATAAACCTTCTTGTGCCTGTTGTTCAGGAGAACAACTATTTTTTTCTTCCTTTTCCAGGTTCAGATAAAAACAGCTGAAAAACTCAATACAAGACTAATAGCCCATTTATGGGAAATATAAAAAGCAGCCATTCCCTTTAAAAAATGTTTCCTTTTTTACTTTCTCACATTCTTGTCTGCAAAGCTTCCCCTATATAACTCCTTAAATTTAGAACTCCAGCATCCCATTTCCTCTACAAAAGCTTCAGTGGTGTGATCCATCAATAGAGATGGACTTACTTTTAATTACATGGTATATTTATCCATAATCCAATAGCATTTGTAACATGGACCCATTCTTAATCAAAACTAAGTAACCTGACTCTTAGTCAGAGCTAATGCTTGTTCAAAGCTCAGTTGTTAGACCAGTCCCACTTAAATTCTCTGGAGGCAAAGATGACACCTTTCTGCAGCACTGAGCAAAATCAGTTAATATCCAATCTACTTTAAACACAGAAATTGCTGCGCTGTCCTTATTTCCAGTAATTTTTACCAAACAGCTTGGACATGAACATGAACCTAAATGCCACTTGCGAAGACATTCTTGAGGCATGCAGTTGTAGCTCATTATATTTTTGCTGACCTGCAAGGATAGACTTATCTTTATTTCAAGAATTCTGCATGACTCAGTGAAATTCACCCTCCAGAGCAGACAAAAATTTGGAATTTCAGATGCTCTGCAAAAAGGAGGAAACTCTAAACAACATTTGTGGAAACCCGAGTCCTTCCTCAGGACAAAAAGACTCAGAAAAATTGCAAGGAACCTCCCAGATAAAATCTCCAAAGCCCCTGGTGTTCTCCTGTAACTGTACTAGGCTCAGGTGGAATAAGAAGTTCATAATCAGAAAGAAAATAGATTGAAATGGTCATCAAGCAGTTAGGATGGTGTGAGGCCTTGGTGGAGGATCACCAGTAGTGCTAAGAATCACCTGCTCAGTTGAAGTTGGGGAGCAAAGAATAGAACTGATAGAGCCAAACATCCCCATCTTCTCTCCTTTCCCCTCCAGCTGACTTCTGCAACTCCTCCTCTCTCATGAAAATTCATCTCTGTGCTGGCACAGGGAGTGGTGGTGGGACTGAGGAGGGGCAGCTTTCATTCCTTTGATCTGAGGACTATTAGGTGCACATGTAATTCAGGCACTGCTGCCCTCTAAGCTCTGCCAGTCTCTTAGGACTTCACTGGGATACTATAAAAAGGCTTGGCCAGCCCATTCCAGCCACTGGTGGAAGACAAGCCTCCACCAGGAGGGACCCTACTGTGTCTCCAGACACCCCCTCTTTCCTTGAGGCTGCTGCTTACAATGTCTGTAAGGCAAACACACATTAAGTCCAAGTTCCTTTGAAGGTGGCTTCCACCTGTTTCTGAGGGTAGACAAGACCATTTTTGGATGATCTGCTTCCTTGCCATCTGAAGTTTAAGACTACCTTATGCTGTGTGTAAGCTAAAATGGCACACATCACTGGTCAATGGGATTCAGTTGACACACAGCAACTTCGTTTTGTGTCCTAATCCTGGGAAGCAAAATGCATGAGTTGTTTTCCAAAACAATGTCCATCTGTGACCTTTCTCTTCTGGTCTGTGCAGAAATGTCACTAAGGAACTAAGGACAGAAGCAACTCAGGCAAAATCGTGGATGCTGGATGCATTTTTTCACGTTAAACATTCCTTTTGGAAAGAGAGACATCAGTTTCATCCAACTACATTTACGATTTGAGTATTTTTATAAGGCTGAATTAGAGAGTCTTTTCTTTGACCTAACTTGATTTTAAAACTAATTTTGCCTGAGGAAAGGCTGAATATAAACGAGTCGGGATTTTAAAATTTGACCTAGAATGTTGAACTAACAGCTGACCTTTGACTGCTCCTAGATTACCCAGGGTTTACGGTCATCCTATGTTTCATTGGAAGGGTCATTTCCTGTAGGACTTACATCCAGTCATCTGACTTGTGACCCCTTGGATTAGATTTATGACCTTGCAAGGTCAGTCTTTAACTCCTTCTAGACTGTTAAGGTGCAAAGAGGACATTGTATGTCATTAGAAAAGCAGTTTTCTCCAGTATGGTAATAAGGTTTTGCAATAAACTTTAATTCCAGTGTCACAAGACACTACTGATTTTGAAACAATATTAAGACCTTGTAGTTATCCCTACCTTTTTTTAAGTTAGAAGTAAGCAGATATATACATTGAGGATACCAAAAATTTGGCAGTATTTGCAAACATGGCAAACAGTCATCCTACCTCCATGTCAAGGTATTTAAACAAAAGAGAGACTTGATTTTCAGCTCTGCTAAGTATTAACAACTCCAGCTGATCTCAACAGGAGCAGTAGAAACTCAACACCCGTCAAAATTATGCCAGTAGTGCACAACTATAGAAAATACACGCTTTCTTTATGTGTTTGTATGTGTAATTAGTGTCTGTAATTTTTTGGGCAGGAATCATCTCTTTTCTTAATGTATCTACAGTGTATAGTAGTTTGATTTTGCTTTCTGATAACAATCAAAATAAATGCATCGAATAGATTCAGTCCTCAGATACAGAGCTTTACTAGAGTGAAAGTAAGAAAACACAAGATTTCTGTGGTTAAACATAAAATTCAATAGACCAATGCAACTGCATTTTCAACAGAAATCAAAGATAAGCGCCATAAGCATGAGTTTTCTAAAGACCTCAGTTTCTGAGCTTGACACCAAAAACAAGGACTAGATTTATTGAGAAACTCCCTCCAAACTTTGTGTGAAAAGATGAAGTAGCTCTCCTTAGAAGGAGTCCTCTTGGATGTGAATCCCCAGATGAGGACTCCAAACATTTGCATGGTCACCCGTGTTACAGCCTAAGAACTATTTGAGAAATTCTACTTAGTTGTGTTTCTTTTGCCTGTCTTTTAGATCCCATGAGGCTACGAGCCTTCCGCTGTAATGGCCGTTCTTGCAACCCTCCAGTGGGAAACCTTGCAACAGGAAGGACACCAGTCACTCTCACGACGTGTGGCCAGAACAGTACAGAACTGTACTGCTTCTACCCAGACCAAAATCTCCTCCATCAGGTCTCCCATGGCTGTGGGCAGCCTCGCTGCACCAAATGCAATGCCAACCAGCCTGATAACTCCCATCTCCCTGCTGACATGACAGACGATTTCTTTGCCAACCCCATCTCCTGGTGGCAGTCTGCCCAAGGGGTACACAGGGAAGAAATCAGACTGGACTTTGAAACAGAATTCTACCTGACCCATGTCATTGCTGTGTTCAAGTCACCTCGCCCAGCTGCGATGGTGTTGGAAAGATCCCAGGACTATGGGCAGACCTGGAGGCCCTACAAGTATTTCTCTGTCAACTGTACAGCGACTTTTGGGCTCCAGGATGATCTCATTGAGGAGGGCTCCATGTGCACTTCCAGGTATTCAGATGCAGTGCCCTGCACCAGAGGAGAGGTAAGCAATAACTGAGGTTTGGACTAACTTTAATGTCAAACAGCTGAAGACTGGCTGAAAATCAGAGAGCATGTGCTCAGATTGATACTGTGCATATAAATTAAGAAAGGTAGCCCATCTCCAAAGGCTTTGTGTTAAGAAAATAAAGGGGAAGAAGAAGAGAAATTATATATCAATGAAAATGAATGGAAATGCTTTAACAAATTTCTTTAATGAGAGTTGCACAGGATAGGATTAACATTGCCTAATTTTACATTGCAGATGCCAATAACTGAACTAGAATTCCAACAAACAGATGAAGGGAAATACACATTTGTAGAGTCTGATCTATCCAAACTGTTTTCCTACTTTAGGATGACACGAACTGCATGGTCTTTCTTTTTCTTCTCCATGTAAAAAGTCCTAGATGATTGGATGACTTTTAAATACATCCTTCTCCTAAGTTTAATGTAACTTTTCCTGCTGGGGGTGATGGCTCTGCCAGTATCAAGGCATAGGCTCCAGAAATGAAACCGTTTAGAAACAGGAAGCGGAAGTGAGCAGCCAGGTTTCACTACGCAGCAGTGGGAAAAGGCCCTCCCTTGGCATGAATACTCTGATGTGCTACTAAACATATGCAGAAGGCTTTCTTTTAAAATAAATGTACAATTGCTCTGATAAATTGCTCTGACAAGAACTTTTAACGACTGCTTAGTAATCAGAGACTTCGTTTAGTTATAACCCTTTTCATTCATCAACCTTGAAACAGTTTAGATGGGAAAGAAGGTAAATATCACTGTTATCATTTTATAGAGGAGACATAAAGGCACAAAGGGAGATTATAAGACATTCCTGTAGTCACAACAGTGGCTGGAGTCCTTTCACTTCCTTCTCTCTTCCTTAGAGAAGTCACAGTCCTCTTGGTTTCCCTGTCTGGAATCAGGGAAACCATCATGCAGGTTTGGCAGTAATACTTTGCTGCAAATTAAGCTTAGCTGTGAGGTGAATGGTCCAGACAGGTTTCAAAAAACACAGTGGCTTCAGTAGTGCACTTCAAAATGCACTTGAGAAGAAAGAAACAAGTGTACTATACCTGAGACAGGGAAACAGCAGTAGAGACTGAGTTCATCTTTGTGCAACAGGCTGAGTAACATCCCTGCGTATTAGAAATCTGGAGCAGATCATCTGACTACTAAACTGTCTTGTTCCTGGGGTAGTAATTCTGCTGGTCAGTTATCATGATACATTTAAGTCAAATACATCCAAATGTCTTCTGTAGAGAGATTACAATTTGCCACGTCAATACAGAATCTAGGCAACTAATATAATTTTCCACTCTTGTGTGCCTTCCAATCAGAAACCTGGAAGTACTTTGCAAGATCCATTTAATGATCTTCAGCACACATATAAGGGTCCTGTTGCCGTTTCACAGATGGGGATAGAGCAGCACAGAAAGGTGAAGTGTCTCCTGGTAAAACAGGACAATTCTGGTTGAGTAAGGAACAGAATACAGGGTCTGAGGCAAATGCCTTGGCCTTAAATGCAAAACAACTCTTCCTTCCCTAGAACAGTATCCCCTGTTGCCCTGCACTATATTGGCTTTTGTGCTTACTTAACCTTGGGGAATATCATTAAGACCATGTGTTGCTGCTACGACAAATCTGAGAAGTGGATGGCAGAAAATCAAATAATAAAACATTCATCCAACACAAGCCTTTGTGATTACAAGTGCCAAAATGATTCTGTCAACTTGGGCAGCAACTACACTGAAATGAATATGTGCATGCTTAATCAATCTATCCACGCTGTGGTTGTAGATGTTAGAAAACAATAGTAATAGTAAGAACAGTCATATATTTACAGGTCATACCCTTGCAGATCCCGAATACTTTCATGAACTGTTACATGAATTGGATACATACAGAGGGCCCTTCCTCCAAGGGACAGAGAGCTGAAGCTTTAAAGCAGCTCCCAGGAATCCGTATGGCAACTTAACCGAGAACAAGACAAATACTGTTTCACAGCACATTGACCCAAAAGGATTCTGAAGTTCTGGACAGACTTTACAGAGACCTCTTAATCAATCCATGAAATGCCACTATGGCAAGGGTGCAAAAGCATCAGGCTTTTCAGGTCAGCAATATGACACAGCAGATTCTTTTGTGAATGAAAATAAAGGAAGGCAGAGTGTAGTTATTTAAAGTGATACCTGATCAGATTTGCCTGAGTGACACTGCTACTCTTACTACAAGTCTCACAGGAGCTTTGCCCACGCATCTCGGAACTGCAATTTTACCTTATTTTAAAGATGTCACAAATGTCACTGGGCATCCCCTCAAGCACTGACTCACAACTGAATTGGAAGGCAGCTGACTGAATCCCCACCACTACGTTCTGCAGTGTTCTCTGCTGCTTTTTCACCTCCACTCTGACCTATCCAATTACTGATTCTGGCTAAGCCTGGGATTGCTGAGGAGCTCACATCACAAGCTGACAGCGTTTCTGAAATGATCAAAAACATTCCAACTTAAATGCTAATTAATGCTCTGAGATAAATGCCAGTTTTCTCTACTGAGGGGGTTGAAGTCATTTCCACTGCATGACACTCAGGTTTTTCTTGGGCATTGTCCTGTTCATTCAGAGGAGAGACACAAATTCCTTTTTAAGAGGGCACAAAAGGAATCAAAAAAAGAGATATAGCTTACTTAGAACACTTAGGTTTAAAACCCATGTGGGACACATAAAGAAACAAGATTTCAGGTCAACTGGCTTCCAGCACTGAGAACGTAGGTGTGAAAGGAGAAGGTGGTAGAGCTGCAGTAACTTACATGCATCTATAAAGTGAGATGCATCTGCCTCAGTCAGCACACTCTGATGGGCCTCCAAGGCGCTGAAAGAGGCTTTTCCTGGGAGCATGATGGGAAACTTGGCAGAAGAGAAACTTTGAGGAGACGAGAGTGGAAGCAAAAGACATTTGGGTGAGTGATGTGACAATGTCACAACAGAACATGATGTATCGCTAAGTTAAGGTGTATCCCTTGCCTCTTGTAGATTATCCCTTATCTTTCACCTCTGACGGCATGACACATCTCCATTCCATCTCAGATAAGGTACAGTTGTGACAGAAGGTGTCATGCAACTTCCTAATGTCTCTTTTGCAGCTTTCTTTTACTTCAGCATTTACTAAATTCCTTACTCCTATTCAGATCCAGAGTGCTTCTGCAGCTAGAATCTATCTATCTGAGATCCTAGGTCCCCCCATCTTAATTCTTCTGGCAATAAACTTGCTCTGTTGATGATTTCTGGTCTAGGAGGCAGAGCAATTTATTCACTGCCAATTGCCTACACATCATTCGCTTCATATGAAGCACCACAAAATCATCACCTAACCTATGCTTATAAACACCTCTCAGTGAAAATCCTCCACTAGCATGTCTTAAGTCCTGACTGGCCTGTTAAGTACCCTAAGTACTGCCTGCTGAGTTCTATCACTATAAGAATTTATATATTAAATGGCAAAAAGTGCTTCTAATCTTTATCCTATTCTTAAGGGAGAACATTCTTAGCTATTCTTAAGGGAGAATAGTTGCTGCTGCGCTCATCAGCTTCAATACGCCAACCTCCGCCATAACATCATGCACTAAAACCAACCCCACCTTTTTAAGGTCTGTTCATCTATTGTAAGTGCATCTGCAGGCAATGCTTGCATGGAGTCTTATGCATCAACTGAGACCTTTTTTACCTACTTGTCCATCCATCTGTTTTTCTAATTTGAAAACGCTGTACTATATAGTCATGGAGCCTAAAATGAGCCTTCAGGTCAGATAATGTAAATCAAAAATCTGGCCTGAACAAAAGGAGAAATTACTACAACGTTGCATCAGACACTAGTGTGACTTACAGTTCAAACATCATATGGGGGAAACAGGGACCGAAACGTTTCGACCTGCATCCTGACAGCACGTGCACTCAAGGATCTGAGAGATTAAGAGCACATTTTTAATAAACTGGCATATCGGGAAATGAAAACAAATGTTCTCCTCCATCGAAGATGATGTTTGCATGAAAGGAAGACATTAGCATGCAAAGCGGGGTAGAACACTGACCTGCTTATAACCACCAGACCCAAAAGGAGACCCTTCCCCTGTTGGGTCTAGCTAGTGGCAGGGAGTTTTGAATCAAAGGCTGGTTCATTTATGTGAGTGTCTGTGTGACAGATGACACCAATGAAGTGTGATATAATAAACCCATTACTGGAATTCACTGGGGGCTGGAAGAATTGTGTATGCCTGAATTAAGTAACTGGTTTCTATGGCAACATGTTAAGTGTGCCTTGCACAGAAGACCTGTTCATTCTGCGTTTTGTATCCTGTGGTGACCTCTTTAGGGACAGAAGTCCCCAGCAGTGCCTTTTGTCAAAGATGAGTGGACTCGCTTTGTAGCTAAAAGACTTTTAATCACTCTTCTAAACACACTCTGTGAATGCCAGATCAAGACATGTTGTGATGGGATGCAGTTCTGTCTGCTTCAAAAGCCACCAGGTTGTTCAGATAGCAGCCACAGGCAACCCCACGGAAGGCTTTTTCCTCTGCACTGACACTGAAGACCTCTGCTGCCATTCTCCATCTACAGGGACTCCCTGAGCAACAGTTATGGCAGAGGGGGACCGCTTGCATAGAGACACCAAACCAGGCCAGGGGCAGGGCTCTGTGTGGAATGTATGTGATCCTGCTCCAAGGACCTGCATCTTTTGCTGTCTTTTCTCAGGCTTTTCTTTTACTATATTCATGCCAAACCTTTTGATAAACAAAGGAGGATCCCCCATGCACACACACGTACCTCATTAAGTGGCAACATCAATAATTCAAGAGGTCACCACTGAGGCTTCAGTGGCTTCTTAAAGGTCTGAGCTCATATGGCAGTGGGGTCACTGAAAAGAAACATGCTCAGCACATCACAAGGTTGAATTCCTAGTAGCTAAGACGCAAGGGCAGGCTCTTGCACTGCAGTGAGTTGTCCAACAGTCATCAGGACTGGCCTCTCAAAGTTGCATGATGCTCGGGTTATTCTGACTTCCAGCCGGAAAGGATTCCAGGAGGGATTAGTCACTAGTGAAGGTAAGTGCCCGAATGTTATGACTAGGGCTGTCTGTTCAGCATTTCATTTAACTTGAACTGCAGAGGAGATAGAACGCAGAGGCAAGTTGAGAGGAAGCAGTTAACACCAGCAGTGTAAACAAGGAGATAGCACTGCCAGGCCCCGCTTCCCTGGAGGAAGAATTAAGAGGCTCAAGGATTTGTCTCTGAAGGGAATTTGAACTGACGAGACCAGTCCAGCATTCCCATCCCTGGCAAGTGAACTTCGGGCGGGCACCAAGTGTCCTACTCCGACCTGGTTTGTAATGAGCCATCTCAGAGACATTTGGAACCTTATAAACCAGCCAGAAAGACACAGTAGGGGTTTTTTTGTGCATTGCTTCTGCATGTCCTGAACATACACGGCAGCAGATATCAAATGAATTTTTTTTCTCACCCTGTTTTATAAAACCTTAGCAGAGTTGCAGCCATGACTTTTTTTTCAAGTCTCAACTGTGACAAAATTCCTGTCTAAAATGCTATGAGTCTTAGAGATTCATTGTAATTTTCAAACTCCAGGCAAAAGAACACTTAACTGTTTGCTCTACAGTTGTCCACACATCACTGTCATGGTGAGACCATACACTTAGCTAAGTCTGTTCATGTGTAAGACAGATTTCAGCCAAGAACTAGAGATATAAGTGGCTCTACTCATAAGAAATGGATGCTCTCCCAGGAGACCACAGCTTGGTTGACACTGGTTGACACTGATGGTGATGGGTTGTTTTACCTTTCCCTGACAATTCAGCCAACAGAGTGAAATGAGTCTCCTCGTTCTCAACTCAGTTCCCAGTCGGGCTGTCTGCATGACGGAACTCCTCATGCCGCCCTTTGCCATTTCAGAGCAAGTATCATCCCGCATAATGAAAAAGGCCACTGCACTTTGTGGGAGCATGAAGATGTTCTTACATCCCCACATGAGGTGGTGCTACATAGAATGGAAGGAATTTTGTCCATTCCCTGTATACAGACTGCAAGGTGAAGGTTTTTGTGCCCAATAGTCTAGATTTTGTACTCCAACTACAATTCCCGGCTTGATAGAAGATACTGCTTCTCCCTACAGACCTTGCCTTTCTGCACAGATGTAGAGATTTACATCTGCGGATAACCTGAACCTCCAGAATACATTTTGTTTGAGGAAGAAAAAAAGTCTGCATGGCTCTTCAGATTTGTCTGCCTCTAACTTCAGTTTGCAGTCTTTCCCCATCATCATCGTGGCAGCAATGCCTGAATATTAATATTAATGCCACACTGACTGGATTACTGGAATAACCTCAAAGCAAGTGCAAATTGAAGGGACATTGACCCTTTCTGTTTTGGGCAACACAGAATGAATTCAAGATGCCACTGTCTTGGTAGTAGCTGAGTTTACCCAGATCAGAGAAATTTTAAAAATCAAATGCACAATTATTACTTTAACAAACTATCATATTCTGTACTGGCTTCTAAGTTTTATTCTCCGGAAGGACAGAAAAGCAGTGGATCTTGACTAAAAAACACTATTCCATGAATCATCTGAATGGGCCTTCTAATAGCTAAGAGAATAGCTAGACTTTCTTTGTGCTCCGAGCAGTATTTAAAAACAGGAAAAAGACTACTTCTTAGTAAAGACTACTGTACCACAAGATGGAAGAATTCATTTTAGTCAAGGGGCTCCATCACATAAACCAGAGGATATTTGCCACTGGGTAGGAAAAATTCTGAGACAATTGTTTACTATTCCTTTAAGAACAAAATCAACTCACATGAAAATCTCTTAATGAAGAGGATTTAGGACTGATGAGAGTTTTTATTGCAGCTTCCTTCTGATGGGCCTAGTATAAGCACACAGACATTTCTGATCTCATTAACCTGATTGTGTGCAACATGATCAACATAGCTTAAGGATGACTTGTAATATCAAATTCTTGCTCTACATAAGGATCTTCTTTTGTAGGAGGCCACGCATTGGCACTGCCTTCCATTTGTGACTCATATTCCTTGACCTTAGGCTATGAGCTTGCAAGGGGGAACCTTTGTTGTGTCCACATCTTTTCTGACTAATACTGGCTGGAAGATCAGGTTAAGAAAACAGAATTATCTGCATCAAGAATGGAGAAGCAAAACATATGGCAAGAAATCAAAAATCTGAGACGCTGTCTCCGGAATGAAGATGATCTCTTGATTGGCGATAAAACATCACCCCCTCTGAAGCTGTGCCAACTTGTATACAGCAAAATCAGTCCTCTAGCAGTGGCTACCTTTTTTAGCTTTGCACACTTACAGCATTCTCCGAACTTTCTTGCTCTTAGAAAGGTCAGGAGAGGACAGGGTAGCGACCATCTTTTTGAGGCGCAGCTGATTGACTTTTGAAAATGAGAATGACAAATATGCGCTTGATAGCAGATATGCAGATAAGCATGAATGTCCTACTCAGCATTCAGCTCCAGTGTCAGCTACTGATTATAAGGGAAACTCAGGATCTAGGATGTATTTCCACAAAGGGTTGAGACTATAGAGGTGCTGAATACCCTCAACTTCCACCCAATTCAATGGAAGCGGAAAGATTTCTAGGGTGTCCCTTAGCAGACTTCATCACCATCAGATTTTCTTCTGCAGCTGTGCATATGCTACTTTTATGAAAGCTGCACACTGATGCTCAGAGAAACGACTGGGAGATTTCAGAGCAGTCTGTTACAGCAAAAAAAAGAACAGAGCTTCCACAGAGCATGATACCAGAAAGAGATTTAATTAGATGAGAAATAGCTTTATAATGAACATCATAGGAAGCTCTTTTAAGAGCTTGCATCTTAATTATAAGAACACACTTCTTTTTCATTACACTCTCTTCATGTCTTTTACATGAATATAATGGAAAACTGAAAATTTGCACGGTATCTCTGGGAAATGAAAAAAATAATCATATTTCTGCCTTCCTGCAAAAGGCAGAAGTCAAACGTCTATCTGTATAGAAGGAATCTGCTTCATAGGCTTCAGAAACACAAACCTCGTGAACTAAAATAAAAGGCACAAAGAACACAGTGAAAAGACAGAGTGTCTCTTCCCACAGCTCATGACTCTAGGAGTTCACTAATACTTAGATTTGTTTCTAATCTAATCTTTAAAACATTTATGCAGAAATGGTTGAGACGGCCAAACTCTTATCTTTTACCTATTATTATTAAAATTGCATGTATTGAACATTCATGTCTAGGGATTGTCAGAGAATTTTACAGATATAAACTTATTAATCTTCCTCCCATTCCATGAAGTACTTGAATACCTGTACCCTATTTTTTAAAAAAGTAAGCGGGACATACAACAGACGACTTCTATTCCTACTGAATTCACTGGCAAGCCAGAACAGCATAAGGCTTAAGTTACTTGCCGAACGTTATACTGAACAATTGTGCTGGGGCTTTGAACAAATAGTCGCATTCCCAACTCTGTATTTTGGTCACAGTGACGTCTCTTCCTTTTTTACAGAAATAAAATTGTTCCCTGTACCATATGAAGTTATCAGCCCATATACACAACCACCACCACTCTGTCTCCTAATTTATGATTCATTTTTTCTTAGGCAACCATAAACCCAAATACATTCATTTAAAATATAATCATGTAGTTTTAGTACAGAAAAAAGTTTAGTGGTTTGGTTTTGGTTTTTCTTTAGGTAAATTATGCATTTATGGAAAAATAATTCAGGGCGTGTAAGGTAAGACACCAGATCTGTTTTAAAAATTCATCCCACTCTACAATTATTTGAATCAATACACATAGTAGACTAATAAGTATAACTTATGGATTGTAACATATTGCTCTTGACAGTAGGGCAAAACATATGTTAAGGAATAGCTAATGACTGGCACTTTAATGTGAGAAGAAACATCCAATCAAATAATAAAAATGAGCCAAGAGACAGTGATTACATTACACTCTTCCTTGCGCTCAAGGGTTTTAACCACCAATATTTCAAGGAGAATGTGTCCTCCAGAAGGGAAGAGAGAGGAAAATTCCATTTTCCAGTTTTATGCATATATGAAATAATGCTGCTAAACTGATTTAAATATTAAATAAAACTGTGCTACCTCTGTGAGAAATGCAGCTCAACTAAACCTACTTATATCGGCACAACATATCTGCTTTGACTCTGCTGATACACAATATCTTTAAGTCCTCAATATCTTTGATTTTTACAAAGTTAAGGAAGGCTAATTCCTTAGTAGTTGTTGAATCCAAGAAGAACATATAAATGCCACTCCCCAAAGACTTCACTAGTGTTATGTCACCCAAATCAGATCTTTAACACTTAACAAGGCTTGCCTTGGGAGAGATAAGGACAAACAAATCCAGTCTCACCACTGAGCTTATTCCAGACAGAAATGTGTCATGAATTAATCATACAAGCAAACTCTTGTACCTCAACTGGAATGGAATACTGTTTTTTCTTAAAAGGATGCCACAATCCCTATGGGACATCTAAGCTATCAACATCTCTACTCACAAATGATGTTCAGAGTTCTAAGGGGATATGGAAAATGCCAAAGCAACTCCCCTCAAGAGATACAAGGCCAGAAATGAAAATATTTGCAAAACAATAAACCCACAGGGAACCCAACCTTCTTCCAAGCTGTCAAGCGAAGAAACAAAAAACAATACAGCTTTGTGAAAGCAAATGGCCCTATGCTGTGAGAAGAGCACCCAACAGCTGGTCTTTTGCCTAAAGAAATCAGTGCTATTTGGAGGCCAATTAAGACATGGGGAGGATGGATAATTGACTGGAGATCCCAAAACATGAATCCATCTCTTTAAACTTATCATACTGTATACAAAATAGGTTTCTAGTAGTGCAATACAATACACAAGATTTCCTTCACAGTTAACGTAGCACGATGTAAGACTATTGGCATCAAGCAGAAGTATAATGCCAGAGACATAGACTAAAAAGAAACACTTTGTCCATTACCTAGTCATTTCTTTCAGAGAGACCCAGTAGAAACTCTTGTTCTTCACCTCATTCACCCTTCCTCTCTGTCTCCTGTGAGGAGACCCACAGCTGTTCACAACTGGCATCTCTGGGGCACAGAGACATTAAGCCTCTTGCCCAGCCTTGTATAAGGAGGTCACTGGCAGGACCGGTGCAGATCTTGCAGAAGCTAATGACATATTGATTACCTTTTTTCAGATGTCTTGTCCTGGAGCAAAGTACCTCTAGCATGTATGTTCTCAAGCAAGCTGGTGATCTGTTAGGTATCCTCTGGAGAGCTGTCCTGAAAGGAGATACCATTTTTACTAAGCATATATATTAGAGAAGCCATAGACAAGAAAGTTAAGTGTGAGAACAGAGCTTATAAAAACCAGTAACTGAACAGACTGCTTTACCCTTTGTTCCTCTGTTTTATGTCAATTTAAAACAGTTTCACAAGGACTTTTAACCATTAATAGCCCAGTAGTTAGTTTTTAACCCTGCTTTGAGATCTCTGAGCTTAGCAGGCTCTGCAGAACAATTCAATCCAGTTCACTGCCTTGGTCTTAGATGAATTGACCATGTCGGAGGAAGATGTGTGTGTCTGTACACAACCAGGTGCTCGGGACTCTGAGAAACCACTCCATCTCTGTGTGGTCCACAGGGGACTGGGAAGAAGGAGAGAGGGTTCCTAAAACTGGTTTCCACTAAAAAGATCAGAGCATCCTGGATTAGGGGAACTGGACAGAGGAGATTTGGGTTTTGTCCTGTGAATCCATCAATAAGGGGAATGCTGGGCACCTGGACAAAACAGAATGGGCTGTTTGCTTATGGTTCCATTGACAGGTGGAATGTAGACATTGGGGTGGAAAGGCCTGGGCCATTTTGTCATGGCTTCGTTGGTCAGGGGAATGTAGGCACCTGCATTGCACCGCCTGGGCAATCTGCCCATAGCTCTATCAAACAAGGAAATACAGGCACCTCCGATCTCACCAAACAGGGCTGTTTGCAGCTTTGTAAGTAGCTAACAGTATAAGAGAAGGGAATTAAAAGAAAAAAGAACAGAGCTAACCAAACAGAAAATGCTGCGGACAGGTGGGAAATGTACGACTGCCTTTGCTGTGGTACTGCCAGGTGTAGCTCTGTGCGAAGCCTGGCAGCTGATCCAGTTAGTTTAAGGGGGTTTATCTCCCCATGTGCCATCAATATGCAACAGAATTATCCTCCAGGCATGTACCACAAGCTCCTTTCTAGCTCCTGCAAGCAAAAAGGAGCAAAAGTATTTTACAGGCTGCGAGTATTTAAATTGGTCGGTTCACTAGAAAGAAAGAAAAAGAAAAACAGAGAGAGAGAGAGAAAGGGAATCCCTATGGAAACAAAGTTAGACAGACAGATGCTGTCACCACTTACAAAGCAGGACCAAAGAACCCTGAGGGCAAGTCCCTCTGCTACGATGGAAAAACTCAACCAGGGGAGAAAATAGCTTTCAAATTGGAGTTAGCATATCCGTAGAGGCCATCTAAGCCTGGGAACAAATGCAACCAGCTCTCTAGTTCACTGGCACAGACTGTGGTACAGCCCTCTCTTGTCAACCTCTCCCCAAAAGCGACAGAAACAAACACACCCGGGGAGATACAGAAGGGTAGAGTGGTGCATGAGCTAAAACACAACATGTCCCTGTAGTCACTGTTAAACACCAAATTAGAACTGTGATACTCAAAACCAAACTGTTGCTGCTCTGGAGAACTATCAAACAGCATAAAAGCTGCGACAAAAGAGTAACAGCCCGCAGACAGCCAGGAGGCACAAAGCGCCTTTGGTCCTGCGAGCTCACTGCAGTGTAGTGTAGTGTATTCTTTTCTAATGAATAAACCGGCTGGCTTTGTTTGAAGACAGGGTTCTCTCAATGCTTACTCACCCTAAGCCAAGCTGTGTTTTCCAGCACAGAGTTCAAGTGACCAAGCCAAAAGTCTGACCACAGTTCCCACTTCTTTCATAGATCCCCTTAGTTTGCCTGACTCTAGAACTCATGCTAAAGCCATGTTCCTAAAATGCTTTGAGAAATTTGGATGGCAATAATACTGCACTTATGCCAATAAACCTTGGATCTCCCTGAGTGACACTGTTGTCACTTGGCTCAGAAACACAAGGAAGCAAACAGCGCTTGACAAGTTACCACATATTGGCTGAACTGCAAGTGACTGGGCCCAGTAACCCCAGGGAGAGATGTTTAAACTAAGGCATTGCCTAGCTGACATCTGGGACGGGATGACAGCAGGTACACAGTCACTCGCTGTGGCTTGGCCAGCTGGTGGTAACTCAGCTGTGATGTTCTGGGATCAGTCACAGCCCCACAACTCCTAATGCAGAGTCTTCTAAATAGGAACTGTTACTTTTTCCTGAACATCGCCTTGGGATGTTTGCTATATCTGTTCTTGGATGTGTATCTTCTGTCTTTCAGGTGATTTACCGTGCCTTAAGTCCGGCTAACAAGATCGAAGACCCCTATAGTCCTGAGGCTCAAGATCTCCTGAAACTCACCAACCTCCGCCTCCTTTTGTTAAAAAGACAGGAATGTCCATGCCATGGTTCGGGATTGGTAGAGAAACCTCAGAGATTTGCCCATTATGCTATTTATGACCTGATCATCCGAGGAAGCTGCTTTTGCAATGGGCACGCGGAGGAATGCGAGCTTGCGAACAGGACGGGAGTCATGGAGAACGTGGTGAGTCCTAGACGTTCGCTAACTTACTAGACTTGTTACCTGCTTGTGCTTTCTCAGCCTAACTGGACATTTTGTCTATGATCCTGTCCAAGCCTCCCTAAGCCTATCTAAAAAAGAGCAGCACTGAAAATCCACATTACTGAAACCCTATAACCCTTGCTGCAGTTCCATGGATATTAATTGCATTGCTAGAGATGGGTCTTTCTAAAATCTCTGGACCTCAAAATACCTATAAATTGTAAAGGGGCTTTGTAATTGCAACAGAGATCCAACCCCAAATATAGTGAATGAAATCTCCTACCTATGTGCCTGCATAGAACTGAACTAATCTCTTTGATGCAAATACTGCCCTGACCGGAATTTCAGCATCAGATCTCAAATCTCAGATTTTCTGAGTTTGTGAGACATGAGCAGTTCCATCATACTTAGGGTTTCAGCCTTTACTTTTAGGGTTTCAGCCTTCTGTGCTTTTGTTACTTTCACTACATAGACAGCAGTGTTCAGGATGTGAAAATAATTTCCACTCCCCGCCTCTTTTATCCATTCAGCTTAAAATAAGTTAGAATATTTTTTTTTTAAAGCCAAACCTTGTAGGAAGATTATTCTATAGTACTATGACTAGCCTCTCCTTGTTCAGTCTTTTATCTGTGTTTGACCCTGGATGTGCAGAAGATGTGAGTTGTGTTTGCATGGACACTCAGAAGTTGCAATTCAGGGGGAATGACTGCTGCCTCCTTTTTGATTTAGCTGCAAGTATTATACAGAACTGTAATAACTGTCACAGGGAAATGATGCTAACCAAATATCCAGGTACATCCAAACACACACATCACAGAGAGAATTCAAGGCACTTTAAACTGGTCAATGGCTCCACTGGTTCCAGAAGGCTGTCTGTCTCTGTAATGGGTTTTGAAAACCAAAATAGTGCTTAGAACTTTAGTCCCTGGTGCACTCTGACATAATAGACTCAAGAAATACATCCTCAGCTAATTTCTGTCCCTTTAGATATAAAACTTGACATTTTGGGTTATTTTTTTCTGGAATGTGTATTCATTGTCTTCCTTTCAACTTTTCTAGGTTCAGAGGTGGATATTGTAAAATAATTAGGACTGTATGAGTTTCACAATATTTGCAAAATCATTTCTGAATCATTTCCATCTGTGGTATAAATCTAAGATTCAGCTACAGTATTCTAGCATTAGGTGATATTATCAGATTCAGTTAACTACAAATATAGACTCACTTAATACATAACTGTGTGGAGAAAAGCTGTTTAAAGAGTGCATCCTCCCTACTGCAAACTGTTAAATATACACACAGTGAAACCAAATAGATGAGTAACATGCTAAATGGTAGAAGAATAAGCACTCTGCCCATCAGAAAAGGAAAACACAATATTGTTTATATTACTGGCATAACCACTGTAAACTATGACTGGATTTTTTTTTTCCCACTAGTCACAAGGGAATAGAATCTTTTTGTGCCATCAGTGACTTCATGGGGCAGAAGGTGAAACAGTTTTGATGAAATGCGCTTCGCGAGTGACTCATGTCCCAGGAGACAAGAGGGTGGATGCATCACATCATTCGCACAGGCACGGATATTAGCAAGTCTTTGCCTAAGCAGGGATTCAAATGCAGCAGTGAGACAAGTGAAAAAAGCCTTCCAGAGCTTTAACTACCTCTAGAATCCTAGATGAGGGCTGGAAAACACCATAAGTGAGCTGGTCTGAGTCCTCGCATAAAGGTATGATCAAGCAGACCTAAGCCATTCACTACTGAGTGCTTGTTGAACTAGTTTTTTAAAATCTCTGATGAAGGAGTCAATAGCAACCCTCAGTAGTTGTTCCCATTTTCAACATTTTTGAAAGCTCTTCTTTAGTGCCTGCCTAAATAACCTCTGCTGCAAATTAAGGTGATTCCTCCTTGTCCCCTCTCCCCCAGTGATCAGGGAGAGCAGTCGATCCTCGTTCTGCAGATATGATTGGAAGGTTCTTACTGTATCCTTCCCTAGTTTTTGGTTTTTTGTACTAACCAGAGAAGTGTGAAAGCTTAGGTGGTCAAAATTTAAAATTCTACTCCCAGGTCATACAAGTCTGGAGTAAAGATGATCATGCTATTTTGCTCCTGTTTTCTGTGCTTTAGTCATTACAGCCTAGCTCTTTCTCAAATACACAATGAAAATCCACTCCTGGAAGAGCCAGCTTCCTGGATCCTTCTACATTTTATCTAATACTTACCAATGATGATATCGTAGTGGTGAAGGGAGAGTTCACATAGGTACAGATCTCAGGATTTGGTTTACATAGCTAGCAGGAGGGAGTTTATAGAACTGTGTAACTTTGCATCTTACAATATGGTAATCTCCTTGCCTACATGCAGAAGGAAAAGGCCTTTGCTGTTGAGTGGTGAACACCAACGATACATTTCATATCAGCCAAACTACATTGCAACAAAAATCTTTGTCATCTTGCAATTTCTTGGCAGAGACAGGGAAGGTGCTCTACTTTCAGTCACATGGTGACTAAAATAGGATGGGAAAAAGAGATGTTAGAAACAAACACCATGTGTCCAGAAATAATCTGACTCATTCCACTGGCTGCATTTAATATTTAATGAACACATGGGCAGAGCAAGTCTCAAGACACACAGTTTTTAATGTGGCTAGCGTGGGTGATATCACAGCATGAAGGCAGAGAAGCTTCATGTTTCCTGGGCTGCTGTCAAGTAATTAAATAAAATGCTGGAAAAATACAGACCTCCACAGGAAGGCTTAAGTAACGGGAGTTGCAGTTTCTTAAGAGTTCAGAGTCCTCCTACAACGTATTTATTTTCTGGAGTTAACAATAACAAAAGCAAGTCCATGTAGAAAACAACTGTAATTGTTTGCCATGGGATAGGCCCAAAACCTGAGATCATTCTGTACTTAGGTCTTGGAAGAGACATAATTGTGCTAACTTGTAAGTCTGTTCTTCTGACTCTTGAAAGAAATCTGTTCCATTTGTAATACTTCTAACACTGCTAGACTGATACTATATGGAGGCTAAATAATGCAGAAAACTAAAGCAAATTTCTTGATACTTTTGAACCAACACTTTTCAACACCATTTTGGAGGGATTAAATGATCTATGACTACTGGATGATCTGTCAATGATCAATTTATCTGTGGATCTGTCAGTTCAGTCATGACAACCCATTCAGCTTCTGGCTTCTCCACTGAGGCTGCCAACAAGAAATTAATTGCTATGAGAAGTAATGTCACAGGCACCACAGTGTCATAGAAATGAATGGATACAAGAAAACTGCAAATTGTAAAACCGGCCTCCAAATGGTACATTGTTCTTCATAGCTTGAAGAAATACCTCCTTTCCTGGAGGTATTTAAAAGACGGGGAGATGCAGTGCTTGAGGACATGGTTTAGTGGTGGACTTGGCAGTGGTAGGTTAACGGTTGGACCTGATGATCCTAAGGGTCTTTTCCAACCTTAACAATTCTATGATTCTATGATTCTATGAAATCCCAGATAGTTTCATGCATATTCTCTCTGGTCGTAAGTCATTTGTGAAAATACTGAGTATAGCAAGGTTCAAAGTAGACTTCCATAGGATCCAATGGAAATGTCCTTTGACTTCTTATTTTGGCAGCAAACCAGTAATAATTACTCTTTCAATGTGGCTTTTTTTTTTGAACAAGCCATGCACCCACCTCAACACAACTTATCTAGATCACGCTTCCCTTATTAACTACTGAGAATATCACGTCAGACAGGAGAAAAACTTTGAGAAATGAAGATGTGAGCTGTAAACAATAGGCAAGAAACTTCTGGACAAACATATCTTGAATTTGGGGTTTGTTGGTATTGACAGTGGTGTTTTCTTGTTTTCTATTTCCTTTCCTCAGATCAAAAAAAAGACACACAGAGATGTCAGACACAACTTAAATAGCTTCTTATAATAGCTAAGGACAAAATTCTCCTTTCTGAATTTCACGGCCTGTATTATTCCAGCTTTTACAAGTAGCTCCTTTGTCAGGGAGGGAAATTATTGAGATGGCATTTTGCCGCAGAAAGTAAAGAGAAGCATTTTCTTTTAAATGGAGGGCCGTTATAAGGGAAACAACTGCCAGGACCTGGCCACCTGAATACATCTAGTCTTCTTCTACCATTGGATGCAATGGAACGTAATCCTGTCCCAGGTATTGTTGCTGCAGGATGTACAAAGTTACCTGTTGCTCTACAGCAAATTATTTCTATATTAAGCTCCAGCAAAGTTAGTAAGAGCTGTCAGGTTTAGGATCTGCTTTGATGACACATTTTAGCTGAGTCCAGGGCTGCTTCCAGAACAAAGTTTACAAAGCAGAAAGCGCACATGGACAGAACACAGAATCTAGACCAAAGTCCTTTCTGTTTGCCAAACATTTCACAGTTCTCTTTTTCCAGCCCATGAGAAGTAAGTATGGACAGAGGGAAGCGAACGTGATTAAAATGTTTTTGCATAAAGCATTAGGGTTTTTTTACTTGTTAATTATTGGTACTTACACTGCGAGGAAATTCTTACAAGTTGCCTCGGATGTTTCTTTTGCTTCTTTATCCTGTTTACAGAGACAAACTAGACTCCCTGTGGGTCTGATCCTCCACAATGAAGCAAATGGAAAGTTTTCCACTTACTTCAAAAGGAGCAGGATCTGGTCCTAAGTGTTGTGGTTTAACGCCAGTCGGCAACTAAGCACCACACAGCTGCTCACTCACCCTCCCCAGTGGGATGGGGGAGAGAATAGGAAAAGTAAAACCCGTGGGTTGAGATAGAGACAGTTTAATAGGACAGCAGAGGAAGAGAAAAAAAAATAATAATCGTAAAAGAATACCGAAAAAAAGTGATGCACAATGCAATTGCTCACCACCCACTGACTGATGCCCAGCCTGTTGCCGAGCAGCGATCACTGCCCCCCAGCCAGCTCCCCCCAGTTTCTATACTGGGCATGACATCCCATGCTATGGAATAGCCCTTTGGCCAGTCTGGGCCAGCTGTCCTGGCTGTGCCCCCTCCCAGCTCCTTGTGCACCTGGCAGAGCATGGGAGGCTGGAAAGTCCTTGACTGGTATAAACACTACTTAAGGACAACTAAAACATTGGTGTGTTATCAACATTATTCTCATCCTAAATCCAAAACACAGCACTATGCCAGCAACTAGGAAGAAAATTAACTCTATCCCAGCTGAGACCAGGACACTAAGTAAGAGTCCTTGTTTGGCATAATGGAGGTTACATAAGGTAAAACTTGTTTTTCTACAGCAATTTTCTAGGTGACTTGGCTGTCGTATCCCTTGCAAATATTACCTCCTCTTCAAATATCTCGTGCAGTTCTACTGATAATCCCCAGCTAAGTTTTCACATTATCTGATCCAAGCTGTGCCAGTCTGTGTGATGTCCAGCACTCAGAGATGTGGGAGGTGCTCTCTGTTGTAGCTGGCAACTCAAAGAGCAGGTTTTGTTTAAGAAAAAGTTACCCTGTGTACATCAACTATGTAAATAGCATCAGGAATGTTAAAAAAAAAAAAATTACAAGAGCTTATAGATCACATCAGAATAAATTCTAGAAAGAGATCCCTGTGCTGACTTTTTTCCAAAAATTAAAACTGAACATGGACTTCAAGCTCTGCCCATAATGACCTGAAAGAATAAGATCACATAAATTATGGAGCAAAAGGTAGTCATGAATTACATGAACTACATGAAAAGAAAGTGGTGTTGCTGACACCTTTGCTACCCACAGTGGGCCAAAGCATTTCACAGGAATCCTTGTGGGCACATGCAGGTGGCTGAGAAAGTTACAGATATTTGTGTTCAGGGACGACAAAGAAGCTGAGAGGGGAGCATCATGGAAAGGTTCTCTTTAATTTTAGTGAATAGTTTTAGTGAGTTCCTACTTTCCTAGGGCAAGATGTGCTTCAAAACTGTGACTCTAAATGACACTTAAGTTCTCAAACGATTAGTTAGATTAAAGTTGGAAAAGGATATTCAGACTTGTCTTGTAGGTCACATCCAGAAGATCCTATTTTATCACATTCTCACAAAAGTCACCAGAAACCCTAACTGAAGCATAGCTAAATAAATCTAAAACAGAGCTGTCCTATATCCCATGCTTCTCCTGTTGTTTCAAAGTGACTGTGAGGAAGACGGGCACATTAAAGCAATGCCTCCATTACTGCCAGGAGTTGGTTCTTGGCCAACCCAAAAATCAACATCCCTGTCCTTCTGAGTTGTTAAAGATTTGAATCCAAGTGAAAATATGGTACATATTCCCCCTTTGTTTTAGATATATTGTATCCTCCAAATTCAAGCACACCTCTGGTGTCTGGGGTGTTTCCTTTCAAAAAATGTATTCATTCTGGTTAGATTTCTTATAGTTTTGACTCAGATGCTACATCAGGTATCTCCTAGAATTGCACAAAACTTGCAGTAGTAGTCCTGATGAAAAGATCTTAAAGGTTTCAGTCCTGCTCAGTGCAGATTTAGGCTCTGTAATCTGGGTTCCTCTCCATAGTTTTTGTGAACATTTCTGGTTTTGCTGGCTCTTTGACACTAGGCTCAAACTTTAACAAGATTGTCCCCCCCTCCCAGCAGAATCAGCACTACTTTGCATTACAGCCATTTCAGCTGGAATAGCAGGGGCACATGCAAGCAGTAGTTCACCCAGTTCTGAACTGACATTCAAGTAAGGTTCAGGTAATGTTGGGTCTAAAAAGGTTGCAGGGGCCATTCCTAGGTGGCTTAGCAGAAGGTTCTGCCCACCCCCTGCCTTTCCACTTAGCACTGCCCACTGAAGTGCAGGCAAGAGCAGGATAACTTCTGTGCTGCTGTGCAGGCTCATCCACCTGCACTGGCCAACACGCTCCCTTTTAGAGGGGATGTACCCTGCCTTCTGTTGAGCTCTGAAATTAAATTAGTCTGTGAGTGCTATTTCATCTTATGAAAGATGGCTAACTTGGCTACTTTGGTGTACCCTGAGAATATATCATGGCGTACTGCATCTTTAATTTCCTTGTTGTGCATAGGGTGTGTGAGCTGTGCTTCTACCCTCTTCTGATTATAATCAGTGTGTTTAACTTGATATCCATGCAGGTTCTCCATGAGCTCTACTGAGAACCTGTGGTTTGCAGCCAGAGCATCTGGCATTCATACCATCAACATGATGTTTTGAGTATCTATGGTTTAGACAATAACCACAATTTTGACGGTATGATCCATACAGTGGTTCAGTCAGCAGGAATTCTGCAATTATAAAGTCAACAAGTTTTTCCTACATTTTATTATTGTTGTGGAAATGTTTTTTACTACTACTGAAGTCCAAATCAGAAAAACATGCCTATTCAGGAATGGTGTTTAAACACATGCCTAAATGCTTTCCTGAATCAGGGCTCAGTGTAGATCCACCCATGAAGACACTCATCTTACTTGTAGGAAACCGTCTCTTATTTTGTGGGATGGGGTAGCAAACAATTTCCTAGCTGACATTATCAGCCTTTAGACACATCCCTTCTTAAAAGCAATGGCTATGGGTCAGCTATTTAAAAGTATTTTAATTTCATTGCTTAATTGCTGTCATTAATAGTGGGTTTTGTTGTTTTCATCACTTAAGTGATGTTCTCTGCTACTTTCATCTCTGTGAAAGAACCATAATAACCCTGCTAGTAGAAACATTTGATTGGAAACACTTGTAAATATATATTTAGGGCTGGTAAAATATGCCTTATATTTCTTTTAAGGATTGCATTTCACATTAAAGCTACAAAAGTCTTTGTGTGTGTGTGTCTAAGAGAGAGAAATAATTGCTTTGTCTCGCGGCTATCAGCTACCACTTGCTACCATCACCTCCCTGATGTCCCATAGTACAGCATATTTCCGAGGTTCTTTCATTTAAGCTCCATGCAACATATCCTGTTCTGTCTCTAAGTTGAATTTAACACAGCCACCAATGCTAGGAAGTTGCTGTGATGTGACAATCATAGGAGCTGCTGTGTTTGGCCTCATATGTTAAGTGCTCGTGTTTTTAAGCTCCCTTGGGACTGAATAGACTGCTATGTTGTTTCTGTCCTCAGCTCATCTACCTGTTACTAGAACAAAAGTTTTCAGTCTTTTAGCAAAGCTTTTCAAGACCTTTCAGCCAGTTCACTCATCCTCAATAAATCTCCCAGTAATTTAAGCAAATCTTTCTAGAGTTGTACCTTGTGGGTGCATGGAGTTTGCATTTTTATGCTTTGGCAGCAGGTGCACACAAAATATGGAGAAATTTTGCACAGGAGTATAAATGAATTCTATATCACTCAGTGCAAAAGTTATCAAATCCTACATAGATTTCTTTGCCTTGGTTCACTCACTGTGCTGGAAGGGTCCTGGGGATCAGCTTTGCACCCTTTAGGTGTTTAGAATCCTTTCCTTGCTGCGCACAAGTTTTCTGCTAAATCATGGACTTCCTCACCCTTTTTCTCCCTTCTCAGATTCCTTATAAATTTGACTGGTCCTGTGCCTTTTTCAGTCCTGCCCTTCCCCCACTCTCCAAGCTGCAGCCATCTGCAGAGAAGTTGCAGAAAACTATTTTTCTCTTGGCTTCATCCATTCCATTACTCAACATAATTTCACTTGAATGGGAGCTCTGCATGCTGCCAAGTTCACTCAGTACAGAGGTAAAAATTCAGAGAAGAGCTCACAGGCCCACTTTGGGAGTGGATTTTCAATCACACACCCCTAGAGTCACTGTGGATTTACCAGTAGAAACCCAGCTAAGTTGAGACAGTTGCTGGAGTTGTCCAGACTTATTACAAAGTAAATGACAGAATTATTTTGCCTGTTGAATGAACAGGTCATGTCCAAACTTCTCTGATCTGTCCACAGTGTGCTAGCCCATTATGCCTGACCTGTAAATCCACAAATCCTTGTCCATATATCAGAATCTAGAGCTTCTCCCATCTCCCCCTCCCCTGAAAACTAATTCTGGGTCCTTCTACAGCAAAGGTGGGCAGTCAGGCCAGACTGTTCAGTGGCATCAGGAACAAAGCCTTGAACAAGACCAAACTCACTTGTGCCATTCACTGTCAGGAGATTTGAACAGTATATCTACTCGTTATGCTGTGACTCAGGCATTCACCTACTAAAATACTGAGCCTTGCTCCCCTTTCTGCTTCCTCCGTGCTTAAGACACTCACCAAGAGCTGGTGACCTGCTGTAACTCAGGGGCCACATTTCAGCATGACAGCTGTTACTTGTGTGCAGTTTGTTACAGATTGATAACGGAGTTGGCACTGTAGGTAAAAATAAGAGGACAGCTTAGCCCAAAAATGAATAAAAATCAAGCTAGCATTCAGAAAGAAAACAATAAGAAAGCAGAGTGAAATGTGGGCTAAGGCACAGCCAGGCGTGTGTGTAAAGACTGATGGAGGTGAATTCAGGCAGAGGATGGAGTTGTGTCTTGAAACTGTCACAGGCTGTTATATTCCCTCACATGAAGCACGAATTTTGTATCTCTTCTGGCCTATTTATGTTCTTTTGTTACTGTTCAAAAAGGTCTTAGTGATGCCAGTCTTAATATTCAACTAAACACCATCACTGTTTTTTCTTCAGCACGACCTGTTCAGTGAATTTGGAACCAGCGGCAGCTCATTCACTCACTGCTGTCGAGATCAAAACCTGTATGGGCTCAGGTGGCCCTGCCACAAGTGTCCCAGCTCTACTTATCCCTGCCAAGTTCCCTCAGACTTAATTTACTTAAGTGACCAAGTACGAGCCAGAAATTCAGTTCCCTCAGAAAACACCCGTATGTGTACTAGTTTTTAGACACATACACTTATTAGACCTTTTCCCAGAAACCAGCAAGTGACAGAGGAAGATAATGGCGCTTTTCATTCCTGACTAGAGCAGGAATTTGAACTGTCAATCTACCCATAGCAGGCACTGTAGTCTGAGACTTACTCCCAAGCCACTCATTCTTTTAGGTTTTTGCGAATTTGAAAAAGTTGAAGGAAATTTTTCATTTGGCCTCTTAAAAGTCATATGTGCTCTCCTCAGGACCTGATATTGAAGGATTTATTATAAATCTGCATGGATACATCTCTTCACTTGGAGAGACAACAGGGCCCATTTGAACTGTAAGAGAACCAAAGCAGAATAGCAGACACTGGTTTGTATTTAACTACTCAAAATGACCCAGAAAGAGTCGTTTTACTAAAAGCAGGTAAGGGACTAGCCTCTGATGTCATTGCAAACTGCTGTATCCAAAATTTCTCTGGCGACATTACAAAGTGAATACAGAGCCCAAAGACAAACATTTTCTCTGAATCAGCAACAGTTGCTCTGTTCTGGAAGGCTTCCAAATTTAACCTTCATTCATTAGGAAAAAAGCCCCAAAATAGACTGAGAATAGCCCAGGAGAAAGAGCAACAACCACAACATTTACTGAAAGGACGAAAGGTAAAAGAAACTAAATGGGCAGAGAGAAAGCAAAAGGCTTCAGGTATTATACAAAGCTGAACAGAATTTAAAAAATCAAAAAATTGCAGGACAAACATATGGAAAATTTCCTCTCTGTCTCTCTCTCAGCTGCAGATCAGAATTCAGGTGAAGCAACTTTGTGCAGTCAAGGGTGAATAAGTATCATGTAATTTCTTGGAACCGTTGTATGAAAGCAGGATATGGCTCTACACTATTTCCTATAAATCAACCAGAAGTTACTGAGCTCCATGGAAGAACTACTGGATGAAATTCATGGCTTAGTACAGCAGGTCAAGCTAAATGATTGGAACTGATCATCCTGGCATTAAAATCCATGAAGCTATAACCTCCTCTATGTCCTGATTCAAAGCTGCTCAGGTGGTAGATGTACAAATCAAAGCCTTTGGCAGCAATACCAGACTTGTAACAGCACGACTGTACTGTGAGGCAGATGAGGGAATTAACCCAGATTAAAAATACTAGTGCCAAGGAGAAAAAAAAGCGGCTTTAACTGTTTTTTTAACATGGTTTAGTTTCACAGCCCAATTTACACATGACTCAGGGCATGATGCAGAGGGTGATATCATAGAAAGAAGTAGTAAGGAAAGCAGAACTGTCTCAAATCGAGATTGCCCCCAAAGATTTTACATCATGAAACCACAGCCTGAGAACATAGCTGCTATACCAAAACACAAAAGTGGAGCTTGCTTTCAAGCAGCCATTAAAGCCAATATGATGGTGATTGAGAGTATAGCATAACATTTTTGTTCCTTTCCTGGACTAATAATATACTCTAACTGCAAATATGTCAGCCTATAAACTTCTACCCTTTGCAAAAGCCGATTAGAAAACTGGAAGCTTGATGCAGCTAGAATGTCAGTATTTAAAGCAACAGTTTTCATCTTTCCAAGCTCATAGCATGCCTTAGTGACATAATTAACCCTGGCTGAACGCACTTGGAAAGCAGGACTGGAAGAATACAAACTAGTACAGGTTATGCATGTATAGGTTCAGACTAGTTTTATGAAATGTGGAAGTTTATATGATCACACAGTCTGCCTGCCTGCCAGCGCATCTATTTCTCTGATCCATTCCCCACAATAACTTGGGAAGGCACCATCCACTTCCAAAAAAATTTGTCAGAGCAACTGAACTCTCAATACAATGATGCTCCAATGAATGGGAAAGATCCTTGGAGACAACTAGAGTTATCACAGTAATGAGGAGAAGATGATGAAGGCAAGTGTCATAAAAATAAATTCCGTAGTACTTCTGAAGGAATGAGCACTGTGGAAAGGCCCGTACAGGCCTAAATACTTTTGTATCTAAGGATCAGTATATGCTGAGTGACGCAGCATCACATATTGAACATTGAGGATAAAGTGAAATGAGAGATGTGAGACAGAAACCTCCTGGATCTCAGTCTTTCTCCTGCTCTACCAATACATTCATATGTAGTCATATAAATATGTGTCATAAACTAATCGGGCTTTAGCTGAAAACTGGCTAGGTTTCCTAACTGATGTCATGAATGTCATGTGAGCCTCTGTTTGTCACACCTTGCTTTCAAGCTCCCTCCACCTGCATTGCCAGCTCCATTAACAGCCCTGACCAGCCCCACCTGGGACTCCTCCCCACACTCTCTGTCCATTGGCCTGGGGGTTCCATTTAAGCTCAGCCCTGGGCTGTCAGTCCTTCTTTGAGCTATGCTGTAGATGTGCCTGCCTGCATCCCTGCCTCCTGGATGGACCTTGGGCCTATGCTGCAGGTAGCTTCCCTCCTGGTGGACCCCCCCACGTGTGTTGTAGCTTGTCTCTCATTCTGCCTCCTGGATGGACTTCGAACCCATTTTGTGACCTTGTTTCTGGGCCTGTCTCTTACTGCTCCTGAATTGCCCCTGGTCCATCCCCTTGCTGCGTCTGGGGCTGTCAATGGACTGTGGTACCAGCTCCCTGCTCTACCCACTGTGCTCAGGATGGTGCCCCCTCAGTAAGGGCACAGCCTGTGCTGTGGTAACCCTTGGCTTCTAGCTCTTTAACCCTTAAAGAGCAACTGGTCCTTGCTGCTCCCTGACAATCATCTCCTTAATCATCATTATCTCACCACTCTGACCCTGCTTTCTAGAGCATAGAAAAATATCAGTGTAGTTCCCCTGAATCTGTATGTCTCTGATGGTTTTATCTACCTTGGCATGATCACCTTTGTGTTCCAGTGAGATCCAGTGCATCCTGAGGTCTTGCATTTGGTAGAGAGCATAATCTTCTAGTTTTTTGGACCCACTTTTGTGAGAGAGATGTGGACTTACTTCAGCAGTGAATAACAAGTCAGGGAGATGCCTGCTTTCTTTGTGTTGGTGTTGAGTGTGACTCTCACATTCTCCCTTCTCTAAGCAGATATCCCATTTCCTATTTTATCTGACAGCTTCCTGTATTTCATTCTTGTTCCTTCCTGGACTTTGGTCTCTGGCTGCCTCTCCTATCTCTTCCTCTCTTACAGAACAAATTGTTTGTCTCATTACTTGCAGCCACCTCACCTACCCTTATTTCACCTCACACTTCAGTGTGACAGGTCTCTTCCCCAGCTTGGTTTCTCCTGCATTAACCAGGCTTTCTGCAATGGCTGCTTACATCCACAAATCACCTTTCTTGTGTGTGTTCTACTTGAGCTGTTTGTCTCTGCTCTCTTCTCCTATCCAACTCCTTTCTGTACTTCATTGTCACCTCGTGTTGCACTCTCCTCCTTAGCTGTTTTCACCTGTGAATGCTGTCTGAGATTACTCTCCATGGAAGAAATCTTCCATGAGATACTCATCCACAGATAACACATGGCAGACTTGCTTTCTCTTCCATTATCCTTTACCTTTGCTCCAATACCCATCAATTCTCTTTTCCTTGTTCTTAAACCTATATAAAAAAGGTTAGTCCTCGGACCTAACACTTTCTAAAAAAAAGTTCCATGCCAGCTCCACTGTTTACTTATGACTGCTCAGTGGCTCTCCTGTCTGCTGGCTGCTTGGCTTTTCAACCCTTTTGTCTAAGCCCGTCATCCTTCCACATATATTTGGTAAACTGTTCAATAGCAGGGATCACAGGCAGGAAGCTTCCTTTATGCCTCTGTCCTACTCACAACATGCCATTCCTAGACAGCTTCCACAAACTACAGTTTGCAACAAACCAGTGGGCAATGAGCAAACTAGCACATCTACTTACCTCCAAAGAACAACTGGACTCCTTCTTCACTGAATTTTCCATTTACTTTCTGAATAATTGTTCATGAGTGTTCACACCATCTGTGCTGTGCACTGTAAGCACAGTCCTGTGGAATAATGAATATTTGATCATGTCATTCAAGGCTAAAACAAGATTGCATGGTTTAATTCTGCTATTCCCCAACTGTACATTCTCAGCATTTCTTTAATGTAATTTTTTTATATAGTGAATGCACAGTTTGTGTATATATGTCTAGAAAACCCAATGGGCCAACTTATAAATTTTGCATTGAAAAACACTAGCATTTTCCTAAGAAGTGACTGGATCCACAATTTTGGTTCTGATCCATTTGGAATGAGCTGTAAAGTTCAGATAGAGCCTGAAGTTTCGGGACACTAACATCTATGGTTCTGGGTCACGTTCATTTTATCTTTTCTCACTCCTGGTCCTTTTCTCTGTCCTATGGCTTCCGAAACGCAGTCACTGGGTCCACAGGGGGAAACTTATAAGCCTGAAGAGCCAAACCCAAATAGGGAGAAGCCTGACACTGTTGCTTATTAGTATTTTTGTCTTTAATTTGTCACCTTGTTTAGTGTTTTGAACACAGATTACTTTCTTGTACAAAGGTCTGGAGAGGCATCACGTAATGTGCTACATGCTGTATCCTCCTGAGGTTTACTGAGCTCTGACAGAAATGCATACCCTGAAGTCTGTGCTCAGTCTTCCGTGAGGAGGCAGCCAACCGCTCTGTGCAGCAGCAAATCTGCCAGCTGGCCATAGAGGGGCGATGGCATCAGCTGCAGCCTGTCCCCTTTGCTAGCTACATGACATATCTGGTCTGGGAGGATTAGAAACCAGGGGAGCGGAGAGCAAATTGCTGCAGGGAGATGAGTTTGGGGGCAGGGGAGCGCATTCACGCTACTGCTCTTTTGAACATTTTTCTCTTGATCCCAAGCTACCTGCTATGTGAGATGGGGGAAGGGGGGAGTCGGACTTTCAGGAAAGACTATGGAGAAACATAACTCACATTAGTGGTGAGATTAAAGGATTAGATTCAATTCACACCCCAGTCAAAATGAAATTTCAGCCTCTGCTTTTTGTGTAATGTACAGTGGGCCAGAGCTGTAACAATGGTTACAGAGCTTTGCATCCTCAACAGGGCACGGAGGGAGAGGGGTCTAGTCCCTGATTTATCTGCATTTCCCGCTCCAGTACAAGCGTCTCCTTGCATGTGAAATACCACTAATGAGCAGCTTCTCTTGTGATGAGTGTAGAACATGACCTATGGTACCACCTTTCCCTTTTTCCTGCTCCCTATGCTGGATATTTCCTCAAATAATTTCTCCAGGAAATCCTTTCTCTGAGGCATTGCAAACAGATATTGGAATCCTATTTCTTAATTTAAAAAAAACAAACAAAACCAAAAACCACAACACAAAAACCCTCCTGTAAAGCACTGTTGGATGTGGCTTGGTATTACAGAATCTTGTGCACCAAGTCTATAGTGGAACTGGCTATTATATTCCTGGTGTGTGAAATGACTTGAGAACAGAACCCGTTTCAATAGTAACTTTCCGTTTGAAGGCTGGACTAGCTCAGTTTCCGAGGTCAGGTTTCTGGTGTGAATACCTGATTCCAAAACTGACATATATTAGAATATTTCCATGATTAAAAATCATTATTGTGTTCTAATGAAGGCAGATAAGTACAGAGGAAGCTTCTTTTTTCAAGTAATGTTTCCAGCAAATAGTCACAGAGAGGACTCTACTATTCAGCCAGTTTTAGTCAAGACTTTTTGCACTTCTGTTTCCCCCCCTCAAATATTTTCTGAACTGTTGTTTCCTAGCTTAGGTGGGTTTATATGCTTAGTGCTTGCAGATCAGCCCCATTCTTCAGCCATGCCAGCTTTTGCTCATTTTTGGTGAACATCTAATTTCTCATTTATTTGGTAATAGGATGTTCTAAACTGAACACAGTATTGCAGGTACAATTTCCTATCCACTTGGAGTTACAGTGCTCTTAGTTACACAGCCCAAAATTTTACTGGGCCTTTTCTGCTAACCTATTTTATATATATATATGCACACACATACACACACATATGTAAGTTGGTAGGTTGGTGCCTACTAAACCTAAGCCTCTTCAAACATTAGCGCCTTCCTCCCACAGAATGTGTGGTTTGGATTGTTTTTCTGTGGGTATACTGGTTGGTATTTTTCCAGGTTTAATATTTTTGCTACATTTTTAACTGTGCTAGGAGGTCCAGAATTATGTGCTCATCCTTCTAACAATTTAAATTTAGTAATTCACAGTCATTTCATTGCCTTATATTTAGTCTCTCTTCCAGACCACTGTTAAGGTCCAGTAAGACAGGGCCGAGCATCCTCTGCTAGACTGTGCTCTCCTGTGATTCAGCTCTGCTAGCCAAGAGTATTCGACACTGCCTGTAGGTGACTGCCTGCTCAGGCTCTTTGCATGCTCTTGTGCTGAACTTGTAAATCAAAATAAGCTGTTAGCTTATTTAAATTTAAATAGTTTAGAGGCTGTTCATCAATGTAGTAGTAAAGCAGCCAACTGGAGAGTTAAAAAGAAGTTGTTGCCACATGCATTTAAACTGGAAGATAGAGGAAAAATCCACATCATTAGTGACTGTGTGAAGAGAGAAAGCTACACATTTAAGCTCCAGGCTCTGTGGGGTTGGTTCCTAAGGGAGGTAGGCAGCTGTGTGGGAGTTGTGCAGAAGTCCCACCTCCTTGTGAGGCTGTTGGGCACTCCACCATGTTCTAGCTTGTACCTATTTGAATGTATATTCTCTTTCCCTGACAGGTCCATGGGAAGTGTGTGTGTAGACACAACACAGCAGGGGACCACTGTGAGAAATGTGCGCCGCTATACAATGATCAGCCTTGGAAGCCAGGAGATGGAAAAACAGGGGCGCCAAATGAATGCAGAAGTAAGTGGGAGTTTACTGATCCAGGCTTTCGGGATGAGCACTCACCATGCCAGCAGGCAAAGTTCCCTAACAAAGACTTCTGTTGATTTGCACTAATGGTACCATTACAGAAACTGGGGATAAGTTGCTGGTCATTGATGGAAAACTTCAGTATGCACGTTGTTTTACTGCAGCTGACCCATTTGGGGTATTGGGAAGCGGAATTTACAAGGCAGGAATCTGTTCTTCATGCAGCTACATCCCCTCATGTGTTTCAGTGTTCCAGGGTTTTGAGCGGGGCTTATGATACCATCAGATTGGTTTGCCTTACTGTAAGAATACCACACAGCTCACAACCACCCAAGCTTCTCAGACCCTGGTGGGACTTTGTGTTGCAATTTCTAGTTTTTATGAAAATCAAGGATTGCAGGCAGATGAAATGTGTTATATTTGGACATTTCCTCCATGATTAACAGTAGGAAAATCATACCATTTGAATAGTATTGCTGTGTCTATGCTATAAGCATATTCTTATATGGGTTAACCTAATATATTCTCCTGTTTCCCACCAGAGTGTCGCTGTCACAACCATGCTGATAGCTGCCATTTTGATCTGAGTGTTTGGCTGGCATCAGGAAAGCGCAGTGGTGGAGTCTGTGACAACTGCAAGCACAACACGGAGGGACATCGGTGTCAAAGGTGCAAACCAGGCTATTATCGAGATAGAGGGAAACCCATGTCTTCTACAGAGGTCTGCAAACGTAAGTGACTGTTGCTACGTGCAGTGAAGACGAATGGTGGAAGAATCATTAAAAGAATGATTAAAAGAAAGAAATCAATAACTCCTATAGAATCAGCAACTCCTATAGAAGTAACTCATGAGTATTACTATCTTTTCTTTGTATTCTTTTCCTAAGCTGCAGTTTTCTGATCAAAGGTCATCTTCCTGATTTTCTGTGTCTATTTCTCCCCCTGCTGTCACACATGGGTTTTTTGTGATAACTGCTACAGTTCTCCAAATGCATTGCATTCTGGGGAAAGGTACATTCTTCTTGTGCTTGCCTTCAAAACAATGTGGTTCCTTTTTTCTTGAGGCACATTTTATTTAGCTGTTTTTTTTCTGCATCTCTCAAGACTGTGTGTGCCTCTGTGTAAGCTATCGTTAAATTCCATTTGATTGTACAACATCTGTGAATGTAAATATATATAATAATGGCTGCAGGAGGTGTAGGAAGCATGAGACCATGCATATCCACTTGGGAACAAACATCAGAGCTCACTCAGACCTCTCTCTGGATTCTACAGCTGTATTATGGGGTGCTCTGCCCAAATTAATTGCCTCATTAACACTTCAGCAGGATGTGTTAGGAAGTAACTCGGGCATAGAGGCACTAATGGTTGTACACAGAGGGTGTACAACCTCTGGATCAAGGTAGTTTGCACCCAGCCAGTCTGGAACATAGCCCAAATCTCCCTTACTTAATGTCAACATTGCCTGAGTATCCCGCCAGGCTTCACATACCTGATTCCATCTGGCATCTATTTGGGATGTTGCTGTTTCCAACAATATACATAATTTCATTTCTCCCTTTGGACAGTTTTCTTTCCCCATAGCTCAGACATCAGTTGCCAGCACAGAGAACTTCATCCTCTGTCATCTCTGCTTGTGCCCACTGACATCATGTGCTTTTGAAGCTTTCCTGACCCTCTGCTGTTCTTCATCAAGGCTCCTCTTAAGCGCTCAGGTTACAAACACTGCTCTCCCTAGGACTGTATGGCCTGTGATATTGCTTAAATTTTCTGTGTACAACACATCCTACGTTTCTGCCCTTTTGTATTCTTTCCACTGGACCTTAGTGCCAGCACAGACTGCTTCCACAGGACCCCTTCTTTTCCATTTCACAACGCCCATCACAGAACACTGATCAGCAGACAGTGCTGGGGGTGGGCTCATCTAACTCACCCTGCATCCCATAGTGTTCTATGGTAGTCCCTTTCTAGTCCTATTTCTACTCTGAGCAGATTTGCTACAGGGAAATACTGTAATGAGAATAAATTGTTGTGCCAGAAGACTAGTTTTCAGTCTCATAGTACCTGAAAGAATCTGTGTCTGAACTCTTACTACACCGTAGTAGGTAAGTTATCTAATATTACACATGATGTTGGTTACTACAGCCAGAACTCAGGGTGATGGTGTAGTAACCAACATCATGTGTAATATTAGATAACTGCTAAAGTCAAGGAGCGCTGGAGAGCAGCAAAGAGGAAAAAACATTGTTTGAAAATACAGCCTATCTGTGTGGAAACCCTAGAACAGTCTGCCTGGATGAAATCAGACCTTGACTCTAACTCTGCCTCTTTTGTCTGGTCTGGTTACAGGCCTCTCAGTACCTCCTGCCAATACTCTGCATAGCAAAAGAAAAACTCTTCAGAAATTTACCTTGCTGAAAGAGCTTTATTCCTGTTGCGCCAGTCAAGCACAATAATGTTCTTTTCACCTGGGAACATGCTGCTGCCAGCAGAAGGCCCCTAAATGCAATTGTTTCCACTCTGACTTGCACACTTAGGCCTAGATAGCTGCCATCCCGCTTTAGCCACCTGAAAGTTACATGTCTTTTCTAGGCTCCCTGTACAGTCAGTGGAGAAACAGTGGGACCTCTAGGGAATGATTTACTGCAGTCTAATGTAGATGCCTGAGATAGATGAGCTGAATTGCCCTCTAGAGGATATCTGCTTCTCTTCCTTGACTTAAGAGGTATTCTGGATCACTAGCCTGCACTAGAGTTTGTTGGTTGAGATGAGTCTAACGGGTTTGATTCAGGATTATTGCAAATATTGCATGACCCTATCTGTGCATGATTCAAGTCAATGGGACTGTTCACAGGCGTGTAAAGGCATGCATGAATGCTTGCCATATCAAGGTATAAGGAAAAGGGTATTGCAGTTCACTAGAGAGCCTCAGTTTTTTTGCAGCAGACTGGTGCGTGCACGATGCTTGTATCTGTGTGGGAACAGAAGGGATGCTGCAGATATAACTACAGAGTTAAGAGAGACCTGGGAGTGAGGTGGTTAGTCCGTGCCTTTTCTCTTGTATTTAAGGTGAGGAGGAGAATCCCCCCAATGACATTTGACAAATTACCTTAAAAGGGTAGTTTTGTATGATGAAAGAACTGATCCCCAAACACTTCCCCATGTGGTTTGCAGGCCGTGTGTAAGTGTGCACTTCATGTTATGCTGTACCTCTGCAGAGAACTTCCAGGGAACGTCTCACTACTTTGGTTATTATCAGTGACAGCAAAACCAGAAACACCAGTGCAGACAGGCAGAGTTGTTTTGGTTAGAACAGACCCAGTCTGATAGAGGGAAGATTTCACCTCCAGGACCATCATCAGCTCCTCATGCCTAGAGCTGGTATTAAACTGAAAGGCCTCATGCAGGACGTAGGATAGAGGCCGCCTTCTCCATCCTTTAGGTTGCAAAACTCGCATTGCTATTCAACTTAATCTGGTGTGGTCTGAGTAAATTTCTCAGGTTGTACAACCCTAAAAACAACTCCGGTTACTCAGTAAAAAAACAGTTACTGTTTTGAGCATTGCTAGTATGTAAGAAATGAGACGATTATGCCACCAGGTACGTTTTTCTCATACCTCAGCCTGCTGATCATAAATTGAAGAGCTGCCACTTCTGGATTAGCATGTTTGTGAGGATTTAAATGTACCAGTTCCAAGGCATCATCTCACTTTGAGAAAACCATGCAAACAGTGCCAGACTAACAACACTAAATGAAAAACCCACCCACTGGGTAAGTGCTGAAAAGCAGTAATAAACTGCAAACAGCAGACTGAATGGATGACTTTGGTGAGAGCAACCTGGTCCTTAGCTTCCCATTTTGAACTCAGAGGAAAAAAAAAAAAACCTCAATGGGAGATCAAAACTTGACCCTTGTGTACAGTAGATACTGAGCTGGGAAAGGAAATCTGATGAAAAAGCTGAATGAAATGCTGTGCTAATCCCTTTGAGAAAGCACGCTTGAAGAGTGCTCTGCCATCCAGAGCAAAGTCTAGGTTCAGCTGTGACATCCCCCTCAGGCTCCCAGAAAGTTAACAGGATGCTGCCCAGGCCCAGAAAGAGTCTTTAAGCATTAGTCATAATAATGAACAGCATTCTCTCTTAATCACTGCTAGGAAAAAAACCAGTTGTATAACAATTGGATGTCCTGGCACTATCCAAACCACCCTTTGCTGACCCTCCAATGTGAGACTGCAAAGACATTCCCTTGGGGGGAAAAAAAAAAAAAGAATCTGTTGAAATTTGACATGTAAGTGTGAATCTGCTATTCCTTTTTGTCTGCAGAGGTAGCCTGCCTCTGATCCCTTTGCTTCTCCTGTTCCTAGCAGCTGGGGATGAATGAGAGCCAGGTTGTGTGCAGAGCCTTGTTTTGACACTGCTTAGATCTATATTAAAAAAAAAGGAAGGCATGAAAAGAGCCCCAGAGCAAGACACACACCTGCCTGTTATTGGGGGTGACAACACAGGATTAAGTAGTTTGGATATAGACTTGTATGGGAGCTTTGACTCGGAAGCCTAATCGTTTCCTAACCAATGGCTAGAAAAGCTGCTGTATCCTTGGCTTTTTCCTGTGGCTTATTTGGAGGCTTAAGGGATCCTTCTGAAATGGCACCATCTTTTGTACTCACCCTTTGCTTAGCTTAAAAAATAATGCATGCATGTAGACCCATTTAAAAGGGTCTCCAGGAAAACAAGCTTTTTTTTACTCTAAGCACAAGGGTTGAAAATTAAAATGTGCCCAGATGCACATGCACACAGACACTCTGAAAAGCTCTGCTTCTCATCCTTTTACTTCTGAGCAGAGGGAGTGAACTTTTAATTGTAATATCACAAAGGCCTGATCACATCTTGGTTCAAAGTCTGTCTTAATCAGCCCTGACCACACACACAGCTGTCTATCTTATTTCCTTCATTTAAGAAACATCATTGGCTGAGTCAATCCCCACATCTGACATGCTTTAAAAATTGTCCTGATTTGGTCATATGCTCCAAAGATGCACATGTATATATTCCAGATTCAAAAGGCTTTGTTTGATTTTTCATTTTGCCTGTTTTTCATCAAATAGCCAGAGTCTGCTCATAGCTGTATCTTATGCAGTATTATTAGACAGAAGTTTAAGGCAAGATGGCTCAAGGTCCACTGAATTACTTGGAGCACTTGCTATTTTCCTACAGGTTGGGACTGTATTGTTGCAACCAATATTATATTTACAACTGATATTATATTTTTACATCTGTGTCTAATTACATGGGAAAGACAGCTGTGCTGAGGGCAGACAGATTTATTGAGGACTTGAGTGGAGACTGCTGTATGAATTATTCATTTTTCATTATTCCTTGTCTCCTCCTTTTTACAGTAGTTTCTGACAAAACAAACTTAGTATAGGAGTGAGACTACAAGGCAAGGGGACGCTTTGTGATACTTCGTGACCGATAGCAAATTCTAAAGTACAACTATGAAATTTTTCATTACACTGCTGTCAAGGGGAGAACCCAAATAAACCAGCCATCTCTGAGCCAGAACTGTCTGCACACCGTCCCTAACATAATTGATGATGCCTTTGACAAACAAGGCCATTGTCATGTTGGCTGGTGTTTTGTTAGACAGGGAGGCGGATGGAGAGAAAACTAGGGTTTGCCAAGAGAAAAGAAGCAAAAATCAGCAGGGAAAGATGCTGTGTTGTCAAATATTGGGAAATGTAAAAGGGTGAGGTTTTGGAAACTTGCTTTTATGTTTCTTTAATTGTGAGGTTTATCTGCAAATCTGTGGTGCTATTAAATGGGTAAAACCCAGTCATCAACAGCTGCCTCTTCAGCATGTGACATGTGGGCTCTTATTTTGGGAGTTACCTTAGATGCACAACTGGGATTTTGGCCATAATACTCTGGAAGCCAGACAATGTACACACCCAAGCTGAAATGCTAAATAAACACAGACTGAGTAAAGCGTTTGCAAGCCACTTGTATAACTCATCTGAAAGTGTTGTATGTTTATTGATTCAGCTTGCTTTCTGATCCACCAGAAGCTGTCCCGGTTTCTAAGTGGGGAATATGCCCCACAGTTCATTTGGGAACATTAGTTTTCCTGAACCATAGCCCCAAAATGAAGGAGAAAAAAAAAAAGGCACACTTTTCCTACCTCCTCATCAGTTTCTGCCAATGCTGTCAGTCACTGTCCTGTACTACTTTCCGTTAGGGATAGGATGGGAGAAGGTCTCATCTTCCTGAATCAGGATCTAGCCTTAGTTGGTGATAGGCAGTCTAATGATGCTAATGATTTACCCATCTGTTATGTGACCTTAACTGATGACATCTGAAAACCAGAAATAAGATGGGAATAAAGACAGACCCAGAAGTTGCAGAAATATAAGACATTTAAGGTGAAAACTCCACAGGTATATCCTACATACAGAGATATTACACTGAAATCAGAAACCTGGATTCAAGCCAACCCAGATGTTGGCAACATCTTACTTTGTGTGACTCAGACCTGTCTGCAGTAAAGGAAGCATGTGTTTCTCCTCCTTATCCCTAAATCTATGACATCTATTTTTTTCAGTGACAGACGGAACTAAGTGTCTCCTCTTTTAGGGTAATGTAGTCAGCCCTGCAAAAATCTGGGCAAAAATCATTCAAGTTGAGCAGCAACAAATCAGAACTTGCCTTTGAAACTGTCAGTGCTAATGAGCACTTCATTGTTACACCTGCTCTCCAGAACTGACAGCAAAATCCCTGGGTTTGCTCCCAAAGTCAAGACTGCTTTGTGGCAAACAGGCGAGCCTGCTGCCATCCGCCAACCAGCTCATTGTGTTGAGTACATTGCCCATGACAGCACGCTTATTTTCTGTCCTTAGGCTATTGTGCTAGTGTCCCTTGAAAACAACGGACTGAGATCTGTCTACAGCAGAGTGTAATAATATTATTAAAAATATTGGCATAAAGAATACAGGGCATGGTGAAAAAAATAACTATGTAGTAAGCAGATCATAAGAGAAATGCCCTTTAAACAAAATTGCTCACCCTTTTTCTTTATCTTTTCAAAAGATATTTTCTTTTCTTGCGCATCAAATACAAGGTTGCAGATGAA
Source organism: Theristicus caerulescens (assembly GCA_020745775.1). Lineage (NCBI taxonomy): Eukaryota > Metazoa > Chordata > Aves > Pelecaniformes > Threskiornithidae > Theristicus > Theristicus caerulescens. Next base: position 4,240,048 of record CM036566.1, read on the forward strand.
AGTGAATCTGTCCCTGCTACACTTAACACTCTTTATAGTCATATACTTGCCCATTCCCCTTGGAAAATGATGTGTGGAATCAGAGTGTTCATTTGGTCTCTTATCTGTGAGCTCATGAAGAAAAGTAGTTTGATTAGAAGCAATGATGGGCAAACTTCAAAAGCTTTGGAGATCATGTTTGATTCAGATAAGCATCCAAAAGGCTGGCCCCTGATCCAAGCTATCTAAACACCTTGGGTGTCCAACATTTAACTGAAAATCTCTGTTAAAGCGGGTCTTAGCCACAAGATTTTCGTTTCTGCCCTCTTCCAGATGGATGAAGGAGCGATGCATTTCCTCTTCAGTCTCTGCTACAAGCAAAAGCCAGGGCACGCTGCTTTGTTAATGCAAAAAAGAGCTGAAATATGAAGGCCTGGAGTTCAGCTCAGTTCTCATTTTAATCAAACTTGTTTGAATATCAGAAAGGAGTGGGTATGTTTATTGCTTGTATTTTACCTCTGCAGAGCTGTTGGCACAAGGCTTGACCGTCTTAGCTAGCCTCTGCCGTGACGGAGAGGGGTCGAGTGTGCTGGCTTTGCACCACTATCTGTATATTACTTTCCACCTCACTCCCTGATGCTGTCACATTGGGAATGTACTGGTGGTGTGGGATTATGACAATTTATTGTCTGTGAAGGCAGAGTCGCCCACAGGAGCTGTTTTACTGCCAAACTGCCTTGAGTTGCCAGGCTGGTGTCAGACTGGCAATAGCATCAGAAAGATCTGGGGTTTTTCCTCCTAGTTGCTCATCTCCAGCTATGTGTAAAATATGTCTAGTGAGTTTAGGGATCTTCTCTCATTCTGCCCGCCTTCCTTATAACAAATCTGCTCATGTATTTGCACAAAAAATTTAATCAGCTTCCTTACACACACACACAGTACTGCAGGGTGAGATGTGTCCCTTAGAACTCACACCGAAGGAAATTTGTGGACTCTGGAGGCAGAAATCGAAAAAATGTTTCAGGTCATCTGAACGAGCTGCATAAGCTGCATCTAGCCCCAGAGGAAACAGTAGTTTTGCGATCTCCGTGTTCACAGGAAAGACAACGCGGGCAATAGCTATCATTTTTTACCTCACCCATGCTAGTGAATCTTTTTGCAAAACACTTTAAACGTGAATCACCTGCAAGCCCCTTTAGGAAAAACACACAGTGGAGGCTTCCTGCCACTGCTTCAAAACGCTGTATGATCAAGGTTTGTGTAGGAGGGAAGAACTGACTTTCACACATAAATGGGTCCCAGTTGTACTTGTTTTGATGTGCTTAATGAGTTAAAAAGAAACAAAAATAATATTGCAAATGTAGGCTGACAATGCAATGTTTACGAGTTCTGACTTAAAACTACTGAGCGTAAGGAAGAGGACATGAGTTTATCAGCCTTGCAAAAAAATGTCACTTAACCAGATGACCCCTGGGCACATAATCTCAGTCACCTCTTACCGTATCTCCATAGCTTGCGCCTGCCAGCCAATGGGTTCAGCCAACGCAACTTTCAGCAGAAGCTGGCGATGCCACCCCAAGACGGGATTCTGCTACTGCAAGCCAGGTGTGGCGGGCCCCAACTGCGATAGATGTCTCATGGGCTACTGGGGCTTTGGAGAAAATGGCTGTCGCCCTTGTGACTGTGCCAGAGACTGCGACCAGCATACTGGAAACTGTTTCAATGGGTAAAGAAGCCCTCCTTTGGGTTCACTTTGAGATGGGATTCTGTGAAATGAAACAAAGATTAACTGAAATACTGCAGCAAGGACAGTAATTGGAGGATGCTGTAGGGTGCACAGTCATTTGAAAAGGTGGCTGTCAATCATAAAAGGTTTCTTAGATTCCATTTGGTGGCTGGCACACTCTTAAGTCCATTGTATTATCCAAGGCAATCTTGAAATGATGACTTTTTGCAGTAATAACAGGCAACTCCACAACCCTGTGGAAATATGTACAGCATCTTCAAATACACCCATTTGCCTTGGGAATAGATGGAAGAGTCTGGAGAGCTTATGTCTCATCTGTGCCCAGGGTAAAATGAATTACAAGGTCTCCCTCTTGTTTCTAGAGGGCAGGCATCTGTACCCCAAACATGCATTAATCAGTACAGAAATCCTATGATTTGCTGAGTGACTGCAGTTTTATGGGTCCTGCAGGTGTCCTCAGTTCCTAGTGACATCAACAAGCGGTCACTAACTTTGAGTTACTTAATTCAGTAAAAACAAACAAACAAAAGCGAAAAAGGCCCAATACATAATTATTTTTAAAAATGCTAAGTCAGCAGTGGTAAGGCCTAAATAAAAGCCTAGATCTTGTGCTCTCTCTATATGGCATGAAGTCTTGCTCTTATTTGCACTCCCAACCTGAAGAAAGCAAGCTCATCTGTCTGGATACAGCCACATGCTACAAACACCTGCTTCCCACCCACCTCCTGTCCTAACCAAGTCTTCTGTTTTATGTGTTCCCCCCAGCTATGACAATGAGCCATTCTTTAACATCCCCATTGGGGGACGAATCCCTGACCTTGTGCAAACGCCAACCAACGAGAGCGAAGAGGAGTGGAAATGGAATGACCACGAGCAGGGATTTTCTGCACTGAGGCACCCAGGTACGGCCCAGAGTCTGGGAGCACTTAGTAACTTCCCTCAGTGCCAGTTCTTTCTTCTCTCCACCCTGACTTAAATTCCCGCACTCATCTCTAGCTTATCTGTCCCCCATCTGCTGGCAACATCTCCTAATCTGAACTATATAGGTTATCATTACACTTACATTGTTATTTTCCAAACCAAATGTACTATCCAACTTTGGTTTTGGAAAGTGATAAGTCATGAACAAGATTGTGTGGAAAAAATACTCTCCTTTTGTTGTCGTAATTATAGTCATAATGCTTCTGATTTTACACGGCTCCTTCTCAAGCATTCAGTTGCTGTTCAGAACTTCAAACGCTATTTGTAAAAAGATCACGTCAGCCATCACTGAAATGCACCACCCGTGGGGTGGAATGGAAGTGATTTTAAGAGCAAGATATTCCTCGTGGCACAACAGCTCAGGACAGAAAGTACAGTGTACTGTATCCAGCTAAAGCTACAAAGTAAGTAGGCTTATAGAATGAGGTGGAGTCTTTAATACTTAAATAGTTCTCGGTTTTGCTTGCCATGTACGAAGGTCAGCACTCACCAGCATCAATGGCTCTGTAAGACACAGAGGTAATAGTGCCACCTATTGCATATCTTGACTTTTCTGAGAGGGATATTACCTTAATACCACCCAGGATCTGCATTTCTTGGCTTACGGGATCGAACAAGGGTATTATTATTTACATGACTTACACCTGGATCTGATTCTTACGAATCTCTTTATTAGTATCAGTTTATTAACTGTACAATCGACCCCATGAGGCCTGCATTTTACTTGACAGTACTGATCAGATTTCAGAATAATTATTGTATCATCTAACAAGAAACAGATTTGCAAATAACTGAGCTCACTCTCAAACTTACTCTTAAGTAAGAGTAATCTGGTCCATCCAGATTATGGGAGCTATACACCTATAACTTTATAACTGAGTATCATTTGCTTTTCTTTTCTCTCTCATGTCCTGGCTCTTCTCCAACCCTTTGTGTTCTGCGGTTCCCCTGCTAGAAAAGTGTGTGTGCAAAGAAAAGGTGCTTGGAAGCGTCACTGACTTCTGCCAAATGAAATACGCTTATGGTAGGTGGGTGACATGCCCTCAAGGTATGGTAATTTCACAATGTTCTCTCTATGCGTGTTATTAGCTGATAGCTATGAAAAATGACAGGTCTGGCTCAGTCATGAAATAAGAGGTAGGATCCCTTCTGCCTTTTTTGTCTGGTGACACGTCCAACTTCTGATCAGAACTGAATAGCATTTTTCGTGCAAGGCTTTGTGGTGTCTCCTTTCCACCCAGTTAGCTGCCCTCTTTACAGCAGCAGGAGTGCTAGAATTGTAACTCCGTGGAATGGCTGGCCTCTACATCAAGAATAAATGATAAAAACCTTGCATCTAAACTGCCATTGTTTTGGCACTCATTATGCAGGTTCAAATGGCCATGCCTGTTTACCAAGAATGTATTTAATACTGTGGTTTATGAACACCTGGTTCGTGCCACCACAATAAGCAAGAAAGGAACGCTCTGGGATCCAAAGGTTTGATGTGCTTGTGGCATGACGCAACAAAGCCTGCCTGTGGGGCCGATCTAGATAAGACTACCCTGCCAGAAAGTTATGGGATCCTATTAAATCAAAGGAACAGAAATTTATCATGGCAACCAGATGTTGGGCCACAAAACAAAAATGCTTTTTCTGGTTTGTTATGCACTCATGGAATTTCAGCCATGTGACATGCCTGCAGGCTGATGGGAAACTTCCTGACTTCCTTCCCGGAGAGCAGACGGGCCCTTCCCACAGGACAACATTTTTGAGAGGCCAGGGTTAAAGCTCAACGCAAGTCTTCAAACTAACTGCAATATATAAAGCCTCGAATCAGTGCACTTAAAATCACACTGTTAGCTGCCGATCTGTTTTTTCCACCCTTCCTATGTATACATACAAGTGCTTTCCTATGATTTCCAAGTGTGTGACATCAGCCCATTAAATAGTAGTTGCTAAATAACACGGTGAAAGGTTCAGTTAACTAATTCAATAGAAAAATCTAGTTTTTCTTCTCCAACTTTACTTAGAAGAACCATGACTGAAGTGGACAAGCATTGGAATACACTTTCTGTATTAAAAGTAACACTTTTTTCAGTGTTTTTTCATGTCTTCTTTCAAGGTGTTAAAATTCTACCTTTTAGCAGCATAAACCAAAATTCATTTAGAAATTCACTGTTGGTCTCTATCTTGATATGTTTTCTGGCAGTGATAAAAGCAAGAATCCTATCAGCTCATGACAAAGGGACCCATGCAGAAGTTGTCGTGAAAGTGAAGAAGGTCCTGAAATCAGGCAAAGTGAAAATTGCTCGGAGCAACAGAAGCATTTACCCAGAATCCTGGACCAACAGGGGATGTACCTGTCCCATTCTCAATCCTGGTAAGGACAAAATGCTTACCAGGTATTTTCCCACCCTGGTAAACAGTGGTGACAATTCAATATGAACATTAGCTATGGCTACTCAACACTTTCCATCAGTCTTTCCGGGGCAGAGTCTTTTGATTCATCCACACCAAAGAGGGAGTCAATATACAGCTGCAGTAAAAAGCATTTTCTTATCAGAGAACAAAGTTTTACCAAAAAGCCCAAACCTCACTGGAAGTGTTTTACTTTCAGTGACTTTATTTGATCTTCCAGAATATTTGTGACAAGAAGAATGTTTGTGAGAAAAAAAAAATCCCTGTACTTTTATGTCCAGTTTTCTCCCTCACTCTGTATTCTCACATCATGCTGTACTTCTTTTTGGAAAAACTAGAAATTATTATGAAAATTTTGGAAAGTGGAGGGAATCTAACTTCTTCTGTGCCTTTGTAATGGTTTCAAATAAGGAAAAGTAAGTCTTCCTTCTTTCTTCTACTGTAAATTCTAGTGTATTCAATGGTTTGTTCCATCAAAGCCAAAAGCTGACAACCTGAAGCATACTGGAAACCAATCATGGGTGGGGAGCATAAAGCCAAATGAATTTAGTTTCAAACTAAGTAAGACAGGAAAACCTTTAATAATTAGAAAAATAATCTTTTAAGTAAATAAAGCCCCTCTTTTTATAACCAGTTTAGGACAGGTCTCTACGTTTGCTCCCTAACCACATTCTAACAGAATGATCCATGTTTGTTCACTTTTAATTGTGGAAACTCCCTGCAGCAGTGGAGTGGAGCAGTAGGGTGGTGGAAAGCAGCAACCTTCTCCCCAGCTCTGCTGCAGGCAGAAACATCACACTATAGACTGCAAAGCTCCATGCTAGTGCTGAGTAATGTTACCAGTGGCTGCGCAGATACGTTCCTCAATTCAGCCTTCTCTATTGCTGCCTTTCCTGCAATACAACTTAGTGGACCACAGAGAGAAATGAGCTTACTTGAACAACAGCTGAAATCTCTGGGTAAATTTCAGAATCCTACAAACTGGAGCCCAGACTCTATTTTTTTCCAGTAGAATGATAGAATCATTTAGGTTAGAAAAGACCTTTAAGATCAAGTCCAACTGTAAACCTAACACTGCCAAGTCCACCACTATACCATGTACCTAAGTGCCTAAGAGATGCTAAGTGTCCAATTCTGACAGATTTTGATTACTCACAGCTTTCCTTCATATCACTGGAAGTTCCAAGTCTTTGGGACCATGTCCTGGGATCAAATCCCAATCAGACAAAGACTCAGGGTGTCATTAGGGTGACTGGTAATGTATTCTGGGGATCACGTTTCATTATTCAACCTTACACCAGAGCAAATGGTGACTTACCATCATTCTAAAAGTAGGACCTGGTAGAAAAATTACCCCATGTTTTTTCCTCTGAATAGATTAAAAACATATCCACAGAGTGAAACTAATTCTTTGTACTTCACTTAAAATGTAAGGTTTAATCTAACCTTTAAGACAAGTTCTCAGCTGAAATTAGCCACCTACAAGAATCAGCTGTTTTAGGAAAGGCTGTGTCAAATCAAACTCTCTATGAATTTTTCCTGTTACGGCAAAATGAACTGTACTGTCTCAGAAACAAATTTTGTCACCCATTATCTCTATCAAGTGAAAGACTGCACCTGAATTTGCACTGAAGTGTAATTTGGACCCCGAGCTCTCTTTTTGGGGGTAGTTCTTGAATTTGCACATAAAATTTTTGGCTTAATGTAGTCCAAATGAATAAGGTGTTTTCCTTTACTTAAGCTCCAGTGGCACAGTTGTGCATAATTAAGTGTTTACCAGTGCTCCCTGTGAAACTGTGGGAGTCCTGAATCAGACACGAATAAAACATATTGCTTAAAGATGATGAGAGTACATCTGATACCATACAAATATCTGAAGAGGCAAAATATCACAGGACGTTTTTCTCCTTTGTACCTCTCCAGCTTTACTTTGCACCTCTTTAGAAACACAGGGCTGAAGACATACAGCTCAGAAATTTAGATGCTAGAGATCCAGGTGTTATGCCATTGCCTCTTGACATAAATTAAAGCTATGGCCAGGTCCCCATCACTGCAGTTCTGCAAATTTCAACGTATTGTTTGACTGAACCCCTGCCCCAAGATCACAGTATGCCCTTGGCTCATGGTGGAAACCTTACTTTTTCTCTCTTCTTGGGGCTTTTACACCCTCCTTTCTATACAAGCATCAGAACTTGCTTCCCAGCACACAACTTTCAAGAAGGAGGGGACAAAGGCATAAGTAGCAGCCACCAGATCCCTGCAGATCTGTGTGCAGAACCTCACACATAACTTGCCATGGGTGTGCCTCTGTTTCTCTAAATTCTGATCAAATGAGGGAATTTTATTTACTACAGTTAATGCAACACAAAGAGTGCTTATACATCTACTAAGGCAGTGATATGATTATTAGTAGTGCTTGTTTCTTGTCTCCATGTGTAGTTACCCACTTTTTTGTTCACACACCTCTTTTTTGAGGCTCTGCTACCTATATCTTAAGGTTATAATCTAGGAAGTCTGGCTTACTATTTTCATATATAATACCAGCTTCCACATCAGATCGAATTCTGCTACTCACCATACCTATACCAGCCAGCAGTAATGCTACTGAAGCACATGGAGTTACAATGGCTTAAAACAAAGGCCAGACAGATCAGACTCAAACCTGGTCACCTGCACATGGAGGTGCTGAATTTGTAAGCAGTAAGGCCACTGGAACTAAATCAATTCATAGCTGTAATTCCTGAGCATAATCATATGACATTATTGAGCCTGTGTGCCCAGGAGTCAGCAGTGACAATATGCATGTGAAAGTATGTTTACACATAAGATTGCACACGCATAAACTGGATGAAGCTGGCTAAGATGCTACATGCCAGGTGCTTATGAAATAGAGAAATTCTGCCTTTAGAAGAAAACAGAACTATTTATTGACTGAAGTTTTTCCTTTTTTTTTTTTTTAACTAGGTACTGACTATCTTATAGCAGGCCAGGAGGACTCCAGGACCAACAAACTCCTTGTGAACATGAACAGCCTGGTGAAACCCTGGAAAGCCTATTTGGGAAAACAAGTATCAGACATTCTTCGAACTGGGTGCAAATAATTTCTGCTTCAGAAGTTACAGTGCTGAACTTTGCCTTTTAGTAACACTGCAGTGAAAGGTGTAGTTAGTTCATGCGTTCCCATTCAACATGCTCCTAGCTGAAGTGATGAAAGCAGACTTACCATCCTTTCTTCTTTCACGTGCTTAGACAGGAAACTTGGGACATGACTACTTTTTTCAAAAAATGCACAGCCTTATCATACAAAATTAACTAGTGCATCATACATAGGTTACAAGTCGGTTCTTAACTTGAGCCTGATTCCATGCAGCCAGAGAATCATTTTACCAGGCAAAACTAAAGATATGGATTAGTGTTTCCATACTTCAAGTCAGAGCCTGATATTAATATGCATAAGCTGCTTACATAATGCATTCATTACTTGGGTGTAGTTTTCTTTATAAGTGACCACTAACAGGCAGCAATTTCTTTCAGCTTTACAAGTGGCCTAATACTAAACAAGCATGTCAAATAATACTTATTTAAAAGAGCTCCGATTGATTTAACATCAGGCTGCAATTATGCCAATATAACGGGTTGCTTTCTAGAAGGCAATATTATCTATCCCATTGCTGAACAGGACAAACTAACATGTGACTTATCGTGGGACAAGATCCTTTATAGATGCACATTGCTATCACCAATGCTTAGTGCTGAGGTCTGCTGCAGAAAGCGCCTTGGCTCAAACTTGATTCCAAATCCAACCCTTGCTCTCTAAGGTCATTTAGCTCTTTGCTGTAGTACTTCAGTCTGTAACACCACAAAGGTTTCACAGCGATTACCACTAAAAAGCCTTACGCTAGGAAAGAGCCAAGACCTGTGAGGAACTAGTAGCTGCACTAACGTTGAGATTGTAACACTACAAAAGCTACAAGGCAGAAACAGGAGGAGGTAAATGGATTGGCTAGGCTGTCTATTAAATGAGGTAGCTATAGTTACTGTGAGAGCAACCTGGCTATTCATACTGTGCGCAAGACCACTGGCATTTGATTGCACTTAGCGCTTTCATTCTGCTTTATTTCTCTTGGTCACACTTCAGGTTAAGATACTGAAGCTAGGCTTCCTTCCCATTGTGCCTGAGGATTGTTTTTTCCTCCACAGAAGTATAGGAGTGGTAATATCTGCACTCTAGGTAAAAATAGTTCTGTAAAAACACGCTTTCTAAAGCAATTTTACCCTACCCTATAGTAATTAAGAGGTAGCTACTTAAATCATTCCCTAACACAATATTTTGAGGAAATTGTTTAAGAAAGACCTGTGTCCCCTGTTTAAGGACTCATGATCAAATGAAGCTGGTTGGAGCGCATTCCCTCATCAAGCAAAGCAGAAATTATAATGAGTCAGTCTATTGTTGCCGGAGGTTACAGAGAAAAAGCATGCACACATGCTACTTTTGCATATTTCTATTCCATGTCTATGATTTTTTAATGCTCTCAGGAAAGAGGAGATATCATCATTTAGCACTGGCTGACTGGCACATGGAATATCTAGAAAAATCTAATACTAATGCAGAAGGATGGAAGTCCCAGTCTACAGCTCAGGCCATCGGTTTGTTCTCTTTATCGCTGGGAACCTGGAAAACCAGCTTCTTTCATTCCATTTGTTGCTGTTTTCCTTTTAACTTCATATTGGTTGAACAGCAGAAAAATCCTCGGCTCATTTGGAAAGGGATGACAGGCAGATATTTACAAAATAAAAGCCCACTTTTCCCCCAACAGTGCATAAACAAGTGTTTCTTCCTCCCCCCCTTTTCAGAAAGTCTCCCCTCTCCATTGCCATTGCTCTCCCTCTCTCACTTCAATATTCATTTGTTGTTACCTAAAGTGGTATCCAACAATGTGGCATCTCCAACAAGCCATTTAATTAATGCAATAAAACACTTTTTAACCAAGGAATTTGGCTTAATTTGAAATGTCAGCTTTCAGAAATTAAGAGCATAGCAACTGCTTTCTTTACTGTCTCCAAAAATAGTCTCACGACAAACCGACCGCCTAGTTCTCTTTCAAATATCAATAAAAATAAAGATGTGCACATGAATTTACAGTCTGTTCTCAAAGGGCCCCTCAGAATAAATGAAAATCAAGTGGAGGCTTAGAACTAAGCTAAGGAACATGCTTTTCAACACAGGCCATTTTACCTGCAGGGGATCTTACTTAATGATGATCATATTCCATTTTGGTTTATAGTCAGTACCATATTAAAGCAAACTCCCATATTACACTTCTTGTGCCAGACTGGTGATTTGGGGGGGAGGGGGGGTAAACATCTGCGTCGTTCCCTTCTGTGGATGAAAGTTATTTTTTAACATGGTCATTTACAAGCATTTCTAGCTACTGCTAGTAGAAATACTATTTGGAACAAGAATATTGATACCCTGGTGTGTTCTCTTGGGGCCTACTGTAATACAGTGATTAATGACTGCCACATGCAAACACTGTTGTATGCAAACAAGATAATCATCTCTATACGACACATTTCAGACATCTCAAAAGTCGGTGATACATACACGCACTTCAGAGAAAAGTGTAAAGTGAGTGGGGGAACCCGAAAACATTCAGCTAATTTCTTCTCCTCCTTCTAATTTCCCTTTCTTTTTGAATCTCTGATTTACTTGCAGGTAGCTGTATAGCTAAATCTACTTCATTCCTTCTGTTAGTTAGAAACATTGCACATTTTGTTCCAGCTACTAGCTCTTGTTTAATGGTTTTGCTCTATAGAGTAGTGGGTATTCCATAAGCATGGAATTTAATTTGAAAGTGAAAAATGAAAGCACATCAGGGTGAGTCAACGCTGCAAGTTGACTTTTTATTGGTATCGCTACTTCTGCTAATCAGGTATCTCTGAGTTCACAGAGAAGAAAAATAAAAGAATAAAGTTCCAACTCACACAGAGCTACCATGTGCAATCTCTTTGTCCTGCAGTGCTACAATCCAGGTAGCCTGTCTGAAAAGAAGTATCTACATAGGAATGAAGTGCATAGATCACGTTAGAACAGCTACTAATTAAAGAAAAGATGAGAAAGTTTAAATTGATCACCATAAGACTTCAGAAAGGAAAAATGTTATTTTCTTGTGTACTGGTTCCTGAAATGAAGATGAGCATGAGACAGCGCAAGATGACAGCTGTCTTACTAGTAGAAGCTGTTACATATTCCTCAGAACAAGCAAACAAGGTCATACATAATAAATTAAAAGAACTACCACAGAAGGTATGGTATTCCTGTACCAAAAAAGAATTGTTTTGTAGGCCTGTGTACAATATCATATACCTTGTGATCCTCTCTGTGACTGTCTTCAGTGGCACAGTAATACAAAGAATACTAACATGGAAAAAAGGATGCATTTGCCCAATACAGAAGTGGCTGGACAGCTTCTTTTGGTACGTCTGAAACGGGATCTGTCTTTAAAATGGCCACATGAACAACCTTACAGCACCCAAACAGACAAGGTGTCTCACAAGCAGTAGCAACCACATACCAAACAGTAGCATTGATGTATCACTTGGCAATCCTGCATAAGGATGAAATAAAAGTCTTTACCCACAAGAAAAGAAGTCTGGAAAGCTGTGGAAAATTTATAATAGGGCAGGTGATAGTCTGAAGCAGAAGCACATGTAACTTTTCACAGATAGCAGCAAAATCAGGATTACTGGAGGTCAAAGTAGCTCTCTGTAACAGCTGTGCAGCACGTGTATCCATGAACACATGATCATTCTGGCAACGTGGACCCTTAAAGCATCAAAGTAGTTCACTAAATGGCCACTGTGAGTGCTGAGCCCTAACTCCAATGTACTGACATATTGCTACTAATGCTTCTCCAGCTTCTGCTCCTGGCAAGCAGCTAAGAAGGAAAACGTACCCGTGCACAACGTTTGTGCACTGCTCTTCTGAGAGCAGCTCACTGCTATATAGAGTAAGTTTTCTCTGTAGCATTTACCATGTCTCAGTTTTCCCATGCTGCTTGATGTAAGCTTTCTTTGAATTGATATAATTCACATGATGTGCTCCCTCAAGTCCCCCAGACCTGGAAAAGTTAGTGTGTTGCTTGTTTTATGTTGTAGCACCTTTTTTTTTTTTTTGTACTTAAAACTTCAATTAAAAATACTCAGACACTTCTACTGATGTGAGGTTTGGGATCTACTTTTAAAATTTTAAAACATGCAATCCTCAAACCACATGCACATTAATTCTTTTTAAGTTAATAAACCACAAACACTCCCAACATCAGGTTCTTGCTTTGATAGTGTTAGCACCGAGTCAGGCAAATGGAGAAAAGCATTTAGCTAATAAGGCAACCATGATACACGTTATTTTTCTACTGTGCAACTTACCCCAAAAAAAGTACATTTGGTATGAGAACACGTACAGATTAGAAACATAAAATAGGTACGGTTCATTTATATAAATGGCATGTTAATTCAATAACTGATCAAAACCCAATCCTGCAAAATCTTACATGTAGGTACCTGCGGGTGCTTAATTCCCATAGGAAACATCCACATGAAATTTTACTGGTTTGAGATCTTATGAGGTCTAAAAAATACTTAACAGGTCCTAAAACTGCTCCTTTACAGGGACTTGATTTGTGGGATGCAAGGCACGAAAACAGAAATGCATGACAGGTAGGTGGAAGGTGCCCTACCTATAAAGAAGTGCTCAGAACTTAGTTAGACAGATGTCTGCTCATGTCAGTCTCCATACTTAAAATCAAGCCAGTGTATTACAGAGACTTACCCTCGCAGCTCTACATTATAGTAGACTCTTCGGGGTCCTGTACAAGTTCTTACCTTACTGGTATATTTCCATTGAGAAAACTGTACCTCTAAGACCCAGTCTTCATTCTTCACACATTAATGACACAATAAATATTGCCATCATTCTTATCTTGCAGCTCAGTGATGAGAAACATTATGATGTGCCACTTGCAAATGCCCAGGTCTGAGTCTTAAAAGAGAATTTTGATCCAGGAGACTGTCCCTGTATATTGGTACTAGATGGTAGCTTTATGTCAGGCGTAGTGCTTTCACAACAAGTAACATAGGCCAACATGGGACAACGTACAGTACAAGTTCTGCTAGGCCAGATTCTCAGGCCCTCAGCTCTTCTGCATTTGAAAAATCGTGAGTCTAGCTCTGAAAATACTAACTCCAATTCATTTGTAACATGGCCTTTATGAGAAAAATCACAAGCACTGAGGGTATTTCAATTGTTAACTGTGCAAAGTAACACTCATTAATAACATCTGTACACACTCCCAATATAAAAACAACTGTTATCAACAGGACTAATTCTAAATCAGCAGCTTCACACACAGCATGGGAAATGCTAACAAGCATGGCATCCAACTATCAAATTCCGCTAACCTTTGCTTGTTCCACGCAGGGACAAATGGGAAGAAAATCAGCTGGATCCAACCTACTTCATTAGTTTAGGTTCTTTATGTTGCAAGGAGAAAGAAGAGATGGCCCCTGGAGCCAGGTAAGGGAACAGAGCCAATACCTGTAAGGAGAAATGTGACTGGCTGTAGGGGAAAATGAAGCAATACTAGTATTTGGGGGCATATGAGAAGGGGACAAAATAGAAAGCAAAAGTGACAGGGTGGAGGCAGCAACACTCTCATAACAGTAAGAAAAAGGTCAGAAACCACAGATGTAGAAATCAAACACCCCTCTCTCGCACACAGCACCCTATGAAGGGAATGAGTGCTTATGCGGGGATGCTTTCACCTTCTTAGGAGGCATAAGGAACTTGCCAGGTTCAGAAACAAAGCAACTGGACCTGTCATCAGATCTGGTACAGCAAATCCTATGTCCACTTACCCTTCACATCACTGTTGCGGCATCTGGGTTAATCTGCAGTGTGCAATCACTACAGATCTTCCTGTGCTCTTAGTTTTGGCTATAGCAGGGCCTTCATGAGCTGCCTGCTCACAGATATATCAATACCAATTTGTAATAAGCTATTTGTATAAAAAAAAAACCAAAAACCAAACAAAACCCAAAACAAACAACACCAAAACCACTTCTTGTTTTAGAGATGGCTTCTCCATTCAGGCTCTGGCTGCTGACCATAGTTTATGCTAAGAACATGGAGTTCACTGGAGGAAACACACACACACAAAAGAAATAAAGAAAAAGTCCAAGGATTCTTGAGGAAAGTCAAGTCAGTAACAGACAGGAGAAAAATCACAGCCCTACATTAGGTAGCCATGGCCATACATTCCACTCCTGACACCACTGAGTGAAATTTGCCACCTCAAGTTTCTTTTCCTTGAATTACAAAAAGTTTTTTTGTATATCAAGCAGTAAACACTTCACTCTCCACAAGCAGGACAAAATATTTAATAATTTCAATTAAATTAGCAAATGGAAGAAAACTAAGCAACATTCCAAGCATTTCAGTGTGTTGTACGGGGCTACTTTCCGTGGCTCTGAACGCATGAAAAGGCTGTTCCAGCTTGAACCACTGGATGAATGCACTCTAATCATAAACCCTTGTGCTTCTGGCAGTGACGGGTACAAAATCCATTGCAAGCTTTTACTAACACTATCAACATCCTAATAGCAGCAGTCTGAACTGCTCAGGGTGTCTAGTAGAGTTATGTATTACATTTACTAATATTTCAGTATTTTAGCAGACTTTGACCTATTTCTTGGCCTTCGTAGTATCAAGATGCATCAATATTTGAGAGAAAGATAAGCTGCTGCTTCTTCCATGCTCAGCTACAGATCCATAAGTCTCGAACTAGAATTCTAGTCATCTTACCTTATGCAGTCAGAACTAGCCTACAGTGAAGACCGCTAAAAAAAAGCCCAACATCTTACTGTTTCAGGCCTTGAGAAACTCATGCTCTAGCTATGAATTCACCAGCAAATTACCTAGTTTGACATTTTAAATAATTTCACATAGATCCATGAACATATTAGGTACTATCTTGCACTAGTGGGAAAGAATTAACACATTGGTGTTATAATTGTTGCTGCACCTTCTCCACTCTTCCTCTATTGGATGGGTCTTCTCTCAGGTTCACAGTATCACTAACAAAACATCAGCTCCAGAGGGGTTAAAAGCAGTTGAAAAACTGCAGACAGGCTGGTGCTGTTCAACAAAATGAAGTCATGTCCAATGAATAGAGCTGATTAAGAATAAATGACAAACTGCTGGTAGTTTCTCTACACTGCTCCACACTAACACTGCTAGAATTTTAATGAGAAGTAAAACAAGAGTCTAAGAAGCATATAATATCCTTTTTTTCTTCCCTAGGAATAAGAAAGTAGGTTCTACCCATTTAAGTAACAACTTTCCTCAAAGAGATTCATTGACGTGGGATCAGATAAGTGCCTTCGATGAACAGGAGACATCACTGCAAGGTTTAACAAGGACATTCTCAATAAGGACTGCATAGGATATAGATCTTGTTTCCAACACAGCCCTGCCAGATCCCCAGATCTAACGATCCTTAGAATAAACTGCAAGACAAACATCTCCCTCTAGACACTGTTGCGTACATCATTCCTATTGCAGTGAAGAATAAAAAAAAGGTCATTTTTGCACCTGAAGCAAGGTCATCTCTCTAAGAAAATTACTAAACACGAGTTAAACTTAGGTCTTTGAAATGCAGGTAGGCTGTACTGCAGAGAAAAACAGAAAAAAATTAATGAGTAACTTTCAAACACATCCTGAAAATGCAATTTTATCTAATTTTAACCACTTTTCAGTAGTTAACTATATTTTAGAATATATTTTATGTTAAAACATTCACCTATAAGAGCCAAGTTTTATAGGCAATCTATCCTCATCAGGAGATGTGACACATGCTCCACTGATTCAAGTTTAAGTTGACTGCAGGAACAACGCCATCCTAACAAGCAAGTTATCACAAGTTATATATGAATTTGTGGCCTGCATCATGCAGGGGTTCCAGCCAGCTGCTAACAGTCCTACCCAGCCTTCAAAACTATGGCTTGTTTCACTACTGCATTAATTCCAGAATTACAAGGGTGTGCAACAACTGAAGAAGAATGATTAAAGCTGGAAAAATGAAGTATTACTTAGTAACATTGTACAAGGCATGCATAAAATCATTACAAAACGACTCCATGCAAGCAATTTCTCAAGAACATTTGAATCTACTACTCCCCTTCAAGAATCAGTAGCTCACTGATGGCAGAGAGAGAACCAAGATATTATTTATGCAGAAAATAAGAAACACATTAGAACAAGACAGCAATATGCAGCTCTAAGTTTTGTATCCAGACAATAAAAATGCAACTTATCATCTGCTTGTTTCACAAGCTTGCCACATATTGCCAGGGATCTATTCATCATCTTTATTACATACTAAAATAACCACTGATTGATTTTAGATTTAAAATGGAAGCATGCAACTATAAGGGGAAAATCATGTAAAAAGAGCAATGCTGGGAAAAAATAGAAACAAGGAGTTACATTATCTATACATAGACAACTGCGTTAGTTTACATAGCAAAAAAAGAAATTCCAGACAACTTAATTTTTCCCCATTCATCTAGAGTTAAAAACAAGTCTACTACTAGAGATGGAAAAGAAAAATCTCCATGTAAATTCTGTAATACTTTCAAGGGATATATAATGGTCAAGAAAGACAACTTGACCCTAAAATTGCATCATCAAAATCAGCTGCAGAGTCCACACCGAATAGCTTCTCTTTCTTTACTTTCATGGGTCCAAGGAAGTGGCAATATATATTTACTGTTGATCTACCTTCTAATTCCTAATCTTTCACTGAAGTGCAAGCTATAGTACGTGGTTGTCACAAACTTAAAATCCAGAAGGAAGTCTGACTGCGTTTTACTTCTCTTAACGCAGCAAAATACAAATTCCATGGCAGGAAACGTACTCTAAGAACTAAACCAGAAAACAGGAGAGACTGGACTCTGTGTCTCAGCATACAGCCCTAAGCGCTGCCGTGCCGGACATGCTAGAACTTCAATATGAATTGGAGTCAAAGGCAGCCAAGTGGTATGGCACAACTGATATCGCTAATGCGTTTTTCTCAATCCCTTTGATGGCAGAGTGCAGGCCACAGTTTGCTTTCACTTGGAGGGGTGTGCAGTACACCTGGAATCGACTGCCCCAGGGGTGGAAACACAGCCCCACCATTTGCCAGTGACTGATCCAGACTGCACTGGAACAGCGTGGGGCTCCAGAACACCTGCAATACATTGATGACATCATCATGTGGGGCAACACAGCAGAAGTTTTTGAGAAAGGAAAGAAAATAGTCCAAGTCCTTCTGGAGGCCGGCTTTGCCATAAAACAAAGTAAGGTCAAGGGACCTGCACAGGAGATCCAGTTTTTAGGAATAAAATGGCAAGATGGACGTCGTCAGATCCCAATGGATGTAATCAACAAAATAACAGCCATGTCTCCACCAACCAGCAAAAAGGAAACACAAGCTTTCTTGGGCGTTGTGGGTTTTTGGAGAATGCATATTCCAAATTACAGTCTCACTGTAAGTCCTCTCTATCAAGTGACCCGGAAGAAGAATGATTTCAAATGGGGCCCTGAGCAATGACAAGCCTTTGAACTAATTAAAGAGGAGGTAGTTCATGCAGTAGCCCTTGGGCCAGTCCGGGCAGGGCAAGACGTAAAAAATGTGCTCTACACCGCAGCCGGGGAGAACGGCCCTACCTGAAGCCTCTGGCAGAAAGCACCGGGGGAGACTCAAGGTCGACCCCTAGGGTTTTGGAGTCGGGGATAGAGAGGATCCGAGGCTGGCTATACTCCAACGGAGAAAGAGAGATTGACAGCATATGAAGGGGTTCGAGCCGCTTCAGAAGTGATTGGTACTGAAGCACAGCTCCTCCTGGCACCCCGACTGCCAGTGCTGGGCTGGATGTTCAAAGGGAGGGTCCCCTGCACACATCATGCAACTGATGCTACGTGGAGTAAGTGGGTCGCACTGATCACACAAGAGGCTCGAATAGGAAACCCTAGTCACCCAGGAATCTTGGAAGTGATCATAGACTGGCCAGAAGGCAAAGGTTTCGGAATATCGCCAGAGGAGGAGGTGACGCATGCTGAAGAGGTCCCACTGCATAACAAACTGCCAGAAAATGAGAAGCAATATGCCCTGTTCACTGATGGGTCCTGTCGTCTTGTGGGGAAGCATCGGATGGAAAGCTGCTGTATGGAATTCTGTACGACAAATTGCAGAAACTGCTGAAGGAGAAGGTGAATCAAGTCAGTTTGCAGAGGTGAAAGCCATCCAGCTGGCTTTAGATATTGCTGAACGAGAAAAGTGGCCAATGCTCTATCTCTATACTGACTCATGGATGGTGGCAAATGCTCTGTGGGGGTGGTTACGGCAATGGAAGCAGAGCAACTGGCAGCACAGAGGTAAACCTATCTGGGCTGCCACCTTATGGCAAGATATTGCTGCCCGGATAGAGAACCTGGTTGTAAAAGTTCATCACGTAGACGCTCATGTACCCAAGAGCTGGGCCACTGAAGAACATCAAAACAACCAGCAGGTGGATCAGGCTGCTAAGACTGAAGTGGCTCAAGTGGATCTGGACTGGCAACATAAGGGTGAATTATGTCTAGCTCGGTGGGCTCATGACACCTCAGGCCATCAAGGAAGAGATGCAACATATAGATGGGCTCGTAATCAAGGGGTGGACCTGACCATGGACACTATTGCACAGGTTATCCATGAATGTGAAACATGCGCTGCAATCAAGCGAGCCAAGCGATTCAAGCCTCTCTGGTATGGAGGACGGTGGCTGAAATATAAATACGGGGAGGCCTGGCAGATTGATTATATCACACTCCCACAAACCCGCCAAGGCAAGCGCCATGTGCTTACAATGGTGGAAGCAACCACCAGATGGCTGGAAACATATCCCGTGCCCCATGCCACCGCCCGGAACACTATCCTGGGCCTTGAAAAGCAAGTCCTATGGCGACATGGCACCCCAGAAAGAATTGAGTCAGACAATGGGACTCATTTCCGAAACAGCCTCATAGACACCTGGGGCAAAGAGCATGGCATTGAGTGGGTGTATCACATCCCCTATCACGCACCAGCCTCTGGGAAAATCGAACGATACAATGGACTGTTAAAGACTGCACTGAAAGCAATGGGTGGTGGGACATTCAAACACTGGGATACACATTGAGCAAAGGCCACCTGGTTAGTCAACACTAGGGGATGTGCCAATCGAGCTGGCCCTGCCCAATCAAGACTTTTACGTACTGTAGAGGGGGATAAAGTCCCTGTAGTGCACATAAAAAGTATGACGGGGAAGACAGTCCAGGTTACTCCTGCCTCAGGCAGAGGTAAACCCATTTGTGAGATTGCTTTTGCTCAACGACCGGTGTACACTTGGTGGGTGATGCAGGAGGATGAGGAAGTCTGATGTGTACCTCGAGGGGATTTGATTTTGGGTGAAAATAGCCAATGAACTGAATTGTATGTTAATTGCTATATAATACTGGATGTCATCACTTCAATGATTACTATATGCCATATCAACAGTATACAGTAAGAATCACCCAAATTAAAGAAGAATGAACTTTGAGGAAACCAAGTAAAGTGCAGTGGCGATGGAACCAGAACTGACTACAGCAGGCAACAATCCAACGCCACACACCATCTCTCCTGCCCTGAAAGACTATTATTACAGATGAAGCCCAAAGTCATGGACTAAATGAACTCAACAAATGTTTTAGAGGGATAGCCTATAGACTAAGGAAATTATATCTATGTGTGTGTGTATATCTATGTATATCTATCTCAAAAGACTAGAAAAGTAGTGGTGATTAACTGGAATGTATTGGAAAGTGTAAGACCTAGGCATGACGTATATGGTATGGAATAAGGGGTGGATATTGTCCTGGTTTCAGCTGGGATAGCATTGATTTTTCTTCCTAGTAGCTGGTATAGTGCTGTGTTTTGGATTTAGTATGGGAATAATGTTGATAACACGCTGATGTTTCAGTTGTTGCTAAGTAGTACTTACACTGGTCAAGGACTTTTCAGCTTCCCATGCTCTGCCAGGGGCACAAGAAGCTGGGAGGGGGCACAGCCAGGACAGCTGGCCCAGACCGGCCAAAGGGCTATCCCATACCGTATGGCGTCATGCTCGGTATATAAACTGGGAAGAGGTGGCAAGGGGGCAGTGATCGCTGCTTGGGGGACGTGCTGGGCATCAGTCAGCGGGTGGTGAGCCAATTGTATAGTGTATCACTTGCTCTGTATATTATTATTGTATTATTATATTATTACTACTATTCTATTTCATTTTACTTCAATTATTAAACTGTTCTTATCTCAATCCATGAGTTTTCTGACTGTAACCCTCCCAATTCTCTTCCCCATCCCACTGGGGTGGGGGGGAGTGAGCGAGCAGCTGCGTGGTGCTTAGCTGCTGGCTGGGGTTAAACCACGACATTCCTTGTCCAGCAAATCTTTATTACTATTTTAAGTTTTTAATGGTGGGAAAAAAAAAAAAATCAGTCAAAAATAGGCACTCGCAGCAGGAGCAAGCAGGGTGGGGACTGTAGGCAAGAATGAGAGAGACTTTTTTTGTTGTTGTTTTTTAGTCCAAGTTACATCACTCCCACTTTTAAGACATTATCCAGAATGCAAATACAGTGAAGTGATGACAGTTACACTAGTTTCTAATTTGACAAGGACAGGAGGAAAAGAAAGTGATAATTTCCACAAATACCTCTTTAGGATTAGAGCTATGACTTCTTTTCTCAAAACACCTCAAACACATTTCATAGCATTTTTCAGTTTCTGATGTAAGGCCCTTACACATATTCCATATTTGTACTGGACCTAGCACAACAGGTTACGAAGCCACAGCAGAGTCAGAAGGAAGCAACTCCACCCTAAACATCTTCAAATATGTTAGATTATATGCTGCAAGTTCCCTCTGTCAGTATTAGGATCAGGTCCCTAGCTACTGTAAGACCAGGACCATTTTCTGTTTTGTACACAGATGCTCTAAATCCTGTTACAGAGGATAAACCCAAAACCTGTAGAGCATTGAGGCAACGTGGGAAAGAAAAGCACAGCAGAAAAAAATAGGAGGCAAACCGCTCTTGGAACAGAGTGCCCCTTCACAAACAGCTCTTGCTTCTTCACAAATAACGCATTGGATTTCCATTTGAACAACCAAAAGCTTGGGTGCATGTGATTTTTTTTTTATTTGGTGCCCAGTGTTTATCTGATTGCCTAAGATTTCATTTTCATGGTCCAACTGCCTAAGTGCCAAGGTTTATCACTGCTGCTTTTGTGCCCATTTACTCAGGTTAACTTGGCATTTGTCTTCCTACGCCTGAAAGAGTCGCACTGAGAAGCTCTGTCACACTCTGTTTCTTTTAAAAGAAAGTACCTGCTATCCATGCCCTAAGAGTAGCTGAGAGTACCTGCTATCCATGGCCTCAGAACTGAGTAGGTGTCAGTCACTCAATTGCCTAAATTTTTTTTTGACGATCTAACAGCTGTACTGAAATATAAACGGCTGAAACACACTGTATAATTTAACAGAAATTCCCCTCAAACATTCAGAAGCATCATCACTAATACTGAAACAACTTATGCAAACAACAAGACACCAAAACATTCTATGGAAGCAAATGCTGCTGAGCCCTCAAGACAAGACTGCTGCCCACAGAGACAGGCAAATGTTTAAACATACACTTACTGGGCTGCATTATTGTCACTACAACTTTTAATGCTTTGGTTAACTTAACCAACACATAAGGAGAGGGGGGAAAAAAACCCAAACAAGCCTGCAATGAACAGCTGCTGCAGCCACAGGTACAATTTGTTTTGTAACACAGTTCTCACAGCCTACATTTTGTTAGGAAAGAGAAACAATGTAGCATTCCCTTACCACAGGTATTATAAACTATAGTAATTACTATTAAATAATTTGCACCTCTAAAGTAATCTTCAAATATATTAATAGCTGTTCAGGTCCTCTGTAGTGCTGGTTCATGATCCACAGTCTACTATAGCTACTGAAAATGCTTTATGTTTTTTATGCCTTCCTGCCTGGGGCTGGGGAGAAAAGAATGGGACAAGAATAAAAATCTGACAAGCTGAAGCAACTGATCTTCACAGCCCACAAACTGATTCAAAGTCTGCTTGCAACACAGAAGAGTATCTCAAATCCAAGCAGTGTTAACAAAAAACCACACCACACAGAAACAGGAGCTTTCAATGAAGGTAAAAAGTATTTGCTTTTTAATATGCATTTAAGTCACAGTATCTGTTTTGAGATCATTACACCAGGTAACATTTTCATTGTATTCTCAAAGTATTTTACAAGAGCCTGTCTAAACACTGAAGGAGCAGGTACTAACTAAAGGAACCCAAAACCTGTGGTTTCAGAGCAAAAATAAAGCCAGTGACTAACATTCTTTCCATTCATCTTTATCAATGTGCAACACACCGTTTTTAAAAATGCAAAAGCCATCATAATAAGTAAATTAAATCAAAGGAGATACACATTTCAACATTTTTCTCGCAGTCCTTACCTGATGCTGGTAGTAAAATGCAGCCATAGTCTAATAAGGCCATTTGAAATTATTTTACAAATTCTAGATTTAGGCCATTTTCAATATCCTGTATCACTGGCAAAAAAAAAAATATTTAAGGAAAAGCAATCATTTAATGCAATTTCTATTAATAGAACAGAATACATTAAAAAAGAGCAGCTGTTGATCAGAACATCCTTAAATGAAGACAGACCTGGTGTGCTAGTGGAATTTTAGTTGAAAGCTATAAAGACATTATTCAAGTCAAAACTCAAGGAGAACTTGAAGGTAAAAAAACAGCTGTTAAAGTATTAACTGTGTCTGACAGCAGGTTGCACAATACATACACATACTCATTCTTTTTGCAGTATTTATTTGCAAGGCTGTAGCACTGAGATTTCTCCTTCGGCAATAAATTATTTACTATGATACAGTGTATAGAACAATGGTGAAACATTTCTCCACGACTCAAAAGACAGACATACTGCAAAAGTCCATGTCTCTGAAAATGAGAAACGGAGACAACAGCCTCCTTGCATCTTCATTAGCTAGATCCCTTCTCCTCTTTGGCAGCAGAAGCCTCCATAGGAGTAGCTTCCAAATCTTTGCTTGACTTCTCTTTTTCTTCATTTTCATCCTCTTGAGGGTAAAGATCCGGGTATTTTTGCATGCATTCCTGCATGGCACGGAATTGGTCCACACAGTCTGATCCCTTTATTTCTTCTGTGCTATAGTGGAAACAAGAAAAGGCTGACTTGAACTGTTCCCCACAGGGACCACTAGCCATTCCACCCAGACATGGGCAATTCCAATTGATATCTCCATTGGGCAATATCAATCCTGAACAAACAAGAGAGAAGAAAAGTTAAGCGCTCCTTCCGAAAATTGATTTCATTTGGTGCAAGCTGCTAGGTTGCAGGTGTAAGTTGAAGTACCAACAATGCCATATTAGTTCTGTAGCTTCAAGGATGCTTAAAACCTTTCGCTTCCTGGCCAGTCTCTTTCTACCTCTGACCTGTGTGATCCTTTACTGGGCACAAGTGAGATTAGTTCTCGATCCATGCCTGAATTAAGTCTTTCTTCCTGGACTACAGATCACTAAGAATATTCTAAGGAAACTGCAAAACAGCTGGAAGTCAAGTCAATCCACTTGCTAGACTCTGTCAGGGGAACAAGCAAGCCTTAAAATAGTGTCATACAAGTCATAAGAATTTAATTCCAGTATTAAGACTAGAATTCTTTTAAATCAAGTTGGATAGATGCATTTTTCTTCTTGTTTTAAATGAACTCTGGAATACCAACCCACAACTTCCCCCTTAAAATTTGAACTGGAAAACCAGAATTACAAAAATGAAAATCAGTTTATTTGTAAGACACAGATTAAGTCACATGCCACAGAACACAAGGAATAGTGAGAGCATGCCAGCCTGTCTGACAACTGAAAGTGAGTTAAGTCTCATTTTAGCCTCTAAACTGGCACAGCTGTAAATTTCTGCTCTGGAACAGTTAAAGCCATCACAGAAATACTTCGGTGATGGAATAGCAAGGTGAAGATTTAAATGGGCATTTGTTCTTTGAGACATCAACTGATTTGCACAATGAAGTTCAAGCAGCAAGCCAGAGAACTCATTTCCTCTGTAAGTTTTAGAAAACCCTTTAAACAGTCAGGTATAGAAATGTAATGTAACAGACTTGGTCGTGTGGGCTGGTTTCTTCTCCACTTTAACAGTTTGCTCTCCTCCTCTCTAGGAAACTTCCCTAACTTCATCTCCAGGTTGAGTTTCTCCAGAAGCTAACAGCATGTGCATAAACCTGAAGTTTAAGTACTTTCCCTTTAGAAGCAGGTATGAAAATACCATTGTCAGAGACTAAAGTTGCATTAATTCTGATCCGAAGGTGAAATTATATTTAGGGCCTGATGTAACTTGATGTTACCTAAAATACTCCCACAGAATTCGATAAGCCTACTTATTGTCTTGTCCTGTGGGATCACGAAGTTCCAGATGCACGTTTCACTCCCACTAGCTACTCCTTGGACACCAGGCCACAATATCATGAATCTTATGTACTGGTACAGCAAAAGCAGCTCAGTCATATTTATTGCTATATTAAAAGGAACGAAAGGAAAATTTTACTCTGATTTGCAATTCATCAGTGATGTGCTCTAACTCAGCCAATGCAGTTCATCAGAAAATTACACTGAGTCAGTCAAATCTCAGTGTTGATCAGCCTCCTTTTCATTACAGAAAGTAACAGTCTCCTTGGCATGATTTAGTCAACTACAGTAATACTGTCATTTTACATAGATCATGCTTTATTCAGCAAGATAGTTTGGTAAAATATCTGTAATAATCACTGTACTGAGAAGATATACATAGTACAGTGCATCATGGCATCTCTGGCTGCCTGGAGGAAAAGCAGAACTTCTGAGACAAGGAAACGGATGGCTGGTGCCAGATTCCTTATTGCCAGGGATGACATAAAGCAGAAAGATGATGATCATACAGTGTAGAAGAAATATGGTTTGCTTTGTAAACTAGATTTTGAAGTCCTATATTCCTTCTCACTGACATCAACCAGTCATTTTAAACAGCCATTTTTCTAATACTTCAAAAAGAAAAAATACGTGCAGAGTTTTGAAATGTTCCTGAAGCAATAAAATTACTTGTAAAATAATTCTCTTAAAACAAATTGTTCTTTTTAAAGCCAGAACTGTCTTGTAAGCATGCAAATTTTAACAACAATGTAAGAGTTATCCCATAAACAATACATTCTTGTTTATCACATGAGCACTGATTTGCACCTATTTGATCACTGACAGAGCATCAGTTTTGAATGTTATATGCACGGACACCACGCTTTAAAAAAAATACAGGTAAATAAGGCAAGCATTTCCTCACTGATAGTTAAAGCAGAATGCACACTTCCATCAGTAAGTGTATCAGCTAGCTTAGAACACAATTAAAACGGAAACAGATTTCAGCCATCACTCTCCCTGAATAGCAAGTCTGCAATAGACAGGTTTACTATTTTTAATTAAAACTGAATTTTAACTTCTTTCAAACGCAGCCTGAACCTCACCAGTCCAGTGGGTCATAATCTACTTGAGCCTGTGCTTGGGGAAGAAAAAACAACCCTGTTTACATCATAGCAAATCAAGGCTTGCGTTAGCTATTAACTGCTGACATCATACAACCTAATCTCTCCTAGCTCATGGGATCTGTTAATATCATGGATGAAGGCAGGCCCATCTGCATTTATGTCAACACTTGTCTTTGTACTTGCTGTAATGAAGTCCCACTGTCATTTTGAGAAAGGCTTCTTCCCTGTTATATGACCAACATTCCAATAACAAGTTTATCTGCCAATGATTCACAATGTAAGATGACAGACACATAGGAAGCAGGATTGAAAGGGACATGAGCAGTCATAAAAACAGTCCGGTACATCTCATCACTCATCAAGTTTGTTCTTAAAAGAATTCGGGTTTTTGCTTTATCGGTCCTCTGTGGAAATCATTTCAGAACTGTCTCTAAAATAAGATGACAGGAACGAGTCTGGAAAAACAGAGAAGGGAGAGGACAGCAACAACCCGTGTTTGAGGTGCAATCCATAAGCACTTTTAGCCAACTCTTCTATCACAGCTGTACTGCTAATAAAAATTACTTTTGATGCATAAAACTCACCAGTGCCTTCTTCATATAAGCCTAATAAAATAAGAAATTATTCTAACTGATGGAGCAAAGATCTCAATGAAAACTAGAGATCTTTCACATTTCAATTCTTCCATCTGCAACACATAAGACCAGAAACAAGCTTTGCAGTGAGAATAGTATTTCGAAACAGCTGGAAATGAATTCTTAATTTGTTTCTATCAGCCACAGCTGTTAAAAGGCACATGCAGTGAACTTTGAGATACGCTGCAATATGAAATGCTAGCTTGAACCTACCCTGGTTTGTCTGCCTTCCCGTTTCACATGGCTTCATTTCTTTCAGTGTTTTTGGCTTGAAGTAAGCCATTACCATTTTGCCTACCAAAATCTCATAACTGATAGAACAAAATAAATAAATGAATCTCATAACTGATAGAAATAAAAACTTTATTTTCTCCCAAGGGAAACAGAACACAAGTTTTCCTGAGTGATCTACTGACTAAAGTAAACTGCTCAAAGACTAATGTCTGTAATGCCTGAAGCAAAATAAGAACTATCCAAAAATACCAAACTACATGTTTATCTTAAGTGTGAAAAAGGCCCCTACAAAAAACCACAAACCCTCAGATAAAAGTTTCAGCTGCATTAGAAAACAATACAGATTATGGTATGTCTATATAACAAGTCTATTCTTTCCTAGATATGACTGCTCTGTGTATAGCGCAGCAGCAAAGATGAAAAGAGTCATTACAGTTAATTATGCCACAGAAGTTGAACACTGGAAACCAAGTCTTCTATTCAAAGTAGAAGCTAAATTAGAAAAGCCTGCATGTTACTTTATGTACAGCGGAGCCCTTTCCAATTTTCTTTTAAATAAAAACCACACAAGCCAAAGCTTCTGCGCTTCAACATATTCCAAAACATTTTGGCCATATGTCTTTCCTGTCCACAAATTTCACTATTAGATGCAGCTACATTCTGTGATATGTCAATTGTTTCTCTGTTTTGATCTGATGCACTGTAGCCTGAGATCATCCAAGTGAGTTTTCAGAGAACCCTTAAAACATGGCAGTAACTTACCACATGCTAAGAAAACAAACAAACAAAAAACCCAACCCAAACTTAGTATTTAAACAGAGTGTACAGAGTTTCTCATTTTGAATCACACAGACACACATTTTCACTGTAAGGTGTCCCTGACACAACTAGCTTCTGGCTTTCTCTGTTTTCTTCCCTGCTCTATAGTTTAGGAAGCAAGTGCTCTAACATGCTCTAAATGCAGGATTGCTAGGAAAAAACCCACCACCTTTCCGCCTCACCATGGCCTTTCCATATCCAGCACAATACACATTAGAGGAATCAATGAATATAGCATTTAAACAAGGAGGAAGTGGCTCTTTTAATTTTGGCCACTTTATTACCCAAATATATGGCACAAGACTTTATACTTGTGGTATACATACTATCAGAAAAAGAATAATTTGGGGCAGAGGGGTGGGGCGTGAGACAGAAGGAAGAGAATCGCCTCTTTAGAGGTACCAGGAGAATTGTTTTCCATGTTCACATTCCAAGCCTTTGTAGTATGTCTCTCTATTATGCCAGATCTGAGACGGGCACCTTCCCTTTCCTCTTAAAAGCTGGTGTCAAAAATAGATGCTTAGTTATAGCACCAATATGCATCATGCTGTTGCTAGACACCTTTTCCTAACAGAATATTTAATTATCACCAAAGACCATGACTGATTATAAGGGGGAAGACAGGTGAACTTTAAACAACTACATGTAACACCAATACAGACTGCATACATGAATTTCCTTAGCTAAACAGCAAGCCACTTAGTTTAGCTGTACACCACAAAAGGTGACTTAACAGTTCAGTGAATGATAAAATTTCCAGGGGTTTGTACGTTCTCCACATGTGATATCTAGAAAAAGTATCTTTCTTTGCTTTATTTTGCAAGCAGTCTCCAGTTTTTCAGTGGAAACAGAAAGCCACAGGCCACAGAAAGGAATGGGGAACTTAATTTCACCATCTGATCATTAGAGGCTGCTAACTCTTCACTTAACAGACCAATAATGGATTTTAAATTTGCCTGAGACAGGAGTTAAAAACTCTGATTTTGTTTCACTTCCACATAGCATATTGACAGGAGCAAATACTTTTAAAAATGAGCTCTCCTCAGACACAGTTTTCCACCTAAGGATGAACTACTTTACATGAATCGTTTGTAGGTTCCATCCCGGTCAAGGCAGTAACATGTAAATGCCACGTAGATTTTATTGCCTGTAGGGGTCTCTATTTGAAATCTTTAGGAGCTGAAGCACCATTCCCATGGTGAAGATGGTGACAAATCCCAAAGCATAGATTGTTTCCACCCAATAGGCAGTTTGGGTATTGGGCCTTAGCCAGCGAAACAACCTACCTGAAACTACGAGGTAGAAGAATTCTGGACAGATACTAAACTGCAGTTTTTAAACACCTTTCTGAAACTGAAATTATCTCATTGTTCTCATTTGGGTCATTATAAAACTGAACAGACTTATCACTGCTGACGAGCAAAACTTTTAGATATATCTACTGACTACATACAGTTGTAATGAAGCCAAGATAGGCAGCTAAATGCAAAATCATTTCAACACAAATCTATGTATGAAAAAAGTTATGTTAATGACATAGGAATATGTGGTTCAAACTAAACTACAGACCTTAGCTAACAAAGTGACCCTGTGCGCTCCAGCTGCTAAACTGTGCTTAAATACTGCCCTCTAAAGGTCACGGAGCCACTTGCATAGCTTCTACTTTCTATCAAAATTTCAAAAAGGGTGAAGCATTTACTTCAATCTCAGCTGAGCTGAAAGCAATGAGACCACTTCACATAAAATGAAGAGGCTAAAAGACCTGTAAGCATAAAGGCAATTAGAAAAAAAATTAAGCCAAATTCACAGATGTTCATGACAATTTATTAACCTAGAGCAAAATTTATTTAATTATCATGATAGGAAGATTATTTCATTTACCCATTAGAAATGACCCAAAATATGCTCTGTGCAATCAGAATATGACAAGTTTTGATCTCATAAATATTCTGCTCTCTTAAATCTCCATTTGCAGGGTAGATCTACTTCATATAAGAACAGTAACCTTCACCAAAAATTTAACTTACATCTTTTCAAGGCAAGATGGTTACAGTTGAAAACGGAGTAATTTGAACTTACTTGTCATGTGCCATTGAAAGATATTACTACTAGTTATTGATTATATTGCTACTAGTATAGTACAGGATTAGTCAGATATAATTTGTATTAAATTGGATATTCAGAGATCACCACATTAGGCAGTTTCAGCTGCACATAGGCAGGTGAGAAACTCACATCAATGATAGTGGTATGTAACTCACTTCAGCTTCTCTGAAAATTGCACTTTGTCATTTAAAACAGTGAAAAATCAATGAATTTTCACTGGTTAAGCTCTAACTTTGTTAATAAAAGAAAGGAATAAAAGTTTTTTCTGGATATCTCTGGCTTCTAACCAAAACTATAAGCCATCAACTGATGTATTTGAACAGGCGACTTTGAAAGATCATTAGAAGTGCAGGAAAAAAAAAAATCACTGTAAGGAAAAGCATGTCATTTGTGATGTCCTAATTTGGAAGTTAAAACTGCTAAGAGTCTGGGTGTTTATCTACTGAATAACCAGCTGCCCTCAGTCTTTAAAAAATGAATGAATAATTTGTTCCTACTTCATACAAGGTTTGGTTTTTGTTGTTCTTGTTTTTTTAAGATTGTGAGAATATGATATATATGATGTATCACTCCTTACTTCCGTTCTTCTGCTTACTACTGACCTTGTTCTTCATAAGGGTCATCTGGGTCATCTGCAACCAGCTCAGCGCTGCTTGGTGTCTCATGGTCCTCCTTGGTCGCAAATATAATTCTGTCTTTTCCTACCATATAGGAGACAACAAGCAAAAGTTCAGAGAAAGCTGAGACAGGAGGAGTCATTTACAAACCTGCTGAACACCACAAGCTAATGAGATATTCAACATGATGCATTAATGTTAATAGTGAATGAATTCTGTTGTACTTATCAATCACCTTCAATTAGAACACTTGTTAATTCAGAGGAACACATACACAACTGAAATTCTATTATTCTGAAGTTCCAACTTTCACAGCAACATACTGTAATGGCCGTAGATCACAGTACAGTTCATTGAACTGTGAAGTTAAAAAGCTGTTTCAAAACAAACTCAAACTACTCCATTACCAGGACTAACCCAGATGAAGGACTGTCCTGGTTTAACCCCAGCCGGCAACTAAGTATGACACAGCTGCTCGCCCACTCCCCTGCCTCGGGTGGGACGGGGGAGAGAATCAAAGAGTAAATGGCAGGGAGGGGCGGGGGGGAAGACTCGTGGGCTGAGATAGAGTTTTAATAGGTAAAGCAAAAGCTGCGCACGCAAGCAAAGCAAAACAAGAAATTCATTCACTGCTTCCCATGGGCAGGCAGGTGTTCAGCCATCCCCAGGAAAGCAGGGCTCCATCACATGTAACGGTTACTTGGGAAGACAAACGCCATCACTCCAGATGTCCCCCCCTTCCTTCTTCCCCACACCTTTATATACTGAGCATGATGTCATATGGTGTGGGATATCCCTTTGGTCGGTTGGGGTCAGCTGTCCGGCTGTGTCCCCTCCCAACTCCTTGTGCACCCCCAGCCTCCTCGCTGATGGGGTGGGGTGAGAAGCAGAAAAGGCCTTGACTCTGTGTAAGCACTGCTCAGCAATAACAAAAACATCTCTGTATTATCAACACTGTTTCCAGCACAAATCCAAACCGTAGCCCCATACTAGCTACTATGAAGAAAATTAACTCTATCCCAGTGAAAACCAGCACAAGGGGTTAGACACAAAACGGAAGCGTGAAAGAAAAACTATATTAAATTACAGGAAAGTGTTCAATAGGATACTTATTAGTCTCCATTAAAGACTGGTGTAATATTTTACAGTCATTATCTGAATTAAATACTGAAGAGCACCTTAACAGTGTAGAACCAACTATATTGAAAGGTGCTGTGAACATTACCAAGGACAGAAAAACAAGACAGCGTACTTCGGGCTCTTGTGCTGCTCTTGATTTAACAAAGAAGTTCTGTAGTGGGGCAGGAGGGAGGCTTGGCTGGAAACCTGAGTAGGGTTTTCTAACAACTCTGTTAAACTATAAAAACACTGAGGCAGACACAGGCAGAAAAGAACAGCTAGCCGAAACTCTTCTGAATGCACAACTGAGTATTCATTTAGCGGATAAAAAATAGTAAGTTCCCCAAGAACTTCCTTTCATTTTCCAAATTCATAAAGGCCACTAAGTGACTCGGCATGTTAGAAATTAGCAACTTCTTGCCCCTCAACGTGACCTCAACTAGCAGACGTTCAGCAATTCCCTTTACTTTGTTCAGTAACCAATATGCATTTAAACATGTCTGAGAAACAGATAAAACCCTTTTTAAAAGGGAAACAGTTTTCTGTCAACTCTGCATTGTACTCCAGCAAACTTTACAATGTAGAATGCCCAGTCATTCCTTATACAAAAGGAACTAGAAATATATGAACTCTAATGCCTGTCACTGTAATTTTGTAGGATGCCATAAGACAACTTACAGATGTTGCAAAGATCCAAGATGTGGTTAAAATAAATAAATTAAAAACATAAAGCAAAGCGGTCCATAGGTTTGGACCTAAACTACCGCACCAGAGTTTATAATTAGCATTCAGTGTGCCAAAGTTTTTAATTTCAAAATGGCATTTAGAACTACAGAATGGCTTTTTTTCCCGGTTTGAGACTTTACATTTAGTCACTGTGCATTACTTTAAGGGGGAGGGAAATATATCCTCCAGGATATGAAGCGGTCAAGCCTCATAAATACCACAACCCATACAACATGATACCTTGTACATATACAGAAAACATAAAGCTCGC
Organism: Theristicus caerulescens; assembly: GCA_020745775.1. NCBI lineage: Eukaryota > Metazoa > Chordata > Aves > Pelecaniformes > Threskiornithidae > Theristicus > Theristicus caerulescens. The sequence continues at coordinate 4,272,419 of CM036566.1, forward strand.
ACGCTACCCACCCAGTCCATCTACAGTGTCTTCCTTAAAAAGGTAAAAAACCTGCTCACCTCTGGCCACTTAAGCTAAGCTGGTGGAAATTTAACCCCTAGGGGAGGACACCATTCCGCGCCGCAGCAGGGAGCGTGCCCGCATGCTCAGCCACTCCACAGCGAAGCCTGGCGAGCTAAAATAAGGAGCCCCGAGGCGCCCACAGGCTCAGCTCAGGCCATTTCGCGGGGATGTTTCAACAGCCAGCTGCAGGGCGGCCCCTTCTCACCCCGCCCGCAGCCACCGCCTGCCGCTCCCCGCCTCGCCCCGGGGCGCCGCGCCGCCAGCCCGGTGTGGGCACCGCCAGGCCGCGGCCCTCCCCGGAGGCCCTCCGGGTCCTCTCCCGCCTCACGGCCAACCGCCCCGCCGCGCCTTCCCGCCTACCCTGAGGAGAAAGGTCGGAGGAGGGAGGCGAGGCAGCCTTTTCGCGCCTCTTCTCCCCCCAGGCTGCGCCTTCCCTTCACCAGCTGAGGTGAGCGGGCAGCCGCCCCGCATCGCCCCGACCCCCGGCCGCCTCAGGGCGAGCCCGCCCGTCCCGTCCCGGCGGCGTTGACATTGCGAGGACACCCGGGCGCACCTTCTTGCCTGCAGTAGGACATGGCGGAGCCGTCCGGTGCCTTCCCCCGCAGCGTGCGCGCTGACTGACCCCGCCGCCGTCCCCCCACCGCCGCCTCCGCTCCTCCTCTACCACCGCCACAGCAACGGGCAGCGCCGCGCTGCTCCACGCTATGACCTCCCGCCTCCGGAAGGACCTTCCCTGCCCGCCGGCGGCCGCTGACGCACCTCCTGCCGGCCGGGAGCCGGGGAGGCAGCAGCCGGCTCTGTCAGGCGCGGCCTCGGCGCTGGACTACATCTCCCAGCCTGCACCGCGCCCAGCCGGGGGGGCCGCTTCCTGTCCCAGGCGGGAACTACGTGTCCCGGCATGCATTGCGGGGAGCGGCGCGGAGGCGGGAAGGCCGGCTGAGCCCTGAGGAGGAGGGCGCGGCTGTCGGTGCGCGGCTCCTGCGGCGGCTCCTGCGGCTTCTCCGGGGTGGTACAAGGCTCAAGATGTCGAGGAATGTAAGTGCTGCTCGGGCCGGTTACTGCCGTTACTCCGCGCTGCGTGGGGTGGTCCCCGGGTCGGTCCCCCGGGTCGGTCCGTTCCCGCCCCGGCCGCTCCCCCCCTGAGGTGAGGGGCCCTGTGCAGCGCCTGGTGCAGCGGAGGGGCCGCGGCCACCTCCCGCCTGGCACCTTGCGATGAGCAAAAGAGAAGCCTCACCTCCTGTCTTGGCCACGTCTGCTAACCCGAAGTTATTTCTTAGTTATCCGCCACAGCCATAAACCCCTGGGCTTTCATGCTTTAATGTGGCACTGGCTAGGACAGCAATAGCAATTTTGTTTTAAGCTATCTCTGTTTGTTGCTCTAAATGCAACTATTTTAAAGTATGGAGGCACTTACCACTGGTGAGGTAAAATGTAACTTGTTATTTATAGCTATGTTTCAGTTGGTCTGGAATTTAGGAGTTACTCAATTTGTCATGGCCCCAATGCGAGATGTGGACACCAAATAGGGAACCTAGATACAGACTGAAGAAAGCTTGAAGGAACATGTTGAAACACTATAACAGCAGTGGTTTTTTTCCGTTAGGCTTGAGTTTTACTTATTGACTGTATTTCTGGTATCAAAAGTATGATGAGGCATTTAATAAGTGTGGGAAAGTTTTTGTCCAAGGCAAGAGGTGCTACTCCATAGAGCAGCAGTATTAACAAAGCTAAAAGACTTCTTTTGAAACAGAATGCCTTCCCCTGTCACACCAATATTGCATTTTTTGGTTTATCTCCAACAGTTCTCTGACACAGGCAGCAGAAAAGAACATGTTAAAATCACAAGTGAGTCCAAACCAGGGTTCCTGGAGAGGCTCAGCGAGACTTCTGGAGGCATGTTGATGGGACTTGTGATATTTCTTCTGTCTTTCTACCTTCTTTTTACCAATGAAGTAAGTGAAATACCATCAGTGTTTATACACAGCTTTAAAATGTCACAGCTGACATGACATTCAACTAGTTTTGCATTTATAGGCTTACTAAAATGATCATGTTAAAGCTTTACTACTTCGTCCATGAGAAGAGGACGTTATGTCTGGAGAGTCTGGTGCTTATCCTTGACATACAACAGCGGAGTAAAATCACTGGGCCATAGACAGTCTGTAGAACTGAGTGTAACAGAGAGTGGCAGTGTGTGGGGAGAGATAAGGTCCAAAACCTGTGAGCTGGTGCAGAAACAGGCTGTAGTATTATTGAAAGAGGGTTATATGAGCCAGCCACGTTCCAGTCTTCTCTCTTTGCTTGGGATAATGTAAGGTCCTCATTTCTAGTCTTGTTATAATTCATACTCCATGTTGCAAAATTGAAGATGTTAATTATTGTCAGTGTTATCTTATGTCTTGGTTTTAGACTGAAAAAATAACTTAAGCAAGTAGGGAATCCTAACACCCTACCGTTGCAAACTTCCATGCTTTTGGCAGTTTTGGAGTGGGAGAGCAGAATTCTGTGAATTTTCACCTAAGACTTCCTTTTATACCTCTACAAGAGGAAAGAGAACTACTCCCAATTTCGGCGACTTTGCAGGAAAGCACACCATAACATGGTGGTGTTGTGGTTTAAACCCAGCTGGCAACTAAGCACCACCCAGCTGCTCGCTCACTCCCCCCCAGGTGGGATGGGGGAGAGAATTAGAAGAGTAAAAGTGATTAAACTTGTGGGTTGAGATAAAACAGGTTAATAGGCAAAGCAAAAGCCGTGTGCGCAAGCAAAGCGAGACAAGGAATTCATTCCCTCCTTCCCATCAGCAGGCAGGTGTTCAGCCATCCCCAGGAAAGCAGGGCTACATTGTGTGTAACAGTTACCTGGGAAGACAAACGCCATCATTCTGAACATCCCTCCCTTCCTTCTTCCCCCAGCTTTATATGCTGAGTATGACATCATATGGTATGGAATAGCCCTGTGGTCAGTTGGGGTCAGCTGTCCCAGCCGTGTCCCCTCCAAGCTCCTTGTGTACCCCCAGCCTCCTCGCTGGCGAGGTGGGGTGAGCAGCAGAAAAGGCCTTGACTCTGTGTAAGCACTGCTCGGCAATAACGAAAACATCCCTGTATTATCAACACTGTTTTCAGCACAAATCCAAACCGTAGCCCCATACTAGCTACTATGAAGAAAGTTAACTCTATCCCAGCCAAAACCAGCACAGATGGTAAGGTAAGGAAAACTTTTCCCAAGTAGTCATATGGGTCTGTGGAAAAAGGACCATAATTGGCACCATTTTTGTAGTTATTTGTGAACAATGAACGTGGTAAGAGGTGAAGAGCAAGAACTTTGGAGTCTTGTAGGAATAATCTATGTGTGTTTGAGGAGCTTCGTCAATGTTAATGGTCCTGCTGCACGGGTGCGAAGTACTGCCCCAAACCGTGTCAGACACAGAGAAAGAGGGAGTGGAGAAGTACAAGCGTGTTTTGAGAATACGCCTTGAGGCTGAGTATGTGAGCATTCCTTGCGGTCTTCAGATCACTTGTCTGCTAACCTTTTTACAAAACACTGCTGTACCGTTGATTCTCCACAACTTGATTTTGCTTTTTTTGATTGCAGGGACAAGCTTTAAGGACAGCCAAATCTCTTGATGAGGGGCTTTCTCTTGTGATCCCTCTTGATAGCATCAACAGTGTGTCTCAGCAGAATGAAGGGAGATTGGTGCACTTAGCTGGCGCTCTGAGTACCTCTAAGGTAAATAAAATAGTATCTTGAAGATATGAGTATTTCAAGCTTGGAGGGAAGGAAAAGTCTTAAAATTAAAATTATGTTTGCTATCCAGGGAGAAGACACATAGCTTCTCTCCTCCCCTGCAAGCATTGCAGCTACCACCCAAGCTTTGGTTCTTGGCCCAGAATCAGGGAGATGCTGTACAGCCTTGGTCTCCCTGCTCCCAGGCAACATGCTACCTATAGCTGTGTTTACCCTCCCACTGCCTTTGGTGGATAATTTCAATTCCCCTTTGTACAGGGAACCTGTTGTGCATTCCTGATATTTTAAAGTCTTTAGGCTCTTGCGGTACGGAGGCTCTGCAAGTTCTGACTTTTCAGTAGCGATGACATTTTCCATGGTCACTGCATTGCAGAAGGTAACACAGCACAGTAGCTTCCAGCAAAATAAAATCCCCCTGGTTTAAACACTTAAACCTGCATACCATTAGCCAGCATTTCTGGTTTTATTCTTCACTATGGCAATCATTTTTGATAGTGATTCTTTAGGTCAGATTTATCAGTGATATAAAGAGATACTCCTTTTTGTCTTTCATAACATTTATTCTATATTCAGCTGTGTGTAACACAGTACTAACTATGTACAGTGAGGTATGTAAATAGGTTTGATAATAAAAGTACGGTGCTTGAGTTTGTGAGGTATAGTATTTATACTGACTTGTATTTTCTTTAATTTTTAAATAGCCTTTGTTTGATGCCAGCTATGGGCTCTCCATCCAGGCTGTCAAACTTAAGCGTAAGGTGGAAATGTACCAATGGGTAGAATACGAAGATTCCACGTAAGTGAAAGAGATCTTTAAAAGTTGTTTATACAGCTGTTGTATTAACAGGATCCCATCACAGTTTTTTTTCCTCTCCCCACCCCCCAAAATAAACACCCAACAAGTCTTTACGGCAGGAGAATTGTAGAGCTCTTGGGTTTTTTTAGAGAGTCACTTTAATTTCCTTCGAGATGTCAGGTCTTGTAGATGGTCAATGCTGCAGAATTTGCATCTGATAACATTTGGGTAACATGCAAGGCCTTTTATCAAATGTTTCCACTTCCTGATTTTGTATAACTTCATATGGGGTTTCTTGGCCTCCATGCTGCAGCTGTGGTTTTCTGTTTTCGTTATTGTTGTCTGATGCTGGGCCACCTCAGAGCCCATTGATCTATAATCCGTCATATGCGTTGTCAACAGAATTCAAAGATCTTTACCAATTTATGAAAAAGAAAAAAAAAAAAAAAGAAAATGCTTGTGTTTTTCCCAAACACTCAGTTGATTTCTATCCTTTCTAATGTTCCTAAAGCTTCTTTTATTTATTGATGTACTTTCTGCCCATCAGGATTTCTGTAACTCCACCCCGATAATACGCCCTGCCTGCTAGTTGATTAGCAGAATCAAAACCATTGTCCCAAAATACTTGGTCCTGAATTTTTTTCAAATAAAACTTTATAATCCTCTTTTCCCTGTATCTGCTAAGCCTTTCATGCTGCCGTTCTCTAAAACTTGATCATGGACCCTCAAGCCAATTTTTTTCCCTGTCCTCAAAAGGGAAATACAAAAAGATACAACGTCATCCTATTTTCCCTTGGCTTTCTTCCTTTCTTCCACAATGACAGTGATTTACTTGTTGGTTTTTTGTTTTGTTTTGTTTTCTTTTCTTTTTAAATCTCCCAAAGGGGTCTTAACTTTTGTTAGAAAAGTAAGTGAACCCAACAATTTCAATTATGAATTCAAGAATGAACTCTGATAAACCCATTGACCCCAAAACTGCCTGGTTGATATCTACAGCCTAACATACACTAGAATATTTCAAAGCAATTAAAAAACCCTATTGTATCCAATTGAATCTAGAAGTCAGGTTCTTTTCTCAGACTTGTGGACACTTGAGACTTTTTGGCCTGTGACTATGAGGGAAATCTCTTAATTTCTTTGGTACTTCATACATGTGCAAATTGAAGTACTTACTTAAAACAAGACATGATTTCTCAATTTTTAGAAGACTCTGCTACCCCTTATCCTTAATAATCAAAAGCCAGCATTAATTTCTAGCTGTGAAAGTAAACAGCAAATTTTAGTTGCTTGGGAGATACTCAGATTAGTTTATAATAGACAATATTGCAGTCTAGGTGCCTTTTCAAGGGGATTTACAAAACTGTAATGAGATGTCAGGTACTCTGCTAATAGTTGCAAGCAGAAGGGGAAAAACATCTCTGTTATTAGTAATAATTCCACTGACAGTAGTATAAAAGTTATTAGCTATTATGTAGGTCTGACTCCACAGAACTCACATGCCAAATGTCTTTTGTGTCATACAAAAAAAAAGTCAGAGATTGTGAAGGTGTGAAAAATAACTCCCCAGTTTTAACACGGTTATTGTGCGGCATCTCTAAAAGATGTGTTGATTTAGGTCAGCTGGTCTCACTGTCTTTAATACTGGTTGTTCCACTTTGATCCAGCCAATTCCTTGTTGGCAACATGGGAATAAAAGTGTTGTGGCTGTTCAGCATTTGTGTGTAGTTTTCTCCTTGTACAGAGAGCCTATGTCTTCAGAATAGGTAGTTCAGAGGAGAGTTAGTTTACTTGTAAAGATAAGTTTGTGTTGCCAGTGAGCTGTCTGTGCATTTCATTTGTGAAGTGTATTCTGCCCTGAGCAAGGGTGTGTGCGCTGTTTTGGTTCTCATCCTACCCCTTTTCTCTGCAGGGAGTATGAAGAGAATGGTGAGATTAAGAAAGAGACAAAATATTCATACAGTAAGTCCCTTTTCTTTTATGCATGTAACTTTGGACTTTTATGTGTGTGTATTGTGATTTTTGTTGTAAACGCTGTATTTTCTTGTTGGGAAAGGAAGGAAAGGAATGTGAAGAAATAAACAAAAATTCTATTTCCTAAACAAATGGCAGGACCTCCCTTTCTTGAGGTAACTGAGGTGAAAGGAGGTGTGCTGTTAGCAAGCAACTACTACAGAAAGTCTTGTCTTGGAACTCCTAGAGGTTCAGAGCAGCACCCAGGGATAGGACGCTCTGGAGATAGGACCCATAAGGTCTTCAGTGACAGGAGATGGGAGTGTGTTCAAAGCTATGCCTGAGATGACTCTTCAGAAGTGGAGTAATTGGGCATGTGTCAGGCGTGAGCAGAAGAGAACAGACAGGGGAGAACAGTGTAGCTCCAACCTGTAAGACAGCCTGTTGAGAGTCTGTTGCGGTGTTGATACAAGCTAATGAAAACCATCAGCGCCTTCTGATGTGCGCTGTGGCTTTTGCCAAATGCTTTTTTTGGCAGGAGCAGAACTGAGAGCATTATTCTGATCTACCCAGTGGCAGAAAAATACTCTGAGTCATCGTATATCTGGAGATTGGTCTCTGTGCTTCATTTATCTCTGAGTAAAGCAGATGGATGTGTAACGTGGGTGTGCAGCAGTTTCTGGGTGTGATCATAAAAATACCCCAGCTCAGTAAAGCATGGGACCCTGCAGCATGGAGATACATAAGGAGCAAAGCTAGTGCTTGTGAGCTGTGGAAAACAGCCTTGCAGTGGCAGGGAACAAAAAGAAATGCCATTTAAAAAAACAGCTGCCCTCTCAAGATGGATGTATTCTGTCCAGTAAAAGCCTGTATATTGCTAGATGTGGTGGGTTAGCTTTGGCTGGCAGCCAGGCGCCCACACAGCCGCTTGCTTACTCGCCCCTTCAGCGGGACTGGGGAAGAGATTGGGAAGAAAAGGAATGAGAGCGTTTGTGGGTTGAAACAAAGATAGGGATAAAGTTACCATCATGGGCAAAACAGACTCGACTTGGGGAAAATTAACTTACTGTCAATTAAAATAAATATTTAATTACTGATTCGGGTGTTGGGTAAACACATTTGCTCTCACCCTTTCCCAGGCTCACCTTCACTCCAGACGCCTCTCCCCTTGCCCCCTGTCCTTGTTATTGCTGCAGGTGACACTCGCTCCCTTTAGTGAAGCGGTGAGCGGTGCAGGGGGTGGGGGTGGCTTTACAGTCAGTACGTAGCGGTTTCTCTCTGCCACTCTTTCCCTCTTACACTTTTCCCATGCTCCAGCATGGACTCTCCCCATGCTGCAGAGAATATCTGCTCTGCTGTGGAGCACCTCCTCCTCCGACTTTGGTGTTCCCTCTGTTGTTTCTCACTCTTTTTTGTTCCTTCCCCATTTGGTGTTTTCTGCCCTTTCTTGAAAAAATGTTTTCACAGAAGTGCCCTGAACTTCACTGATGGGCTCAGCTGTGGCCTGCAGTGGGTTCGATGTGGAGCCAGCTGTGTCCAACACAGGGCAACCCCTGACCTCTTCCCACAAATGCCACCCCTGCAGCCCCCCCACTACCAAAATCTTGCCACGTACCCAATACATCAGAATATCCCTTACAATGATCCCGACTCCACTGTTTAACCAAACTCCCTTTCCTTCCTCTCTACTCCTTCATGGAAGTAGAGCAAGCTATATTTAGTACGGAAACTGCTCAAAAAAGGGACTCTAGTTTTGTAGGAGTTACAAGAAACCTACTGGAATCTGTTCTGGGGATGTGGGAAGGCTGCTGTGGCCAGCATTATGCATTTTTGACAGTGGCACATACAGGCACCATCTCTATCTGTTGCTTGGCTGCAACGAAATTTGCTAGTTCCGGCGGAGCTCACAGCCTTTCCTCACAAAACCAGATTATTCCCAAAGAGTGGAGCCAGCAATCAAACCCAACAGCAAAGCTCCCACTGAGCCAAGTTGAGTTACGATTTTATCACTAAAATCCTTTTTTTCTAAATCCTGCTGTTCCTTGTTAATACGCTAGGAAGATGGATTTAAGTATCAGTACAGACTATCACATACATACTTTGATGTAAACATTATTCCTGCAAGTGTAACTTAGACCTGATTCATTGATTGAAAGGTGTCTTCAATAACTGAGATCTGAGTGGCAATTTTTCCTGTTTTCTCCTCGACCTTCCTATCATTTTCTTTAGATACCGAATGGAAACCGGAAGTTGTGAACAGCAGAAACTTTGATCGAGAAATTGGACACAAAAACCCGAGGTAATTTACCACCTAGCACAGTCCCTCTAGATTCCGTCGCTCTGTCTGCTCAAAGGTGACGGCTCAATGACTGATCTTCATGACACAGTGAAGCACATGGAAACTGTTGGTCTTTTGGTAGTTGGGAGAACTAAGGCATAGAGAGATTAGAGGGCAGTTCGAAGCTGCCTGGTGGAACCAGAATTAAGCTATCTGTTAGTAATGGCTGGACATCAGGCGAGTATTATATTACCTCTGGACCGTGTGGTCTCCACGTAGGAGACCTTGAATGGGTTCCTTTCTGACTTTTCTTGTCTGTTAGTGCAGGCTATTACTATTTTTTTCGTCTATTACAAGTACAGGGTTAGAATAGCAGGCATCCCATGAGCTTGTCACACCACTTGCATGCTGCTTTTTCTAAAAGCATGACGCATGAGCTAAATGCATGAGCTCACAGGCTTATTTGTGGCAATCGCCCATATATAATTTGTTTCACATATCTCTCATCTGCGACATTTTAGTTACACTACAATGTGCCTTTTGTACTGCTAAGTTTTAGCTTGCTTGTCATTCTCACAGCACCTGCTTCGTTCCGTAGGATGCAGGATGCCATCTGGCAAAAAACCATCATGTGTGAGTGAAAAATACAGCTGGAGAGATAGTAGGACCAGGATTTCAACAAAACTTTGAATTTTGCAAAATCTCCAGAACTTTGTTTAGGTTCTGTGGGCTCATCCAAATACCCTGTCCTTTATTTGGAAGTACTACTTCAGGAGGGAAAGCAAAGATCTATGTGGTTTTGATTATAAGTCCCAGCTAGGAGGCTTGTATAGATGAGAGCTAATGGGAAAAAAGGATGCATAGGTGACATGCCTGCTTTGTCTCCCCTCCCCATGCACACTTTTTTGCTAATGAAAATTCTCCAAGCGTTCTTCAGTAAATGCAAATCTCCAACGCAGAGTAAGAAACATTTTTGATTTAGTGTTATTGCAGTACATGATTTTAAAAGTGCTGCAGCTAAGACCATTTAATCTGGGTGTATTGGTACAAACCAAGGAGACTGAGCATAACTATGGTGGATCCTTGCGTGAGACAGCATGGTGTCTGCAGACATGCTGAACTTTAGAGTTCGTGCCTAGCATTAATGAGACTCTATTTTAAGCGTGTGCTACGTCTTCTTCCTTCTGTCCATCCATCTTATCTTTTTCTGCAACTTAGACATTTGTGAAAATAAAACCTGCTGTTTACTGCCAAGGAGATTCTAGTAGTACTACTTAGGAGAATGAAGTCAAGTCTGTAAGTAAAGGATTCTTGAGTTTGGAATTTAATTAACTTGGCCATGATGTAGAAGTACCTTTATATGGATGAGGTTTATGATCTAGCTTTCTTAATTTAGCGGGTAAGATCTAGCAGTTGACAGCAGAAGCTAAATAAATGCAGGCTAGAAATAAAGTGCATTTCTAAGTGTAGTTAAATGTTGCAGGAATTCCTCTAAGAATGTGATTAATTCATTGTCCCTCAAAGGCTCTGTATCACCCCTGAACAGCTTCCTAAGAGCTGAGCTCCATTTCAGCCTGTTATAGGTTCAGTACAGAAAAAACTAGTGAAATCCTATAGTGTGCATGGAAGGTCAGGCCAGGGGATGAGGCAGTCGTATCTTGTCTTTACTTATTTTAACGGCTGCGACACTATGAAGTCTGGACACAGTTTCTTGATGAATTTGTTCTCACATCACGACAGCCATTTAGCTCTTTGAGTTTCTCCTGAGGTTTGAGTACCTTTTATGTTATACTACATACTGCAAATCGAGAGTTTGACCTTAAATCTGGGAGTAATCAGGGACTCTCTCTGTTCCTCAGTGCCATGGCTGTGGAGTCTTTCACTGCTGTTTCTCCTAACGTCCAGGTCGGCAGCTTTGTTCTTTCCACGGGTAAGGATTGCTTTGTACTGGCTTTGCATCTGCTGTTGCGACAGCAGCGGACTTTGGTTCTTTCCACAGTGGCAGTCATTTCAAGTGATAATCGGGACGCCAGCCAGCAAATTGGCTGTTCCAAGTTAGACACCGGCCCTGAGCTTGTTTCTTTATTCTGCTTAGGCCTTGTGGATAAAATTGATGACTTCAAGCAGTTGAGCTTGTCACACCTCGAGGATCCACATGCTGATGTTACCCGAGGAGGAGATTACTTTTACCACAGCGAGAACCCCAGGCGTCCAGAAGTAAGATGAGAAAGATAAACCAAAGCAGTGATGAGTAGTATGTGAAAAAGAAGGCTGGGGCATGTCCCGTTTCTATTTAAATATGTAGAAATTGGAGTGCAGACCAGCACATAGGATGACACCCTTAGTACAGTCCTTCGGCATGAGTGCTTTTCTTGCAGGAAGCTTCTGATCCTGCTGCTTTGTCTTCTGTTTTCTTGAGTCTGCCATGCTTTTAAATGGAAGGACACGGGATGGTGCTGGGAGGTGGGTTCTACCTCTGCCTTGCTGTGCTCAACGCAGTACAGTGAAATAGCTTGTTGTCAGCTTGTGCTGCCTGCCCTCCTCTGCCAAAAGATGAAATGACAGGGGATGAACATAGGATCTCATTGGGGTTAATGTGCCCCTGCAGCTAAATCAGAGGGGGTATTGCAAACCAGCGTCTGAGCTATCCTGTTTTGGCCATCAACTAGGCATGAAAAATGTACAGCTTGGAAATCATTCTGGTATCCTCTGGCTTGACATAAACGTTCAGAAAACGTGTTGATATATAAAGGGTCTTCCCACGCAGAGTTGTCTTTCCTGTGATTCTCCTTTCTAAAGCAATCTTTCTTGACTTCCAATATTCTCTTGTTTGTAGGTAGGAGACCTTCGTGTCTCGTTCTTCTATGCAGGTCTGAGTGGAGATGACCCCCACTTGGGCTCTGCTGATAAGGTGAGTGTTCAGCTGTTTCTGTATTTTGCAAACTCTGTTCCCAGCTCAGTAACCAGTAAATATTTTTCCCTTTCTTCCAAGGTGACTGTGATTGCTCGCCAGCGAGGCAATCAGCTGGTTCCCTATCATACCAAGTCTGGAGATGTCCTGCAGATTCTGTACCCTGGGGAACTCTCTGTGGAGGTGAGATACCGCACTAGTGAAGGGTTAAAATTGGAGATGGTGGTGCAGAACCAGCAGGGGAGGAAGCTCTTGTTCTCCTTCAGACCTGCTCTAGGGGAGGAGGTGCTCGATGTAAACGTTGGCCGTTCTCTCTCCTTTCTCTGGCACAACGCGTTATAGCCTGTGTTCGCCTTTGGGTTTCTGCACGTTCTTTGTGTTGCAGCAAAATGCCTTGCTTCACTCACTTGCAGTACATAATTTGGCTATCGTTATTCCTGATGTTTTTTTTTTTTTTAATTTTAAAAAGGAACTGTGGCTAAGTAGCTATATATTTATTTTTTTTTTAAATCCCCTTGTGTTGCTGCTGAACATCCTTTGCTTTAAAGGCTCTTTCTGTGCCTTCTCATTTTGCTTTTATTTGCTCTTTGCTCTTTGGCAGTTTCCCACTTACACCTGCAAGCACATGCTTTTGAAAAGGTCGTATGTAAAAATAGTGTAAATCAGGCTTTAATTAAACAAACCGTAGGAGCTATCCTCTCTTCAGCTTCTAATAATGGGAGTTTAGGCTTGTTCGAAATGTTTATTGCTATTCTGGCTGAGAAAGAACCTTCAGGCAGAGCATTATGCTCCAATAAATCCTGCATGCTCCAGCAATTTGGTGATTCATTTACTCCTTTTAGTAGGTTTGTTTCCATTAATGATTGTTTCATGCCCTGCTGCAAAAATCCCAGATGTCACGAATTTACAGGAGCTCCCAAAAGCAGTTAAAAAGGCTTTTGGTTTGAGTTGAAGGAGAGTAGCAGTAGAATCAGCTCTCTGCTGTGAGCTCTGAATCTTCATTAGACGGAATTTTAGTTCATTGGAAATTAACTCACTGCAAATGAATAATTTTAGAGTATTTGTATGTCCAAGTAGTCAAGCCCTCATACACGGCTTTTCCCATTAAGGGCTTTATTATGTCTTGGCCATCTTCATGGTACATTTTATGGAGCCAGAGGGGCACACAACCCGTTTTGAAAAAAATCTTACTTGGAATTGTTGCAAATAGATGCTCTGCTTTGCCTGATGCAACATACACGTACCTTTTATCTTTTCTTCCCTGCACACTCCTTGCTTTCTTTCATATCCCTTTCCTTCAGCCATCAGTGGATATTGTTGCCTTTTCTCTCTTCCTCCAAACAGTGAACTCTGATTGTTCCTCCATATTACATTTACTTATTGTCCACAGTAATGTTGAATGTATCCATTTGCAGCAAAACCGTGTGCTTTCTGTGGTTATAGTGTGTCGAACGGTGCTTGTTTACCTGTCTTAATTTAGAAAAACGCTGGGTTCCCTTGTGCTGCACCTTGAAATCTGTTGTAGCGTGCAGCAATACCGCGCAAAAAGAGCCTGCAGAATGAGCTGCAGTGCATCTTCTGCGAGAGAATTTGTGCTCCTACAATGCTGTGGGCTCCAATTTGCTCATAATACACTGGAATCAAGAGGATCTCAAAAGAAATGGAGCAACAGGCTGCATGTAACGGTGTTTGCTTTCAGGAGGTGTTTCAGAAGGAGCACGAGAGTAACACCATGAAGACCTGGGCCCTCCGCGCAGCGGGCTGGCTGGCAATGTTTGTGGGCATCAGCCTAATGACCCGGATCTTTTACACTTTGGGTAAGTTTTTTACGGAAAGGTAAAATGATTTAGAAATAGGATCAGAAATAGGATCATAATCCCTAGAGAGGGCCGCTCTTGCTCCCATATGTGATTAATGAATTTGGAGGTCAGGAGGAATCTGGTTTGAACTCAGACTGGATTTGATCAGAAAGTCACTGTAGGCAGTTGCAGGTAAACGGGATCCCAGAACCAGCTGGTTGCTTTGTGAACATTAAAAAACAAAAAAAAAAAGCAAATATCTATTGCCAGTCTCAGCAGATCCCAGCCCAGTGCGTACCAAAATCAGAAGCCGAAGCCCACATCGGGCTGGTTCTTTCAAGTCTAACTCAGGTGCTGCAATCCAATTACTTTCTACACCCGTACACAAGTGGTCCCCCAACAAGCCTTAATTAGTAGTTGGATAGTAACGTGTCTTTGTGTCTGGTTAGTCTACGCTGCTCTGAACACGCAGCAAAAAAGGGTTTCGTTTATCCTCTTAGCATAGAAAAATCTTGGAATAAAAACTTAGAGAAAAGCAGGACAGTGCCTCCAAGTTGTATAAACTCCAAACATCAAAGCTATCATTTGCTTTGTAGCGGTGCGCTCTTTTTTTTTCCCCCCTATTTGCTTAGCCATATACATGCTACTGCAAGATTTATTATTGCCAGAAATTATTTTTTGTGCTAGAGCATTGTATCAGTTGCCCTAGGCTTGTTCCATAGCTGCAAGGCTCTCGGTCTCCTCTGCCTCTCGAGCCTTGGGCAAGCCTTCAGCCTTAATTTTGGATTATTCCCGTCTGAAGAGACGAGGATACCGCTGCCTTAGCTGTTTAGCTGTTGCTTCATTATCACACGCCTTGAGGATACTCTGCTGAAATGCCTTACCCAGTGCTCCTGATAAATAATTTGAGTCTGTCTTGTGATTGCAATAGTGAGCGTGCAAATCCTAGGCGCGAATAAGACTTCCTTTTAAACTATCGTCTTGTCAACTGCTTTATCCCTTGTTTAATTCTTTCTGCAGTGGACTGGTTTCCCGTTGTGAGAGATCTGGTTAACGTTGGATTAAAGGCCTTTGCCTTCTGCGTCGCCAGTTCGCTGTCGCTCCTGACCATCTCGGTTGGCTGGCTCTTCTACCGCCCTCTCTGGGCTTTGCTGATCGGGTTGCTCGCCGTCGTTCCGATTGTGGTTGCGAAATCTCGCGTTCCACCAAAGAAGCAGCAGTGAGACGGAGGCGGTCGGCTTTTGCGCTGAATCCTGGTTAGCAACTTTGTAAGTGTGTTTCTGTCCCGGTCACTGCCGCGTGCTTACAGCGTGTCACAGCTCAGCAGGGTGCACCAGGAGCTGGGGGGGGGGCTTGAATCTCGTTGTTGATCCACGTTCTCCGTGAAAAATCTGACTGTAGGATGCTGCTTGTAGGAAGTCCATGACCTTGGCTTTGGGGGAAGAAATTATTTTGGAGTGTCTGTATTGATTTTAAATCAGCGACCAAGCAGATTTGTGCCTCTTACCACTTGCTAATTCCCCTGCTTGGCGAACTGGCGAGCCCTCGCTGGCAGGTGGGGCGCCTCGTGCGTTATGGAGCAAGTGCCGCCTTTATCCCACGGACCGCCACAGGCGTCCGTAGGAAATACGTGTGCGGACCTGCCCCTGACAAACCCTCCCTCTGCTGCCTCTTCTTAGGTGCACGGCCACGTACGCTTCTTTGGCTGACACATTCAGAAGTGTGTCTGTTCAAAGGAAAACCACAGCTTAATCAAATTTCACACAATCCTTACGTAAAATGGATGCTTTTGGACTGAGGATTTTCGAAGTAACTTGAAATAATGAGCGGCCAGGTTAGCAGCGCTCTGAGGTAGGGCGGATCTGTCAGAAAGCATTATTTTCCCCAACTTTTTAAAAGTCTCTGGAGTTGTTCTTGGTTAAGCATCCAAACGGTAGCGTGGACTCTACCATTGCATAACTATTTCAAACATTTAACTTCGAATTGCACTTACTTAAGGGGATACTCAGAGGTCACCAACCCTTCCAAATCAAACCTGCTGCCTTCAAACAAAATTAACTTTCGTAATTGAATGTATATTCTTTAAAATATTTGGGGTTTTTTGCTGTGTATGCTCTTTCTCTCTTGGATTTCACTTAGTGAGGACAATGAACGTACTCCGTGAAATTAACTAATGGAAACATTTTTGCTGATTAGATTTCATAGACTTTAGTAGCCTAAATCTTGAGCTGTGTATCCTGTTAGAGGAGCGCCGCCTTGTAGTGTTGCGATGGCTCACCTTTACCTATTTCTGCTGTAACCAGTACTTGAGATCAGCGAGTACCTTGTACTGTTTCTAAGCCTCTCTCCACCTAGCTGGCGTCTGCCTTCCAGACGCGCCCTCCCTACGCTACAGCGGGGTTTTTCTGTACATTTCAGTACAAAAATAACGGCGTCATTATGAAATCCAGGTCTGACCATCAGGAGCAATTGTTCCCATCCCAAAGGGGCTTAACTTGACGTACATTTGCTACAAATGGTACTGAAATAGAGATCGGAGTTAAACGTTTTGAGAAGCAGGAATTACTTTATTAGCCTTTAATTCTTTTCATTCTTCCGGTATTTGAGTGTTGTCAGTTCAGTCTCGCGGCGCGGTTCCTCCGGTAACAGCAGCAGTAGGGAGGGAAAGGCAATGGGAAGCGCAAGCGGTCTCGTGCACGCGGCCGGCGCGCGTTAGCGATACCGCGCGGTCCCGCTGCTGCTCGCCAACGCCAGCTTTTGCTCCGTCAGTTAAGGATTGCGCTCCCCTGGGGAGAAAAACAAGCGTTGGACGCTGTTTTACCAGCGGCGCGGGAACCTAACCAGCGTTACCGTGTTAAAAATACCATTTTCTACAAGAAGTGCTGAGCTTTTGTATATTTAATAAAATACAGTTTTCAAAAAGTTGGTCTGTAGGCTGCTTTTTTGTTACACTGAAGTATTGCACGTTTCTGTTGCACGTTTCACGTCCAGGAATAGCGTCCGGGTACCCGGAGGATTAGCGTGTAGCTCCACATGAACTGGTTTTCTGTTGCTGGACGAGATAAATGTGCGGCTGGGTCTTATTTAGCCTGCAAATGTTTCCCCGTTTTGGGAAGCAAGTTCCGAACAGCAGCACAGCTCCCGCTGGCCTGCACCCTGCTGGGTGAGGGAAGGCTGCTCCCGGGGTTTTACTCCCCGTGACTGATTAACTGTAGTAACTTCCTTCCCTCTGTAAGACTGATTGACAAACACCGTGGTTCAACCAGCCTGGATCCAGCCTCTTGTGTTTTTGAAGAGAGCGGGGGTTTGCCTATGCATTCAGCAGCTTAAAATATTTTTGTCTCACGTACAGGAATGATGCAAAATAAAGTAAAACTCCTCTCACAGACGAGAGCTTCGCGCTTCCCAGGCCAGGCGCGCCGGCGGAGCCGAGGCTCGCTTTCGTGGCACGTACGCAAACGACGTTCCTATAGAAACCACCGAAGCAGCGTTATTTCTCTTGCCTCCTTCCCAAAATCAGGCCCAACACGTACCTGATCCGGCAGTCAGCTCCCCGTTCCGCTTCCGTCTCCCTTAAAGCCCGTTTACTCTTCCCTCTTGCACGCTGAGGCGAGCAGAGCCGCCTGCCCAGCAGCCGAGGAGGACCCCGCCGTCGGAAGGTGTTGCTCTCTTCCCCACTGGCTGCGAACGCTCCCTGCACCCCCAACGTTGCGTCTCCGGGCGGAGCGTCCCGCGTCGGGAAGCGCGGAGTCGCGTTGGTGCGGCTGCTACCAGCTCCTGCTTCAAGCAGATGAAAAACTACTGATCCCAGCCCTCGCGTTCCAAGCCCTCGTCTCGGGGCGCATCCCGCCGATCCGCACGGCGACTGACGCAGAGGGAACGACGTCCTCTGCGCCCTCCGCAGTTGTACCAGTTTGTGCAAGATTTTGAATATTTTTTGTTATTTTATTTTCCCTCAAAGCCTTATACACGGGGCACACCTGCTCCCAAGCCTCCAGCCTAGGCTGGTCGCTATTTATTTAGAATTTGGTAGCAAAAACTAAAAACCCCGAACGAAGACCCCCGCCATTAAACGATGCACAGGCAGGCGGCTCTGGGATATCCCGGGCCCTGATTTGTGGCTTTGGAAACGCTACGGTGCGTCCTTATCCTTGCGTGAGTCCTTCCAGGGAAACGGAGCTGCTTACGGAAGAATGAGCTGGCCGGAGCGGGGTGGAACGGACAACAAACTCTTTTTCCATACTTTATTTTGTTCTACAAATAGAGTACAAAAATAGAGCTTTTTCGGAACATAATTAAATGTAAGCCTTTTTCTTGCATTTCAACCTTTCCTCTGCGACCATGCCCGCTCTGCCCGGACTGCGTTCCCCTCTAGTTTGCAAGAGACAGTGTCAGTGTATTTTAATTATAAAAATACTGCGAAAGACAGACCAGCGTTCCTACTACAAAGCTGCAGGAAAAGCTCGTGGAGATTTACCGTTCCTCTCTGAACGGTTTCTAAATGCTCGGGTGCTGGATACCATTTACAGGAGCGCTCTGGTTTCAGTGCGTTTCGTTTCTGACCGTGACACTCAGCCAGTTTTACACGTTTCGCTCCAGAACGTATCCACGTGGTCTTGATAAAACAAAAGTGGAACAAATTATGTATATATTCAAATTACTTAAGAAGACATAATTAGCCTTAAGTTTGAAATGAGGGCAGGGCTTCTAACGCACAAGATTTCTGGAAGTAAAAGACGACTGTAGGCCGAAAAGCCCGAGCTGAGTTCTCACAAAAGGCGGGTATTCTTTAGAAAGTGAATGTTGAGGTGCCGCCAGATCTCAGCTGTGGGGCGCTGCGCGCCTCCGAGGCAGTGTTCCCCCTTCTGTGGCGATGAGACAGCAAGGCCAGAACTCTCCCTCCCCGCTGGTCTGGCTAAGGTGTGAATCAAAGCGAGCGGCAGCAGTCCTTTGGCCAGCTCGCCACAGACCCTTACGTAGCAGCTGCGGGCTTTAGTTTGGAGCAAGCAGGAAAAACCGGAAAGGAGAAAAATGGGAAAAGAGGGTGCTGATGAAAGGAATACCTCAGAAAACGGAATTATTAGTGCTGAGTGATGCCAAAGAGAGCAAAAAACCCCAACAGCACGAAGTGATCTCCGAAGGTACAGCTGCACAGCTGCTTCTCCTGAGTCCGAGGGAAAAAGGGTGAACCGAATTACCTGCGACAGCAAAAGAAACTCCTGGTGCTGAACGGGGCTGGTCCCCGACCGCTCCGAAACCCAAGCGCGCAGGAAGACGCAGTCCTTAACCGGCAAAGGATACTTTTGTTGTGACTTGTTCTTGCATCTGGAAACGGCGCAGGAACGCTTGTTCTGATCACAGTTTCTCAAAAGGGAACAACTGCGCTGCTTCTCCTTTCTTTTCTCGCTTGCTCTTTCTGGTTGTCTTCTCTTCTTTTTTCTCTAACTGGCGATTTTGGGGCCAAGAAATGGCCACGTTCCCCACCGCAGTCTCCGAACTCGGACCTCCTTCTTCATCAGAAGAGAATCCCGCTCCTTTCTCTGCCTCAGGTGCTGACGGCTCGCTCTGGAAAAAACAGGCGTGAGAACTGAAAACTTGTTCTAGAAATCACTCGTGACTACGCCTTTCTAAAAGGGCTAAAAGGGCTCGTCGTCCGGCACGGGGACACCTAACGACATTACAGAAGTTGGCTGCTCTGGTCTGGGCCTCTCACCCAAAGCGGTGTCTTTCTGTTCCTGGATGTCAAGCGTTCTTTCAACACAAGCAAAATATTTTTGGCTGCGGAAGGATAAAACTAAACCTGCTTTAGAAAGATCATGCTTTTCACCTTTCTCAAGGGGGAAAGGATTAAGAACTAAACCATCTGACTTCGTAACAAAAAGCAGCCCCCGCTCATCCCGTTAGCTGCTTGCTTGGCTGGGAGGGATGAATCTAGGAAGGGGGGATGTCAAAACAGAAATAATACCAACAAAATGATGCTTCGGGAAACACTAATCTCTTGTTAAACAATAATGAATCTTTCATGGACAAGACCACGTGGAATTTCTGCTGTAGTTTTGTTACTAGTCGCTAGTCACACGCTAACAACAGGAAAGAAAAAGATTTTTGAGCAACTGCACTCTGGGAGTTCTACACTCTGCGGCTGGAAACCCACTGGAAAGACTGGAAAAAAATCTCTTGGTAGAGAAACATCAGCCTGAAAGAGAGATGACTAACAGAAATGCAGAATACCTTGGCGGAGTAGCGTTGCTTCAGTCTCTCTCTGATGAGAAGCCCTTTTGTCAGCAGCTTCCAATTCCCCAGCGCTCTTTTCTCACGCTTCTGTGAGGGATCGTTATTGGAAAGAGACAAATGCATTAGTGTAAGTTTCAATGTAGTTCCGCCCACAGAAAATGGAAGTTTGAAGATTTTAAACTGCCATTCAAAAACCCCACGCCAACTTAAACGTGTCACATTAAAGGATTATAGGCCAGTAGGATTCTTAAGAGTAAAATGTATCGGTGTCCAGTTATCTGCTAAATACACGAATCGCTGTCACCTCCTAACCTGCACCCTGACCGTGGAAATTACACCCCAGCCTCCTCCCAAACTGTAACCTCACACCTGTATTCCTCATTTTTGCTTCCCAGCAGCCACGGGAAACTATTCCAGAGCATGCGCTATTTCAGATATTGTATGGCATCCCACGGCGCTGTGGACAGCAAGCCCAGAAGGGGGCACTCGGGGGATACGGCTAGCCGCGCTCGGCACAGGGCTCTGTCCGGCTTGCGCAGCCCACCCCTGTTTGCCTGTCCCCGCTTCGAATGACCTTTCCTTAATAAACGTAACAATAAGGAAACTGCAAAAATAATTCTCACCTCCTTCTCCTTCTTTTCTACTTCCGCTTGTTCGTTCTCCCAGGCGGCAATGAGGACCTCTTTGTACTCCTCACAGACAACGTAGCCGTCGGTACTAGGAAGGAGAACACAATCCTCTGTCAGCTACTAGAAGAAAAAAGAAAGGGAGCAAACGCCTGCTGAGCAGCCAAACCGAAAGCAAGCTCCTGAGTACTGACAGGAGTACGCCTGTCTCACAGGGCCGAGGTGTGTAACTCATCACCTATCCTCCCCGCACAAGGGCCGACTCTTAAAGCGTATGGAGTCACTTCCGTATGCCAGAGCCACAGACCCTGCTGCTGCTGCGAAGAGGAGGGTGTGCACTCCTCAACACAGGGTGTACAGCTCCGGCAGGACATCAAAATCCATCAATCAGCTACGATGAAGCAGCTTTACATACACTGGGTGCGAGTAGCCGCCGTGAAAATCAAATCCAGTGATGGCTTGAGCGCAGTCGATGTCCAGCTTCCGCGCCAATCTGTTCAGGTTTGGGAGTCTCAGCTGCACACAGCCAACGGGTAACATGGATGGCAGGAAGAGATAGACATTTCCGTATTCATTCCGAGGAACCTGTTATTGCAAAATTAAAGAGAAATGGTGGCACTGCTGCTCTCCGGAGAGAGGTGGAAATCCCTGCTGCAACTCAGGGGCTCTCCCTTCCTTCTGACCTGCTACATTCCACTCTAGTATTTGATTAACGCTCTCATGTCAAGGCAACAGCCTTGACTTTAGCTGCACGGTTCTCTCCTAGGTATGTTCTCTGCCCAGGCCTTGTTACTCGGGCCGTAACGCAGAGAATTAGCAAAACAAACATGGGGCAGGCAAATTAGATCCACAAACTCATGAGTTAGCAGTCTGCACTGCTAGCGCTCGTTACTTGTACCCAGGAAAGAAAGGCCTCAGTGAAGTTTTGACCGTTTCCTTCTGGGTCCTGTTACCTCAGGAGTCTTAATCCTGAATCCAGATGTTACTGACTGATCTCACCTCTGAAACATGCAACTTCTGGAAAAATAAAGCCCACAGCTCCATACAAACACTTCCTTTAACACCAGCCCTCTGCCCTCCGAGCTACCTTTCCATCCACTGCTATGGGCGGCTGATACTCCTCTGTCTGCCAGCGACCAAAGAGTGCCAGGTCCTCCCTGTCCCGGTTTGCGGGCTCCGCAAGGCGTGCCTTCCTCGCCTGGTTGGAAAATCCTTTCACCATCTGCGCAAATACAATGACCGAGCCTGTGACACCACGACAAGAAGCTGCCACTGATTTCAGACCTTCCTAGGACATCAAAGGAGAAGGCTCTGGCAGAGAAATCTCTGTTTCCTAGCTCCAGTATCCATTGCTTATAAATAATAACCCACGGCACCCGTATGCAACAGGGAGCCAGAGCCCGCTGTTTGTATAAAACTAGGGTGCCTTTAAAGGAGATGAAAAGGGTGCAGCTGTGCCTGATACCCTCGGGGCGGGAAGAGGAGACAGCCGGGCTTTGGGGGGTATATAGGAACTACAGGCACAGTAGGTGGACAGATCCACAATGCAGCGACCACAAACCACGCAAGCAAGCGAGAAATCTGCATCTGCTGACAGAGAGAAGGCAAAAACCAAAAAGGAACTGAGCTTGAACTTGAGAGGGCAGACGTGTTGCGCAGGAGGAGTCAAACCCTCTCACCTTGTAAGGCACTTCGCCAATCCTCACCACTCGAGCTTGCTTCAGCCAAGTGTCCTTGGAGTGCAGCGTGTGTACGCAGTCTCTAAAAAGGCCAGAAGGAAGCACCGTAAGAGTTCTGAAGTCTCTCCGTAAGATACCTCCAAACTGTTATTCACATGTTAGAAACTGTAAAAAAGCTGTACCTAAGTGATACGCAAATGCTGTCGGAGCAGCTAAATGCCTCACCCCATCTACGCATGTGGCCTGAGACTGCTGCTAACAACATCATGGTCTTCGCACAAATTAGCTCTTAAATTAGTCACAAAGATGGCAGTCGCACGTGACAACACGCGCACCACTCACCTGGAGTAGACAGCCTCTCCCCTGCAGTACCCTAGGACAGCAGCTGACTCGGGATAGATCGCCTGATATTTCAAGAGGTGCCTCTTCAGCGCATAAAGGGGGTGGTTTTTGTACTCTCCGATTGCTGTTGGTAGAGGCTGATCTTGAAGCTTAACTTGAAACTGTAGGAATTATACAAAGAAGAGTGATGTCACAACTCTCTTGAACTGCGCTTTGTAATAAAATAAGAATGACTATAGTATGGATCAAAGGAAAAACACCAGAAACTTAATCACACGAGCCAACAGACCAAAGCGTTCTTGCTGCAAGTAGGTACTTAGATGTGTACCCAGATCTACGTATTTTAAAGACTCTCTCCGAGAAGGGCAACGCGAAACTGCACAGAAACCACATTAGTAAGTTTCCAGCATGGGCTGTCCAGTACTTTGCTACCCAGATTTCTCCGAACAGCCTCCATTTGATGTTATTTTAATCTATCATTGTATATTCCCTTTAAAACATGTTCAATCTGAATATTTCAAGCTCAAATCCAAACTTCCTTCCTCATGGAAAGATTCCTAATG
The DNA here is from genome assembly GCA_020745775.1 of Theristicus caerulescens. Taxonomy (NCBI): domain Eukaryota; kingdom Metazoa; phylum Chordata; class Aves; order Pelecaniformes; family Threskiornithidae; genus Theristicus; species Theristicus caerulescens. The sequence continues at coordinate 4,295,407 of CM036566.1, forward strand.
ATTTTTGCCTGAATGAGAATCCAAGGACTGGACTCCTGGCACTAAATGTCCGGAATAACCTATTGCCATTTACCTCATTTTCCTCCTTCTTGTCTCTTTCCACATAGGGACTTCTATACGGCTGCAGCGTGTCCTCCCACCACTCGGGGTCCACACGACTCTTCCTCGTTGCCGTCATCCACACTGGGTCGTATCTTTGCGTCACATCCCTGACACTCCCATCGTTGTCAAATCCCACAATATAGAAAAGCGGCTTTGTGGCATATGTGAAGCACAGCTGGGGCTGGCCAACGTTGCCATGAACACAGTCTACACACACCCACTTCTCCTCACGTTCAAGGAAAACCTCCAGCCACTGGTCTGTGCCCATCGCTTTCCTTACCTCCTGCTGTCCGTCATCCTCATCACTAGAAATTATTTTGCTTCTCTTTCTCTGTGCGTGAGGCAAGGCTGGAGCTGTACTTTTTGCTGGCCTCGGCTCAGCGCCATATGAATTTTTGGATAGCCTTGATTCTGAAGTCTCAGGTTTTGGGCTCTTTATAGCCGTTGCCTTTGACTTCTGGGAGCCCAGTGAGCTCCTCTGCCTTTTAGAGACAGTTTCAAAATCCTCATCAGAGAGATCACTCTCCTCCTCTGAAACCTCAAAGTCCGAAACACTGCCCTCATCGCTTCCGCTCTCTTCTTTGTAACACACTTTGGAGGCCACCCGTCTTCGGCGATCATTCTTGGGCCTGGCTGGCGCATCTTTTTCTGCTAAACTGCTCTCTTCATTACTAGATTCCTTCTGTTCCTGGCTGCCTGTCGTCAGCTTTGACTTGCTTGTCCTTTTGGTCTGAGCAGTTTTGCGTTTCTTTGGCTCCTTGGTGTCTTCTTCGCTCTCTGAGAACTTTTCATCCTGTTTGGCTTTTCTGCAGGGGCATTTTTTTGCCACAGCTTTGGGCGTTGTGGCAGAGCTCTCCTGCCCCTCAGAGGTACCGCTGACAGACTGCCTCTTGGATGAGCTTTTGCCCTGCAAAGAAAGAGGCTGGGTCACTTTTATTACCAAGGCTAAAAATATGTTAAAAAAAAAAGACTGAAATCGGCACGAGGTGCATGCAGACCAAAGGCTGGCCACCGTGGTAAATCTGCATGTCTTAGGACTTGAAAACTTCAGGCAAATGCCTGAAGGGAGGCGTACTCAAGCAGCAACTGTTTGCTGTCTAAGTTTTAAAGAAATTTAAAACCACGGAAGCATAAGAAGTCTTTGCTGAAGCACACAAAATGGGTGGGTTTTTTTAAAGGAGAAACCTAAAAATTAAGGGTTTGGATCTTCTGCACAATAGACAGAACATTGTCATCCTCCTGGGTCATGCAGTAAGCGATTCACTTCAAGCTGCAACTGCCAGAAGGTTTTTTCAATCCTACTCCCTAAAGCAGTGACTTATTCCTCATTCCACACACCCAACAAAATCTACCTTTGCTCTTGTCTCCTTGAGAGGAATAGGCTGAAAAGACAGCACGAGGCGACACAGCAGCTGCAATGCTCGCAGAATAATTAAAAATATCTGCAAAAGAAGAAATAAAGCATGTTTAACCTTTTTTCAAGGTATATAAAAAGAACACTTGAAACTCTTGTACAATCTGGGTTCTGTCACGAACTATTTTCATCCCTACCTTTTGCCCAGTGCTGTATACACTGACACAGATGTGTAGGCAGCCCAGGTGCTATAGTATTAAAGCACCGCACAGCCTTCTCTGGCTCTTATTTACGTTACTGCTGTGACAGGGGTACTGCTGTTAACTCACAGATGAGGAACCAGTTCCTAAAGAGGCTAAATGAACCACCCTGCTGGAGCAGACACAGTCGTTCACCCACATCCCATCTACCCTATCAGTCTCTCATTCTTGAGGAAAACTGAGTAAGATGACTCTAACTCCTGCCTCCCAGAGGTGGCTACAGCCAGCCCCATACCACCAGCCGACCCCAGCAGAACCACCAGCCATGCAGAGAATGTCACTGCAGTCACACCTGAGTGGCTAACAGCTGTGACCCGGCAACTGCCTTCCTGCACGGGACTCAACTGAAGCTGCTTAAGCAAGGCTTGCTTTGTCATAGAATCATAGAATCATTAAGGTTGGAAGAGACCCTTAAGATCATCGAGTCCAACCGTTAACCTACCACCGCCAAGTCCGCCACTAAACCATGTCCTCAAGCACCGCATCTACCCGGCTTTTAAATACCTCCAGGGATGGGGACTCAACCACTTCCCTGGGCAGCCTGTGCCAGGGCCTGACCACTCTTTCAGTGAAGAAGTTTTTCCTAATATCCAACCTAAACCTCCCCTGGCGCAGCTTGAGGCCATTTCCTCTCGTCCTATCACTTGTTACTGGGGTGAAGAGACCGACCCCCACCTCACTACAGCCTCCTTTCAGGTAGTTGTAGAGAGCAATAAGGTCTCCCCTCAGCCTCCTCTTCTCCAAACTAAACAACCCCAGCTCCCTCAGCCGCTCCTCACCAGACTTGTGCTCTAGACCCTTCACCAACCTCGTTGCCCTTCTCTGGCCACGCTCCAGCACCTCGATGTCCTTCTTGAAGTGAGGGGCCCAAAACTGGACACAGGATTCGAGGTGCGGCCTCACCAGTGCCGAATACAGGGGCACCATCACCTCCCTGGTCCTGCTGGCCACACTATTCCTGATACAAGCCAGGATGCCATTGGCCCTCTTGGCCACCTGGGCACACTGCTGGCTCATGTTTAGGCGGCTGTCAACCAACACCCCCAGGTCCTTTTCAGCCAGGCTGCTTTCCAGCCACTCCTCCCCAAGCCTGTAGCGTTGCCTGGGGTTGTTGTGACCAAAGCGCAGGACCCGGCACTTGGCCTTGTTGAATCTCATACAGTTGGCCCCGGCCCAACAATCCAGCCTGGCCAGGTCCCTCTGCAGGTCTCATCCTCCTGTCCCAGGAAGCGACATCTCTGCATTTCCACAGCAAGGCTGCAAAGCCACCACAACTGCTTCCTGCTTTGCAGCAGAGAAGCTGCAACATCCCGCTTTATCAGCAACAGGGCAGAGCTGCAAGCCATGCACCTGCAAAGCAGCAGCTCCTTTCTGTTCTTTCAAATGTCCCCCGTCAATTTGATCTCCTGTGTTTCCCTCCGCCCCTGGGTTGCTTTACCAAAATCTCTGCGTGACTTGAAGCAACTGACTCCACTTCTTCCCTTAATCCAATTCCACCACAAAATGACTGTCGAGTTGAAGTCCTTTTGAAGCCTTAGCCTCAGGCTGCCCTAAGTCAAAGCTCAATTCCTTTGGCCTTCAGTGGTGACTCACAGTAACAAACTACCAACCTTCTAACTCAAAAGATCTGTAAAGAGTTTCTGTGGCTGCAAGTAAGCCCAAGAATTTCCTCTCTCAAATTAGTATTTCAGAAGAAACCTATTAAGCTGGTTTTCTTTGATCTACGCTTTGATATACAGCAATATAAAGAAGCGAAAGCATACTTAGGAACAAGTAGCTCTATACACTATACATAAAACCATTCACAGCAGAACACGGAGCACGCAGTGACACCAACCAGAACTAGAGGCTCCAGTTAGGCACAGCTCAAATTGAATAATTTAATCACAGAAGGACTCCAGATAAAAATCCAACAACAACAACAAAAAGCCATGGAATCACCTAAGTCAGCAATTTGTTTTCTTCAAATCCATCCCTCAACGACCACTTTGTGTATGCCCTGACAGCACTACAGCACTGATCTAGCACGCAAACTCAGCACCCAGCCCTGCACTTCCCAGTCACTTACATGAACCAACTCTTCGTCGTCTCGTGCAGCGTAGATGGCAAAGCGCTTCTCCAAGGTCGTCTGAAGGGGCTCTCCTTTTTCAGTGGAAAGCTCATTATTGACAGTGAAGGTTCCAACAAACCTGAAATATGAGACGCCTACTTATTGTCTAGTGTTTGTGACAGTATTCTTAAACTTCATAGTTCATCCTTTCCTTCTGTAGAAAGGACAGACTCTCACCCTTGTATTTAAAATCAGAAAAATCACTGAAAATTGGTAATTACATTTACTCCTCTCCCTGAACCCTGGCTCTACGTTCTGTGTGACAGCATGATTAGGAGAGAGAGTTTTACCATTTCACCAAGTTGGAAAGGTAGAGAAGGTCCGCTCGGCCTGCAGGCACTTTTGTGAAGTGGGTGGGGATGATGGACAGACCAATGGCATGAAGATCTGGCTGGCTGCAGATCCTGTTCCTATAGAAACCATTTGCTAATAAACACAACAGGTGAACCTGAGAGAAAAAAGTTTTTATAGTGAGTTCACAAGAGATTTTCTTTGCTGGAACTACTGTCCATGGTATAGAGGAGGAAGGCTTTACTGCTGCTTTTAACAGAGGCAAGCAACAACGGAGCCTCCCAAGCAGGGTGGACACAGGGCTGTCTTCAGATCACCATCAGAAGACAGTAAAGCCTTCAGGCCCCTTCAGTGTCTCCCGCCCTACACGACTGACAGTTTAACCCTGACAGAACGAGCAGAAACCCACTCAGTGGAGAAATATACACCCTAGTCACATCTGCTTCGATTTAGAATTTTACTAATGCGGTCACTGATGTTTCTAAATTACAGCTTAGCAGAAGTCTAATGAGCACTTGTCAGGACTACAGCCTTGTTTATTTTTTCACTTCTAGCCACGGCCCCAAGTTATTTGATCAAAATCAGTTTCTTCTTCATTACAAATCGGTTCAGATATATTTATGTGCAATTTTTTCTCTGCCAGGTTTGTCTGTGACCAATACCTTATGTGTGTCCTCACGAACCTCCTTGCAGAAACGTTTCATCATTCTCCGAAGATACAGCTCAAATTCGGCTTTCCTTTTTTCTCTGCATAAGATTACAAAAGAAATGGATGTTGTGGGTTTTCTGCGGACCTGCCTTTCTACATACCTGAATTGGATCAGTTCACAAAGAGAATCCATCCCAGAGAAACTTCTGTGTACACTTAACAAAAGTTTAGTTACTGGCTATGTGAATAGGCACACAGGCTGCGTATGACTAATAAGCTGTGAACTCCACATACCTGACTACTGAGAGCTTGGGTATATTCAGATGGCCTAAATTCCACCTAACTTTATGTGCCCACAGTTCCCTAGCAGACAGCTTTGGACAGCTCCATACTAAACTTGTAATTCATTGTCTGAATTGTTTGATGTTTAGGTTACTGCTAACATTCCATTCAGATTCCTGGAAAAATGCTTTTCTCTTCATTGATGAAGTCTTTTATCTTAGAGGCAACAGATACTCTGGTTGCTTTGTTATGAAGGGCTGGCCTGGGACAGTGCCCACCCTGTAGCAGCACGAGGTATCATGAAGCCTCCAGCCGCCGCACAAAGAAAGCCTTCCTTGGTATAACACTCCCAGCTGCCAAGGACACTCGTTTGACCCACCTATTCACACCGCAGGTACGGGCACACAGAGGCTCCCGCCTGAGCTGTTAAGGTATTTACAGTACAACAACGCCATTCACCCACAGCTCTCCTCGAAGAGAGCTACTACTGTCCCTGGTTTGGAAATGTAGATATTAAAGCACAATGAAGTCACACGCCTGATTTTCAAGAAAGCTGAAAAACCTCCATTCCCACCAACTTCCACTGACGATTTTCAGTAAAATTGTCAGTGTGTAAACTGTTCTCCATGCCATGACCTCGCATCACTCCAACTCAACAGGCTGCACAAAGGGGGGATTTCCACCCAGAACAGAGCAAGTCAGTGACAGTCAAGACTTAGCGTATTTTTTACTTCATCCGTCAATGGCCCTCCAACTGCCTTCCCTGTTCTTACCTCCTCTCTCTTTTCTTCACCTGCTCGGGGGTTTCAATCTCTATCTCGACAGGATTGCTTGGCAGCACCGCTGCTGGAAGAGCAGCCGCTTCTTCTAACTTATCTGTGGCAGGTTCCTGGAGTTCTGGAAAAATAAAATATTACTAAATGATAAGTAAACATGGAATGGATGCCCCAGGGAGGTCTGACAATGGGATAAGAACCTACCTATTCCTTCTCAAATGTTCAAATAACCTACAAACAGAACGTCCCCAGTAATTACCAGCTCCTGGATCTTCCATAACACTGTGTGTGCTCAGTTATTTCAAGTAACTGTGGGATGCCAATCACCTGCAGTTGAGGCATCAGCTCAGCACAGTCTAATGGCAAGTGACTGCCACAAGCAAGCTCAACCAGGAGAAAGGTGAATGAAGATGTGACTTGAAGGGTGCTTGTAGAGTAGCAAAGAAAAAAACTGACAACTGTTCACTTTAGAAGGTGTAAATCTGTAGCAGCAAAATACCAAGATTATGATCATCATGATTCTTAGCACAGTTTGTTGATGGCCACCTAATCGAACAGCTCAGTTGGTTTCACCTCCGCTCTCCTTCACTAGGAAGTCGCAGATTTTAATCTTCAAACCGACTCATTCTTAGCTGCTCAATATTAGACAACACAAACAGCCGAGAAAGTGCTTTGTGCATGGCAGCATAATTTTAGCGTAAGCCAACAAACAGTCAAATTCAAGGCACTACCATCAGGTCAGTAGTTGTCTGGGTTTTTTCTACTTTGGAACCATGCTAAAAGCATTGCGAGATATGAGGGTGCACATGGAGCATACTTTAGGTAGACAGAGCATAGACATTTACCTGAATCCAAATGAGAAATGGCTCAAAAATCAAATTACAAAAAAAAAAAATGTGTATAAGAATATTTACTCCTTAAAATGAATAAACATGCAACTGTTACCTTCCACGTCCTCCCATTCATCTTCACTTTCATCATCATCATCGTTCATATTGTCTTCATCCATCTCTTTTTTAACAGGAGATTCTCTCTTCAACTTTATCTCCTTCTGAGGGGTCTTCAGCGAGTCACTGTTACAATTATCAAAATGGCTTTAGCATCAGGAAGTGTAGGTGCTTGTTTATTTAAGAAAAATAGAGGAAGAACACACTAAAAATAGAGAAATAAATGAAGCGTGACCTCTGCATCAGTAACAACACATTGAGTATTTGACAATTAAACCACAGATACCATCTCTGTAAAGCAAACCGTCTTTGCCATAAATAACCACGGGCTCAATGGAGCAACGCTTTTTCAGTGCAAACTTAGGTCCTGGTTCTGCAAGGACGTGTAGGAAGGAAGATGCCTGAACCTACAAAAGGCCCCATCCTTTAGAACAGCTTGTACAAATCAGTCCTTGGAGAAATAGTTTACTGAATCATTTGTTCTTACTGAATCTGCAAAGTCTACTGAATTTAGAACTGTTTCTCTTTGACTACACTAATACCCAAGGCTCTGGCTGGCCAGTGAAATGAGATCAATCAGTTTAATTTCTTTTTATCAATTAATTTGCTACAGCAATCTCCATGGGCAGACCATGCTGATATTATATTTAGCTTCCAAAAAACACCAGAGAATGATATGTTTAAAGATTTCTGCTCATCATTTTAAACCCAAATCTCTGGCCAACAGTTCTATTCATGCTGGATTCCATAAAGCCTCCGTAGTCCCATGTAATAACTATAACAAATGAAATAAAATTTTATATTTAAACCATTGAATTTGAAAAGGCTCACATATTTGTTTCCCATACAGACTATCTTCCTCAGGACTGACTCTGCAATGAATAAGATGGTACTTCTGTCCAGCTGTGTGACATAAATGTACTGAATTGGACTGACAGCCTAAAATAAACTGCTCACATGCACGTATGCAGCACTGGGCCCTAAACAAATAACATGTAACCGTGAACAGAGAGCTCCTATAGAATGAAATGATAATAAGTAAACTTACCTGCAAGTTTCCTCTTTGTCATGATTCCCTTTATTTCTAGTAATTTTTTTATTTTCTTTTATTAGTGATTTTGCCCCTCTTTGTTTGGAAGGCTTATTTGCTGAGTTGGAAACTCCAGTATCACAGTCTTCTTCCTTCTTCCTAGCCAGAGCTTTTGAGTCTTTCTTCTTTATTCTGGGCTTTTTCTCTTCAAAATCATCTGCATGGGACAGAAGAAAGGAAGATATGTTAAAGGATGAAGTCTTATCTCCCTGGCAATCAGAAACAATACCTCCACGGACTTCATTAGAGCCAGCTACAGAAGAAAGAGGGCAGGCACAATGACGAGCATGTCATTGTTTCTGAGTAAATAGGTTAAGACCTGAACGACGAGACCTGTTTAAGGAAAATACTCGTAATAACGTAACGCACAAGAAGTACACAAAGATTCCTATAGTCCTACCAATGGGGTCAGTTGAAAAATAAGCGTTGTACTTGCCAGTCACAAGAAATTATTACTTTGTGAAGCTGCTCTGGAGAACTTCTCTCAGTCCCGCCTGTCACGGCCGCCGCAGCCGGGGGGGTCCGCGGCCCCGCCACGGCTGAGGTGAGGCCGACCCTCACCGGTTCGCTCAGGGCCTGATTTTCAGCCTTTCCCGCTGCTTCCAGACAGCGTGTGGGCCCCGCCGGGCATCTCGCAGACGGATTTAACCCCCCGATTTCTGCCTGCATCGCCCCGCCCGCCGGCACTGTGGAGAACAGCTATCCACGCCCCTCGCCTGAGGTAACGGCCCCTTCCCTCACGGCGGCTGCCGAGGTCGCCAAGGGCGAGCTGACACCCGCCGCTCCCCAGCTCCCCCGAAACGCAAGAGGCCGGGAGAGGCCCTAAGCCCCGGCGATGGCGCAGCGCCCGGCCCGGCCTCCCGCCCGCACTCACCCTCCTCCGGCTCTGGCTCCGGCTCCGGCTCCGGCTCCGGCTCCGGCTCGTCCCGCCGCGCCCCCAGCCCCCCGGAGCGCCTCTTGCTGGCAGCCGCCGGCCGCGGCGAGGCTTTGCGCTTCCTGGCCATGGCGCTCCCCCGGCGGCCGGCAGACCCCGTCCCCCGCCGCCGCCCCCCGGCCCGCCCCCCTCGGAGGGGAAGGGGAAGGGCCATAAAGTCTCGCGGGAGAGCGCGGGAGGCGGTTTGAAAGATGGCGGATGAGGTGGACCAGGTGAGCGGCTCCCGGCTTCCCTCAGGGCGGGAGGCAGCGGCGAGGCCTTCCCCGCTGCGGCCGGGCCCGCCTTCCCTCCGCTGGGCCTGGGGAAGCCTCCCGCGGCTGGCGGGGCGGCAGATGGAGGCAGGCTTTCGGCCGCCCAGCTGGGCGGTACCTCCCGGCAGAGCCCCCCGGCTTGGGCAGCCTTCGTGAGGCGCAGCCCCCCGGGGCGGGGAGCGCTTTCTGTGAGAAATGAAGTTACCTCACGGTAACTTTATTTTATTTATTAACTTTTATTTTATGTGCTGCCGGCGGGGGTGTCGGGAGGGCGGGCAGGGCCCGCTTCGGGCCCCTTTCCCTCAGGAACCGCCGGAGGAGGGAAACGGAGGAAAGCAACTGAGGAAAATACCCTTGGCTCTGCCTCACTGAGAAGAAAATAGGTAGCATGCGGCGGGATATACACAAAAACGTTCACGCATTTTAGCTGTGACCCTGAAAGTATGCCCTTAGCACAAAAAAGAGACCTCAGCCTAGTGTGCATTCAGGTTTCTGACCTGCTCTGGGGCCTGGCGTGACTGCTGCGTGGCTGAGCCGGGCCTGAAGGCGAGGGGGTGTGGGGGCAGGAGGGGCAGCCTGCCACCGAGCTGGCAAAACGGCAGCCTGCGTTTGGGTTTTCTAGCCTGCGCCGTGCTGTGGCATATGTGGGCCATAAGCTGGCTGGTTCACGCAGATTAGGCTTTCTGCTGCAGTATGGACAATGGTTGCTGGTAAGGAATGTAGTTTATGCAACAGTACATGTGAGGCGTGATTTGCTGCAAACTAAACTGAAGTTTTTTAACTCCTTTTGCTCAGGCTGGTGAGTATCCATGGAGTGGTAATATCAGCTGCACTCAGGTTCAACAGGATGTGAAGGAGTATTTGAATCTGTGTTCTTACCTGTTCATTTTCTGTCTCTCATGAACACTGAGGAATGGAAAAGTTCACAGGCTTCTTCTGTACAAATAACTTTTTTAATTTTACTTTTTTAGCAACAAACAACAAATACCGTAGAGGAGCCACTTGATCTCATCAGACTCAGTCTAGATGAGCGAATCTATGTGAAAATGAGGAATGACAGAGAGCTTAGAGGCAGACTACATGTAAGTAACACTTTCAGAACACTACCATGCTTACTCAGCTAAGCACTGGGCAGCCTTTTTTACATACAACAGTCTAGTACACAGATGCTCCATCCTTGGAAACATTCAAGGCCAGGCTGGACGGGGCTCTGAGCAACCTGATCTGGTTGAAGATGTTGCTGCTTATTGCAGGGGAGTTGCACTGGATGACCTACAAAGATTCCCTCCAACCCAAATGATTCTATGATTCTTCCATTAATTGTTTAAAAATATTAGTTGTATCTCTTGCTTAAAAATGCAGAAGTGGTTAGAGAAGGTAGGTTAAAGATCATCTTAGTATCAAGGGCTGAACTCCTCTCTTTTCAAAAGTGTAATGTGATCGGTGGCAAAATCTAATTTGTTTTAGATTTTAGCAAAATTTAGCAAAATCTAACTCTGCTGCTCCAGAGGTTCAAGAGATGTATTTTCTTTTTCTTGTCTCCAGAATGATACCAAGCAATTCATTCCACTGCTTTTGGCTTCCATTTCTGTGTCTGTGAAATAAGCAATAATGCTGCAGGCCTCTTCTTGTGAAGTACCCTGAGGTCTCTTTAAGAATGAACTAAGAATGAGATTACCGTTATCAAACAAGTATCTCTTAAGGCATACACTATGAGGGTATGATGGGATATGTACTCAGCTGGGTTCTCTGCAAATCTCGTTTGTCTAAGTGCTTTCTTCTGAGAGTGATATGTCTTTTGACAAGCCAGATTTTTGCCTTCTGTTAAGTCAGTCATCCTTCCTGAGTACTGTACTGTGTTGGGGAAGAGATCCATCTGCCCCATGGGTTAACTGGGCCTCAACTCCTTTGGGAACAGAGAGATGAGGAGAAAACCATGAGGCACATGTGTAGTTTGCAAGCCGCTTTTGTAAGGTGTTTGGAACATGTGCTTATTTGAAGTTTTTGTAGCATTGTATGAATTACAGCTTTCATATCATTTAAGTTGGCCCCAGGCAACCAATTCCAGGAGGCTGGACTGGCAGCAGAGAACGTATAGCTGGTGTCATGTTAATGAAGTGTGTCTGTCTCTGAGTTCTTGCATGTGTTCTCACTGAAAGCTTCAGAGCTGTTTCCTGGAAGAGTGTTTCAGTGCATATAAATGTCTTCCCCTTTTTTTTATGTTGCAGAGTACTGATTTGCTGGCATTTATGTTTGAAATTATAACTGTAATTGATACTACTTTGTTTTGACATAGTGGCACATTTTGGTCAAAATCAGGCTAAACTAATTATGTCTGAAAGTCTTGCTATAATTCTCATTTTAACAAGCTTGTGTTTGAATTTTAGAAGAAATAATAAATTAACTTCATTCCTACAGGCATATGATCAGCACTTAAATATGATTTTGGGTGATGTGGAAGAAACTGTGACTACAATAGAGATTGATGAAGAAACCTATGAAGAGATTTATAAAGTAAGGACTTCGGTGTATTTATCCCCATAGAAAACTTTTTTAAAACTAAACTATGTTATATTGTTAAAGTAGTTTATTGCGGACTACTTTTTGAACGAAGATCTAAAAGAAGGTTGGGGCAAATTGTTATGGAAGTACAAAGGATATCCACAGTTGTGGTGTTAGTTATATTGATCTCTTCAGCATGTCGGAACATTGTATGTTAGAGATTGTTTGTTGGAGTTGTTTCTGGTGTTTTGTTATGATTGAATTTGGTCATATGCTTAGCAGATATGTTTTGTAAACTACGCTTTTGTAAATGTAAACTTTTCTTTCCTTCTTCATAGTCTACCAAAAGGAATATTCCGATGCTCTTTGTCAGAGGTGACGGCGTTGTGCTTGTAGCTCCCCCATTGAGGGTTGGTTGAAGCAACAAAGGATTTAACCTTGTTGGAAAGTTTCAGGCTTTTGGACAATGGTTCATGTTTCGATCACGTGTCTCAAAATTCTGTACGTGTTTTTTATAGGATGTTTTTGTCTTCTTTTGGGAAGGGGAGGGAAGGGGAACCAGTTTGTCTTGCAGAAAGTACATGTAGTCAATTGGAGCAGTGTAAACCCAACCTGATTTTCTCAGAATTAATGTAACTGCTGTAAATTGGCTGTCTTGTCACATCAGTAAAAGAATCCTTCATTTTTGCAATCTTGGCAATAGCACTGTCTTAATTTTTTGTTTTAAATAAATTTGGTTTATCTTTCAGATTTGACTTGTCATGTTTTTATGTTGAAGACATTATTCTTATGTTGTTCTGCAGAGCTAGTGCTATATTGAGTTGTAGTATGTAGCCTCACTTTCTGAGAAAATAGTAACTTTTGTGTGTGTCATGTTAATTTCTGTCCTTGCTAATATTGGAGTCTTGCAGATTGATGTTTGAGGGGGCAATACTACATGAATCTACCATGCTATAATTTATGGCTTTTCTGTGTTGGAAATAGTATATATATGCATCTTCCACTTAAGATATGTAAAGAAGATGGGCTTCTTTACAATGTTTTCAGCTGTTTTTATTGTGGCTTTGTTAACAGAGCTATGGTTTGCAAGGCCATAAGTAGAGACTGAGGTTGTTGCCTCGCATGCTGTTGAGTTGCCTGCTGCATGCATTCGTTTCCCACTGTCTGGAGCCTGTTTCAGTTCTTGAATACGTTGCATTCTGCTGAATGCTTAAGATGCTCATGAGTTATCTGCAGTGAAGGTGCACTAGAACCCTGAACAAAGCTCTCCCTTAATATACACTTTCTCAGACACATCCCGTTTGCAATTTATTCTCCTTATTGTATGAAAAAAAAAAAAAGGCACTTATGAAATGTTTTAATAAGTATGTTTGAAAGGCATATGAGAGATGTGGGACTACACTGGGACATTTCCTACACAGCTTGACTTGTGACTTAATAAATTTAATTTATCTCGGTTCTTAGGCATGCTCTGTAAGGTTGGCAAAAGCAGCTTGCTCTGGCACTTTCTCCTACAGTGAAAAATCTTCATAGCTTATGTCCATAGCTTGTGACAGTGATGAGGAATGCAAGATCTGCCTTGGTAAGCTCCAAGCCAGACTCTTCTTAAAGGAATACTAACTCTTTTGGCAGTAAAATATACACACTCTGAATATGAACATATACTTCATGCTCTCTGAAATAAGGAAAGCAAGGACTGATACAAAATCTGCTCTGGCTTCTAGGTGGCATCTGTACTCTGTTCTCATGCAAAGTCCTCTAGCTTGGGGATAGATTTTAAAAAATAGGAGTGATAGCTGAAGCTGAAATAGTGAAGCTATTGCTGAGAATTAGTGTGCTAATAGCAATTATAGTCTTATATTTTCAATCACGTGGAGACTTACTACCATATTCCTTGCACTTCATTTGAGAAAGGATAAATCGCTCCACTTGTACACACATGCAAGAATTTGTTATCTTAAACCTATGTATGATGCTGTTTTCATACATAGGTCCCTTGTACGCAAATGAAAGAAGAAAGCATCTGTACAACTTACTACTAGAACATTATTTGAATGAAAAACAGATATGCAGTGGCTTTGTAGCAGACTTCCCTCACTAAACCATCCTTCCTTGAAGTTGGTCTGGGCTAGGATGAAAACAATTTTCTGTGATTCCTATCTCATCCATTCCTAGCACGCTGTCTCTGCAAGAGTTGGCTCAGCAAGCATCAACTCCTGTTCCATGCGTACACAACCCCTGATACTGGAAAAAAACTAGTGATACTACAACTGTTCCCCTTCTGGAAGGGGTACAAAGATGACTGCACTGAGGTCCTTTTTAGTCTATTATCTTATTTCCTACCACTGTAGGAGTCCAGAATAAATGCTTAGGGGGAGAGGGGATGAATAGGTGAACACAGTGGTAGTCCTCCAGTTCCCAGGGATCTGCACATCTGGGAAAGGAGAGAGTATGTTTCACAGAACCTGAGGGATTTCTCTTCCATTAATTAGTTTTCGTCCTTTTAGGAGTCTGGTAAGCCCCTTGCTATGTATTGCTATGGTATGTCACAGGCTGAGCATGTGTTCTCTGAAGAAATAACTCTGGTTGTGGCTTTATCTGTTTTGGGCTTGGTTTTAAACTTGCTGCCTGTCGCTTTCATGTGTGTGACAGACAATGTTGGCTTGGTGGTATTCAGAGACAACAGAGTATACATTTACCTTTCCATCTTCTCTACTGCTAATTGTCCTTCAGTTTTTTCTTTTCCAGGTTGCAAACAGATTTTCTATGTAATCATTTTTGATGAAAGCTGCTCCATCCCTTTTTGTACTGTATGATTTTTGTATTGGAGAACTGACATGGTACACAAGGTGTTGGTACATCAGGAACTTCTGCCTTGATAAATTTTAGGATGAATATCTGTTAATAACACTTTTGTTAGGTTCTCTGAGAATGATAATAGAGATGCGAGATCTACATTTCCTTTACTTGAGCCATATTTGCCAGCATAACACATTTATCTACATGTCCAGTAATTCTATATTACAGAGTATCAGCATGGTTGAAAGAGGTCAGCTCACCTGAATCCCTGTAGAACTCTTTTTAAAATTGTCTCATTTGTCACCTTCTGCTTCTTTTGAAGTTTTAAGTGAGAGATTATCCATGCTGGTTGCTAGCTCAATTATTGTCTAATTGATTTCTTGGGTATTTACTGCCTGATTATAAAGTTCTATTATTGTTTATGTCCCTGAAATGTCCAGTAGCATCTTTTACTGACCCTCCAATTTGAAGTGAGCTCTCCAGAGTGGGAGCCAATCTAAGCTCCTCCATGATGAATGTGGATTAAAAAAAATGCATTTAAAAAGCTTTTCTGCAGTCTTGTCTCTTTCTTACTGTTCTTTCTATTCTTTGATCATCTGTTACCTGCACTAACCCTTTGTCAAGATTCCCACTCCTGATGTGTTCGAAAAAGAATTTATCGTTAATTTTCCTCAAATAATTTCTCAAGATTTCTCAAATGCCTTTTCATATCGTCTTTTGTTTTTAGCCTGTCAGAATTTTTAACATTACTCAGATTCTTGACGGTTGCCTTTTTATTTCTAGTAGCTTTTTATAGATAGCAGTAGCCTTTCTAGTAGCCTTCTGGTAGCTTTTAGTCTTTGGACTGCATTTTTTTGGTAGGTGACAGAGTAATTTCTCATTTCGTTTTCTTTAAAGAATTTCTGTTCTGCCTGCAAACACTTGACTCTCAGCAGCTCTTTTTTAACGAGATTTTTATTATGTAATTCCCTTTTTCAGAAGTGCTGGTATAGTTGGACCTCTGGTGTCTTAGAACTGCTTTTGTGAGAGTGTCAGCTACCTGTGAAATTTCTGTGTGGACTCATTGTGAAATTGATTTTTGAATCTCTAACTCATGTAGGACGCTAGATGGTGCTGCATTTCCTCAAATTCAAGCTTGGTTGGCTTTGCCTGACTGACGTACGTAGCCTGTGTCAACAGGCCCTGTAGCTGTACAATTAGTCATTTGTTTTTAATTAGGATGGCACTTGCTGACAGCTTTAAATTAACTCTGCTGCTCACCCATAAGTAAAGATCAAAATATGGTTTGATGTTTATGTAGGCACAGACCAAGCCCCCAAAAGAGTTAAAGTAAAACAGTATGTGTGCCTTGCATTGTCAGATTTTAAAATGCATGAACTCCAGACTGGCAGCTTTGCTAGTAGCATTAACTGAAGAATTATGCCATATAGAATAAATTGTGGTTAACCACTTTGCTGCTAAGCACTGCTTGGCGAAGAACAGCACATTGTTGTGTGTGGTATACAGGGCTGCTTCTGCACCCGCCGATTCAAGTGCTAGTTGTACAGCTGTCCAGGAACTTCACTGTGGAACTTCATTGCAGTTAAAATTCAGCAGGAGGAACGGCCTGCACATATGAATGTATGTACATTAAACTCCCAAAGTAACAAATATTTCAGTTTATTTCAAGTCACCAATGCTGCTGTCTTTTTGAACGCACAGAAATAGATTTTGATCCAGTCTACATATTGGAACAAGATTGAATTTTGTTCTAGGTCATGTAGGGTTTGGGGGGATGTTTTTTTAAAGTTGAACAGATATTACGTTATGTGTTTCATTCCTGTTCCCCAGCACAGGACAAGCCCAGGATTTGGATAATAGGTTATAGTAAAACTTGAGCAGTGTGCGCAATGGCAGACTGCTGCAGGGACTCAAGGTTGGAAAAGCAGAACAGTATTGATCGTGTTGGGAGTTCTGCAACAACACTGTCTCTTCTTGGTGCTCCTGTTCTTGTTGTGTAGGCATTGGAAATCTATAATTTGAAATATTCAAGAGAAGGAGGCTTGTAAGCCCTTAGAATTCTTAGTAGAACTCTAGCACTGGGAAGGGAGCTGATTCAGTGCAAGATGACAAACCTTGTGCATTGTTTTTTGGACTGATGATGACACGTACAGAAAATCCCATCAGGCTTATTAAGGTTTAAGGCATTCATGCCAAGATCATTGATGGGCTGAATACATCATTACTGAGGGTGTAGGACTCCCATGTTTCTAAACAGGAAGCTGCTTTCATATACTAAACAAAAAGAATGCGAATGAAAAATAGAAAGTTCTACAGAAAATTGAAGCACAGTGTCCAAGCCAGCCTTTTTTGGGGGGGAAAGAATGGGTGGAAGGAAGAGAATAGATGATGTGGGTTGGAGCGGAAAACAAGAACCACTGACGGAAAAAGATGTAGTCAGAAGCCCTGTTTATGAGTGAATTTTTTCATTGTTACCCAAATTAGTTTGAATGGAAGAGAGGCCTACTCCCAAATTTTGGAAACTTAGGCCAAAAAGCCTATTTAGTTTTACAATGGCATTTGATCGGTTTATGATGTGACTGCCTGCAACAGCGAGGGACTAGGCGTGCTGACTGTCTGTGTGGGCGGACAAACTATTGCGGAAAACACTGCATAAGCCTTTGGAAGAGTTAGGTAATGACTGATCACGAAGGGGGGTTTTAGCAATGTTTTATTCTGTATGGTACATGGTAAACATGGAGATTTACTTACTGAAGGTGCGTACGGAAATCTTTGGAAGAGATCAGAATATTCCAATGTAAGCATGTTTTGTGAATTAGAGGGATGTTATTTGATCCAGAGTATGTATGGTGTTCCTTAGTCTTATACATTTTTGTATTCTGAAAGTAAGGGATAGCATAAACCTCAAATGGAAAAGTTAAATTTTCCTATTTGTGAAGATAAAAGTGTTCATGTGGCAACATAAAATAGTTCTTGAAAACTGCTATGGTTCCAGAAATTTTAGTAGGCCTAATCTGTGTTGTATATTTAGGTCATAAAACATCTTTAATACCTCAGGTAATTGATGCATTTCCAGTTTCTCTTTGGTTTTAATGATGAAAGTTGCTCTAGATTTTTAGAACCATTTTTTTTAATTAATTGTCTGATAAAGACCTATGCTTTATGCATCTGTGCTGGCTAAACAGGGTGCTCTTTGGTCACAGTCTGTTGGTTCATGTCACCCAAAGCCCATGTCAGTATATAGTTGCCCTCTGCAGTAGCTGATCTAGTGCTTTGCCCAGCCTGTTTCTGGATGATTTCAGCAAGGAACTTTCACCAGTGTCTTTAAACTGTTTGACAAGTGGAAGCCTCAATTCCATAAACTCTACCGCGATAGTGGATCAATTTTAGCCTCTAAAGGAGACCTTAGTGCTGCAGGCGCTGTAGTCCTGTTCCTTTCTGACAGCACTCGCTGTTGCACAGAAAGTTTATCATCTTTGTTGGTAAGGAGGCTGCAAAAACCTTTGCTAGCAACGGCACAGTTTATTAAATGATTCATAGTCTGATCACTACCTAATAGAACTCACAGTTGTGGCACTTCTGCAACAGTAAATTTTCATTTGCTCTTCTCGAATCTGCTAAACTGTTGGGCAGTAAAACCTCTAGTTTTATGTAAATCATTGCATCAAATGTATATGTCACTGGAGCCTGTCACTTAATGCTAATCAGGGTGAAATGCTGTGGAGAATTTTGACCGAGGAAGTCACATAATCCCTTCCCCAGTCTGTTCTATGGAAATCACAAAGAACTTTCATGAAAGCAAACTTTTCCCTTTTAGAGGAGCATACTTTCTTCTTTTTAAATTTAAGTTAGAGTATGTAGAATATTAAGTATAAAGCCTATGGTTATCGTAATTGAATGCATTACTAAATTCTTCCAGAGCCTTTAAATTTCAGTGGCAGGGAAAAAATTTGAAACACGTAAATGGTGCTCCAAATCTTAATTTCTTTAAATAACCTCTGCAACAGATGACTTTGTCACTCATCCTTAGCATATAATTGCTCTGATTAATTTGGCTTTTTATGCTGTAAAGGTGACACAGGCTAGGTAGACCTAATTACCTTTTTTGCAGCAGGTAACTGTTACTAGTTCATCCTGTGCTGTAGGTGGTGTGGTAAAGCAGTGTGTTGTAATTTGTTCTGTAGCGCCTATATTTAGTACTTTTTAGTAAAACAGTTGCCTCCCCCAACTGCCCAGATGTTGCATTCCAGTGGTTAGCAGAAGTCTGAGGAAGAAATGAGATATCAACAGATAACATCTGAGAGCTAATTTGATTTGTTCTACATTTGTAATGCATTCCTCCAAGCTAAATTCTTGTTGACTGAGGTGCTGCTTATAAAAGGCAAGAGATCCAAAGCTCTGCTGCAGCCCAGGAGAATACACTATAGTTAAATTGAACACAGCCCTCAACAAATTTTTATACCAAACCTTCCGATTGTTATTGCTGCCTGTTGGTGTAATTCAAATATTCAGAGTTGTTTCTGTATTAATGTGGTCATATCCATAAAGCACAGGCTCTAATCTCAGTATCAGCTAATGGAGATTTTCCTCCTGATTAAATGTTAAGCCTTTAGAACTTTTGTCCTGCATTCATTCCCCCAAAACCAACCTAAAACCAGCAATGCTATATGCATGCAGCTTCCAGATTCACAACATCCTGTGGGTAACGCAGGAGATCTGTCCGCTGTACTCAATCCTAAACCCAGCTGTCATAGCTATTTTTTTCTTGAGGCAATGTGATGTCTATACAATGATTTTTTTTTTCCCCCTCTCTAATGTGCAGTCTCATGAGTTAAGGAGAAATATTTTACATGTGGTGTTTCAGGTGTTGAATATGAAGTTTCCTGTGCAATTTTCCATTACTTCTGTTTTCCTCTGGATTTTCTTTTAGTACTGCCATCCCACAGAAAGGTTACGAGGTTTCATTCTTGGGAAGGGCTCTGACATCTCTGGGATGACACTTCCTGGACAGGCCTTTCTCCATCTTACTCTTATCTTTCTGGTACCAGTCTTGATACACAGCTCTGAGAAGAGGGTGAGCACTGTTCTTTCGCACAGCTGTGCAGAGAAGACAGTGAGTCACACAGAGAAACAGTAGTATCATCACACTCACAACAGAGATCTGCTGGTTCTTGATCCAGAGCCTCTTCTACTGTCTGGATTCTTTCAGTACAGTTCTTTCTCTTATAATCTTGATTTCTTTTTTGAAAAGGATGCAAGCTATACATCTGACTCAATACAAGTGACTCATTTGGTCACAAAAAAGTAAATTTTAAGGATGTAAACAAAAACACTGACCAAATCTCCCTTGCGTTTTCCTTTTTTTGTAGCCTATAGCTAGTTAAGTTGTCAGCTTCAAGAATATACTCTAGTATGTTCTTTATTGTGACTGATAGGTTTTTTCCATTTCTCTTCTGTTCTTCTCTAACTAGCGTTTAGTTTTTTTAAAAGAAAAAAGCAATCTTAAACATCAGTGAACACTTAAACATCTACATGTTGATGAAGCTTCTGTAGGCACTGCATTGATCTCATAGAAGACAGGCCAGTAAAGTTGGCATTAGTGGACATCTGCCATATTAAGCAAATCTCTGAAACTCTTTACAGTCACGAACTGCACTTGCAGTTTTGAGCTGATAATCTCAACATATTAGTAGGAGAAATGTCAGGTACATGACTTCCTTTTCAAAGACACCTATTCTCATCAGCTATTTCATAAAGAAGTGCAGCCATGTAAGGAAGGATTTAACTTTTGGCCTGTTCAAAACATGCAGGTACATCTCTGAAGCATTTGTTTTCTGTTCAAGGTGTTTCTACCCCAGGAAGTCCTCTCCTTGTGCTGAAGGGAAGGTGTTAGACTGTGGGTTGCAGAGCATCCTTTGAACTCATTGTCCACCCACTTGTATTTTTGTTTAATGTAAGCCTTGCCTGTGGCATTAGCAGTTGCATTGTGCTAATGTTAGTTCTTAAGGCCTAGGATTTTTATTTCTGAGAGTTAAACGATGGCTGAATATCTAAAGCCATGGAGTTCTGTGTGCAAGAAGTTCATCAAAATGTTTGAAAACTTTTTTGAGTCTGGCTCCAAAATTTTCAGTGTCCAGGGATGTAACATATACGTGGTCTTTGTAGTATTTTCTTCTTCCAGCTGGAGATGAAGCCCCTTCTTCCTGCATTGCTCTGCTCAGGGATATTCTAGTCTTGGAGGAAATTTGTTTTTGTGTTTCCGCCCTTGAAACCCACTGTTACAGCACTGCTGGAGTTCTCATCTCTTGCATGCCTAGCTGATAGGTGCAAGTCGGTGTGATGGAGGAGAGAGAATTTCCAGGAATTTTTCAGTTTTTCAGTGCTTGCTGATAAAAGTGCTTGCAGGGCCTAAGTAGGAATTATTTGCAGTGTCTGAGCAGCTTGGGGAACTGACATGGGTAGAAGATGTGTAGCTTTAACCTGAATCAATTCTCTGGTCAGTTCAGGGAACAGGAGCTGCTTAAGCCAGTGCCGCAATTGGGGAAGAAAGTTCATCGAGCTACTGCTTAAAGTAACGTCAGAGTCCCCTAAGTGAAGAGTGGAGGTGTCAGAGTCCCCTCTTTGGCTCGTTAGTACTGATATGAAGCAGGAATATGTACAAGAGTTCAGAAGCACTGAACGTGGTGGGAATTGTGGTCTTAAAAGAATTCCCAGGGGGTATATGGAAGGTATCCCCACTCATGATGCTTAGCCTATTAAAGGTTTAGGCATTTTAAAAAACAAACAAACAAAAAACCCCCTTAGGTAAAAATGTGATATTTAAAAAACTGTGTTCAACTGAACATTCATCTCAAATTTCAGTGAGTTGTTTGGTTCTTATTTCATCAGAAGTTATTCACCCATGTCTTACACAGCAGAATTCTGAGATTCTTATACAGAGAGGTTGTAAACAGAGCATGAAAATATATGATGTAGGCAGCCAATTTGCCTTGAGCAATTTCTTCTCTTCCACAGGCCCTGTTGCATAACTGTTCCCTTCAGCCTGGCTCTGGCTTTTAGGGGCTGGATGGTTACGTGATAAACTAATCAGAACATTTTTCACTTCTAAGGACTAGCAATTTCTGGAGAAATCTGGAAGTTCTGCATGTAGTAATAACATCCGGAGAAGCAAGGGTTAATTTCCATAGGATTCCTTCCCAGAGTTTTCTCCAAATGAATATTCCTTATAAGTTAGGAATGAACTTAGTATTTTATGTCCTTTGAGCAGTAAGCTTGGGACAAGAGGCTTTGTCTTATCTTTTTTTTTTTTTTAAAACTGTTCTGCTGTTCTAGGGAGTTGGGTAGGGTGACTGCTAATCCTTGGTGTGTGTCTAAGAGCAGCAGAAGCAATTTCTGCAGGTCATGCTGACCTCAGGCTATGTTCCTTTTGTTTTTAGGTTGCTTATTGGTTACCCTTCTAACCCAACATCCTTTGTTTCAGACAGAAAGCCATTGCAGGAATGCAATAGCAAGGGAAGGAGGAATGCTTCATTCATAAATCTGAGAGCATTTACAAAGGAGGCTATAAATTATTATCTAATTTCTTTCAACTGAAGAAAAGAAAGCAGGATATTGCAATTAAACATTTTGTTCAAGATCGCATGCTGTGACTGTGGCAGAGCTGCAAATAGGGTACATTGCTGTCCTCTGTAAAGAGTATTAAATCCTAGAGCCCAGCAGTACAGGCTGCACCATGAGTGCATAGATCACTGTTTCCACTGTTATACTGGTAACAGGGAGGAAGCTGGTACCTCCAATACTGAAGGTATTGGAGGAGGAATTAAACTGAACCTACAGGGTAAAATTTGGTTTCCTTCAATACATAATGCAAATAAAAGCAAGTAATGTTAGTAGAAAATAAGTTTAAATTGTAAGATTTCTCTGTGGGTTTAATATTAAAAAGAAGAAAAGATGAAAATATATTTTTATGTCAGTCTTAAAAAAAAAAAAAATCTATCCTGAATAACTCAATCTCTCTCTCTCTCTACAGAGAGCTGATAGCGGTTGACCATACTGCTGTAAAGTTCAAGTCAACAAAAGGTAATTCAAGAGACAGAATAGAATGCTAGGCTAAGAACAAAGAGGTGATCCTCAGATTTGGTCCAAGATTTGGGAATGAGAAATTACAAATTTATTCTAATCCTTTCTTATTGCCACAGCTAAATAACTTGGGTGTCATTAGCACAACTGATACTTGTGTAAGAACTTTTCGTACTGGTAGCTCTGGATCTACACTAGGCAGTAAACTGACTTGATTGAAACTTTTGGCATGCCAACTCTTTGTCTCTGCATTGCAGTCTGTTCTTAGCTATTTCACAGGTGTGTTGAGAACTTGTCTGTAACATTTTTTTAATAGTAAGATACTATATTGATATTAATTATAATTAATAACTTTCCAGTGGCAATCTGGGAAGGTAGATTATGCTACCAGGTCTCTTTATTAGGGTTATACTGTGAAGTGCTGTAAAGGTATTAGAGAGATACAGCTGCAATTGCATTTATTCAAGCTTCATTTTTCTAACACTCCCTGTTATTTAATGCTGGGTCGTATGATATAAATTGTCTACTGTGAAAATTCCCTTGTTTAGGTGAAACTTTGCAGGACCTTATTCCTTGCTGTCTTTTCAGACATCTTTACAACCAAGCATATACTCAGTTTCTGTATGGTGTTGGTTGCGTATCCCTGGATTTTGGTGAGGGAGGGGAAAAATGCACTTGGTTTGTATTTTTTAGTGACTTGTCAATATTAGCATAGGGCATACATTACATGAGAATGCAGGTCATCAAGAATCAGCAAACTGATGGGTGAATATGTACACTGTCAATTACTAACTTCTGAACAGCAAGCAGCCCTGCGGGAACCCTGCTGGCTACCTAAGTTACACCTAGGTCTCATCCTCTTGAAACCCAGACTAAGCCCCCCACCTCTCGAGTACTTAAAGATACAGCACGCTGGGAGCTTCCTCGATCGTGGTGTGACAGTACGGCTCACGGAAGGTACAGGTCCTAGCATGTGATATGTGTTAGGTTGGAGCAAGGTGGAGCACTGCGTGTTGAGATCCTATGGTCTCTGTGGGCTGTCCCTCGGGGTGCTGAAGATGAAAGCTTCAACAGTGTGAAGCTTTGCGTGGGCTGTGTTTGGCCCACAGGCTATGTTCACCATCCCTCATGTTCACTGGAATGTAGAACTTTCCAGCCTAATACAGATTGTGTTTGTTTTTTTAACTGTTTAACAAAATAGAACTTGTAATTATCAGACCCTAAGTGGGAGTCACTTAAAATGCATTAGTCGAGGCCAAAGGAATTTCCATTTCCATGGCTCACACTAACCCTCATTCTAAGCTCTTCTATGCTGCGAAACCACCAACTCAACTGCGGGTGAACCATCTTTACTGGCATGATGTTGCTCAGATTGATGCCAGGCATTCTCACTTTAGACTCAGGCTTTTACACAGTAACCCTGCATATCCCTTGGGTACGCTTTTACACAAGTGTGACCTCCCTGCTTAGCTCTGTGCCTTCTTTGAACCTTGAGGCTGAATTGATACACCACAGCACCCCAGCTTATCCTCTGTGGCTTCACCAAGGAGACTTAAATAAATTCTGAATGAGTTTTACTTTTTAGAGAAATGAGGCAAGCAGTTGAGAAGAGCCTTGCAGCTAGGCAAGATAACCCCTGTAAAATAAATCAGAATTCACTGGTTATCTGGATTAGAGAGTGCAATGTCGAATAATTTTCAACAAGGGTTCAGACCATGAAGTTTGTGTCTGATAGATTCCAGCTTCTTCAGCATACTGACAGTGGCTTCATCCTTCTCTCCTGCTCCCTGTAAAGAGTCTCTCTCCATATTTGTTAAGAAGTCCCTTGGAAGGTGGATGGGAATTCACTTTTAAAAGTCAGCGTTTGATACTCAAAATTTCTGCTGTTCTTGGCAAAATATCCTGTCTCAGATGTAATGTTCCATTCAAATCTGTAGGGGACAATGTACAGCTTGGGTTTAGAGAAATGTAAGCGTCCGCCCATCTCCTTATCTTCCAGACCAAGGGAATACAAGGAGGCTTTGTCTTTTCCTTGTCCTTACAGAAAGCATCTGCAAAGGTGATGAGGCATAAAGAGCGATCATAATACAAAATATTCTTAATATGGGATTATGTGAATGACCAGATGCAATGGAGGAGGGAAAACTGTATGTGTGCGGCAGTTCTGCCTTGGCTAGCCTTTGGCCTTAATGACTTGATGACTGGGGGGGGCAGGAGTATTTTTCCTGTTTTTCTCCTGGAACTTCTCTGATCAATAGACTTTCCAATAGTTACACGATGGAATGACAAAAATGGTCCTGTTTCCTAAGAAATGTCTCTGGTGGCAAAGTTTTTAAAGGTCTGGGAGTTTCCCTATTGTATTTAATGGGGCCTTTGGCTCATAAACACATTAAACAAAGAAACAATAGATCCCTAGGGGAATTTTAAAAGCTGAAGTGTAGGAACTTTAATAATATTATGAGGACCTAATGTGTCTGATGTGGGAACTTAAATCTGAGGCAAGAATTATGAAAAGAATGTTTGAAGTGAAGATTTAATTACATGATTTATTGTTAATCGTTTATTATTATATATACAGTGCCAGGGGCACTCCTGGTGCTTTACAGATGATTACAGAATAGCAATTCCCAGATCAAAGATCTTGATCATGCAATCTTTATTCGTGTAAATATTCCCCATGGTGCCTGATCTTGTTCCATGTTAAAACTCAATAACCACCCCCCAACACAGCCCATCATAGACAATTAAAAGAACTTCAGCAAGAGAACACTGATTAATTATCCTCCCCAGAACACTGAATATTTTGGTGCCATATATTGTATGGATAAAAGATATCTATTGTGTTTTAGCAAACCTCACATTTTTCTGCAGCTTTATTTCTTAATTACAGTGTCAGCAAACATTAAGATTATTTCCATGATAGAAGCAGCTTATTTCTGGAAGAAAAAAGTCCACTGGCTTGTCCCCATATGTTTCAGACCCTGTTGATTTAATGGAGCCAATTTACTTGCATGTAATTGTTCCCTCAGTGACCGGTATAGAAAGTTTCACCTTCAGAGACAAATGCTGAATGTGAAATACTCCTGTGAGCTATGCAGATGCTGAAATTTCTACGTGCAGAAGGTTCTGCTTTTCTTTGTTTCATCCTGTGACACTTTGCACTCCACTGGAAATGCCACCAATGAGCAATGCACTTAGATGGGTTTCTTATTCTTCAGCTGAAATGGCTGTTGTTTATCCACTGGGTTGCTGTAGGCAGCCACAGAAGTGAACACAGCTTGTGCAGCCATCTTTTGGCTTATGTCTTTGAGACATAACAGCTCTGGTGGGGAGAGATCGAGGCGATTGTGCGCAGAAGGCAAAGGAGGCTTTTTCTTCCCTCCATCTGTTACGGGATTTTAATATAGCTTTTTGCAGCATGCTGTCCCATTGCTCTAAAAGCAGTGGCATGTAGCACAGAGAAAGGGATTCTGGCTAGCGATGTGTGATGATCTACACGCCTAAGATTCCAGTGTAGTGATCAGGATTCCGATTCCTATCTGAATATTGTCGGTCTAGACAGTGGGTAGAGAGTATTGCTAGAGGAGGCAACATTGCCTGCTCTTGAAAATGCTCTTTTTTTCTTTCAAGGTTTGTTGAATCATTAAGATTTAAACAGTCCAAGGTGTCATATAATTACCCAGGATGTTAATGAAGTCTAGTACTTAGTGCAGGAATGAGCATTGCTCTGGCCAGTAGCTGGATGGCACTGACCAATTTTGTGTTTACAGCTAATAACAGGGAAGCACTTTTTTCCTAATTACATTTAGAAACTTACTGCCACGAGATGGTGTGGAGTTCAGGAGTCTATGTAGGTTAAAAATGGGACCAGGGTCATTTATGGAGGGTAGGTCCATTTGTGACTGTTAAACACAATGGTTCTGGTGTGATCTCTCAGTCCTAAACTGTTGCTTGCTGGAGAGTAGGAGGATGTCCCTAGGGAATAATTGCTCTATATACGCACCCTGTTTCTTACACTCTTTACCTTACTGTTGAAAACAATGCACTGGGCTAAAGGGAGCTGTCAGCTGGCTCAGCGTGATTGTTCTTACATTCTCATGTGTTCCAGGTTCTTGGAAGCTTCTGATTTCAGACCCTAGTAGTGTGGCTCATAGCATTATTAATCCTCCTGGTATTGTATTCATAGCCACACAACCCTTCCTAAACTCCCTAATTCCTGTCTCAGCATGCCTAGGGTTGAATTCTTAAGAAGGTCTGTAGTTGCTACCAATTCTACACGTAAAATTCTGCCTCCCCTGAATCAATGACAAACCTTCAGGGGTACTGGAGTTTCACTGCAGTCATGGATCCCTTAGAGATTGCTCAGATTCAGGAGCAAACGAATGCTGACTGACTAACCTTCGCAGCTCCCTTCTAGCTCTCTCCTAAATGCTTTGGCAATAAGCAGTTTTGACATGCAAAGTTGAAGTATGGCTATGAAGTGATTTACTTAAGGTACAAGTGAAGGAATCGTGAACCAGAATTAGGATTATCTAGACACAGAAAGACAAGTTTATGGCCAAATAATATAATAGCATTTTGGAGGGCTTCTAAACTATGTAATATTATATTAAGGATCAGCTTTACAGTCACAGGCAGTGACTGTTGGCTGTCACCAGTAGAAGACATATCCCTGCCTTCCCCTCTGTCTTCCCCCTTTCCTTTTCTTGAGCTAGCACGGTTCCCAGTTTAACATATTAGCAAAGACTGCAGCTAATTTTAGTTTACGTGAATAAAGCAAGTGAATAGGACTGCATATACCATTCAGTCCTCCTTGTTGTGAGACCAGTGAACTCTGGCATAAAAGTGGTGTAACCAGATGGGAATGATAACTGCTTCAGCTCCCACAGCTACATCCACCTCTGATCATAAGCCAGAGACCTCATGGTGCAAAAATCATTTGGGAGTGGGACAGACTCATCCCACAGGTGGGATACAGTCTGTAGGCTGTCACTTTCTCTGATGGAGCCAGCCGTGGTATTCAGGTCTAGTCAGAAGGCCCCTAAACATGCTAATTTTTGTTAATTATTCTTGTGCATATCCTGGTAGTGCTTGAAAGCCCAAACTGAGATTGGGATCCCATTGCGTTAGGTGCTGTGCTGACACACACATCGCATTTCCATTTTCAGTCTGTCTCAAGTTCAGCAAGGAGCATCGAAATGAAAATGGAAATTAAAGGTAAGGGACTACTGATGTGAATTGTTGTAGCTCCACTGAAAACAGTGGACATTCTCAGGTTCAGGTTTTTCCTAAAGATATGTTTTCCTGGAGACTGAAAACATTCTCTTCACTTTTTGAAACAACTTGGTTTTTATCTGTAATGCCTTATGTCAATATAAAGCCTCACAATAGAGCCTGAAACTAGACAATTGATCCTGACATGATTGCAACCAATCTTCAACAGTAAGTAGGAGGAGAATTGAGATTTGCTTTATCCAGAGCTATATGTTTTCTAAGTTTACTGTAAATGGATGCTTAAGAAACAAGTGACCTCCTGAAGACCTCAGGATTCAAAGAATAACTCAGAAGTGTCCATACAGGTTAGTGTGACCCACAAAATATCCATTACTCATTCCTCTTTAACTCTGAAACAGCAATGCCTTTGTTTCTCTCTCTCTTTCTCTTTTTCTCTAACTTGAAGGCAATAACAGGACCTGTGGCTTTGCTCTGTACATGTCACTGCCTGCCAAGAACAGCAGGCAAATGAGTAATACTATTCCTCCCTTGAAATTCTTTCCTTGAAGTGAAATTAATGAAAATCTTTACCATGAAAGAGAAGAATCCAGTTTTGTGGAGAGTCAAAGGAAGGATTTAGACTTAGATTGGTTTATCCTGTTTTCAATTGCTTTTACAATAGTGGTGGTGGAAATAGCTAGAAAAAACAATGGGAAAAGAAAAAGAATGATTTAAGTATCCAAAAAAATCCTTATCTTCTGGCAACTGGCTAATTAGAAGCTAGTGAAGCGAACTTAGGACAGCATTGTGATCAAAATGGGAAATCTAGTCATAAAAATACCTCTCCAGTCTCTGATGCTGGAAGAGTCATTGTTAACCTATTTTTGCACTAAGAACCAGGAGCTTCAGTACAGGACTTTGTAAAGGCCATCAGTTGAAAGAACAAAAATCTGTTCACCTCTACGTAAGCTGCTATGCTGATTCTTCCAGGCCAGGAGGTAAACACAGAAACAGCCTATAGAGTAGCAGAGGAGATGAGTGGTAAAAGGACTTACTTTTTCTTTCTTGTGTTTAAACAGCGTTCACCAGATTTTGGTGGTGTTATCATCAGACAAGTATTCTCTTGTAAAAATGATACCTCCCAGTCTACTTCTTAATAGTAATGTAATAGCCGTGTTGAAGTCATGGTGGTCTAAGGATAGAATGGAAGCTAGGCATTCAGAGAGAGATGATATCTTTTATTAGATATTTGTATGTTCATTCTGCCGTCCCTGAGAGACCTTAAAAGAATCTAGTAGGCAAATTTATAACGTAAGCTGATGAATAAAAGGGATGATTTCTCACCCTTAAACTTGTTCTCTCTGGGCATGGTGCAAGAACGATAGCAGGGTAATGTAAAGAAGCAGCTTCCACTATTGTTGTCTGTGCTGTTTGCTGTGTGAATAAACAAAGGACTTCAATCTCCAGCACTGTTTTTGCTATGATGAATGCTTTGTAAATGCTGATGGATGGATCAGGGGAGGATAGAAAGATAAAAGTCTGACACATCTTGCCAGTACTGAATTCATATATGGATTGAAAGTGAAGTGTAATTACCACCCAGATCAAATTCTTTCAAGAGCTGGAGCTGTCTAGACCAACAGCAGATATTTATTTTTAGGGTTGATCTTTGTGGGTTTTATTAGCAATGCTGCCTTCCCTGGGGTAAAAGCAGGGGAGGGAAGAACACAAAATCCTCTTGAGCTTCCATTGTTAAAACAAGCTATGTAAAGCTTACAGGAGAAACCTTAATTCTGAGAGCAAGCTGTATTTTTGTGATGTTCCTTCTGAAATATTCTCTGCTTTAAATCAGCTTGAGGAATCAGTGTAATAAATCTGGCATTTGACAACTAAATGATGAAAAAGTAACTTTGTAACTCAGATAAAGGGTATGATGATCAAGTTTTTTCTTCGATCCTGGGCAGTTAATTTTACCAGTAGTTACGACGTGTAGATAACGAGGTTTGTAGGTTAGCACAAACCTAGATATGGCTCTGTTCACTCTAGCTATACAGAAGGCAGGAGTTGGACCCATTCTGCAATTTGTACCCCCTTTTTAGGAAATCGGTTAGCCATTGCTAGGCTCTGACGTGCATTGCTTCTGTATTTTGGTTCGCCCCCATGAAACACCTGCACACAAATCTTTCAAATGTAGCAAGTACCAACTTCTTCATGATGTTCAGCTGGGTTGTGGGAAATGAGCAATCTGAAGGTGTGTTATGAAGTTTTTCAAGTGGGCTACTCAAATCGGAAAGCTGAAGAGATTAACTTGGATGTGTTGTTAAACAACAAATCTTCTAAAGGACCTGGAGCAGGATCCTAGCAATGTGATTTCACCACCTGCAAGTGGGTGCTAATATTCCTCTGCCATCTGGGGAGAAGACAGATCTGCCTAAGACGTTCAAAATATTTTAAGGGTCTCATATGAGCATCTCTATACAAAATCAGGTTTTATTTCCGCAGCATTTTATCTGAACAGGACTGTTCTGCCCAGCAAAGCTTGGTAACTGCCTATTCATGATGTACTAACATCCCAGCACTGGAAAGTATTTGTGCTCTAAATATGTTGAACCACAGACCCTTAGCAGTTGCTCTGAAGAACCTTCCAGTTAAGGCAGAAGTAAACGTCTTTCTTTCTAGTACCCTTTTAAATGCGTTTATGGGGAAGATGAGAATAAAAAAGAACGAACAGCATGGAATTCCTGTTTGATGTTCACGACAGTTTGTAAGTGAGAAGAAGCAAGTTGATATTTAGTTAGAGGTGGGTGGCTGCTTTTCACCCCTGGTACCAGGCACTTGGTGTAGCTATGTGGCATTGGAAGAGCAGAGCTGGTTCCCTGCTCTCCAGGCTGCCCTCCACTAGATGCCGGTGTTGTACCAACTTAGCTAGAGAAGGCCTGGGCCTTCCTCCTGCAGCCCTGGGTACTTCGCTCCTGACGTTGGGAGCAAAACCAGGACTTCTGTATTAAATAGCTGCTTTGTCTGATGGATTTGCTGTATAACTGCATAGGGAGATGCTGAGAATGAAAAGACACTCTGAGAAGTGCCGTGAATGCGTCAGCTGGCTGATCTGGGATTGCAGACAGGATTCAGGATTCCCACATGTCAATGGAAATGTCTGTATGAAGAGGACAGAATTTCAACTTTGCTGTGATACCTGCAGTAACAGTTTGGGGTGCATGGCTGTCTAACAGCCGAGTTCTTTACATTCCCATGCACATATATAACACAATTATTGCTTACAGGTGGCTCCAAGACTAGCATGAGTTGTCTGCAGTTTTGAAAACAGACATTTTCATCCTGGAAATGGATGATTAAGAATTAGGTCTTAAGCAGATGTGGCATCCCAGGTATTGGAAAGGAGTATTGCCCCTGTTCCCATATGGGAAATGGGATTCAGTGGCCAGGATTAGCATATTGAAGTTTCTGGCTGCCAATCCAGTGGAGAAAAGAATAGATGAGAATTGATTTTGCTTTTTTCCCAGTTATGTCAATACCCTTTTCCTCTGACATGCTGTTTCTATCATTTCTGGACAGATAGTGAAGGTTTTATGTAATAGTGAATAAAACAAGACAAGTGGATCAGGAGCTTCTAACCTCTATCTTGGGACTTAAGAACAAAGATCCATATAATTCCCTGACAGTTGACAAGTTCATACTGGATAAAAGCAAATGCTTTCAGCCATCATAAAACAAAGTTCTTTATTATACAGTGTGGAAAATGTTGCAGTTGATCTTTCTTGTTTCCAGGCTCTCTTCAAGATATTTGGGATAAATTACTGTATAAAAGAAAATTTTACAGCTGCTTTACATTTTGTTTAAATTTTTAAGAGTAAAGGCTTTGTAAAAGCAGTCCGTTGGGAGCACGCATGTGTGGAACGGTGTGATTCTGTCTCTGAACCGAGTACTTTTGTACCACTGTGGTAACTCCTAGTGCACAGCCACCTGCACGCATGTCCTGTTGGTTGTATCTAGAAGTTTAAGAGCATACAGCCTGGAGAACAACAGAGATATGAAAGCTTTGGTTATGTTATATGAAATGGCACATGGTCTGTTGCTTGTCTATGGCTTCACTTGGTACAGTGAAGCGAATGTCAGGGTGATGCCGCAGGCTGTAACAGCAGGTGCAGCTGTATGAGTTGCCTGCCTTGGAAATGGGACCTTCTGCCTGCGCCCCCTGATTTCCCACCTCTTTGAGTTTCTGCTCTTCCCATATTCCCCGTGGGCGGTTGGATGGCAGTTTATGCCACCTAGCTTCTTGATGTGTTGGTCAAGACAAGGCTCAGAGTACACTTTTCTTGTGATATTCCTGTACCTTTCTCTATGGCACAGCCATTCCCATTGCTTTTTGTTGGGTTTCCTCTTGCCCACTGTTTTGGTGGGGCTGGAGGGCTCTGGGAGGTGTGACATGAGAATGCCTGCAAGGCTTCCGAGATTTCCTGTTCCAACAGGGCTGCATCTGTCCCTGCTCCATCCTGACCCTGTTAGGATGCCCTCTACTCCTGATTTATTATCTCCTCTGTCCTATCCTTTGACTATAGTCTCACAGTGAAAAATACATGTTCTGTGTTACTCAAGTTGCTTAGGAAAACCTATACTTACCTCACACTTTTAATGATATTGCTAAACAAGACCCTCTATACTTACCAAGAATAAGTAGAATTTAATGGCAGGATTAGTATTGCAACATTTATAAAGGTCAAGATAATGAAGAGGATCATAGAAACGCTCTCCCAACTTAGGGAGAACAAATCACAGTAGAGAGGGTGCCAAAGCAGAACCAAGTCTTGATTAGCCCTGAAATTTGAGGACATCTGGATCCAGATAAAAAGCTGTGGTCAGCTTTCTTCTCGAATATGAACTGAATCCAGACACCCTTGGACTTTGTGTTGAGCCAGTTCTGGAACCCATCCCCCTCTAATCTTTATTGATCTATGTCCCTTTTTGTGTGGAGCTAAATTAAGAGAATTTGGCATTCTCATAAAGTGGCCAAGCCAAACACTCAAAACTTGGGAAATGCAAGAATTTAAGTTGTTGCTACAAATTCACTATAGCTTTTGTGCATATGCATTATGGTATTGTCTTTAATCACAGGCTCACATACTACTGAATCTCTGCTCTGTTTAAAGTTCAGGATGGATATTGCTCACTTAATGAGCAGCTATTTAATATTTTGTTTTATCTTCATTGTTCAGTGTGTACCCCATGGCTTATTTACTGCACACTATTCAAACCCTGTTCTGAATACAGAATTATTAATTTCCTTGGGAGCTTTCCTTCAGCAGTCATCGTTATTGTATCTGGGTGCTTCACAGACATGAAATAATCTATTTTCACAACGCCGCAATGAAGCGGGGGGATACTGCAGCACCACTTGGACAGATGGAAAACAGAGATATGAAGAGAAAACATTGCCAAAGGTTTTTGAGTGTCTGGGACTTGATTTTGGGTTTTTATTTCTGAGTTCACGGCACTCCAAAATATTTTATATATTCAAAGCATAGTTCCTACCAATTTCAGTTCTACCTGTGAATGCTCAGCAGTTTTGCAGATCACACTCCAGGGTCTCCTGTTGGGTCCCTAAGAGGATGACTGACAAGCTGTAAAAATGTGGATTAATTGATTTGCTTAGCAACACATACAAACTCTGTGGTGCAGGCTGGGGTGGAGTCCAGTTCTGCAGGAGCAGCATCTATACATCTTTAGGAGAGACCTGCACTGATAAGGAGAGGGAGAAGAGACTCAGTTGCCCTACTCCCAGATGAATTTCCAAACCCCTTTCTCCAGCTGAACTCTGGCAATGAATCATGTCTTGCCTTTGCATTTGTCACAGCTTCTCTTTCACAGAGTCTAACTTTACCCCCTGGAGGCTTATTTCCCTGGTGAGAAAAGTTTCATCAGAAGGCAATTCAAATTAGGAGCTTAGTTTGGTCACTGTGACCAGTAATTCAGTGGGGCAAGTGCTTTCCCCATTGACCACAGAGGGACCCCAAGGACACCATCCTCACTAGGCTGAAGTTATTCAGTGTAAATGACCTAGGTTTCCATCTCTGCTAGCTGCTCTTAGGCCCCACTCAGTGCATTTCTAGGCTCCCAGTCCCAATAGCTGTGTAGTCTTCTTCCCCCTCCCTCCATCCCCAGTTCTTACACCTAAACAGCCCTGCGCTTAATTTTTGCCCATCCTCTGGTCCTTGCCTCACCAAACTCTTTCAACCAGTTTCTTTCCCTTCCTACTAGTCTTGTGCTTTTTACCTTCTGCATCAAGACAGTTTCACTATTACTGACTTGGCAGCAAGGTGGTCATTAAAAGCACAGGGGAGTCGTGGACCTTCCCCTGCTCTTTCATGCTGGGTTGTATCTCAAATGGGTGGGAATGAGAGTACGCAGAAAACCAGCTCCAACAACATAGTCCTGAATGCTGCGTGCTCAGCTGCGAGGTATAAGTGAGCTGGCACAGCCCTGCACACCTTTCCCATGTAGGCGCTGCCAGGGAACAGAGATCTGTGGCGAAAATGGATATTTTTTCTTTTTTTTTTTTTCCCCACAAACTTTCACCTAGTATTGCAGATAGTTTCCCCTTCAAGAAATATTGATTAAAGTCTTTGAAACACAGTGTCTGAGTTTCACATGAACAGCACAAGACACGTGCGTGATAAAAACTCTCTGTTCTCCTTTGGGATCTTTTCTGAAGTATAGCGATTTCCAGATTTTTTTTTAACATGGCCAAAACGATGTATTTTTCTTCAGTTTCATTCTTGGACTGTTTTGGCTAAAAATTCCCTTTAAATAAATAAATTGGCCTAAGAGAGTCACACAGCATGGAAAATTTCAGCTTGGATAGCTAAAGGTTGGCAAAGTTTTCAGCAATTGAAAAGAGGATTTTATAATGAATGGGAAGTGTCAGGCAACCTTTGTAATAATTGATGCTACCAGCCCTTGCTTATAATAAGTACAATTATCAAATGTTTCAGTAAAATCATCTCTGTCCCAGAAAGAAGCTCCATTTTAGTGCCAAATCCTTCGGGCTTAATACCTTTGTTACTAAATGAAGCCTGGATTGCCAACCTCTAAGTACTTAGAAAGGAATGTTCTACTTAATTCCCATTCACAGTTGTAATTCATGACTAGTCTGAACTTTGAGTGCACCTGTAAAGGCACTGTTTGTGTGTATTGTATTGCTGGCAACAGCGACTGTAGTAAAATGCATGGAATAGATGCCACAGTTAAGGTGTTTTCCTAAAATAATAGGTATATTAGTCAACTACAGCAATCCAATCAAGATCAAAATCAGTAGAGATGGTAGGAAGGTGAGGTAACTGGCACTGCTGTTACCTGTGCAGCGTGTTCTAGAGAAACAGAAAATGTCCCTCTCCGGTCTTAAGTAACACTAATCTGATGGGGAGAATATTAGCTGTGAAAATGAACACAGTGTATCTGTGGGTAAAGGTTATTGAAAGCTGAGCCTATCTTAATTTTGAGGGTGTGTGTGTATATGTGTAGGCGATGATGAGTTCTGAGATTGGTTTTCAGATACAATTCAGAGACCAACTGCAAGGAAATCAAAATTAGAGTCAGGAGCTGTATTCGGTTAAAACGCAGCTATGTCTTGTAAAGGGGGTATGTCAGAACGGGATCTTCCCACTCAGCTGATTTCTGGGCAGAGTCAGAGTTATGGGCTTGGTAAGAGCAAACACATCTTTCTGCGTTTTGCCTTGTTCTTTCTTTACAAGCCAAAGCAGCGCAGAGGGAATTGGACAAAATTCCTCCTTTAGGATGCTGCTGACTAAGTTATGATTGGTTTCACTGAGGTATCAATGGGGTTTATTTTCAAGGCATTGGAATTGGATGACTGTCTGAAAACCTCGTTTGGCCTGCAGAATCTTTACAGATGCTAACAACAAAAGGATCCAGTCAGAGTCCAAAAGCTGCAGAGTGAATTAAAAGGTTGTTTGTCCAGCATTTGATTTTTAATCTTGTTCTTAGGAAAAAAGAAATGAAAACCGGTAAGGACCAACTTACAAGAGAAAGTGCAGTACTTCATTCATAGGTGTGATGCAGACCACATATCTTGACACTTCATCAGATCTTTAACTTAATTTCGTTTCTCCATCTTGTGGCAACATGCTAGAGT
Organism: Theristicus caerulescens; assembly: GCA_020745775.1. Classification (NCBI taxonomy): domain Eukaryota; kingdom Metazoa; phylum Chordata; class Aves; order Pelecaniformes; family Threskiornithidae; genus Theristicus; species Theristicus caerulescens. The sequence goes on from CM036566.1 coordinate 4,331,217, forward strand.
GCTTATATCCCATCAGCTTCCAGCACTGAATATAGCAAATATGTATGGAAAGTCAGTCGATGAGGCTAAAGAAAGACAAAACAGAGACACAATACAGTAGAATAAAATGGTAGATTAGGAATAAAGGGTAGCAAGAATCTAAAACCTATAAATCTACCCTTTTTTTTCTAGCTGGTTTATTATTTGGATGGACTGGTGTCCCCTTCAGTCAATCTGATTTGCTCAGGAATCAGTTCTGCAGGCCACATGAGGCTTGCGGCATGAACAGCTCTTGGTGCCCAGGAACTCTAGTTCTAAACACCTTCTCTCTTTGATCTAGATTTGTCTAAGAAAACGACTTAAAGTTCTGATGAAGGGATGGCTGCATTTTCCTAGAAGATACTCTTCTCGAAACAGAACTAACAAATTACCAATAACAACCTGAACAAATGTCCAAACCGCTTTCTAATGATTCCCAAATACGCTTTTCTTTCAGTGGATTTTCATCTGTCACCTTAAAATTTCATAACCCCATGACAGTCCCTGTAGGCATGCAACTTCTAGTCGATATAAGGCTGATTATGAACAGCTTAGTTTTATGCCTTCATGTAATACTTTCTTCTATCGATAGTTTAAAAAAATGTACCTATTGATTTGCTTTAAGTTACCAGGACACTTCTTTCCTCTTTTTCTGAAAACAGATACTGTAGATTTTTACTTCGAGGTAGTTATAAGTAGATTCAAGTAAACCTTTTCTTCAGATTTAAGGAAAATTCACACTCCTTTTTGAACTCAGATCTGAAACTTAGGACTACCTTCAGTATATATTTGGAATCAAACAAACTTTTATCTGACCAGCTCAAAATCTGTGGAAATTTTAAGTATGGATATGAATCTATGAATTAAGTTCATGACTCAGATTAATCTTTAGAGGGGGAAAAAACCCTTCTTTCCAGCTCAATTTATGCTTGATGTAAGATTTCAAAAATAACAACTAACCAAAGAATAGTGTAGAATGCTTCCTGGGTTTCCCTGTGAATAGCTGTCTCCCCCCCCCCCCTTTTTTATTTTTTTATTTTTTTTTAGATAGTAGTGGACAACAGAGGCCTTGGGCAGCAGAATGATTTCAGGCACCAAGTGGAGCATTGTCCTACATTACTGTCTGTTTTCAACACTGTTTGCCAGCAGTTGGCAGAAATATTTCATGTAAATATTGCTTTAAACTGCTTTAAACTCTAGGAATGGTGGCTTTGTTGTCTCTACCTACCAATTTCATGTGATCTTAACAAAATATTGACTTCAAACACAATCTTTGTTCCCGAGTTGTACTCCCCTGACATTTTGTCCATGACTCCTGCATTGTAAGTATACTGTCTCAAAGCATTGGATCCAGCTTCTTTTCATCACATGATAGCAACGATAATGGTTTAATTCTAGGGAAATACTAGTTAAAAACAAAGTCAGTGGAATTTTCAGTACTTCATAGGTTAAATAAGAGTCAAGAATGCCCCTCTGTAAAAGTGTTTAAAACGTGCCACTTCAGACATGTAGTCATGTTCCTGTTCAAAAGAAGATTTCTCTTATCCCACATAGATCATACCTGGAATGACCGCTTTTCACTCACTGATCTTCAACCACTTCATAAAGGTGGGTGAGATGGAGGGGTTCCTGACCCTTCGTTTAATGCCTTTTCCATGTGACTCTGCTGGCTGACACTTAGTTTGTCAATAAAAAAGCCCGAACGTTACATTTTGTGCTAGAGGAGATTACATCTCCTTTTCACTGGTGCAAAGCATTCAGGGCCAATTCTGTTCTCCCAGAGTACAATGGTAGCACTCCCAATGAGGGGCAATCAGTCCTGGGAATCATTCGCTTCACCAAGTATCTGTTCAGATTGCTCTCTGATGTCTCCAAATATATCCCTCATTTTCATCACACTGTTTCTTCTGTTGCCTCAGTACACAGGCTCCTGCAGGGACGGTACCACCTCCCTTAAGATACTTGTAATTTTGTCGCAGCACTGTGTAAACTGTTTTTCCTCTTTAGATAGGGGAAATAGTATATGCTTTTACTGGATGTATTCTGTAGCCATATTTGTCTATTTATAAGATACTTCTGCCCTCTTACTTTTTCTTCTTCACTTGACTCTGTTCTGAAGCATCCAAGTGTTCTTAAATATATATTACATCTCCTACATTGCTCCATTTGATTGGCATAAGATGCAAGGTGGCAGCTGTCAGTGAGCTGCTGGTGGGTAGGACCCCATTTGCGATCCAATTTTTATATGCGTTTGATATCAGAAAAGATTGCTAGTATTTAAACCAAACTGTTCATCCACAAGCAGGGGAAGGACTTGGGCGATTAGTGAATCTCTTTGCTCATTCATTTCTGTATTTTCCAAAGAGTAATATTATTGTTGTTAAAAAAGATCAGAAAATTGTTTATAAACTCTTAATAAGGAAGAAGAGAAAGCAGCTGATGTTCTTCCCCTGTGGCTGATAGACTCAGCTGTTGAGTGGTAGGGGTTACAGATGCTACAGTTAAGTACGTTTAGGGGCAATCCAAGGCATACATGCTGTTAGTTTACAGACAGACAAACAGCATCCTTTCTTCTTCTAAGTTGATTCTTGAGTGCAACCGGTGTGACACTTTTAATGTTTAATTTTCTCCATGGCCATAAACAACCTTGAAATTGATTCATTCCCAAAATATTGCTTGTCACTCTGATGCTTTCTAATATCCTCCCAAAGCCATCAAATGCAGAATTTGGAGCTGGACACTGACACTGTGCAGTATTGTGTCATGTTCTGTCCATGCCTGTTTTTATCCTAAACCATATGCACAGCGTAATGTCACCTGGAAACATGCTGCTAGAAAGGGTTTGAGTGTGGTATTTAGCTTCCATAACTAAGTTTTCTGTTCTGTTTTTTTTTTTTAAATCTGCTCCGGATGGCTTTGGGGGGGTTGGTTTGTCTTACTTCAAGACCAAAAAAAGTACATATCTTTTTAGGGGAAAAGTGAAGATGGCGATATGGCCAATCTATAACCCATTTTAATAAGTGAGCAACAGGGTCTAAAACTGAAGCGTTTTCCAGGGAGCGCAAGTGTGAGAACTGAATCCTGTAGCTACTAAGGGATACATGTGCATCATTTGCAGCTTACACTTGTATATTCAGCCTATCCACATTTGAGCTGCGTCTCCACAGAAATAATAATCCTAATGACTTTCAGAGACTTACGGCTTTGAGACGCTTTCCGTAAACAAAAGAAAAACATAGTCAGTCTAGAATGGTCTAAGCCGGATGAAATAAAACAAAGACATCATCAACAGAACAGTACTTTAAAAAATCATTTTGAATAGACCAGAGTGTTATCCCAGATTTATGGTGATTGTGCCCCTTGAAGCACTTGCCAAGTTTATGTGCAGTTTGTGTGTGGTTTTTGAATGCTCGGCACAAAGTGACATTGAGAGGGTTTTTTACACATGCTCTGTTTCTCGCGTTAATTCAAACTCCCTAGGGCTTCTCATAGAATAATTTCAGATATGTTAGCTAATATGTTCATCTGCATAATTTTATCTTTAAGATTTTCTCCCTATTAAGTGTGTGATCGGTATGAGGTTTTGGGGAGGTCATTATCTCAACTGTGATCTTAATGAAGGGGACTAGGTATTCACATGTACATCTTGAAGAGCTCCACCGCAGTGCTGTGATATTTAAGAACTGCCTCAGGTGCACTTTGTGCCAAGAGACAAATTGAACGACTGAAGGAAGAGGGAGCAAATCAAAGGGTCCAACTGATGCATACAATGCATAGGCCAGGAGGAAACAAAACGTTACCTAAAGCACATCTATTGCATTTGGAACACTTTGACTCATGTCTTTGAATGACAGCAAGAGTGTTTCCCCTACCAGAGGTATTACGCTAATTACCTTGCTTTTAAAAATAAGACCTGGCTGAATTTGTCAAAATCGAAGACTAAGCTGTGCTCTTGCTGTGATGCCTGGGAGAAATCAACCAACTAATGATGCTAAGTTGAGTAGCATTTGGAGATAAAATGACATTACTTAGAGCCATTAAGCTGGACAGTAGCTAACCTGTCCAGCTATGCAGGCTTATCATTAAGGAACTCATCAGGAGCTTTCTGACAAGACACTTTCCCTCCAAAAATGCTGATTTGTCAAGAATCAGCTGGAGGAGATGTGGAAGTCGGCCCTACTCCAGCCTAGCTGGTAGCAAAAGTGCTACAGAACTCACCTGCAACAGGACTGAACCAGGGTTCAAATCCAATTCTGGCTAAGTAGCACAAGGGACTTCAGCCTGGCTTCTTGCTGCCAGGCTGTAAATCGGTGGTCTCACATGTATGCACATGCTCCCACTAGTTTTGGCCCAATTTGTATGAAATTATTTATACAAAATAGAAATTCCCAAATAGAAAGACTGAGTTAACGGATTAAAAAAATAATAATTGGGATATTTAACTTGGATGACCCAGGGACAAGCGCTAGGCCTGACTCAGGCAGAGCAAGGGCTTGAATTTGTGTTTTCCCTGTTCTTCGTGAGCACACGGAGCACTGTGCAAGTGGAGCACTCTTGTCTTTGGTGTTTTCCTTCTCCACTTAGCCCCTCTGAGCTGACTTTTGCAGCTTGTTTTTGAACTCTTATAAAGAGTAGGCTCTTTGAGGCAAAGGCTTTTCTTTACTCCCTCTTCGTAGAGTGCCAGGTATGGTGAGACCCTGACCAGGGCCTCTGGCTGAAGATGAAGCACATCGGCAAAGTGTATCATTGCCCTCTGGAGCTGATCGCTTCCACCAAACAACAACCTGCTATCAGCTGAGGGACTTGCACCTGTAGTTTCAGTGTAAGAGGTCAGTGCCGTAGATTTGAGGGAGTCCTGTTCAAATCCAGAAGGGTTTGAGCACAGACCCAAACATCACCCATAGAAATTCACACAATAACAAGCTGCCTGAAACCCTGTGTGAAATGGTTGCATAGTTTCAGTGCTCACAGGACGTATGCTTGATACAGGACAACGCGTAGTAGTAGCTGTACAGCTGCCTCAACAGGAAATTTTTCTGTCCAGATACACTCTAAGGGTCATTAGCCTTAAGGGCATGGTAGCATACTGAAATACATGTTGGATGATGTGGCCAAGGTGATGCAGACAGAAATCTGTTGATTCTAGGGAAGAGAAGCAGGTTTTATCAGACTTTTCACCCTCTGACATGTATTTCAGATTTCAAGCTTTAAACAAGCCCGTGCTGCTGCTTCCTGCTCTCCAGAAATCTGAGGCTTTTTTACTAGGACAGGATTATTAAGTCCAGGGTTTCATGGAATTATAGATAAGAGGTAGCAACACTGGAGCCAGCGTAATACTTCAGGTGCTCGCTGGGTATGAAACAGGTGGAAACTTTCTAACCATGCCAGTTATGGTCCCTGCATAGTCACTTCTCGTGATGTCCTCAGGCTGCACTTTTCAAGATATTTAATGTTGTTCTTAAAGCCACAGCCCCTTAAGTCATGTGATTTTTGACTTTCATATGACTTTCATAAAAACAGAAGTTTCTAGGCCCTAGTTTGCAGAGAAAAATCTAGGAATTAAATCTTCTCAGTGGTTCAGATAACAGCAGATCGAAGCGGGGAAGAAACAAACACAAAGCAAACAAGCAAACCTGAGGGTTCCTCATTTTTAACCCATGTCATTAGTTCTGGCAGGCAGGAATTGATTGTACTGTAAGACAGGCTGTTAATTTGAGCTTTCCTTTTGAAAGGCAAGAGGCCAAAGAGGCAAATGAGAAGGCCATCAGCAAGTGTCTTTAAAATTACATTCCAGTAGAGAAATGGAAAACAGCAGTGGGAGAAAGGGAGAAAGTATCAGTTGTATACAGCACAGGAGAGAGAAGAGGAGAGCAAGGGATCAAAGACTTAAGAGTGAGGGAAAGGATTTCAGTGAAGTTGAGAGAATAACAACATTAAAAAGAGGACAAATTGTAGCGTGATAAAAATGAGATCATTTGGAGTTAACAGCCTGGCATTCCTATGTTATCGGTGAAGTTGTTGCAGCTTTACTGTGTTAGCTGTGTCCTATATCATTATGAATGTTGTTTTGTAAGGGTCAGTATCTTGTTCATTTGGACTGGCACTCGTAAATGGCACAAGCCTCTGAATGGCAATTTCTAGGCACAGAAGTGTAAATTGCCTGCAACGTTAATGTAACACCAACAACTAAAACGTCTCCTTTGCAGTGTCATTAGAATGGGAAATGGATTGTAATGCAAGTCTGGAGGGAACTGAAGTGATGCTGTTTGAATGTGAACTTTCAAGGGGGAACAACTTTGTGCTAGTCTAAAGTTATTGATTATGGCATTTAAAATGTGAAATTCCATGGAAAGCTATTCCAAAGAGAGTTGGTCAGTGGAGACCACCAGCACTATAATGTGTGAGAGATAACAGGAAAATGGTTTCAATGCAAGTCTGCAGGGAGAAGCAACTATGTCCCTTTACATGGAAAAATTATTTCAGTGCAAGTCCACAGAGACCTGTAACAATACTGTTTGGGTGTGAGATTCTATGGGAAATGAATTTCAGTCCCACTCTGCTAGGCTGAATAAGGTCATTAGATTATGATGAGAAAATTATTTGATGGAAAGAGGGCTCAAACAATAGCCACAGAACAGATCAACATCAGTAAGCTTTCATTTGAGGCAGCAAAGATATTCAACCTTTCCTATTCCTTAAGCAGTGGAGGCTCAGCTTGGGCTCCCAAAGGAATGGAGCAGATTTTTAGAATCATAGAATCGTTAAGGTTGGAAAAGACCCTTAAGATCATCGAGTCCAACCGTTAACCTATCACCGCCAAGCCCACCACTAAACCATGTCCCTGAGCACCACATCTACCCGGCTTTTAAATACCTCCAGGGATGGGGACTCAACCACTTCCCTGGGCAGCCTGTGCCAGGCCCTGACCACTCTTTCAGTAAAGAAGTTTTTCCTAATATCCAACCTAAACCTCCCCTGGCGCAGCTTGAGGCCATTTCCTCTTGTCCTATCCCTTGTTACTGGGGAGAAGAGACCGACCCCCACCTGGCTCCAGCCTCCTTTCAGGCAGTTGCAGAGAGCAATAAGGTCTCCCCTCAGCCTCCTCTTCTCCAGGCTAAACAACCCCAGCTCCCTCAGCCGCTCCTCACCAGACTTGTGCTCTAGACCCTTCACCAACCTCGTTGCCCTTCTTTGGTCACGCTCCAGCACCTCGATGTCCTTCTTGAAGTGAGGGGTCCAAAACTGGACACAGGATTCGAGGTGCGGCCTCACCAGTGCCGAATACAGGGGCACCATCACCTCCCTGGTCCTGCTGGCCACACTATTCCTGATACAAGCCAGGATGCCATTGGCCCTCTTGGCCACCTGGGCACACTGCTGGCTCATGTTTAGGCATCTGTCAACCAACACCCCCAGGTCCTTTCCCATCGGGCAGCTCTCCAGCCACTCCTCCCCAAGCCGGTAGCGTTGCCTGGGGTTGTTGTGACCGAAGTGCAGGACCCGGCACTTGGCCTTGTTGAATCTCATACAGTTGGCGCCAGCCCATCGATCCGGCCTGTCCAGGTGCCTCTGTAGGGCCTTCCTACCCTCCAGCAGATCGACACTTCCACCCAACTTGGTGTCATCTGCAAACTTACTCAGCACTTGGTGATCTCACCAGGCCTCTGGCATGGCTGAGAAGCAGGTAGAGGACTGTCCATTGCCTTCTTTTCCTCCTCTGGCCTGCCCGCTCCCCAGTCTCTGTGATGGGGAGTGCATGGATCAGTTCAGCGAATTCACACCTACTGCTCTGAGGCAGCTACCAATCTGGTTTGCTCTGCAAAGCTCAGCACAAAACAGTCCAAACTGGGGGTATGGGAACAAGCATCATGTCAGGGAAATTGTTTTCTCTTACTCACTTCCTCTAGGTACAGTTGTAGCAGGCCCAGTGGGGCATGCTTGATCCAGATTTGTTTCAACAGCTCATGGTGTATTACACAAGCCTGTTACTATCCCTGTGTCCAAACATAATCACAGTTTAGGGAAATTTGAGCTCAAGTCATCCTGGCTGTCTACAAACGTTGGGATTTCAACAGCTTATAAGGTAGCTGAAGTTTGCATTCAAATCTAAATTTCACAGTTCCAGCCAAACTACCTCAGCATAAGTGTGCACCAAAATAAGATTCCCATTTTAAGAAGAGGATGGCAATTTCCAGGCAAGTGATTCACCTTGAGTCCTGTATGCACAAATTCTTGGAAGATAGCCTTAAGTAACGTCTTTAGCAGATGAGGTTATGATGAGACAACCTGAACATTCTTATATGTTTCCTATGTATCACGTATATAGAAATAGCTTTTAACTGCCAAGGTCATCAGCACCCAAGAAATACCATAGATAGGTGGGAACAGGAGGTGTGAATGAGTGCACTGATTCAGTTATGTGTTTTGAGAAGACAGAATCATAGAATCACTTAGGTTGGAAAAGACCTTTAAGATCATCGAGGCCAACTGTAAACTATGCTCTTAAAGCCACATTTTATATAATTTATAAGGAATACTTTCCATAATATGACTCTAAGAAGCTGTTTGAAAATTTAGTGGTGCTTGTTATACTAATATGAATACAATAGCTACCAATAGGACAATAATCAAAAGCATTACTGACTTGCTAGGCAAAGTACAACCTTTTCTGAAATGACAGCTCTGTGTGGTCCCGCCGTATTCACCAAATCATGGTTGGTCTCTCTGACTGAAGCAATATCTTCTTCATGGCAATCCATTTGTTCACCAGTTCTCTCCCCGTCATTCCAGAGAGACCTAAACTACTTCTCATTTGTCATGAATTTCTGTATAAAATTAGCCATATTCTGGGCAAATGTAATGTTCCTCTTCTAAGTGTTTGCAGCAAAAATAAAGAATTGTTGTGCAGAGAGTCCAGAAAGAGCTATTTGTCTGAAAGGAAGAAATCAACATCTCTGACACAAATTGTCCCTCACTTCGGGTCTGTGTCACAACCTGTGTCTCCCGTTTCTCTCGTGGCTCGGGAAGATGTGTGCTGCAAAGTATAAATGCAGGTCCAACTTTGGAAGGATGTTCAGCTGCAAAAATCAAGTTGTGTCCATCTCTAGTTCTCAATATATGTTGATGTGAAATTTAAGGAAGGCACTGTGCACTGGTTTGTGTTTTTTTTCTGTAATGATCAGCAGAAGCAGTAAATCATATCAAGAAGCATGTAGTCATGGCAAATGACTCAGTTCTTTCTACTAATAAAAGCAGAGGCTTCAGTTCCTGTCTTACAGGATAGCTGATTGATTTACAATATAACAGCTTCTCTTTCAGGCTTCCCAGTATTTGTGTGCAAATAGATTTGGAATGGGAACTGATGAAACCTGAAGATAGGGCCCAGATTGTGATCTTAATTGCTTCTGAGAATGGATCTTTTCAGATTTTCTAGATTGTAAAGGCGGAAAAGTCAATTTATAAAATCTTGTTACAATTCAGTGGAATTTTTTATCGTTGTTTGAATTAATCATCTGCCTATCATTAATCTTGATCTTTTGGAGAAAATGGACAGCCTGTGTCCCATTATCTTCCAGCAGAGCTCCCTGGGCTTTCAAACTTTCTCTTAAAAGGGCAGAGGAAATCTTGTCGCATTTCATCACAGCCACGTTGGCATGTATCTTGGGGATGTTCACAGCATGGTTGGAAGCAACATAAAAGCAGAACCCCTTATTATTATAGATGCCTTGGTTTTAGATGTATCCTCCCAAGATCTTGGAGCAGCAGCAGCTTATTCTTGCTTTGATCAGCTTTGAGCTGATTCTTGCTTCTTGTGTATGGGAAAGCAGCAGCAACTCTGCTTTCCCTGGGGATGTATTTGGTGGATACTGCATGTGAGAACCCTGGGAGATTTTCCTCCCATGTACTCTGAGCCACCGGGCCCCATTTACACAAAGGGTCATTCTACGCGGAGAAACGACACAGACTTAACAAAATTCTTTCCCAAATCCCTACTGTAGATTGGTACATCTCTGTTACATGGATGTACTTACACTTCTTTAGCTTAGCTGAGTAACAAGCCAACTACAGTCAGTAGAAGCTCGCTGAAGGAGCAAAGCTTCATAAAAAAAAAGTCAGCTCTGTATTTTTGTACAACAGTTGGGACTGCAATTCAGATTCTCAGCCTGGCACATCTTCACCCCAAACCTCTTTGCATTTAATGGAGTCACTCTGAATTTGCATTCAAAGAAGGGCAGAAACAGAATTTAGTTCCTTTAGAATTCCTGATTCTCTGTTGCTTGATTTCCCAGTCTTTGCAGCGCATTAATATTAATCTCTTATCTTAAATTGTTTACTGCTCTTTATTTTAATACCTAGTTAGCCCATCATGTTACAGCACAGTATATTGGGAAACGGTTTATGCAACCTAATATTACTACTGAGAAAAGCAAATGACATATCAATTATACTTGTTAGTCAATGAAGAGGGAACAGAAGTAAATCAACTTAGGCTGTAGCAAGGTAATTTAAACTAAACATTGGGTAAACATTTATGTATGGTATTTTAGCTGTGGATCAAGATGCCTAGGGAAGTTGTGGAATCAGGATAATAGGAGATCAGAGATTGCCTGGACACCTGCATTTCAAGGAATACTGGGGGGTAAAGAAATCTGTTGTGCTGTGCATGATGAAGTGCTTTGGACGAGATGACAAGCTAATATTTCATTTCTGCTTAAATGACCTTATGTCCATTCCTCTGTAAAATAAAATATCCTTGGGTTCAAAAAAGGGAATGAATGTACACAAGGGAAGTCAGGTGAAGAGCAGAAATTACCAGATCCTCGCAGTGCTGGAAATGTCCCGTTTCTCTTTCCCCCAAAATACACACATCAGAGCATGAGAGATATACACTTTGATGTTAATTCACATCTATACAGTCTAGAGCACACACACAAATCCAGTAATCCTTTGTGCTTCTGAAGCAGAGATTCCTTCTCATTTCCCAGCGGTAGAAGAAAGAATCTTGATGGATGTCAGAGACCCATCAGAACGGACCCGCAGATCAGACTTCTGCTGTTCACCGAATACCACACGCAGGCCATCACACTGAGAGCACATGCAACCATTTCTTTCCTTTAAAAAGCCAGCATTATTTTATTATTTTGGAGTCTTACATAACTGTGTGGTGAAAATGAGAACACAGATCTGGGCCACAAAGCATTCCAGCAATTCTCATTGCAAAAGAAACATAAACTTCAGCATCCATCAAACAATTCTCCCTCCAAATGAATAGTGAACATACAAACCCACCATCTCAGCTTGAGTTCCTTTGCAAAAGAAAGCCCTCTGGAGTTATTAAAAATAATAATAAAGTAATCCAGGCTCCCAACAGACAGCATTTGAACATCATGTCAAGTTCCTATAAAGTAGCGCAGCAACACCTCCTTTTACTAATTTCCCTAAATCCCTAGTGGCTTCCCACTGCCACAAATTAAGCTTACATTCCTTTCTATAAACCTAGCGAGAATTGCAGTCCCAGTGTCCCCTGTGCACAGCTCTTTGAGGTCGGATGCTTTGGGTTGTCTGGTTGTTACTCATGCCTCCCACTGTGGGGCCCAATATTTCCCCTGCCCCATCATTTTCCCTTCACCCCCCAGCCTGTTACAAATGACTGTTCCTCTGCAGGGTGTCACAGAGAATTACTTTGTCGGGACAATGTAGGGTCAGTGACAGCATCAGGCGCGTGTTGAGTGATCTCATAGGGAGGGAGCAGTGTTCTGCTGAAGGCAGCAGTCTTCTGCCTTTCATTTTAATTGGATCTTCACTCTGACGGCTTGGCAAAGCCCGGCCTGAGATTTGTGCTGCGCCTAGTGCAGATGTGGCCATCTGTGTTCAGTTTCTCTTTGTGTCTGTAGTTCTCCCTCCTTTTAATCCCAGTTTTACCTTCCCTCTGTGTTCAGAACTCCCTCTTTATTTTGTTGTTGCCCTCTTCTCTGCATATTCCTGCTCAGCTTCTTCCCGTTCCTTCCTTCATTGAAAAGCACCACGCTGCTTGGCTTGGCTCAGCTCACAGAAACCCACCACATGGCTGCTCAACGTCTCAAAGGCCAGTCCCCATGTGCTGCTGAACCAAATCCAGAGAAAGCAGAGAAGCGTGGCTAAAACACGGGGATACCTGTCATTCCTCACCTCTGAGCCCCACCAACTGCCGGACGGGGCAGGAGCTTAGTCCTGGGAGCAGGCGGGTTCTTAGGTGGCTTTTGGGGAGCACAAAGCAGCTTCTTAGTGGGAAGGTCTTTCCTGTGGGATGCTAGGGAGGACTAAGGGTCAGTCAGCCTTTCAGTTGTCCTAATTAAGGACCTCATGGTCTTTGATTAGGCTAACAGCCACAGCCACAGTACTGTTTGTACTCTTTATTTCAGTCACAGTAAGAGAACAGTGGCAGCATTGAGATTCACTAAGAGAGCAGCGTGCTTTGAGGTTAGGTCTGGGAGCATCCATTTTTTCGTTAGCTTGGGGAGTAACGTGTAGTGGTTGGAGCCAGAGACAGGCAGTGTTTCCCCTTGGGTTCTGCTGCATTGCCTCCGCCAATGTCTTCTGCAGAAGTGTTTCACCTTATTATACTTCACTTTTTCCACACTTGTCTTCATAAAAATAAAAATAAACAAATTTGTCCCCCGTTGTGAAGCACTGGGTGAAAGACACAATATTAGCATAAAGTGTCATGGTCATTACTATTCATTCAGCGAGCACATTCAAGGGAAGTTTGTTTAACCTAGTGCCGTTTTGCCTGATTAAACAGTCAGCCATGAATGAAGCCACTCAGAGATGGATCTTTGGCCTGGTGCCACGGTCCCCAAAGGCCAGAGCAAGGGCAAGTGGGGCTCCTCTTTCCCCATGCTAAGGTATGGCACGGCAGTAAATACTCATCAAAAATTAGCATTCCACTCACAGGCAGGTGGCAAATGTATGTAAGAAACCCAGCTTCCAGAACAGCGTGGTTTTCAAAAACCCTTCATGACAGGATAAATATTTAAAGTGGGAGGAAAAGAGATCAACAGAAAATGTTATAGACATTAGCACACTTAGAAGTGGTAGTGACATAGTTGTTGCTGAAACCGCAGGCAAAGAATAAGTTTGCTCATGTTTTCCTGTGAAAGCAATCTGCAAGTGAGAGGGAGAATGTCCACACATTATTTCCCTTTCCTTATCTTCTCAACAGGTATGTTTTTACCACTCTGTTTTTTTTTTTCCCCTGAGATCTTCTGAGATGTCTGGAGAGCATCAGGGGGTGAGCAGTTCTGGTGAACCATTGGTGAAATGGAGTTATGATGGAGACAGAGCTGTGCAGACAAGTAGGGCCAAACCTTCCAGAGGCTGTCAGGAAAGGAGGTCAATACCTCTACTTTGCCGAGAGGACTGGCCGATGAGCGCTCTCTGTGCTGTGTGCCCACCAGTAATCCACGGAAGGGCAATTTTGGAGAATACGCCCTGAGCCCAGGCTGGGTTAGAGAACGCATGGATGGCACCATCACGGTGCCAGCAGCTGTGAGTACTTTGGTGGGGTGAAGTAATTCATGCCCTTCTCCCCAGCAGCTAGGACTTGCAGTGGGGACTGTCACCGGGAGAGGCTTCTAGATAAAGCCTGGCCCTTTCTGGGTGTTGGGTGGCAGCATTAAACCTTTGCCACCCCTCTGACCATCACTGCTTAGAGCCCACAGACTCACTGTGCTCCCGCCGCACAAAGCTCTGCTTTGTCAGCAATAGCTGTCACTTCATCCTCCTGCTCTGAGCCTCTGGTACTTAAATACAGTTGTTCTGCAAGTGCATTAGCAGCGAAGGGAGTCTGTATGTCTCCTCCTCCCACCCCCTCTAGCCCTCTTGAGACAGGGCAGGACATAATTCATCCTATAGCCCCAAAGCTGATTTGCCATGTGAAGCGGCTGCAGTTAGATTTCTTTCTTGGACAGATTCCCTGGCCAGACTTAGGTGCCCAGAATGTGTGTCGTAGGCTCCGCAGATCCCACCCAGGCAGTGATTTAATCTGACAGTTATACTTATTCATGGTGATGTCCCGGGCAGCCAGCAGCGGCACAGAATGTTCAAGCAGCGCAGGGAGGAGGAGGTGGGATGGACGGGTGCCACCACTGCACGCCAGAGCCCGGCTGAACTCCCTGTCCCCAGCAAGGACCCTTCCTTTGCCTGCTCTTCTCAGAAAGGAGGTGGGCTGCCTTTCCATTCAGCCTGTACCAGTCCAGCTGCTCCCAGAAGGAGCTTGTTACAGACAGATACACACTCAATAGGCTCCCTCAAGCAGAGTAAATTATGTGTTTGGAGAAAAAGGGGAGGAAAAAAAAGAAATGCAAAGCAGTCAGCATGATGGAGCTGTCACCTGGCTGCTCTTTTTGGGGATCACAAGTGTGCAATTAGCATGGAGAACTAGGACATTTTTCTTTGCCCTGAGACACCCACTGCAAGTGCCTGGTGGGAGCTTGGGCTTCTAACTTGTTCTCACACACCAGCGGTTCCATGGCAAAGCGAACGGCTGCAGGATCAGGTAACGGGGTTGTGGTAGGGCCACACTGGCTGAGCAGGGAGACCTGGGAACCCTGCACTCTTGAAAGTGCAAAAGGAGTATATGCGCACACGTGCCTGAAAATGCGGCTTTCGGTGCAGATGTGTGCAGCATGAACGTGATTGTCTCTCTGCAGGTCCACGGTGCAGGCCTGCGGGTGTAGGCAGCACATGTCCTCCTTGGCATTAACAGGAGTTTTGTGGTACTTAAAGGACAGAGAAGAAGATGTTCTTTACGATCCCTCAGGGCTTTCTCTGAGCTATGCCTTCATTTATGGAAATATTGTAACCTGGAAAATTTAATGGAAAACTGTGCTTTGGAAATGCTCTGGCACAGAAATAGGAATATGAGCCGAAAAAAAAGTCCAGTTTTGCCCTCAGGCGCACAGCTGCAGCTTCTGTTGGGGTCAGTAGTTACTCTCATATATCTCAGGACAAAAGTAAGGGTGTTGGCATTTGCCCCCGCTAATACTAGGGTAACTCTACAGGAGAGGTCCTCTCAGTCTTAGCTGTGTATTTTCAGCCTGTTTAATGGCACTCCCAGGAGCTCCGTGTTCCTCCAGGGTCCCAGATCACTGGGTTGCACAAATGCCCATGATGTGATGTGCGAGTTTGCTTTTGTCTGTCCAAGCAGATCTGGAGAGATTTCTATATCCTGTCTGTGGACTGTAAACAGGGAGAGGACAGGAAGGTTTTCTTCTCGATGCCAAACCACTTGCTAAGAGATCTGGCCATCAGAAATGTATTCTATGCTGCACGCTTGGTCTGAACATGTGATGTTAGAGTTGGCAGGCATCCCAATTAATTGGGACAGTTTTGATTTCTACAGATTTGTCCCGAGTTCCTGGTAAATCCTGAACATCTGAATTTGTTGTGTACTGCATCTGACAGCCTACACAGAGCACAGTTTCGCTTCAGGAGTCTGTGAAGCTGGGACCTGGCCTCAACAAGCCCAGTTTTAATTTTTTGGAAGTTTCTGCTGGGATTTTAAAAGAGGTTGTGCTCTGTGTAGGATGGTTTAAAAGCCAAAAGGGAAAAAAAAGAAAGAAAAAGTTAGTTCTTGTAAAGACAGTGTGTACTGAGCTGCATCCTATTTTTTGTACATCATTTGACAACCCTCTGCTTTCCCTCTGCTTCTCTTGCAGCAAAATCCAGCTACATTTAGGATTTTTTGCTGTTATCTGTGCATATGTGGAAGGAAACTGGATGCAAAACAAACTTCTGAAGTCAAAGGCTAAGGATGCTAGGAGCATTCTTTGTTCCAGCAAAGCATTTATGGGTTAATCAGGACTGGAACAGGATCCTGAAAGGGGATCTGGGCAGTGAAACAGTCAGATGTTTACTGACTTCTTAGACATGGGAAACGGGAGTGAAAAGTTTCCCCCCCCCAAAAATGAGTAATATACAAGACAGCCAAGAAACACTTCAGGTTGGAAAGGTTTTGCAAAAATTATTGTGTGTGCTTTTTTTTTAAATGTTACAAATTTTTAGAGCTGGTGATCTTTGTGAGACATCTGGCTAAGTGTAGCTTGTTGTGGATGTGTGTCTCTGGGGTCAGAGTCAAGCCAAGTTCTTCTGAGGTTCTTCTCTCCAGGGAGATGGATACCTTCCCAAGTGATCCTACCCCCAATCCCATTCCCTCCCCCTCATCTCTATCTGAGTGTCGTGATGTTTTGATGGTAGCTTCCTCCTTCTCCTAGCTATAAGGGGGACTGTCCTGAGTCCTCCCTCCTTACTATCGAGAAGATCACTCATGTGATCGCTATCCAGATCCTCCAGTGACCCACTTTGCAGTTGGCATCAGTACGTGGAAAGATGTAATCACAGGTTGGGGATCAAACTTGGTATGAAAGGCCGGGGGCAGCTGCATGGTGACAGGGAGGGCTTTTGCAGAGCTGTGGAGAGTGTGCTGTCCCAGACAGCAGTAAGAAGGACACTTTTGCCCTAAGACTGCTCCCCCAGACCCTGTCACCTCGCCAGAAAATCAGTTCCTGCCTGTGAACAGTTACTCTCGAATTGAGAAATGAGATAATTTGAGAAGGGTAAAAACAACTTGTTTGGGAATGAGCTCGTTTCATTGACCCCGACTCCCAGCACTCACAGCATCATGCATAAGGCTCCAGAAAACTGAGATTTGCATTTACATTTTAAAAATAATAATGAGTTGTACTTATTTTTATTTATTGTCTGGTGTTATAGCCTCCAGCATTCATAACTTGAAGCTGCACTTCGCAATCAAGAGAGCTAAAATCTTTTCTTCCTTTTTTTACCAAAGCAGAAATTCTATTTATCACATGAATTTAGAAGCTGTGAATTAGGAAAACTATCAAATACTAAGGGGGCCATAGGAAAAACCCTGACATTTGGCAAGCTTTTATTCTGCAGCTGTAACCACCATCACTTTAAGAAGTGGGAAAGATCAAAGATATTATAGAAATTGTCTCACAGGGGCAATTGCCTAAGTTTGGGCGCTCTGGAACTGTTTGAAAGACTTGTGTAGAAATTTGCAGGTCACAAACCAAGAGGTTGCTTTTCACAAATCATTCTAAACACAGAAATGGCATTGCTTTACTAAGAACAATAAGAAGTTTGATAGAATACTTTTGGCTCAATAACGGACTGATTTGGCAATGAAAGTAGGTCAGTTCCAGGCTTCTTTTTCTATCCTTTCTTTTCTGGGAGTTGGAAAGAAAATGTATTTTTGATATTCAAAATACAAAATTGTGAAATCTTGCTCTGGCATAGGTTGGTTGCTCTTGATATTTATTGAACAAGCAATCTAATTTCAGCTTCCAGAGTTCATTATAAAACTGCCAGTTTAAACTGCCAGTAAAGCGAGCAATTAAAAACTGTATATTTTATACCGGTGAAAATGACTATTTAGGAAAGATGCCATCTCCGATATTAAGGTGATAAGGCCTTATAAGGACTGGTTAGATAGATACCCTTGGAACTTTCCAAAAATGACTTGTTGTTACAAGAAAAAAAAAACCCTGATGGTTAAGATGAGCTAAAATCCTATGGAAGAAGACAGAAAGATTTTTCCTATTTGTGTGTTAGCAAGCCAAGTACAGACGGTTGGAGACTGGGCTGTGTCATGACTTGTTGATAGGTGAGAATTTCAAACTGCCTTCTCCTCAGTGATATTTTTCCATGTGAGAGGACTACATATGCCTTTATAGACATACAGTATCTATGTTAGGCTGCTGTAGACATACAATATAGGCGTTCAGAACAACGCTTGGCCCCTCAGGAATCATTGGGGAAGGAGCTGATTAAGTGGTCCTGAGTTACGTGTTTATGGTGGACTGACACAGTCCTCTGACTGTCACCAAATGCGACCATCGTGCTTCTTTGGGCACAGTCCAATCGAGCCCTGTGCCCTGGCTTGTGATGGCAGAAGGTGCTTTCCTCTCTCCTTCTTGAGTACCTGGTGTCAGGGAATATTTTCAGAAGCCGTGTTTTGGATGTCTGGTGCTAGTCCTCAAACTAAGCTTGGCACCATGAGATCATTGCTCTCTCCCAGTGTCCAGCCTGGCCTGTAGCAGCTTTTTGTGGCTCTGTTTCAGCAGTGCAGTCCACGCTGCCATTCTGCTTGTTCAGGAACCTGAGCCGTGTGTCCTTTAGAGCCAGACCTGCTCTTTGTTCCAGGATAAGTGTCTGAGATGAGAGACACCCAGGCTCTTGCTCCTTCTGCTCCCACCTGGCCACTTAGTTTGGGTCATGCTGGCTCCCTTCTCCTGGAGTTGGCCGTATGGGCTTGTACACACTACCCAGAGAGAGCCAGGGCACAGCTCCTGAGCTGGCAGGCTCTCCAGCTCATCACTGCGATGCGTGTGGACTCACCAGCTGAGGGCTGGAAACAGGGGTTACTAGGGCAAGTGCAGCACCATGGGATTGATACTGGGCTGCTACCAAGCCTGAACTGAGGCAGTTCAGTTCACGGTGTTCCTCCATCATCCCATTTTCCAGGCTACAGGCAGCAAAGTCCTGTAAAGTGCCTTCATGGTGAAGACATGCTGCAGGCACCCCATGTTATGTCCTTGAAGAGCTGTAGCCAAAACTATTAGCCTGAATGATCTGATGCAAGTGTTTTCTAGGTGGTGCTTGGTTTTCCCTAGCACGTTTTGGAGATGTCAGTCTCCACATGCTAGCAAACCACATCTTACGCTGCAGAATTGTCACGTGTCACTACATGTGTTGCTGCCCAAATGCTTTGATATCCTGAGTGTCCACGTGAGCATTCCTGCTTGTCTGTGAGTGGAACCTGTGCCTGCGGACTTGGCTGGAGATCTAGAGTAAAGGACATGTTGCCCTTTCAGCTCTGTTCCTAATTGCCACTTTGAAATAGGGAGGCATGTGTGGAGCCAACAGCTGTCCAGGCGGTAAAATATATCCCTTTATTTGTTATAAGAACAGGCTTTCTGGGCCAGGCTAAAAATCCGTGTTGCTCTGAATCCTCTCTCTAGCCCTGGCCAGTGGTGGGGACAGAAGATCAGGAGAGGTGCAGAGTGATCCTTGGCCTGGTGTGTCCTCCAGCCTTCCAGCAGTCTGAGATCAGAGATCTCCTTAGAGAAGTGGGATTCCACCAGTAACCTGGGAAATGTTGGCCCATCTTAACTTAGGGGTTTCAGGAAGGCAGTATCCTCTTATGGTGGTGGATATTTTTTCTGGATAGGTTGCAAAAGCTTCTGAATAAGCCAATGTGTAGGTAGGGAGGAAACATGTGCCAGAGTGATAAAAATACCAAACTGCAGCCTTGGCATAGTATTGCAGGTAAATTGCGGAGAGGGTTTGCTTTGCCCCAGACAGAAAGTCCTGGCTGACATCTCTGACTACGTGGCTCCAGATTCGGGATACAAAGGAGGACTTTGAGGGATAGTGCGCTTGGGCAACGTGTGATTTGCTTGCATCTGGTGGCAGTGATGGCACATATCCCTGTTTGCTGGTCAGAAATGTCTCAAGCCCACTCCTGGTGAGAAGCATCACCAGTAGCTGTCCCAGTGTCTGTAGGGCTATGCAGGGAGGGCATGCCCAGAGCTCAGGATCTGGCTCTCAGAAAACAAAGGTTCAGAGGTTAAAACAGAAAACGATAAAGCAGATCTCCAGATATAGCGCCGTGCGTCACCATCCCTTCTGCCTCAGCTGCTGAACTCACAGCTGCCCTCGTGCCAGCTGGTCCAGGAGAGTTAAGGCAGAGCTGCGGCCGGCGGCACACACATTTTGTGCCTTTAAGAGGTTTGGCTTATCCAGGCTGGGACTCGGTGTAACTGTGTGGGCTGACAAAGAGCGCTTGTCCCTTCCCCCATCCATGCTCTGCCAGAAAATGAATTTGTGAGACGCTAGCTTCTGCCTCCAATCTGCTGCCATGTGGGAGCCTGGCGCTCGCAGGGGCCGGCACACATGCACGTGTGCGCGCACACGCACCACGCACGCACGCAGAAGCACTCGGAGGCGCAGCTACTCTGGCAACATGTGATCTCACACGGATCGAGGCGAGCAGATTGGGGCTCCAGGCACTGCTGCCACAGCAGGTCATGGAGCATCCCGGCTGTGCTGAGCGTGGGATGCGGAGCTCCAGTCGGCGAGATGCTGCTTGTGTTACGGGTTTGGGTTTCTCACGGGTAGGTCCCAGCCTCCAGAAAGATCAGCTGGGAACGTTTGGGGATCTTAGGTCTCCTGGAGGCATAAGCAGCAGGGTTAAAGGAGGAGAGCCCAGCTGGGAAGGCAGGGTAGGAGAATTGACTCTGGTAGCCCTGAGCATGAACATCTGTCAGCACAAGGACCACTGGAGCTCAGCGTGGGTGGTACTGGGAGGGCAACAGCACGTTTCTTCAGTTTCAGCAGGAGGGGAATGGCACCATGCTGTGTTCTTCCCATCTTCTTAGCACCTGCTGACTGCTTGCAGTGGCTTAGGGCTTGGGGTTAGGGAGGATCTAAAAGTCCTGGGAGTCAGGAGATGTGGATTGTATACACTGCTTGTTCACAGACTGAGCGTTGGCAAGATAAAAAAATCAAAGCACTTCTAGCTCCCAGACAAAATATGGTATGTTCCCCTGAAACTGAATTAGTGCAATTCAGCCGGAGCCAAATCTTGAAGTCCTTCCTCTACACTTCCATAGTTGAGATTGAAAAGTGATTAGCTTTCATCTGGAGTTTTGCTGATATTATTGGTAAAGGCTATAGGACAGGGCCCACTGTTTAGTTTGACTCAGAGACAGGTACTCCCCCATCGGTGCACTGTCTAAGCAATAGCACACAAATTCAGGAGAGGCTTTTGCTCAAGGTCTACATTTCAGGTCAGATGATTTAAGACTATGTAAAATCAACAGCTACAGAAAGAGTTAATAGCAAGAGATGTGGAGGGGGAGGGTTTGGGGAAAGTCACAGTATCGGGTTTTCCTCTAAGGGGCTCTCAAATGATTCTCAGCCCTGCCAGAAGTCAAACATCTCCTCCCCAGCGAAGCTAAGGATGTCTGTCTTTTTGACTCAGCTGCCAGAATCATGTTGCAGAATTTGATCCTTCTGCCTATGTCCCTTCTCCCCTCTTTTGACCGGCCTCTGCCCACTACTCTTCTGAAGCTTGAAGGATTTCAAGACCAGGAAAGTGCAAGTGATCTCATCTGGCCCTGTGGGCAGTGCAGCAGGTTCTGTCTTCGCATACGATACAGTTTCAGCCTTCATGCTGTCCTCTGCTGTAATGCTAGATGGGCTGAACAGATGGGGAGGTTCGATGGCAGGGCTCAGGGCTGACAGCTGCTTTGCAATTATAAGTCTGGAATGCGATTTGAGGGGTCTAAGATACTTAGTGCTGGGGCCTTAGTGCAGGAACATCCATCAAGTAGGTCAGGCTCCGCACCAGAGGAAGAGTGCAGGGAGTAGCTGCTGTGTGACCGGCAGCGCTGGTCCTTCCGTAGTACGTTTATGTTTTGACATCATTTTCATCACTGAGATTTTAACTCCCCACTTTTTGGCCGTTACTGTCTCTGTTTTAGTATGCTTGTGGAATGGGCTGAATTCCTTATGTACTTTACAACTTTTGGCAATTGGTCCCTATTGGAAGTGTAAGGGTGTTTGCCCATGTGGCCTCTCTCTGAGGAAAGGGAGCATTTATACCCTGGTTTCTTATGTGAGAAAACAGAGGTTTGTGGAGATTAACAGGTTTGTCCAAACTTTGGCCTCACTGGAAATTCACGTGGAATTCAGCAAAGCATCCCTGTTCCACAGCATCCTCCTCCTCCCTGTAAGCACCCAGGTTAGACTAACATTAATTCACCTGAACCTGATTTTTCACTCCAGGGACTCTTTCTAAGGAGACTAACGACATGTCTGGATGGCACCTGAGTTAGCTCTACCCACGCTAAACCACGGCGTGGAGCTGGCCTGTCAGGTCTCAGCTAGCTGAGGGGTCTCTGCACGGTTCTCCATTGCACGGCGTAGATGCAGGGCATGGCCATTCTGCAGGTGGGTGCAGTTTGCATGTTGGGACTGTGGGGACAGGACAGGATGGTTTTTGACTGTGGGGAAAAAAAGCACTTTGAGTTCTCAAAGCCAAAAAGCTATGCAAAACAGGCAAATCACCAACTCTAGCAAGTGAAAGCCATGCTAGAGAAGATGATAGCCAAACACTTTTTTTTTTCTATTTTCATGCAGCAACTGAGATAATTTACTGCTGCTCCATTTTATGGCTCTTCAGTTTTGGCACAATCATGTAATTAGGACCTGGTTTGTCTGTGGATGTTTTTGCTTTGTCAATCTGTCTCGTTGCTGAGGAGAGGTAATCAGGGACTCACATATCACAACGTGCTATGCGCTTTTGACTTTTACAGGTAAAGTTCATTTAAGCAAACCCAACTGTATCTATATTTAGCTGACATACAGTTTTCAGCTTCCATCCTTTTGAGCTCAGAGTGTTACTGTAACTGATCTCTGCCCCTGGGAACAGAGTTACATAGTCTGAAAAATGGCAGTGAACAGTAACCAAAAAAAAAGGGGACAAAGTCAGCAAAAGCAAGCCATACTGGTAAAGTCACTGGTATAAGGCCTTTTCATGGAGGGATCATAGCTCTGATATCTTCTGAGTTTGCAAAGCTCCTTTTATAACTTCAGTCCAATGGATTGGTATGACTGCATTGGCTTCCAGCTTCCACAGGCAGCCACGAGGGATGCAGGACGATGCCCAGTAAGGTATTCTGGTGTAGGCTCATGGTCAGAGATGCCTGGGAGGACAAAATTAGAAGACACTGTGGTTTGGATGTTACCTGTTCACTCTCTGCCTTGTGCCATGATGCACTTCTATTTCAAAAAAGTACTGATAAAACAGAGATCCGAAGGATTTTCATTGCCATTCTTAGACACAGAAGACTTGCACTACTCTGGAGCCACTGCCGATAGCGTACAGCAGGGTTACATCTGTAAAAAACAGGGCGTGGAGCAGGACATCATTCTGGAAACTTTTGTGACTGTCGTCCTCAAATATTCCTCTTCCAAGATCTCTGAGAAAATGGGCATATTTTGATCATCTGGAAGTGGAAATATTCTTTGATGTTTCCATTAGACCGAGACATAACCCTGTTTTTACTGGAGCACTGGTCTTTTTCAAGCAGCGATTTGCAAAGTATGGTTCCAATACTAATACAACTACCTAATTTCTGAACTTTTAACAAAAGCAGCAAACTAAAACGCTGAGAATTTTTTCCTTTCCTTGTAAACATTTTACCCTTTCAAATTATGGTAATCATCCTACATGAACAGATATTGCTGTCTCATCCTGATGGCATCTCTAGTATTACTAGCCTCAAGTATTTAAATCTTACGTGTCGGGCCTTCACAAATATAATGAAGTGGGCATAAAAATCACTGATTTTTTTTTTTTTAAGAGCGCAATTTGTTGTTAGTCTTAGAACTCAATTTTAAGTTGCTTTTCCAAGCTTTTTTCCTAATCTTGTGAACTGGAAAATTGCTTTTAAAAAAAAAAAAAAGGAAAATTGGGATCCATATCTTCCCAAGAACTGGAGCTAAGAAACTGGAAACGCTGGCAACATAGAAACTTAATTTCTGTATTATGTGCGGTCATGTTTTGCTTGGTAGCAGTTCCAGCAGCGGGTGTGGAAAGTGCTCACCTTGGACTCTCAGCGTGAACCTCATGTTCACGTGTAGGAGGGGTTTTCTTTAAAAGCTTGAACCTCAGGTCAGGCTTATGATAAAAGTGATAAAAGCACGTGATGAGGTACTGAATCAGAGTGTTGACCTCTTATTTTGTGGTGGGCAAAAGAATAATATTTGTTTTGCAAGAAATACGAAGGCTTTTGAAACACGTATCCAAAACTTGGCCTGGCTGACCGTGCCTGACCCAGATCCAGCTTTGGGACGTTTAGCGGGGTCACCATGCTATTAGGCCACAATGTTTAATCTGATCAACTCTGCTTTTCAAAGTCAAACTTTGCTGCATCTTTGACATGCGCAAAGGTTGATCTTGCAATGTCCCCTTGGAACAACGGCTGCCGTCCTCCAAATTGGGTGCTGAGTCCTACCACTGTCCAGTGTCACTGCCAGGGGCCCCTCGACCCCAGATCAGGAGAAGAGCTTTTGCAGTGTAAATGCCTAAATAGATCCAAAAGCTCTGCAGGATTTTTTGCCATAAGGAACAGCAGATGGTGCCAAACCTTGCTCATAGGCTTCCCATCTCCTGCTTGGATGTTCAGGAGTCTCCACTCAGAAAACCTGCATCAGTTTTGCCACAGTGATAACACCTTCCTTGAATACTGAATCCCCCTGATCCAAAGGGTTTCTCTTGGGTGGTCAGCAACAATCTAATCTGCATGGCTGACAGCTTGAGAAGTTTGAATATTAATTCATAAAGTTAAATAACTGTGGATTAAAGTGTTTGAGGTCCAGCAAGATTAACCGTATATCCCCTGCCAGTGTGAAAGACTGAGCTTTGTAGGAGGATTTTTCCAGTATCTGTGTGAACTGTATGAAACAGTAGCTGCTTACTCAGCTTGGACACAGGATGGTTTGCTTTCCAGTATCATGGGAGAAGTTCATCTCAAATTAGACTTCATGCGTTAGCACAAGTGTAGGGTGACCAACCTCCAAGCCTTTGAGATGTCGCTTCCCTGTAATATACCATACTCTTCCTCCCTCAGTGCCGGCCTCCATCTCTCACCGCACACAAAGCAGTGTATGACTGGGAGGGGACACTGGCTGTGCCGGCCCCATTTTTGCTTTCTGGCCTAGAGAGCCGAGTTCCTGCAAGGTAACGAGGAAGCCTCGGGGCGATGGTTACTACTGCTAGAGAGGTCCACATTTCTTCCATTTCCCTGGGCAGCAGCAGTCCAGGGCCTCATGGTGTTGTGGCAGACACTGAAGAAATCGTTTATCTCTTCAGGTTCCTGTTCCATCAGGCATTCCCTTCTTCTCCAGGAAAAGGCCACAGGGAGGCAACCTGGGGACTCACCACATGCTCCCTCATCCCTGTGAGACCCATCCTGCAAACAGCAGCACAGACCCGTCCTTTCCACTTTCCGTTTGTAGACTCTTTGACTCCATTCTTCACCATCCCTTATTCTTGCAGTAAAAATGGATCTGGTCTTTGCTCAGTGCAAGAGGAACCCAGTACACTTGTCTGGGACCTCTAAGAGCTTCTACTGGTCATGGTCAGACGTAGGTCTGAGAATGTCATGTCACCCTAGGTAAAGTCAAGTTCTCAGATTTACTTTCTGTACCTTTATTGTAAAGTATCCTCCTCCTTTCCCCCACCTCTAATGATCACAGAATTTTTTTCCCACTCTCAAGAGATCACCATCTTCTTATATTAAATCCAGAGGGACCAATTCTGCTCTGCCTCCTCCCTCCCCCATGGAAATCTGGAGTAGCTCCATTAATTTAAATGAATTTGCTCATGGTTTGCATTGATGTAACCGAAGCAAATCTGGTCCAGCCATCTGAACTGCAGTTCCCATGGCAACAGGCAGCCGTTTCAGAAGCATAAACCACCAGGCAGAAGGTATGTTTAGCGTTGAAAGGGGGGACTCCTGCATTCAGTTTTCAGCCACGGGATGAGAATGTAGGCTATATTTGGAGCGCGAGTCCAGGGCTCTATTTCTGACTCTACCAATGAACCCTTGGGAAAAGTGCCTCCCGCTGCCTTAGTTTTCCTTCCAGTAAAATGGGGATAGTATTACACAGGAGTGTTTTGAAAATTGATTCAGTCTCCTAAAATGCTTTGACAGAGATCCTCAGCTGAAAGGCGCAGTAGATCACAAACTATTAATAATATCACTTTATGCCAGCATCAAAAAAAAGGGGCTGCATTGTCAGTGAGTAAGTTCTTATATAAATGCAGGCATTTCCACAGGACCACCGGGAATGTAGAGCATGAAATGGGAAGCGGAGCAGGGCTTTTGTTCAGGTGTGCCGGCGTATCTTGGGTTATTTTGGTCTGACCCAATGGAAGGTTCTAACACAGTTTAGTCCCAGCCCAGGTTCAGAAGCAGCCAAGAAGTGACCTAATTGAGCTCCAAATCCTCTTCTTAAATTGGATAGAGCTGTGAGTATTAACTGGGTCCTCTGAATCCTTGTCTAACACCAGGAAGGAAGCAGTAGGTTTGCAGAAGTATTAACAGCTGATGACTTAAATTCATTATGAGACCAGTATAAAAAACAGTTCACTGAGGGAGGCTGGTCAAGTTCAGGTCATGGCCAGGTGTGACCTTTGGTCCGAGTTGAAATAAAAAATGCCTCAGTCCAGGATCTTGGTTTGCATGTTCATGAGAAGAGAATAGACTTTGTGACAGATTGCAAGGAAAAAAACGCCAACAAATCCACCTTGCCTTGCCCTGGGCATGCAAAACTCCGTTTCCATGGCTATAGGAAGGCACAGCTGAAGGATTTCAGAGCACGTGCTTTTGCTGTGTTTTAGTTACAGCAAAGATTTGTGGTAACAAAGGAGATCTAAGTAATTGCAAAAGGGAAAAAAGTAGCAGTAGTTTCCAATGAATGGAAGCAGCTTTTGTAGATTACTAAGTTTTAATATCAGAGGGGACCATTCTGACTTCCCGCAGAGCTTTCACCAGAGCGCTTTGCTGCTACGCTTCTTCCACCAGTGCTAGAATCACTGTTTAAACATTCCCTGCCATTGCTGAATCTGGCGGAGGTCTCTTTACCTGTAGTGTTGAAAGCTTCGTGGAGACTTGAAAACTTGCTTGCGTGCTGTTGTCGTGATGGGCTATGTTATCCTGACACTGGTCTGTGTTACAAAGAGAAGGGATATACACTAGAATGAATTTTTGAAAGATGTCAGGAGGTTTATGATTTTTTTTTCCATTTTGTTAGAAATTTTGAATTAAAAAAGAACTGCTTAATTTCATTTTGATGAAGAAAATCATAGCCTCCATAACTTCCTCAGCCCAATCAAGAGAAAGGCAGGTAATGGGGTACCTACTTTCTTTTACTTACCACCCTAGGTTTTCCCAAAAAAAGCACAACCCCCCCAATATCTTCCTGATTAAAATATAACTAAAAATTGGATTTTTTTTTAATTTTAAAAATTCATTTGGAAATGCTTACTCAAAACAAGCACATTTAAAAAACACGAAACCACTTTTCAAACACATTTTTGACCAGCCATAGTTAGATGACAAGTGCTGGTGCCAGACCATTTGCTCTAGGGTTCCCATTGTTAACACTGCTGGAACTGTACTGGTAACAATGGAGGAAAATATGTAGTAAATTTTTCTAATGAGAAGGCGACATTCTCACACAGTCATTTTTTAACATTTAAAAGAACATTCAAAAGCACAATATATAAAGCAAATTCCAAAAAGATTTATCCTGGGAGAGAAGGCTGAAGCAGAGAAGAAAGCCTTTTCATTCCACCAATATTAATTCAGAGAAATGCATTTGGCACCAGGATTTAAAAGTTCTGAATGTCGAAGGAGTGCAACTTTTTTTCCCAAGAGAAAATACTGTCAGAGCAACCCGGCTAATTAGCTTTCCTGTTTTAGAGGATGAATATCGTGTTCTTAAAAGCAAAAAGGATTCTTTTGGATTGTCTCCCTATATTTCCAAGCTGTAAAGTGGAAATTCTCCTCCGTCAGCCCGGCCCACAGGCGCCAGGGAGCACCCCGGGCTGCAGAGGTGACTGCTCCCTTGGACTGAGGGTAGTGGATGTTCAGACAGAGCAGGGAAGGTGAAGGGTTATTTGATGGGAACATCTTGCCTTGCAGTGTAGCAGCTAAATAAAGTAAGGTTAATGGAGCCAAGTATATGTGGCCTAGCTCTACAAGATGATTAAAAGGTGACTTTAAAACAGTCTACAAATGTTTGAAAGGA
The DNA here is from genome assembly GCA_020745775.1 of Theristicus caerulescens. Taxonomy (NCBI): domain Eukaryota; kingdom Metazoa; phylum Chordata; class Aves; order Pelecaniformes; family Threskiornithidae; genus Theristicus; species Theristicus caerulescens. Next base: position 4,359,123 of record CM036566.1, read on the forward strand.
GTCATCATCAGGGAGGCAAAGAGCTGTTGATAAAAAGGAAAATAGAACTCAGGGCTTGATGCTGAGCAAAGGAAGACATATGTTGGGCACTAATACCTTGTTTTCTGGACATAAAGCCAGTGTAACTAGGGAAAACCATGAATACTTATTATGGAAGTGTGAATGCAAGAGTCAGGTCAGTCAGTTCTTCTTCTGACACACAGAGAGACTGTGTAAAGAAGAGCCTGCAGCTGATAAAAGCAACACTATGGATGATCTTGAAGGCTTTTTCCCTCTGAAGCTCCAACAGTCCATTCAGACACAAACATAAAGGAATGCATTAACCCTAAAGATACATCTCGATGAATACAGTGAAGTTTGCAGGGTCTGATGGACGACGAGTCTTTACATTTCAGTTGCAGAGGCCGTTGCACAGTGCGGGAGGCATCCTGGGAATGGCTCAGACGCAGCATCTGGAATCTCCTGGCTTGGTATCAAGGAGACAAAGTGCACACTGAGGTACCTGAACATCGATCACTCCTGATCAGGCAGAGCAGTGCCCGGGGCTGTACGGCCAAGGCTTCTGGGAGTGTTTGTACATTTGCACAGAACCATCTCCATTTTCTTCCTACTAATTTCCTTCATGTCAGAAATGCCCTTGGTGGCACACAATTAAAAAAGAAAAAAAAGTCCTGAAGTGTTGTGTTAGTGTGATAGGCTGTTTCCTGCCCTTGCCTTGGTTGTGTTATCCTACAAGGAAGATTAAACAGAGACAGCGTAGTTCTCCCTAGCTGTCAGGTCCAATCATTTAATTCCACTTTCCTGTGGATTAGTAGATGAGGAACTGCTCTGATAAGTCCTCTAGTGCTTTCAGCCGGAATCCTTCTACACATCAGCTTCACCCACAAAGCCCAGGGTCCTGTTTTTCCTGGGCACAGCTCCTTGCAGTTTGTTTGGAAAGGTTCCCGTAGTGGCTCTTGTGGAATGCACGGCAAGGGTACCGCAAGCAACAACAACGAAAAGCCCTTCAGCATCAGGCGCTCTGATAAGGCATGGACGTTCAAGCGTGGCTGCTTCAGCAAGTCATTTTATAATGACAGGTGTCGTTTATTTTTGGATTCTGAAAATGTTCCAGTACATTTGCTTTCAAATCCTGCCTCTGAATCCACAGGTGCAAAAAAGCCTAAGGACGTGAGGGCACCAGCATGTAAGGGCAAGCAGCAAGGGCAAGGCAAGAGCACCTGCGGAGAGCCGGCCAGCACCCCTTGAGATGTGCTGCTGGAGGGGTGCTCGCTGCGATTGGCATCGGAAAATCAGTCACAGCATCTTCCATCATGTCCCTGCCGTGGACCCTGATGGTATCAGAGAGCGGTACCCACCAGCTGACAGCAGAAGGAGGCGCTCCTGGGACTGGAATTATTTCCCCTCTGCCTCTGGAGTTCCCTTGTGCCCAGAATAATTAATAGGGCCAGTAGCATTTAAAAGCAAGCACACATGACTGTGTCTCTGATAATGACACTGGAAAAGTAACAGAATCTAATTATAATTAGAAAACAGCCCCAGCAATGTCCTAGCATCACAACGACCATCCTGACTTTGCCACAACAAATGTAAAAATATATCAGCATATTTATAGCTTGGCATCTCTGTCCGTTTGCAGCCCGGTGCCGGGCCCCCTCTTGCCCTGTTCTGTGTCCCCTGCTGTGCTTCACAAGCAGTAAATAACACTGACTGATGTGACTGATGTTTATATGGTGTCTACCACCCAAAGATCCTACTTTTATTTTTCAAATTATGCAATCTACCTGATCTAATCTGCCTGAGCTGAGAGATGTGTAAATTGATGTATATTATTAACAATGCCAAAGTCAAGACACAGCAGCAAGCCAGTCTGAGAGTGACAGCAGAAACTTGAAAGGTGCTTTGGGCTAAAACTTCCAGCATTTTAAGATTCCCTTATTACTGCTCACTTTTTTTAGTCAGGTAATGAATCCCTCCTTTCTTCACCCACTACGCAGAGATTTATAAAGGTAGTTTTTAGGATTAGCCTCTCTGAGCTCAGTTTGCACAAGACGAGGTTTTGACCTGGCGACAGAAAGTTTGTGGTGAGAGGGGGATGTGAACTTGGTAGGCGAAAGTTCTGCCTGCAGGGCGGGAGGAGGGAGATGTTTTGCTGGAGTTCCTCCGAATGAGTTGCTACAGGACCAGATATTCCATCCTAGGTAATTTTCCTTTACTTTCTGCCTTTACTTTCTGCTTTAGCCTGCCCCGGTGGATTGCCATAAGCATTCCAAGAGTTGCCATGCTCCCTTTTGGAGGTGGCTGTATTCCGCAGGGGCAAATCGATGGTTTATAGAAACACGGATTTGCACGTAGCCTGTGCAGGCTTTCCTCCTGAGCAGAAGGCAGGTGCGGAGGCAATGCTTTCTCTGGGAGCTCTGCAGCCCAGTGGCCAGTTTCTAGATATTTCCGTATGTAGGCCCCAGCGCATCCCCTGAACTCACAGGTAGTTTGTGGGTATCTTATCTCCAGCTTTGGCTGCCCTTGGCTATGCTCTAACGCTCCCTTCAGCTGGCTCTTCAACGCTCAAGGTATCGCTGCACTTCTAGTCTCCTGACTGGTGAGGTGTTTGGATTTCTCACTGTTTGCATCAGCATCAGAAGTAGTTCATAAAAAATTTCATTGCTTGTTACAACAGATCAAACACAAATTCTAGCTAAAAAAATTAAATTACAAGCAACTCAAGACCTTCAATGCTTTCCCTCCTCTGAAACTTTCTTTCCAAATCATAAATTATTAAACTAGTTACATGGAAATAAAGGGTCCGTCCTGTCACCCTTTCCATGCGAATGACTCCCCTTGAATCATCGCTGAAGGTCTGATAATGTTTTTTTCCTCCAGTTCTTGGAAAAACTTCCTCTAAAGTCAGTGGTGATACTCTTACCGTGGTTACACTGGGTTAGATCAAAAATCGGCTCGTGGAAGAAAACAGAATTATCCTAAACTCGCTAATGATATAATTGATACCTGAGTCCGATCTAGTAAATATACCACATTTCAGATGTTTTCTCTGGCCTAGTGAAGGTTTGACTCCCTGTTAAGCAAGCCCTGACTATTCCCAACCAATTTTCTCTATGAACACTGTTAGTTGGAAAAGACTGACTGACTCTTAATGAACTTAAACCAGACTGGGGATGACTTACGTTGGTTCAGAGTTAGGCATTTTTATTCTGAAATAGGAGCGACCACAGAGAGAATTAATCAGGAATAACTGTTCTGCTTTTAATCCATACTGCTTGAAACCAAATTAACCTCTCTGTGTGCACAAGCCTGAAGAATTTAGCTGAAATTGCTGAAAAGCCTCCAGGTTTGCATGATAATTTCAAAGGGACTATTCCTCTGAGTGAATGCCCTGTAGAATTGAGCCTTCATCCCCAAATATCAGTTTCCCCTTTTACACTTAATAGCTTTATGTTTGTTTTTGACGTTAAAGGCCATTACAGATCAAGTGTGCCCCTAAAATGTATTTTCTGCCTATGGGACGAGCTAGCAGTTAGAATCAGTGTTTATACGTGATATAATAATACTAATGCAATTACAGCGTGGGACTGGACACAGCTCTGGCAGATGGGGATGGAGGCAGCTTCCCCCGTCCCTCCCGCCTCAGGACCGGCTGCTGTGATGTGCGCTCTGATGTCATCTGATGAGGTCCCAGCTCCGCTGCCCGTCCCCTGCCCCCACGCCCCAGCCTGAACAGGGTAGGACTCGCTTCTGCCTGATCCTCAGTTTAGTTTCATTTCCCCGTTGCTTGAAGATTCAGGGTAAACAAAGGTGTAACGTGACTGCGGTGTTGGTGTCGTACTGTATTGAGGCAGCAGGAGCGCATTTCTCCTCTGCCTCCTCCTGTCTCCTGTGCACCAGCTTCAACTGGATCCTGGTTTGTGAGTGGGCACTGGTCTGCTCAGGTTGAGGCTCCCATTCCCAAGTCACTTGGTGAAGCTGGCTCCGGGCAGTAAGCACTGAGCTCTCATTTCCTATCAGTTCATGCTGAGCTATGGTTTTGTGGTGTAGGACCATCTCGAGAGTAACGCATAACCAATACTGGCAGCAAACAGCTGTCGAGCACTATAAGCAGGAATATCTGAAACATCAATCAATATGGGAAAAGCCTGAAACCCTTAAGCACACAATTTACCATCTTATGCAAGTAGAGGCACGTATGGATAGGCTTATATAGTGATTTACTTTGCCCGGCTCAGTTTCATCCAACTTTCAGAATCGTTCCTACTAGCCAAAAGCCAGCTTGGAAGCAGCCTTCAGACACGGCTGCCTGCATGGCCCTGGGGTGAATTGCTGAAGAGGAGGAAGGAATATTGGTGTGAGGGAATGCAAAAGCCAGCAATGCTTGCAATTTTAGTACGTTCTGTATTTTCCATGTAAGACATTCCCCAGATTTTGAGGGTAGAGGTTATGAAAAGCTCAATAATAAAAGTTCTTCATCTAAGCAATCAGGAGCCGTGCCAAACAGGAACAATTCTGGGAAATAACCGTTTTATCTTTGGTACCTAACTGTATTAAAAAAAATTTAAAAGCCTTTTATTATGATTAATTTCTTGTGCTCAGGAAGTTTATGCAGCTGTCCTTGATGTGGGGTGCTTGTCCCTTGGTTTTTCAGGGCCTGTGAAGTCCAGCAGTCAAAGAAAAATGTTTTTCAAGCACAGCTTTTTATTTCTCCTCTGGGTACCTTAACTCAGTGGCAGAATTAACCAAAGGAACTTACTGTGAGAAGTACAGAATCCTGTAAAGGGATTTAGAGGGATTTGGGAGATTTAAAGATTTTTCACCATCACGATTTGGAATGATCAATTTATTTTTTGTACATATTTTCCCATGTTAAGCTCATGAGGAATACGAAAATCCTATTAGGAGGGTGAAGCAGATATTTCTTTTCTTAGAAGATGCAACAACCCACCTCCTGTAAGAGGTGGGCTGTGAAGGCCATCTCATTGCTCTGGCTTCACCCCTTGCACTGGAGTCACTAGGCTGCAGTTACACCAACCATCACATCTGTACCTGTGTCCCACTAAGTGACCAGCACCCTGCTTAGCCCAGCTTTGAAACCTGTGATGAAGCTGTTGTAGCGGGGAGAGAGCGGTACGGATTGACAGGGATCGCCCGTGGACTGACCTCCTGTTTGTCCTCAAGCCCCTCCTCTGTGCCCACATTGCAGAAGGCATTCCTTCTTTGTTTTAATCCCTCTTTATTTATTTCATGTGAAACAATCCATTTTATTATCTACTATTTATTATTTACTATCTACTAGTCTATTTAGTACGTCTACTATTTATTATTTATGATCTGTTTTATTAATCTAAACACCATTAGACTGGAAGGCATAAGAAATCCTTGGAGCTGCCCACACAGGGCAGCTCAGTGCATTTCCAAGCAATCTTGATTTGAAATGGAAATTGCCAGTACTGACTGTTTGCTTTCCCTGGGTAGAAAGCTAGAGCTGTAAGCTGAGTCTGCCTTGGTTTTGTTTCCTCATATGTGGAAATTCCAGGAGAAACAGTCTTAAATCCCAGGTGTAGATTTTGGAATTGTCTCCACCCATCTCCTGATGTTCTCCAGAGACAACCTCTGTTCTTTCTCATGGAGGAGAATATGGAAAACATATCATGAAACAAAACATTGAAATAATAAAATCCTCCCAGACTTGGCATTGGTTTTCCCCATTGAGAGACAGGTGGAGCAACGTGGATCTATAGAGAGCACATGAGCAGGGCTGGAGCAGAGTCCAGGAATTCAGTCCAGTTCCAGAGAAGTCAAAACCAGAGTCAAAAGTAGCTGGCAAAGTAAGCATGAAACTTAGAAGCTAGAAGGAAGGAATGAGTGACTTCGGTCAAGGCAGCTGCCAGACTGAGGGACCCAGGGAAAAATGACAAAGATGGAATCAAGGCAACACGTGAATCGGGTAGTGCTTTATAGGCTGTCCAAAAGTGCCCTGTGTTTGAGCCATTGAAAGACCTGTGAGGTAAAATAGGGCTCACCTGTTCTTAAAAACTGCAGACCTGGTGGTGATGAGCAGAAACGATCAAGCAACCTCCTTTTCAGAGGATGGGTCCTTGGTCACCAGCAATTAGTCCCCTTCACGTTCCAGCCATGTTCCTCTTCCAACAGTGAAAGGCTCCACAGGATTTCTGGTTTTAGCATCCACAAATGCCACAGATTCTCTCTGTAACTTCAGGTCATGAAGATACTGTGTTGGGATACGGAGGGGAAAACAGTTCTGTGTGAGAGGCTCGCACAGGCTGAGTGCGGTGCTTTGAACTCCTTAAATGAAAGGTGTGGCACAAATTCTCCTTTAGATCATCCCTTTATCTAAGAAGATAGATCCTTTAAGAGAGGAATGGGTGTATTGGGGTGACAGAAAGGCAAAAATTGTTTGAGGGAACCTGTTTATTTGAAAAACGTGCCTTGCTGCTCCAGTCTGAATTGTTTGTCTTCCTTGGAATGAAAGAATGTAGGACATGGAGGGGAGGCTTGCCAGAAAAGCCTTTTGGAATTGCAACGAAATGGCCGTGTTTGTGCTCAGAAGGGTCTCAGGCTTGTTGTGTTCACATCTGCTTTAAGTTATCCTGATGTTGTTTTTTTTATTTTTTTTTTAATTGAGTTTAACATACTGAGAAATGCACAAAGCTCTCTGGCCTCCAGGCACAAGAGGAAAAACCTCAACAACATCCACTGACCCTGCCACCATGTGCTTCCCAACAAACATTCCCAAACAAATGCTGGCGATGACAAATCGGCCTAGAAGCAACTTGATGGCGGGTGCTTAATTGCGCACTGCAGTGCTCGGCGCCTTGGAAAGACGAGGGTGGAGAGCAGATAATGAGGGTCGGATTTGCTAACAGTGGGCATCGGCCACAGTTGGCAGGTCTGGGGAGCACAGAGCAAGACAATTATCGCATTTCGCTGCGTGATGGATGTTCGGCTGAGTCAGCCAGCTGCTAACCAGGACCAGAGGGAAGCTGTTCTCAGGTCTTCGGTCCCACTTCTTAGCAAAGGTGGCTCTGAGCAACCTTTGAACTCCTCCTGTATGTAGAGTTTCTTCAGGCTTATATTATTTCTGGAATAAACTGCCCGCAGGCTTTCTGTGGTACCCAGGCAGCTGGGGACGGCTGCAAAACAGCGTGCTGTGGCCGTGCCTTTTCCTCCCTGCCTTCTGCATGCCCCGCTCCCAAGGGGCAAGCAGGGAACTAGCCATGAGCCATTCAGGCAGCTCTGCTCTGGCCTAAAAATACCAGAGGTTTTCACTGAGATGATTTCTACCCAGTTCAAAGAGGGAGAGCACAAAAGGGATTGGGCCCTGTGGGTGTTGGTTGGCCTAGACAACAATTCGTTTGGCATGGGCTTGGTCTGCAGACAGCAGCTTTATCATGTGAGCCTAAAAGATGACAAGGGCAATCGTAGTGCCTGGCTGTCCCGGGGGAATCTCAAGATCTCCACCCTTTCCTTTCGCACATGAATGCCAACGGATAAAGATTGAAGAAAGACCTGTGTGCTGGGCTGAGGGACCAAGCGCTGGTGCGGGTGGGTGCTCTCTGGAGGAGGGCAGGGTGAGGGATGTAGGTCTGTTTTCATGTGCAAATATGTGGTTGTTTGCATGCAAGCATGTGCAGTGAGAGGGCACCTACCCGTGTCTATCACGGACCCCAGGGATCTGCTATAAAAGGGACTGCAGTCTTCGCCGGAAGGCAGACATGGTGCCTTCCCCTTCCACCTTTGGGACGCTACTCCAAAGGTGCTGTGTTTTAAGGAAAACTGGTTCTGAGTTTGTTTGCCTTAAAACATCAGGTTGTAAACTGCAGAAGGATTTCCCTAGTAGTTCAGCTACCGATGCAACAAGCACATGGCAGAGAGCTGGAGGTGCCACGTGGTGTCACCGCACGGCACGCGCTGGCACGGTGTAAGTCCCCCCTGCCAAGCCACCGCCGTGGGGGTACAGGGCGATGTGGGGGGTAGCTGCCCCGCTGCCACTACGGGTGTGCGTATGCGTCAAGGGCGGCCCTGTTGCTGCGTGCGTGGCTGTGCTTGCGTGTCTGCTTGCAGGAAACATGGACAGTGCTTTAATTATGTCAAACTGTGCAAAGCTGGGTCCCTGGACAGGCGTGGGCAGAGCTGTGTGTGCCCCCATGTAAGAGGACTTCTCGTGGTACGCACGTACGTGAGCATCCCTGTGCAAGCTCCTCATTGTGTCCAGCGTGCCCCTAAAGGTTCCTCCTGCCCCCTTTTGCACATTACTGGACTCACTGGTCTGTTCTCAGGTGCGCTGAGCATTTGCCAACGCAAGAGACTGTCTAGACGTGATGTCAAGCTGCCCAGCTTCAAATCTCACTCAGCCCTGGGGGGGTAATCACAAGCCTAGGAGAGGCCTTATCAATAAAACATTTTCACTGCAGGAGGGTAAAGAAAATATGTAGCGGGTGATCCGGGTTTGTGGGAGAGAGGGGAGGCTCTGTTTTTCTGTCCTGCCAGGCTAGCCCCAATTTTCTGTGTCAGCAAGGTGCCCATTGCTTGCTGTAGCTTCTTTGCTGGATTATTTGTTGTTAATGATTGTTTATTTTTAGATAGCAAATCTCAATCTGTGATGGTGTTTTGGTTTTGCTTGTGGGTGAGGTTTGCTTTTCTTCTGGGGAGGGTTGCAATTTACCACTAAGCTCTTTTGGCATCCGAGGGCCAAGTTCAGTTAAAACAAAACAAAAAAAAGCCCATTCAATCAGCAAATAAAGCAGGATGTTATGTAAAAGGAATAATATTGACACGGGGCTCCCCGGCCTCGGTGCTCTCCCCCTCCTGAGGTGATTAAAGGTTTCAGCACCCCCAGGGAGGGGGCTGGCATTGCATAAGAGCCTCTTCGCTTCGAAACATTTTCCCCTCTTTTAAATCTAAGGGACCCAGTGGATTTATGACCAGCCTGGCCTTTTTAAGCAGATGGCTGGGTTTGTTATCATTTTATTTGAATGATAATGATAACTCTGCAGGCTGAGAGGATTACTGCAAGAAATGGAAAGCACTAGCACTTTTTTTTTTCCCCTGTGGTGTTTTCCCACACTCAAAGGGCAAAACACACAGCACCAAATCGTTGCCTGGTGTAAAGCAAGGGCTCTGCACCGACAGGTTGCACAGGCTGCTGTGGATTTCCATAGCGTGGTGATAAAGAAAAAGCAGGCTCCAGACTCTTCTTCCTTTTCTTCTTTATGGAGTGAAAAGAAGCCAGAAGTATATCTGTTTTATATTTTTTTAAGTTTTTTGAAGTATATGTTAGGAGCTCATGCCCTGCCTACCTTACATTTCATAAAAGATTGAGGACAGGTAGAGAACCTGTAGGGAAAGAAAACCACAAGCCCCACAGAGGAAGTGAGTTATATACAGTTTATATTTTCTATTTGTGTTAACATCTCCCTTTGTTAAGCATCTTATAAACAGCTGAACCAAAATCTTTGCTTATTAAAGAATTCAGCAATCTGCCATTGTAAAAAGAAAGGGAGCTCTCACCATCTCTACTGCTGAGTCTGTTTAAAACATTGAGAATCTGCCTTCCTTAACGTGGGAAGACTGAGTTCAAAATAATGACATGGAAAACACGAACGAACGGAGCCTGGTGGATTTGTACCTGTGGTTGAGTGTCAGTGTGGATTCTCTCATGTCTGATATGGTTTGAATCCTGCCACAGCTTCCCCTCAGAGAGAACTAACAGGGTCTCTATCCCTCACCCTCTGCTTATTTGCACGAACGGTGTAAGAAGTTCCTTGAGACCTTTGCGAGCCCTACTTCTTTAGACTAGCAGGCTCAGGACCTGGAGTTCGTTCTTTTTTCTTTTCTCTCATTTTTGCCATTCAGCTATTGCATCTTTTTCCTACTACCATGAGGGAACAAAAGTAAAAGAAAGTGAAAATTGGTATTTATCACATCGGTCTGGTTGCTGGAGCTGTATGAAAACAAGTAGATTTTAGAATCTTGTGACAAAATGGTGGCAGCTGCCAACACTTTCCAACTTTTGAGGTCTCCAGCCAATTTGCTATCTCAGAAAAGAGTAGAGCAGCCTTGCCGGTGTACTTCTGGAGAGAGACAGAAGAGAAAATAATGTTTTGGGGCTTTTTTATAAATGCTGAAAAGCAAAAGTGAGGGAATGAGCCAGAGAAGCTAAACCACAACCAAATTTCAAAGCATGCCCCTCTCCGTGGGCGCTGTGTTCTCCAGGGCCACTGCACCGCAGCAAGGTCAGCGTGCCCTGAGGGGGCCTTGGCAGAGGCAAAGGCTGTGAAAGGGCTTTGTGTGCAGAGGTGGGAGAGGGCCTCGGAGCGGATTTGGAGTTTCACTGCTGAAATCTAGAAAGTGAATCATGGGCAGAGTTTGCTGGGAATTCTCTGACAAAATGTTTTCTTCATCGGAAAGCAATGATTAACTGAAAACAAACAAACTCTGTTTCATCTAAATGAATAAATTCCCACTGAAATACAGGCTAAATTCCCCTGGATCTAGTGCCTGGTTGCTAGTGTGACTGGCAGAAAGCCGGGCAGGCACGGAGGGGCTGCAGCTCCCAGCTAGCTCTGCCGTGCTGAACTGGGCTCCCGGAGCTGCCACGCTGTCGTGGTTTAACCCCAGTCGACGACTAAGCACCACGCAGCCGCTCACTCACTCCCCCCCCATGGGATGGGGGAGAGAATGGGAAGAGTAAAAGTAAGAAAACTCATGGCTTGAGATAAAGACAGTTTAATAGGGAAAGCAAAAGCCACACACGCAAGCAAAACAAAGCAAGGAATTCATTCACTGCTTCCCATCATCAGGCAGGTGTTCAGCCATCCCCAGGAAGGCAGGGCTCTATCACGCGTAATGGTTACTTGGGAAGCCAAACGCCATCATGCCGAATGTCCCCCTCTTCCTTCTTCTTCCCCCAGCTTATGTACTGAGCATGACGCCATACGGTATGGAATAGCCCTTTGGCCAGTCTGGGCCAGCTGTCCTGGCTGTGCCCCCTCCCAGCTTCTTGTGCACCTGGCAGAGCAGGGGAAGGTGACCAGTCCTTGACCAGTGTAAGCTCTACTCAGCAAGAACCAAAACATCAGTGTGTTATCAACATTATTCCCATCCTAAATCCAAAACACAGCACTCTACTAGCTACTAAGAAGAAAATTAACTCTATCCCAGCTGAAACCAGGACACACGCTCCCAGCTGCACATCCAGGAGCCCAAGCAGATTTGGGAGTCCTGCAGCTGCCAGCGTGGGTTAGAGCTCCGACCTTCTTCCCTTCTGCAGGAAAGGCAGTTCACTGATACCAAATGCTGTGGCGCCCAAAAAATAACTTGCAGTGTTTCCAAAGTGTTGGATCAGTGTGAAAAGCTTCTAGTATCATGGATGTTGGATTGCCTCTTCTTCACACATTGTCCTCCCGCAGAGAGAAGTTGGCTGGTTGATTTGAGCCATCATGCCTTGCTTGGAAAAAAGTCTTTCCTTCACCAGAGTGTACTAGGCACAGGCACTTTGCAACGATGGGCTTAATCCCATGGATGGCTGAGCTCCAGATGCAGAACATCTCCTTTGGAGAAGGAGTAGTACTGCTATTGGCAGCACCTAGATAACCTGCCATCACAGGCAGCACAAGTTCTTGGGAGGGCCATGAGGGTCCCGAGGCACTCCCATCACATTTTCTTTAGGATAAGGAAAATCTGAAGAAGCCAAGCCTTCACTACTTAAGGATGTTGAGGGCAGCTGCACTCAGAGCCAGATCACTACAGGAGCAGGGCAGCACTGCTGCTAGGATGGTTACCTGGAGAAAAGCCTGGCAGTGAGCAAGACGACTGTTATGCAGGATGACCTCCTAGTCTTGATCTTCCCCGAAGCTCTTGGACATACCCAAGGAGCAAACACCAGTGAAATGGATTCGCTGTACGTTAAGTAAAACCTAGCAGGAAAGCAACGAAACTACTATAATAGGGGATGCTTTCCCTTGTTTTGGTGGAGACATGCTATTCAGTGGTTGCACAGAGCACATTTATACAAACTGCTCTCTGGAAACCATCTTTGATGGCTGAAGGGGATCTCAGTAGCATCACCATGAGCTTGAAAAAGGCTATTAGAGATGAGGTTTGTCCTAAGATGTTATGTAGGTTGTCATCCATTGGAAAGGCAAAGCTATCCCATTATATTTATACTCTTCCCAGTGTTAATTTTCATCTACTGTTACAAGGCTAAAACAAAATTTACAAAATTTGTTCTTCATTGCTGTTAAAATGCTCAACATATTTCAAACACTTTGAATTCCCATGCTGAAAGTTATTGTGAAAGCAGCGTTCATATTTATTATTAGAATGAGGTTAACAAGCAATCTTGCCTGTAGAGGCATCTGGCACCAAACCCATCCGAACTGAGCGAAGGCCACTTACTAATAAGGTTTCTAAGTAGGGAAAGGGACAGGGTGTTCTCAAAGATCCTGTAGCTGGAATTAAAACAGGGAGATTGAGCTTATCTGCATGATTTGCACGTCTCACTTTAGGACCCTTTCTGGATGTTACTACACATATAGCTGAAATCAAATAGTCATCTAATATAACACTGCTTTCAACTTATAGAGCTAAAAATGAACTGCCTATAGACAGCCCAGCAGCATTCTGGGAAGGCATTGCCAGCAGCCAGAATATTTCATTCCTTTCAGAGTGGGTAATCAGAATCAGTTTCTCCTGCTTGCTCTAGGAGTTATTCTGTTCTCTCTTGATATAAGCTGTTTCGGGTGAGCTAAGCACATGTGAGCCAACAGTCAGCAAAGGAAGTTCGTTGGAGACAGAAAGAATTTTTTCTCCCTTCTTATTTTAAAGGCAGAGAGGAGGAAGAAAATACAAGGGTGGCAGCTGAGGAGGAGAGGCGAGTCAAAGATTTGCAGACACAGTAACGATGATTTGATGCAGAAAATGGTGGGTGTACCCCACTTTTTTTTTTTTTTTAAGTGGATGCCTGCCACAACCTACGTGCGCATGAGGTGTGATGGAGGTCACTACAAGTTAGTCCAGGGGTGACCTGAACATGTAATAGGTACCTTATAAAGATACTGAATGTGGAAAAAATGCAAGGTGGCCAATGGGAAGGAAAACACAGCGTGCTTAACTGACCTGTGCTGGGGAACCAAATAATCTTCACTCTCAAATTTTAAGAGACCTGGTACATGAAATGGCAAGTTTGTTAGAAAATATTTTAATTAATCCATCAAGTTAAAGGCAGTACTATATGATTAGAGAATAGAAAATGTAGTACCTATACTTAAGATGGAGGGAGGAAGCAATCTGGAAAATTATAAACCCATCAGTCAGACTGCAATAACGTATAAGGCTATCAGAACAATTTTTGAAGGAAACAATAATTAAAGACAAGGAAATAATGGAAAAATGGGATAAAATGCAAGTGTTTACCAATGATAAATCACGTCTGACTAACCTCATGGTTTTCTTTGATAAGATAACCAATCTAGACAAAGGAGATGTGATAGATCACATCTGTCTAGGCTTCAGTGAAACAATAAAGGTATAAGGTCATGATGGGGAATTTTTAGCAGAGCTGGAGAAGTTGGAGATTACCACAAGAGTGAAAAAATGGAAAAGGAGCGGGCTAGAGGGGAGGTGACAGGCGGTAATGTAGAAAAAGGACGGAGGGAAGTTACCAGTACAGTTCTTCAAAGAAAAGCTTGATGCTTATCTTAATAGCTTCATGAATAACGTGTTTAAAAGTATCCCAGTGAAATCTGGTGATAACACAAAGCTGGGAAAAATTGTCAATGCAGAGGAGAAACAAGAAATCAAATGGGAATGAAGTGGTCTATTAGGCTGGTCCTTGTAGAGAAGCTATCATTTAAAATGTTAAAATAACCTTTTCTTATTATGCCTAAGAAGATGAGGCCAAGAGGGGACACGGTTGTTTTGGCACGCAGAACCAGGGTGTTAAAACCTATTTAAGTTGAAGGTCAACTTTGGCACAGAAAAAGAAGGGCATGAACTGGCCGAGAATATTGTTATATTCTACTGAAAATATATGTTTAGCCCAAGAATTAGAGAGGTTTTCAAGCTTTCAGAAGAGTGCAGTTCTGGAGTGATTATTCAGTAGGAGTAAATCATCTATTTCTGAGATGACATTTGATCATTTTATGAAGGATTTTCTCTGATGCATGAGGACTATTCCTGTCCAGTTGTCCATATTGTCTGTCTTTGCCTTCCCCCCTAGGGAGACTGAAATTCTGAGGAACTTTAGGTCACAGCGGGTCTGGAAACGTTCCTCCATTTGCTGGGGTGTGTTGGTTCACTTCTGACATTGTAGATATGAGTCACATGCAGTGTGTCTGTGAGGAATGACAATCTGGTAAATAGAGCCCTGGGACACAGGGAATCTGGATTTCATTCCCATCCTATTCCAATTTGTTTGCATGCTTTCAGATAACCCACTAAGGATCTAAGTAGCTGAATAACAATTTTAGTGAACTGAAGGCTCACTTCTGAGCCCGCTGCCCTCAGTGAGCGGTCACCTAACATAAAGAAGCAGTTAAACCTTGCTTTCTCATTTGATCTGAAAGTACCAGAGATGATACCCAATGCTCTTTCTAAATGTGCCTCCATCAGAAGACCTTGCTGCTCATTTTCTGTCTCTGCCCAGTCACATATTAAGTATTTGTCAATGTTCTTCCACCAGCTCTCCCAGGGGAGTTCAACTAACGTGCTGTTGGGAAAGTTTCTTATTTGCAAGCTGGAGGAGAGGAGAGGAGAGGAGAGGAGAGGAGAGGAGAGGAGAGGAGAGGAGAGGAGAGGAGAGGAGAGGAGAGGAGAGGAGAGGAGAGGAGAGGAGAGGAGAGGAGAGGAGAGGAGAAGAGAAGAGAAGAGAAGAGAAGAGAAGAGAAGAGAAGAGAAGAGAAGAGAAGAGAAGAGAAGAGAAGAGAAGAGAAGAGAAGAGAAGAGAAGAGAGCCCCCAGGGTTGGACACCAGAGTGGGGTGGGCACTCCCTGCTTTGAACATTGGGACATCTTCCTCATGAGAAACCGAAAGAAGAATGCTACAGCCTGATTTGGAAAAGCTCCAGCATCTTGGGTCTCTGCCCAGCCATGAAGGCACTCACCTGGGATAGGGTCTCTTCTCAGCAAAGGATGAATTCATTTTCCAGGGAAGATTTACACATGTCTCATTTCATTCTTGTGCAAAACAAAAACAGTTGCTGAAACCTCATTTTTTTGATTTTTTGGATTTCCACCAGCTTTACCTGAGGTCCCCCAGGAGGTCCTCCTCCCTACTAAGAATTAATCGCATTGTGAGGGCTGCCCTCCAAGCTGGTGAGGGTAACAGGGGAAGCAACTTGCTTTGGTCTCCACCCGAGGGGTCAGGGAGGCTGAAGGAAGCAGCTGTTCTAGCTGTGGCTTTTCATTTTGCTCCCCGTGCTGGAAACAGAGAGTCTGTGATTTCCTCCGAGTCCAGCCAAACGCTGGCTTTGAGTGACAAACCCCGCAAAGAACAGCAAGTTTGTGGAATGTTTTTGCAGCTGTCAGCTTTAACCCAGAGCAAATGGCAGCGAGGCAGCTGCAACCTCTTGGTCCTGGGGCTGCCCAAACCCCAGCATCCTTTCCTCTTCCAAAGTGGAAGGCTTGCATTGGCTCCGCTGGTTGTGCTGACTGCACAACCTGTCTAATTTGCCTTGGCATTTTGAGAGTCCTGCCATGTTGCAGCACATACGGTCCCTGCAAGGCTCCATGGGCAGTGCAGTTCCCTATCTCCCCGTCCTCAGAGTGGATATTCAGTGAGTGCCCATAGTTGCCTCTTCCATTTGTCCTTTGATCAGTGTCATCACGATGGTCATGGTTACCATTGTGGCT